>JAJTUH010000003.1:8915-608915 GCA_036971555.1 Drechslerella coelobrocha
TACAAGAATAGGCCTTTGGCCTTGTGTCATAGCAGGTTGGCAACGGACTCCTCAACCGACACGGTTGGGGTTTCTCGCCAGCGTATTGCAATTTAACTATGTGTGGGAATAAATCCCTTGCAGACGACTTGAGTGTGGGGCAGGGTGCTGTAAGCAGTAGAGTAGCCTTGTTGTTACGATCTGCTGAGGCTAAACCTTCGCTCCCTAGATTTGTTCTGGAGAACTAAAATCTCCTCCAGTTTTCGATTTGGTTGCTACACCAAGTTGTATGGACTGGTGGACATTTTTTTTTTTTTAAAGCAGGATGAAAAGGGGGTAACCCGATGGTTGCATTTTAAAAAATACTCAGGTGTTTCATTCTTACATTGCATGAAAAGGGGGTGACCTATAGATTTTTAAAAATAGTTGAAAAAATAAATGAAAATATAAAGTCCTCCTGACCAACAACGTTTGATTTTCGTTGTGGTAAGCAGCTGGAAGACGGATTACAATATCCAGAAGGATAGTGTGAAAAGGGGGTAGCCTGAAAAGGGGGGTAACCTGAAAAGGGGGTAACCTGAAAAGGGGGGTAACCTGAAAAGGGGGTAACCTGAAAAGGGGGTAACTAACAGCTCAAAGAAAAGGGGGTAACCTAAATTTATTTTTAATTATTTTAATTATTTTTTTAAAAAAAATAAGAGAGAGAGAAAAGGGGGTAACCGTAAGTTTAGAGAAAAGGGGGTGACTGAATTTTTTTTTTCTCGTTTTTATTATTGTAATTTTTTTTATTTTTATTTTTAATGAAAAGGGGGTAATCTATTTCAAAATATATATATTTATGCTGCACGAAAAGGGGGTGACCCGAAATGGGGGTGACCCATTGTTATTTATTATTTATTTTTTTATTTTTTTCAAAAAAAAACTAGAAAAGGGGGTAAGCTAAAAAGGGGGTAACTTTTTTTTTTTTNTTTTGTCACAGACCTACAGTCTTGACAGCTTAATTCCCTGTACCTTGTTTTACACTATATCATTCTCAATCCTACATACCGCATTTTCTCCAATTTCGATTATAACACCAATAATATTTGTCCATAAGTTGAACTACCTATTTCTAAACCCTGTTATACAACATTAAAATATCATATGACATACTCACACACACCCCTGTCAATATACAAGCACTTACAATTAGATGCTCACATACTCGCACATTCACATATGAGCACACGAGCAATACAATCACCATCTATTGTATAAAGCATTATTATATATATAAGACTATCATTAGGACTAATGAAGTATTAGTTCTTCATCAATCAACTCAAATACAATTCAATCCTCTTATTATTAAATCCTATTATTATTACACACTCTATCAATAGTCTTTAATATCTTGTGACGTATATACTTCTTGATCTGAGAACCCAGGTATCTTAGATTGAGAGTCAGACGTAAGAAGTGAAACGTGTTCGACTGGATAGCCAGCCGAAGTGTAACACCTTTGCCCTGTAACTTATTTTTCTTGCAAAATCTTAAAAGCGCGCCGTCAGGCGCCGCAAAAGCCCCGCGCAGCGGTCGCTTGGATACCCTTACTTATACTCAATCTTCTTCTTTTTGTATCAAATGCCGTCCCATTACCTCTCTTCCCTAACCTCAACATTCTGTTCACGTTATGATCGGCTCCTATAAAACCATCTTGGAGCTCTGGCTCCGCATGTATCAAGCCTCGCCTTCCGCCTCTCGCCTCTCGCCTCCTTGCTTCATAATCGCCTTAATCGTTTTATCCTGTGCATGACCTCCATGTATTCTCTATTTTCCGCCTGGTATTTGTCTCAATACCGGACTATTGCCATATTGTCATACGTTAATATACTACGTCCTACCCAGCTTTATCCGTAGTTTTTCTCGCTCAGTAAATTCATCAACTCAACGATAAATCGATCTTTGAATCTTCTCATATTTTTGTTAACTTCGCCGAAATCTCACATCATAGAATTATCCGCTCCTAATATTCCACTTTCAACGTTTCGTTCAACTCTTTTTACATCCCTCATAATAAACGCCTTTTTTCTTAATATAATCGGGATTATTGCAACTCAAATTCCGTGAGTATTACCAAGTACCTTCTTTAGCCTTCCATCGAGCCACTCCACATCATCTATATTCCCAGGTGGTCCACCAGCCCAATGCCCCCAAATTGTTGGAAATATATTTAGTTCACCGACACCTTGTGCCATCTTTTCAACTTCGTATTCTGAATCTTCAGGTCTATTTATGGATTAAAATGAGTTAAAACATTACGTCAAAATTCAGGATAAATACCTGTGCAACTTACGGGAAATATAGATCCGTCTTGCTTGGTAGCACTAGTGTCTTTGCCTTGATGCTACCCATAGCTTTTTCAAAATCTCCATTGTACGGGCTCTGGAGACTTACATCCCCTGCCTGCCACGTGTAAAGCATCAGAAGAAGATTCTCTGGATCCTTTGTCAACGCCCACTTCTCCCAGAAGTTAATCATGAAATCCTCTAGATCTTTTGCTCCGTATGCTACTTCGTGTAGCTTTTGTCGGTAGAAAGCCTGGCTGAAACCCCAGCCTGCGTATACACGACCAAATGCCTTGAGACCGATTGCTCGTTCCTCAGCTGTCCAGATGCGAGCTTCGGAATCCTGCCGTTCTAATCGTCCAAAGGTACTCCCTGCGGATGAGAACCTTTTGCCAGCTAGCAGTGCAGATTTTACCCCCTCCAAAAACACCTGATTGTGAATTGACGTTCTGGCCGAGCTGCAAAATGGAACACAGATATCCATGAAATCGGGGTACTGTGTAGCCCATTGAAAAGACTGCATGCCCCCCATTGACCAGCCGGTTACGCAACGTAGGTGGTGGACACCCAGTTTCTGGGTCAAAAGTTGATGTTGTGCTCTCACATTATCATATACCGTCACGTTGGGAAAAGGCGATACCTTAGAATTGGAAGGAGAAATTGACTGTCCGTTTCCAAATAGAGCTGTGATGATTATATAGTACTCCTTGGGGTTGAGGGCTTTGTCTTCGCCGATGAGCCATTCGTTGTCTGCGATTGTTCCAGAGAACCACGAGGGATACAAAATTGCGGGCTTATCTGGAGAACCGAATGTCTTGTACGCTATCCATGCATCAGGTAGGACGACATCGCTTTCGAGTTTAAAGTCGCCGAGCTCGTACTTCTCGTAGTCGGGTTCCTCAACAGTGAGAGACTGAAGCTTCGCTGACAACATTGCAACTGGTAAGATGGTGTGCCCCAAGAATATCTCAACAACTGGATTTTGATCACTGCTGCTCTTCGTATAAATTCTTCATTCGAACTGCTAGTGGTATCGCTGGACAATATTATGGAATTCTACTTACCCCGCACCGCCAAGGAGTGTACAAACCTAGTGTGTCATTTTGTGTGTTAATATTTCCAAAAGGGGATGGTTGTCTGGGCGCCTCAATACAGGGTTAGCCGTCTACCTTCTGCTGGGTTGTTGGTGGCGAACAAATGCCAACGAAATCGACCTTTTCAACATTCCTCTGTACTACTAGCCCGTGGAATTGTTGCTAGTGGCAACATGGTATATATAGAACACCCTGCTTCGAAGGGGCAGCCCTCAAGGCTATATAACGATATGTACCAGGGTGACCACCGCAGTAAACCCACGAGGACCTCCAGTCAATGCGTTCCAACCCCGGAGGCGAAAACCAGACCAAAGCCTGTTCAATTTCTTGTTATTTCATTGGATAGAGAACCCATGCTACACCAATCGTGATAATGGGCTCAAAACCTGCGATCAGGCCAGGATGGATAGACCCTCAATAAAATTGTCGTTAGTGGTAGTATGATTGATCACGTGACTGTATGTACTCATTATTATATTAGGGCCACTACATGCTAAATGCCCAATGGCAAAACATCCGATAATGTTTATAGCGAAGCCCGGAGTTCACTCCAGCTCTGATTATGGGTATACTTTCGTTTACCATGCGCCTGCTAATTTTTAGCCGATGACACGAATGCTGGTATATTTCTATCCTACTGCTACAAGTCTGCAACTTGATGGACCCAGTATATGAACGATAAATTGCGAAAATCTTCGGCAATACACTGGAGTTTACATATAACTAACTCATTATATTGTATTATCTCATACTCTGGCTCGAACCGGGTAGAGTTAGTGGTATATCCTAAACCAAAACGCCACCCAATTGAATATCTGAGGACTTCGCGATTATGAATGACTGCAGAACCAACTTGGATTCTAAAGGCTGTCGAAATTGCCGAGGGAGCGGGCCTTGCGAACTAGCAACCAACGCAGCAATGCTAGAAGTCAATCATGCCTATCGGACCAGGCCCGAATACCTAACGTTACAACGCCAAGGCACCCGTTCAGCCATTGAAACCTAGTAGAAAGTAGGGATATATCAATTATTACAGCAAAAGAGGGGCCCTCGTTGTGAAAAGAGACTGGAGGGTATTGTACAATCGGCAGTCTACTGAAATATTTAAATTACTTAGGTTTGGATGATAAAATTAGATATCTAGATGTGTAGCACAAAATGGAGAGAGCTTGACAGTGTTGAATACTAACGGGAAATAGAAGTTGGTGACATTTGAACAGGCTCGGGCTAGGAAATTAACTTCGAGGAAGGCCCTTTGTGATCATAAACGTACCGCCTAGACAGGTACCTATGTGCTGCAGAATTGGACGGGGTACCAGATTGAGGGGGAAACCCAAATAACCACATTCTAGCAGAGCTGAATTTAAATCTATATTGACAGATATTTTAGAATTGATGGATATTCCTTCCACGAACCTCGAATTGATTTGTCTACGAGGCATTGGATTGCTAGTGGCTTTCAAGTGGGTCTTCCGGATCAAGAAAAAGTACTACATGGTCATCCCTGTGTGGCCGTTTTACCGTTCTGTTGGCTAGTAACATAATAATAGCTCCTACGCCGACACACCAAAAATAAATAGTTCCTACTACTCACTCTGTATATATATCTTACTGTAAGACAATAAAAAGAGCTGTCATGGGGTAACCAGACCTCGGTCATACCTGAATCTCATATTACATATGCATGCAGGTCTCGATCTCAGCTGCACTGCTAAGCCGTAATACTAAAGAATGATAAGAAAGAGAGAACAGCAAAGTGTAATAAGCATGGCTTCCCATCACCCGATTTATGTAGTAGCCGTTGGATTTACGCTATCAATATCCGATTTATGAGGATAAATCAATCACACTTCTATGCACTTATCGAAAGCACAACTCTGAGATTTAAAACAGTTGCTGGATTTAGATTTTTATTGAAGGCAAGGTTTTTTTAAAAACAGCTATATAGTAGTTTGGCTTATTCAATGAATGGTAGGACTTCAAGTTCCTAGTACATATCTGCCGTAATACTGCTCATGATAAATTAATACTGCTCGCATTAATCTACGCAAGAGACCACTTTGTAACGATTGCCTTTTGGTAGGCCGCAAGATCCACGAAGTGGGTTTGGCGGGATCCGCCCTTTCCGAAGTTCTGCGAGTTGATCTGGACCATCGCTTTTGATGTAGTAGAATTTGGTACATCCAGGAGTCCGGGGAATGCTTTGTCAAACTTCTGTGCAATCTCATCCGGCGTTAAGGAATCAACTGGCCTAGCTTCTATTTCCTTTTGGAAAAGCTGCACATAGGCTCGAGTATGGCCCAAGTCTGTTGAGGCGTCGAACGGCGCATCATTTGTGAGCGCGTGGCCAGGAATAATGGTATCCGCTCCCAATGAGTCGACGAGATCTAGAGACCTGAGCCAAGCAGTAGTCATTGAAGGGTGGACTAAGTCTGCAAGCCATAAGTGGATCCCATGCCCGTAGACCACGTCGCCTGCGATCAATGTTTTAGTGGTAGGAATCCAAAACATAGTTTCGTCTGGCGTATCGCCATTGAGTGAACTGATTAAGAAGATTGGACCATCGCTAGGTAGACTGAAAAATGAATAATCATATGGGGTTGGGATGGCTGGTGTTGCGACGATATTATCTGCACCTAGCACACTCCGCCAAAAGTCGGCCTGCAGACTCTTGCGTTAGCAATCCATTCCACCAAACCTCCAAATTTGCAAGTTTTAGAAAATTGGCGAAACAGTTTGTTGAAGCTAGTTATTCACTATCTTGAAATATGCACGACGAAAGCTGGATTGAGTATACCCTCTTTTGAGCCTCAACTTTTATAAAGTCCACCGCCTTAGAATTCGCGTAAAACGTAGCCGTCGGGAACGCCTCTAACACAGCGCTGGCGCTCAAATAGTGGTCAGCGTGGGAGTGGGTCGTGAATATGGCAACTAGAGGCACTTGAGTGGTTTTCTTAATCCAACTAATGAGCTCTTTAGCTTGCGGAATAGTAAGGGGAGGGTCGACCAGAACGGCCGCTTTTGAGCCCTCGATGAGAGATGAGACCATGTCAAGTGAGGGGCCCCGATTGATATGAGTTCGAACACGAATAGCCGACTCAGTATCATGACCAGACTTGTGTTTATGCGAGCAACGTGCGCACCAACTCTTCATTGATTCTGCCATGATTGATGACAACTACTGTTGTTGTAGAGGAAATGTAGAGAAACTGACGACCTTTTTTAACGGTGCGTACTTAAGTAATTGGGCAGGGATTTCTAGGAATCAGTTAGGATGCTAGTATGCCGTGAGTCCTGTAGAAGCCAAGAGGGTATTTAAGCATAATTCTTTGCCTGGCGTTGTATAGATTCCAAAGGTTCTCGCTTAGGCTGGGTCCTAGAGATACTGTCTAAAACTAGATTTAGTCCTTGTATCCGGCCGAGGGTGAAAAAGCGAGGTTACGCAGCGTCATGTTACACAGCGCCAAAAGTGGAGTATATATCCGAGGGTATTACGTTGTACCTTGCCGTCTGGATTACCGATTTGGCAACGATAATCTAACCGAAAGATATAGTAAATTGCTTTTTTTAAGGTTGGAAAGCTTGTTCTACCGTCTTTACTAATTTGGAGGCGTACGTAATGACTTTCGACGAATATGTGAGTGTCAACTCAATTAGCGAGCTAAATATTGCAAATATATGCTCCATAGCTATATATCCAGCCACTTAAGGGTGATGGTACGGAAATGGTGGAATTACTCCTACTAATGAGTACGAAGCACTTACATTATTATCGGCTAATCGAGCCATAACACAAGTAATAACAGCCATTTATGGATCGTAATATGAAGCTGCCATAACTGCAGCATATGCGTATAGCTTATTAACAGGGCTTCATATTACATTGATTGTTGATAGTAGTGGGGCATGGGAATTGCTGTTTTATAGTTGGCTAATTAGAACCCCGAGTAGCCATTTGGGGACGGTAGTACGAATTTGGTGCGTCCATACAAGTGCAAGACAGGGCTGCGCAGTAGATTGCTGGTAGTTTGCCTAAGCGCATGGGTATTATATAATTTTTCTGTATAGTAGAATGGTATCCCAAAATGTTCCGATCCACCAAGGGAGATCTTAGAGGCGTAATGAACAGCCTTCAAGCCTTCACTATAAGGCATCTAGAAACCCAAATGCTAATACTACGGCGATATCGTTGTGAAATAGAAATGGCGCTCCTAAGCTTAGTGCGTTAGATTGTTTAAGCTCGGGGCTGTAACAAGTCGACTGTGGCATACTCCAAGCGGTGGGATCAATTAATTGGGACACACACCCTGACACATGCCTTTGTCTGCTAAATGGGTATAATATATTGTATATTGGAAGTACCGTTGCTGGAGGATTACTTGTAGTGGAAATTCGCCAAAGCCGACCATTTGCAGTTGACCGCATTGCCCATTGTCCTCTAATTAGGTCTTATCTTTAGACCTGTGGTAGGTTATTTGTTTTAAATTTTGGACCTTGACAGGTCAATGTTATTTTCCATTCACCTCATACTAGTTTTACCTCTTGGCTAATACACGCGTGCACGGTAACATGCTCTTTATATTAATACCACGGGTATTTCGATAGCCTATATACATTCAAGTTGCTATACGCGCTATCATGGATCCTCGCCAAGCCGAATGTACTAATACGGTGCGGCGTTTAGTATGTATGAGCAGACAATTTTAATTGAGATTTTTTCGTAGCGCAGCTACTCTCTCACTGAAGTTGTAGCCTTTTTTAAGGTGTAGAATTTACTGTTTGGAAATGGCTACATCGTGTTCTTGCTTTGTGCCGCCTCTCCCATTAAGTATGAGCTAACATTCAATATTTTTCTGTAGTAGATTCTACCTAGGTACGATTTCTATTATTTCGACCTAAGGGAATAAATGCTGGGTTTCGAACGCGCACTGGAGTTCATCTGACTCCCAATTTGACCTATAAACAATTCCACCGTTATGGTAAACAATGACTAAGGTTAGGCTACTTCTATTCATTGCATTTCGTCTAAGTATCTATGTATTATAGTACAGCTTCGTAGTTCACAAAAATCTCATCACCGTTTTACATTGATCTTGCGTGCGTACCCACGTCTCCAGTTTTTATACATCAACTGGCAAAATATTTTTCCCAGGCCTTCCGTGGCCCTTATCCCAGCCGCTAGGACAGGGCGGTGGAGTAAAAGTTGGCGCCGGGCTATTGGGGCAGGCCTCGAAACATCCGCCATACATCATACCACACTCGTTGACGTTGTCCCAGCACAACGTCGGGCATGGCTCGGTAGTGGTCGGACATGGCGGTGGGGTGAACGTGGGAGTGGGCAGGCCGGGGCAGGCGGGAAAGCAGCCACCGTACATCATTCCGCATTCGTTCACGGCGTCTGCGCATATCGTCATGGTGCAAATCTTGGTGGTTGTAGGGCGACTTGATCTTGTGGTAGTTTTGATGTGGGTTGTAGTGGTTCGAATGGTCTGCGGACGGGTTAACATTGGGTTAATTTGGATTGGAATATTTGGATGGCCAATTTGAGAATTGGCGACTCTTGGTACATACGGTCTTATTAGGTGGTGCGGCGGTAGCAAGAGCCGTAAAGAGCGCGACGGTGATATAGGTGAGCTTCATAGTTGCGGTGTGTGTTATCAATATTCTGTGATATATATATATATTAAATGATTGCCCGGCGTAGCACCAAAAAGTATAAAGTGTGAGTTTTAATAAAGGTTCGAACTTTGTAATGTTTACTTGACCTTTGACACGAATGATTGGGGGTGCATCGTCCATTTTATACAAGTTGAGGGTGGCATGTCGCCACACTACTGGACGACTTTCAGCTCAGCTGAAGATTTTGACCAGCAGAAATTATGTACAACAAAATGCTATTGCAAGGCGATATACGGAAGGTCAACATGGACGGGGCTGCTGAGGAAGGAGCATCGCTTTTTAGATTCTCGCCAAGGCTTGGACGGCTTCTTGGTAAATAGTCTGCACGTTCCAGACTTGGTCCAATATACTTGCAATATAGACTCCGCGTCCCTCAGATAAGACCAAAGGCCCTCTCAACACTCCAACTATGAATACCCAAATATAAAATAGAAGGTGGAGAACATTAATATAATGTGTACTTCACGAAATCTCAACCTCTTTAATGTCGAACACCGGACGCGCTCAGGGTACTCTGACCAAAATCGATATCATCTACAGTGCAAATCACGCTTGCTTTGAATAGCCACGTGCAATAGTACCTGCCTTATTCTCTAAATGACCTTACGTACGTCCAATACCTGGTTCACAAACTCTTTAGTATGCCTGTCTGGGCGCTAAGATGAGTCTTTTTTAGAGAAATCTGCATATTGAAGAAGGGTCTGGAAGGAAAAAGGAAACTTGGTCAGGTTACACACGACAGGGCGACATGTGCGGAATCAGTAGTCCCTTACTAGTATTTTCACTGTGGGCTTTTCTTTGCCACTGTGCTCCTTCTTTTTTAATAAGTTTACCGTGTTCATAGTCTGTAGGCTGGATTTTGAAAGTCTTGGTATTTCTAGGAAGGCAGCCCGATGCCCTAAACGGTAGTCGTACGCGGTTCCAGGTGTTGGGTATCTTTAGGCTTCCAGGTTCTTACTAAATAGTGATTCTCTCCCGAAATTCCAGAGCCATGGACTTAAAAATTGGTTCAGCTGATAAATCTCTTAGCAAGCTTTGCACTTATCAACAAGTTTCAGACATATGCATATAGGTATTTCATAAGCGCGAACCTCGTAAAATAAGATTCGTGGCTTACCTGCCTGATCGGCTGAACGCCAGCTTTATTATGCTTTCATGTTCTTCGAACGGCGGTCGGGAGCAAGATGTATCCAGAGCTGGTCTCGCATTTTTATCTAGATTTTTGTCGATGCATCGCTGTAGGCCCCCCTGGCTTGCCTAAAGGCGGTTAAGTTGCCTTACCCATTTCCTCTCTCTCGCTGTGCGTTAACTCTGTTAGTATTCTTGAACCGTTAGCCTATAAATAACGATTCCTGTACGCATTTAAACTATGTAGGTTGCCAGTGAATTCAAGAGCTTCCGTCCTCCTGTCATCCATTTGTCGCGGAATACTGGTACGTTGCATACTGGCCAACGATGATCAGCGCGTCCTTGTATAGGGGATGGTGCACCACACAGCAGAGAAAAAGCGCAGTCTTCATGGCCAGGGGGCTCTCAGGGCTTTCCTTTGAATCGATTATGTATTTTCTGAATCAAAAATGAAGGAGCTCTGACTTGGTGAGAATGAAGATAGTAGGGCTGGAACCAGATGATAGTGGAGAGTTGCCTCACCGCTGACAAGTGTATTTATGACAAGCCGTTTCTATCTCTGCTGAAGAGGTATATATAAGCTCTGGCTTGACTCTCGTCTAGTAACACTTGTAGTTTTCAAAGCTTTCGAGGTCCCCTGCCTGATACTCTGTAGTGCTGGCTTACTCCGTCCGTATAGTTTGTAGAAAGGAAGGGGCTTCCGGGCCGGCGCGGAGTTCAATACCAGATTGGCATCTATAGTCTGACGCCCCCCGACCCCTTGGCGTAGTGTTTTTGTACCTTATCCTGAAGACTTTCGTCGTTGAAACCGAAGAAAGTATTCCTTGCTGTGGCTTCTTGGCATATATTACGTTAAACTACTGTACGTCGTTTGGTAGTCTCGGGTGGTCTCGTGATAACCTTGGTGTTTTATTCGGACCGTCTGAGTAAATATTTTAAGTGTGATGGATTGAAAAAACGAGGTTGGAAACTTTCACGCATTGGCGGCGTCTAGTATATGGTATTGCCACTCGTGCGTTGAGGGACGGATATTATGAGCAATAGGCCATTGCGTTCGCTAAAGGACATCTGCAAGACTGACAGAGGGTAGCCTCATGCCAAAATCCAACGACACTGATAATCATGGATACTTACTTTTGAGTCGGAGTTGATCCGAAATACAGCTTCTCGCTTAAACGTATTCCCCTCAACGGCTGAGGTCGTTTCCGGCGTGAGTATTTATAATTCACAAATTTCTCTTTACCACATCCCTCCTGCTCTGGTGTTTTAGCTATATATCAGACGCGCGATGCACACAAAAATCTTAAGTTAGCATCGTAGTATCTTGTTCGCCAAAGCGCTATCGTCTGAACTAGAAGGCGGAAGAATAAGTAGAGCGGTGAAGCATGAAGCAAAACGAATTGGTCAGTACAATTTAACTTATTTGGGATATCTCCTCGCTAGCCCCATTGCCTCTAGCTCCCTGAGTACCTATTCGGGGCTCTGTCACCATTTTAGCCTTAACGGGAGATATATGACGCATTATAAATGTTAGGCGCAAATGCCGGTATATATTAGACTCTTCTCCTTCGCAGACCTCCAAGGGAGACGTCTGATTTATTAGGTGAGAACTATTCCATGAAGCTTATAACGGCCAGGACCGACCTATCTCTAGCCTCAACCCAATCATCCTAGCAAGTATACATCATCTGCTCTAATTTTTGACTTTGGCGCGGTGAAGCAAGTGCAAGCTAGGTGCGACTTTTCGTTAGCGCAGTGCAGCAACTATGAATGCGTTGCAGTCCAGACATGAGGACCAAGGTGGTTTGATACAGGCACTCGTTTATATGGCAACATGATGAACACTTGAGTATGAACACTTGAGTACTTAAATTAGATTCATAAGATTCATAAGCTTTTAAGCGCGTTTTTCGGTAAAAGGAAATCGTCCACCTGGATGTAGTTTGCGAGATCTCGATCTTGAAACTCGACCAGGAATGCAGCTGTGGAATGTGGCCGTGGAATGTAGTTTTTCAGTCTATCAAATGATCGAATACTTTTATCGCGACCGTCAACCGATACTAACCTCTTTTCGCGGTATATTCGCCGTGGTCACCACCCGGTACCATTTCCATCAGTAAAATCCAGCACTATCTTTACGCACGAAGTCCAAATCTACTTTAAATATATTGGAGCTCTCAGTTTACCCGTGACGATGTGAAGTTAATCCTTAGATTTTCGGCTTTTAAACACGTATTGTAAAGACACTAATTATTGTAGCCAACGAAATCATTGTCATGGCGAGGAATCTTAGCCGCTGACACGTCTTTTCTATACATATATCACCTGACTCCGTTTGCGCTTACTAAAATATGCTTATTTGCATCGATGTCTATCTCACAATACATCCATTATAAATCTTGATACCAACAAAAAAGAAAAAAGGGGAAAAATAGGACTTCCGTTCGATTACGATGAAGATTGAAGAATGATTAAATGGAACCCCTGGATTAGTCGGCAAGTAGGGCGAGGCTAACGGGCACAATCACGAGCTTAGACCGGTCGTTATAGTTCGACAGGAATGCTCAGTAACATTATCGTTATTCACTAAACTAACTTTAGTTTGCGAAGCTAGCGTCGTAATTGACATTTTATACTTGTTTCTATTATATAATATAGAAGACATCACAATAAATAGATATATAATTAAATCTAAGCTACCCATCCCAAATCAAGATTTATTTATATTAATCGCAAAAATTTGTCTTTTGATCTCTTACTTAAGCAAAATGGGCTCCATCATATTTCTAGGCAGTTTATTTGTCCTCGTTATTCTTATCATGGTTATTACAAAATATTCCTCAAATCTTCTACAACACTTAGGCCGTAAACCGCCTCCACTTATTTGGAAGAATGAACTCCCTTCCTTCGAAGAGCTTCATGCACTGTTTGACAGAGGTGACATCATGCTTTCTGCAGTCCTGATCGCCTCAATTCTCCAACTTTCGCATCTGGAGATAGCTAGAACTCTCAAACCCCACAGCACCTCCGACCGTTTGCGTCAAGATATTCGCGCCCTTGCATTTATATACATCATGGTTCGTTCTAACACTATCGAGCGACAACAGGCTATTCACTGGCTGCAACATCTTCATCATGGTGTCTCAATATTTTCATACGAGTATAAAGTCTTCGGATTCGCAATTTTTGCCTATTGTTTGGTCAAATCTTACCAATTTTTGGGCAATGTTACCCTCAAAGAGATGGATGGGATCGTCAAGGTCGTCATGAGCATGGGAGACCAAATAGACTGGAGAGACAAAGATCAAGAAATGCCAACAACCTTCAGCGACGTCGAGAAGTATTTGGAAAGCCAGCTTCACCTAAAGATGGATTTGAGTTTGAGTCCATATCTGGAAGCTATCCGCAAAGAAACTGGAGTACAAAGCTACGATATGCTATTAAGACAGCCGTTGATATGGATGAAATTATCATTTTTCGGATTCTACATCCGGCGACTAGTGTATAGAGTACTGGCACGAAACTCAAGCAGGCAAGGCTTTGTTGAGCGGTCGCTTTGGTGGGGTGCCAGAAGAGTACACTGCTTCCTATCGCACTTCCACTACAGTATGTGCCCAACAGATCTTACCTCTGCCGGTGCTCTGGACCTCCTGATTATTGGAGATCCTCGTATGGCAAATATCCCTATGGATCTCTATTGTGAAATATTTGGTATGAAGCAGCGCATTCCAATAAGACTCCCCGGTCAAAGCCTACAGCATTTTAAAGATATAGAAGCCCACCCATCAAGGACGGAAATGGAGCAACGACTAATTCCTGCCGTCTCTGGATTTGGAGAAGATGCTTTGGAGCTATTTAAATGCTCTTATTATCGCGGGAAGCTCCTTTGCAGCCCCAAACACTTACCACAGCACCTCGGCATCGTTATGGACGGTAACCGTAGATACGCCAGGGGCAAGGGATTCGGTAGCGTCTTGGCAGGCCACCAAGCCGGTGCCCACAAGCTTCTTCAAGTAATACCATGGGCGTTTAGTACTGGCATCCAGAACCTTACCGTGTGGGCATTATCAAATGATAATCTGAAAAGAGGATCGAAAGAGCTTGACCCGCTGCTCTTTATGATGGCCGAATTCATCCGGGAACGAATGGCAGGTGATGCGCCTTTTTCCCTGCCTGGTGTTCGGTTCAGAGTTGTCGGTGATAGGTCCGTTCTTTCTAGTCACCTCAACAAGATGATCGATAATGCAGAGAACACCACTGCAAACAACTCCAAGTTCAATCTTCAAATCGCTCTCGGTTATGGTGGGCGCTCTGAGGCTACACGAGCTATGAAGATGGCAATCAACACGAAAATAGAACAAGAAGGCCTCTCCCTTGCAGAAGCAGTCTCGGAAGTAACAGAGCCGGATATATCCCGCAACATTTACTCGGCTCAATTGGGACTTCCGCATATTGACGCTATATTGAGAACTAGTGGTGAGAATCGGCTTAGTGGGTTCGCGCTCTGGGAGTCCCATCATGCAGAGTTTGCAATTGTGCAGGATAACTGGCCCGCTCTCAAGCAATCGGCGTTCCTAAGAAGTGTGCTGGACCTTTCAGAACGGGAGAAGCGATTTGGAGCATAACTTGCTACACTTAATTTCTACCTCCAAGTTCAAAAATTTAGCTGTATATACTTCAGTTAGTAAACTGTAATCATCTATTTGCACTACTCATGCAATTCAACCTAAAGCTAATAAAGATAAGCAGCCATCGTCCTAATTGTTGCTAGCAGAAATCCCATACCCAGGCAACCGATCAAAGCATAAATTGAAATTCCAAGTTGTATCGTTATAAACTTCCCTACTTAGGTGCAAGTTATCTATAGGAGGCGATTCCGCCAACTTGAGCTCCTTTTATTCCGGTACCATTGCCAAACGCCAAATACCGTGCCGAGCGCACCCAGACTAACGACAATTCCAACGCCTATCTCAACGCCAGTAGTCAAGCGCACGTTACTTTGAGATTGAGAAGGAGATTGTGATATAGGAGAGGTACTTATAGAGGAAGTCGAAGGGAAGTTTAGAGAGGCTATCTGGGGTGATGTTGAATACGAGGCGAACGACGCCGGGCCGCGGAGTGCTGCACTATCGCTCGCTGATGTCGCGAGTGAGAAACTAGAAGTCGCGATTGAAAAAACAGAGCCTTGCGCGTTGACTGTGTCATTGGTTAAATTGAAGGAGATACTGAACCCACAGGCGGCTGTGGATCCGTTTTCAGAGAGTTCGAAATGGAAATGTTGCTCGCGGCCAGGTCAAAATCCGGCTGGTTATTATCCCCGTTCACCCCAACTGGATTCCAAGTGTAGCAGCCTTTAGTAACCGAATCTAAGAAGACGTCACCATACAACAGTGATGCTAGGCTAAGGTATTGAAATTGCGACACACAAGAACCAGGCTAAGCCGCCGATATCTGAACCACCTGGTCCGGTTTACCAAATAGTAAGGCTAACTGCCGCAGCGATGGTCCACATTATATTTAATGAGTTGCCGACGGCATACACTGGGTTGCTTTTTGTGTCGCGCATGGCGTCGTTAGCCTCTAGAGGATTAATAAACCGACCTACGCGCTGACCGCACACGAGGTAAGGGTTTATCGCGAGCAATACGGCAACACGGCCTGTAACCATGATGAATCGAATGGGAACAATAGCGCGTTGAACTATCGAGAAAGCTTCCTAAGGAAAAGAGCGGCCAGAAGACGACTGCTGATAAGCATATCGACTGTTTCTGTTAAAGCTTGGGAATTTATTTTCTTTCTGGGGATGGAAAAGATCTGGTGAAGGCTCAAGATAGTAATACCGTGGGAGTTTATATCGGCCCGAGCAAGGCCTCGAAATTTACATCCTTCTAGTAACTTATGCGCGCACGCGGCACGGTGAATGCCAAACGAACGTGGCAAACAGTACTCACTGGGATATATAAAGTTGCGTTACACGATTCCTATGCGACGAAGCCATCTAATTGGAAGCAGTCCAACATTCAGGGTGAGCGCTTCTGTCTATATCTATGTCTATTTTTATTCGCGTCTAATTTCGGAGACAAACTCTGGCAACTACTGCTACCTCCTATCTCTTCTCAGTGATTCAGTCTCGTTGGTTTACAATCCTTTCACTTATGCGATTATGTATATCGCGTTTGCATTCAGTCTAGAGTTCATATGTATCACCTCTCCCCATCGTCAACCTACAACCTCTCTTTTCTTAATCACACCACTCGTCGATCACCCATTATCAAACGAGCTCTAATGAATCAGCTTCTTTTTCTTATGAAGCAGGCTCCAAGACTGCTGCAAAAAAAGTTAATGTTATCGCAGGCTCTGGCGACCGGGATCGTCTCTAGCTTATTGTAAATTACCCTACCTAGAAATTAGAATAGATTGTTCTTAAATTCAAACCAATGCCCGTGGGATCTGGTTGCTAACGACGTTGTAGTTGCCGTGAAAACGGGAGCAACAGCAACATCAGAAAAAATACCGGCACTGATGCAAACCTCACTGCGATGCGCTAATATTGTTCTAATTTTCTCTGACCTCGAACAGGATATTGGTATCTACCATCTGCGCGACGCCCTGGAAACTGTTACGCTAGAAATCAAGCAACAAGACCCGGCATTCAAATTTTATCAAATACAGCAAAACGCATGGCATACATATAGAAACGTCACCGCGTTGAAAGGGATGGAGATCTTAAAAAACCGGTAATCTATTAGCTTAGACGTTGGACAAATACAAGAATATCCATATCCTAGAAAAGATATGGGAATTGGCGCGTAGTAAAAATATGGTATATTCTTATCGACGTCGATACTTATCTCATTTGATCAAATTTGCTGAGATGGCTACTATCTCAATTCGTCAGAGAGATCATACTACCGGTCTGGAGTATACCTCGGGTGTCTCATTCGCCCACGGCGGGACCGGGACTGGGACCGTCTTCACCGGGGGCTTAATGCACGATTTAACATTTAATCACAAGGGAGCCGCTGCCCTATGGGATCGAGATATACACGACACCTGTTGCGGTGATTCCATACTCAGCAAAGCCCTCCAGAAGTATGGATATAAGCTCATAAACATCCGGCTAGAAATGAGTGAGCAGGAACCGTCTACTATGCCATTTTTTTCAGACCATTAGTGCCAGCCTACGTTTACGTTGCATCATTTTTCGGTACCAGAGATGAGAGAGGAAGGCCTGATCAATCTGTATGTGCTTGTACTACCCTCGACTTCAACATCATTTGTAACGTAAGGTCACCTAACTTATTCGCTCTAGACGGCCTTAACCCACGCGGAAATATTCACAAATATGGTCAAAGGCCCGTTACAGACTATGCCTGATATACGCGAGGATTGGGATAATCCCTCTTGGCTGAATGAAATGGGATCGGGGCTATCGGGCGGAGAAGACGAGAAAGTAAACGCACAATCCGCCGAAGAATTCGCTACAGCATGCGAGGCTAATACGAAATGCCTCCAATTCGTATTTAACAACGGGCACTGTTTTCTGAGGAAAGCCACCCGACTCGGAGGAAGGAAAGCCCCGGAAAATGGGAAACGATGGCGAAGTGGCTGGAATCAGGCGAGGATTGCGGGTTGGGCGGCGAAACAGGCGTTTGCGATATCGTTAGATTCCCTGATGGGCATCAATGAACGGCCTGGAGCGAATCTAAGGCGTATAAGTAGTTCCTACCGCAGCCGCGAACTCGGTGTGGCCTCAAGTGGGGCGCCTTGCAGCCTGGGACGCTAAGGCACATGTAAATTTCATTATTTGGAGCTAAAAATATAGGATACCTAGTGGTTGTCAAATTATGCAATCCATTGATGTATGGCTGCTTGCAGCAAGTGGTGTGAAACCCAGCAAGAGACAGAAGTACCTAGGTATTTATTATCTCGGACAAATTGATTGTCCGTGCTATTCCGCGACACCGGCACGGCGGCCGAGCGTTGCTCCATGTGTCAGACCACCACAACCTGGATCGCAGCGAGGTCCGCCGTCCCCCTTATGGCACCAGCGGGCAGCCTCTAGCTCCAAGCCCGTTCAAGCCCTCGCCACAGCAGTTGCCACTATGAAACGCGTCCACTCCGCCGCTACATCCACACCCGTGCAGAGTACATATACTTGCTCAATTGCTTGGTTGTTGGGATGCAACGCAGACGCCTTGTGGAAGGGCTCGACTATGCAATAGCTGATAGTGGGCTGCAGTCAGTTGAATGAAATCACGTCACTCGCGTCGCGATAATCAGTAATTCCCTACAATTCGAGTGGGCGATAGCTATCCTGAAGTTAACTGACCTTGGTGCGGATCGTTAGTCCCTGGAGATCCTCTCTTAAGCTCTTTAGTTCCCATCGAAATCAAGATCTCTTCATGCCGTATATCGGATGTTTGATCTCAAAGTGAGCGCAGCTTTTGAGCCCCGAATCTTTCCTCGTAACTGCTGCGATGTTAACAACGACTATCGCTACAATGCACCTCAAGGCCTCATAATAGAACACAAATGGTCGAATAATCATAATCCCTCTCTCTCACCCGAAAAGCCACACGAGAGAGAATTGGCAATCGAACTGCAGCGCCCGGGTCTGCACGCCCACCACCGTATCACTTGTTATCGGGAAATTCAGACCACGGGTCCCATCCCAGTTATGTATCGACTACTAACTAAGGCAGGTCGCCGATCAATGCCGAGGTTACAAACTAAGCTTATAAGAAGGCTAGATAAGAAGTTGGACAATAAATAGTTGAGATAATCATTAAACATGCATCGACCACCGACGCTGAATCTTGAAAGAACAAGAGTACCCTATGGAGGCGGTAGAACCACCGGCTTTGTTATTACAGCTGTGTACCATATACAACCTAGCCTTATTCACAAGTAACGTGTTAACGTTCTAATTTTTGGATAATTTTTTTAATAAGCCCGGTCATCTAAAATAATCCGAGAACACAGTCGAGTGGAATGCAACAAAATAAAAACCCGGAGGAAGTTTGACAGGTGGTTGAAGTCGAGCTCCTGAGCCAGCCGCTAGCGTGTGGTAGAGTAAGGAGATACATTAATATATCCAAATGCGCGCAGCTAAAAGCCTTAACTGAGTTCCGGAAGGACGAGGTCCGACGTAACTGTCACCTTCAATTATTCCTCTTATGCTCTCTGCCGGACAAGGGAAAATTCGACCCAGCGTGTTTCATACCTAAGTATACCCATTTTCTTCATGAGTTGCAACGTCTACTGGATGCTTTACGGAGGAGTGGTTTTCGTCTTGAGTCTTCGGCTAATTTCTAAGCTTTCCGTCAAACACAAGAGCTTTCCTTGGCAGTCTGGCCGCTGTCCCGTCGATCCGCATTTCGGTTCTCTCTAGTTAACCTCAGCTCAGCAAGAACTTGGTCCCTGAAACAGCAGTACCATGGAATCCCTTGTGTCGCTTGTAACTTACCCCAGGCCAGCGTCATTCTCGGCGAACGGACGATGGAAGCCCTGCAAAGCGCGGATGCACTGGAACCGAGAGGGAACTGCGCAATTACTCCGCGCGATCGTTTTAAGCAGTTGGTTAAATCTATACCGGCGGAACATATAATTTTCGTATCCCGAGTGGCCTTGAGCCGGTCTACTGTATAGTTTATATATTGCATCTGACCTTGACTTTCTTAAAAGAATCAAATCAAAAGTTTGAAATTCATTTGATAGCTTAGCAACAGCTCTATCATTTCTGCACATCCCTTAAGCTACAACCAATACACTTTCATTATACTTTACAGTTCTCATTCTTGAGATGGCGCACCTTCCATCTTTAATTCTTGGTGGGCTCGCTCTCGCGACCCTGGCTTCGACCAACCTTACCCCAAGCTTCCCGAGTCGTATTGTTAAACGAGTGGATACTTGGGGAGGCAGTGTCTCACTCGGGCCTTCTAAGTCTACAATTATCAATGCTGTGACGACCATAATTCCTGGAGTAGCGCCCACTACTCAAAATGGTGAACTCTTTTTGTGGCCTGGAATGTCAAACGGGACTGGTGATTTGATCCAAACGACGCTAGAATCCTGGCCATCCAATTCCTGGTGTGGGGCAGCCTTAGGTCAATGGTGTGTCTGAACAATGTCAAAAATAGATATTAGGGCAAGTTCAATGCTAATAAAGTGGTAACTTAGGTGCGTGCGGGCTTCCGTCTTTGGCTCCTTTGGCCAGCTGGACGGCAACGCCTCTCCAGTTGGCGGTTCTGATCAGATCAAAATCGAGTACACACTCCAATCAGATCAAAATACATGGCTTCAGTATGTTTCTATGACTTCAAACGATATCCACTGCCTGGTCCAAAGCCCAAAATGCGCCAAGCTAAAATTTATTCTGCGACTCTAGAACTGTAACAAATGCCGTAACTGGTGCAGTGCTTTCGACATATTCCCACGCCTCAGGGCCATATATGAGGGGCTATGGAACTGGAACTGAGTGTAACGATGATTGCTCTGGTACAGTAGCTGCACAGAGCTATATTAATACTATTATAACCCTGGCGTCTGCGGACACGACTTTTGGCAACACCATCGCCGTTGCTGCCGGTGCTAGCTACAGTGGCCTAATAAGCAGCCAAGGCGGAAAGGTCTGGTCTATCGCTTCCATCAGCATTCCCGCTATGTCAAGTACCAAGACGACGACAACGAAGACGACGACAAAGACTACTACTACGTCATCAAGAACGGCAACTACATCTAGTAAGGCGACAACAACCTCTGTGAAAGGCACTACAACCTCGACGACGACGACATCGGCAAAAATAAGTACGACTACGAAGACAGGCGACTGTTCTGCTGCGCAGTATGCCCAATGTGGAGGTGTAACTTTCAAGGGCTGCACCGTTTGTGCATCTCCGTATACATGTCACTATCAAAACGATTATTACTCGCAGTGTCTTTGAAATTTAGCTCAACGTGAGGGCAAAACCATTCACTATAATAGCATACCGATCTGCACGAATATAAATAAAGTAGGAGACATTGGCACCCAGAAACTTGAGTCTTCTTGTTGATTAGACTTGTAACTTCAAAATATCATGTTTTCATGTATTCTGTCTTGGCTGGCCATCCTCGGGCTCTGTTAAGCGATAAAGTTTGCGGATTCACGAGATTCGGTAAGTCCAAGTCTGAAGGTATGAACTTGGACAAATAGCACAGAAACCAAAAGAAAAGAGCGGGGGGCTGAAATTAAGGAAACTTATTATTAAGTACTTACTTAGTCTTATATTATCATAAGATGACTGCTCTAGCTGTGGGCGAAGTAGGGATTTAAGCAGCGCGATATTTTGGCCAAGCGGGGTAAGCAAAACTGGTAGGAAAGTGGGGCCCGGCCTTCATTACACTTAATTCAGCGCAGAGAGAGTACCAACTCCACCACCTCGAGATCTCAGTGACAAGACTGGCTTCCCTAATTATCCTCTGCCAAATTAATACCCCCCCGCGCACTTTCACGTTCATAGTCTTGCACTCGCAAGAGGAATTTGATTTGCAATTGTATAAAACGAGCCCTACGTGCAATCTTGTCGGCATTTCGGCTTAAGCTGCTCTCACAGGGGGATTCGAGATCTAGCGCACATATCAGCGCCGCAGCTGACAGAGGCCCAAGCTAACCTCATGCAGGGCAATAGAGACGTAGAAGCTGGCCCTGACCCGCCGGCCACCTATTCAGCTTCTGAGGGATCAGTCATAATGATAAAGCCAGGAAATAACGCAAAGCGAGTCGAGTCGGCAGAGCTATCACTTTGGGCACAAGCCATCTCAAAGCTACCGGCAGAGGAGCGGGTTCAACTTGACATAACTACTGACAAACTCGAAGTTATCAAAAATGTGTTGAGAACTACGGGTGAAGCCCAAGCTCTAGCTCGAAAACGCGCGTTGAAGATATCCTGGAAGGGAGAAACACTGATTCTTAGAGATGTTGCGGACAAAATTCATTTGTGGGTTAAGAAGTTTATAGAGGTTGGGGATGCTGCTGTTCAATATGATCCAGGACACGCTGCAATACCTTGGGCCGCAGTCAGGTTCTTGCTTCAAGCTGCAATTTACGATGTGGAAACGCATCAGGCCATAATCGTCGGGGTTGAAAATACATCGAGGGTCATTAGTCGGTGCACTGCCTTTGAGGTTTTTTACTTGAGGAAAGAGACCCCAGAAACAACAAACCAAGGAATCTTGCGGGACAGCCTCGTCAAACTCTATTCCAATATTTTGTTGTTTTTATCAAAAGCAAAGAAGCATTTCGGAAAATCTCATGGCAGTACGGAAATCCTCTCTACATAAAGAAAGGTGTTCCAAGGCGGTCGCAATCTAACAGACTAAAAATTAGGCCGTGTACTTTCCAGTATCCTCCAAGCGAATTCCCAAGATGACCTATTGGGTGCGATTAATGAAGTCGAGGCCGAAATCCTAAAAACGGTCTCTATCATGGATACCGAAGGTAACTGCAAATATTTTGCAAGTGCCTCAATCTATTCAGTGTGCTAAAATTTATCAAAAACAGTACAGCAAAACTTTCATGGTGAACATAGACAAAGCATGAACAGTCTTCGTCAGCTACTTGATAGCTTCACGCTACCGATTGCCCGAATTGACGAAAGAATAGCAGAGATTTCTGATCACCTCCAAGGCAAGAACTCGCCCCCAAGCGATATATAGAAATAGATGATGCCTTAATATACACAAAATTAACGTTGCTACAGTTGCCGAACGCTCGAATATCTTGGAGTGGCTTTGTAAGGCAAACTATATATCTTTTCACGAGTCTGTTCAGAGAACAATTACGGAGGGAACTTGCAAATGGCTCCACAATGATAAAAGCTTTATAGACTGGAGAAATTCTAGCGCATCTTCAGTATTTTGGCTTCGGGGGGATCGTAAGTGATAAAATCCTCTCAGCTAGGTTTGTCGCGGCCCTCTATACTGACACTTCGTATCCAGCTGGGTGTGGGAAAACAAGATTAACGTAAGCTCAAAGTGATGATAATGCAAAGCCAGTGGCTAGATTGCCGAATGGGACACCATTCTCAAGAAGATGATGTTTTCATATGACAAAGGTATCCGACGGGAAAGGCAAGAGTTGTTGATTAGTGGAACAGTTCTTCGGTTATCGATCTGCACCTAAAAGACCGCCAAAGAAACAAATCTCACGAAGCAATCGGATTTTTTTACGTCGATAAAACTAGAACGGGTGACGGATCCACGAGCATCCAGTCGATTCTCAATGCCCTTGTCAAGCAGCTTGCAACTTTTCATCCGGACGCCCCGATTCTACCACCTGTTACCCAACTCTACAGTGCCAGACAGAAGCAAGGTCGAGTAAGCCATGAACTATCGTATGATGAGGCTTGCCAGCTTATTACAGAACTCGTCGACACGTATCCACAGTCTACAATCATTATAGACGCCTTGGACGAAATAGACGATAAAGATGACCAATGGCAGTTAGTTGACTTCCTCATTAACTTGAAGGAGTCTTCAACTAGCCTCGTCAAGCTATTTTTTTCTAGTCGGCCAAATGAGGACAATCTGAACACATGTTTAGAGTCTAGTGCACACAAGCACTACATCGTCGCGCGTGACAATGAGAGCGATGTCGACCGGTTTATTGAAGACTCTCTAGATGGGTTTATTCGGAACCGTCGGTTACTGGGAGGCAAAGTTCCCCAACAAACGAAGGATATTATCTTGAAATCTCTAAAGGAAAACGCCCAGGGAATGTACGTATATTTGATATCTGCGAATCCTAATTCTCAAGTCAATACAACTTTCTAACTGGAAACCAATTGTTTCTAAAATAGGTTTCTCTGGGTTTCACTACAGCTACAGGCGCTTATACGCCTCCGATCTAGCAGCCAACTGGTAAAGATGCTTGATAGTATACCACCAAAAATATCGGAGCTGTATAGGCAAATTTACGACTCTATAACTGGAGAAGATGGGTTTGATAAAGATATTGCCGACCTCGCCTTTTCATGGGTTATCGGGGCTGCGATACCGTTAAAGTCGACAGAAATTGTTAGCTTGATTAGATGGAAGCTGGGCGCAGAAGACCTAGACATTGAAAATATCCTGGCGGCTTGCCGCAATTTACTCGTTGTGGACCCCGAATCTCTAGAAGTCCGGCTGCCACATCTAACCACTAAGGCTTTCTTATTAGAACAACCTGGCAAAGATTTGAAAACAGCTCAAAAGACAGTTGCCATTGACTGCCTTCGAATCTTAAATACTGCGGAGAAGTTACCAGTCCCAACACCGGATAATTACTTCAGCCGCTATTCCAACTTGCGTCCCGAGAAAGAGTCTCAATACAAAAAGGCCTTCGCAGAAGGTCAAGCCGACGGTATTCCACCTGAGGAAAAAGCGATTTCCTACTCATACCTCTTCTATGCTTGGCGTTTCTGGATCGAGCAGCTTAGAAGTACGGGGGACGAAGACGACGATATATTTAGGGAACTGTTTGAGATGATGGGATCGGACTCTGAACCAAAACCAACGTTCCTTAATATCGCCACAGCTTACCGTTTTGGCACTTGGTCATGCTACATTTCGAACATCACCTTAGATAGGCGGTACCAGCTCCGAGATTTCGTTATAGACCTTGAAATATCTAAGAGACCATCCAGACCGTTCGACTTTGCTATTGCTGTGCCCCTTCCACGATATATGCGGTGGATTCAGCAGAACGACCCTCCAACGATAAAGGAAATTTCCAGGTCGAACGGACTGCTTGAGCTAAGCGCCAAATGCCCTCGTAGCAACTGCTTTAATATATTCGTGGATCGCCTCATTGAAGAATCAGAAATAAAGCAAATTGGGTCTATAATCTACGGTCTTGCGAAGGAACTATGTCGGAAGAACTCTATCGACGGGTTCTGTTACCTCGCCGATCATTTGAAGGATGCTGATACCGATATGTATACGTATTTTCTTAAATCCGCTTTGTCAGCGGCGATAAACTGGCGAGTTGACGAGGATATGCTACGAGAAATCCTTACTCGCAATCCGGATATGACAGAGAGAAACCCCTTTTCTGAAGTATATACGCTGATTCCGATAACCCCATTCAGTTTGAAGGTTTTCAATCTACTGATTCAACACGGTGCGGACATTAATGGCATGGACCGTGGTTCCCGTGGTCACGAAACGGCATTCCAACATTTATCGTCAATCGCGATAAAATATCACTGGGAGGATTGGCCGGCAGTAGTTGACACCTTTTCCAGCCTTGGTACCGATCTGAACAAAACGGGGGTATACTCTAAAGATAACGGCAGACACAGTGCATCATGTTTCAGAACACCGTTAGAAATGTCGCTCCTTTACTATCTAGATTCCCGAGGAAGACTCTTTGCTCGTCCTGAGCAGGATACACCGCCAACCATGGAGCAGCTTGTGCAAGTGATAAAGGCTTTCGTCAGAGCAGGGGCGATAGTAAACGATTCCACTTTAATGCGGGCTTGGGAAATACAGCTAGTAGAGGGACCAGATGCTTTTAACGAGCTTAAAGAGATACGAACCGATGCGCAGCAAGTAATTGAGGACACGATGAAAAACTGCTTGGATGCAATTGAGACAGGCGATTTTGAGTTAGTCGAGTCCTTGGTCAGCCAAAAAGGGGTGGGGTTGGAAGTATCACTGAGCAGTTTTGACGAATCTCCGCTGGGTCGGGCGATGGCTGCAAAGGATATCGATAATTTCAAGATGGTAACCCACCTCCTACACCTAAGCGAAAGGATCTTTGCGCGTAGTTTCGGGGAGCCCGATCTCCTCGAAATCGCTATCGCGAAAAAGCAAATACATATAATCAGGTTTCTTGCAGAGAATGGGCTTCCCACAAAATTGAGTTCAAGCGAGGTCGCCGAGCATCTAGCTGGTTATTTGTTAGACCAGCGAGCAATGACTGTCTCGGGAACTAAGGAAGACGTCGGTGAAGAGGCTACGATGGGGGATAACGCTCTCGTCATTATAACTGTAGACGGTAAAACTGAGTTGAAATTGAAGTCCAAGTAGTTAGAAGTGGCAATTGAGGGTTAATCAATGCTAGCACGCTAATGGTAGATGCTCTATAGATCTAAATGGTTCAATATGGTGACCCAGACAGGTTATCAATGTAGAAAATTTCCAAAAAGGCTATATTGTCACGAGAAAAGATTCGCAACGGTACAGACCCTATGTCTGAGACCATGTCGGCATGGCCTCCCCCGCCACCAGCAAGGAGAATCATGTTGGTACTAACATAAAGCCGCCGATATATACTCTCTACCAATCTCAACACGAACTCTGTGCATTACTCAATCGACCCTTGAATACACTACTAATCCATAAAATATTAAAGTTTAATGAGCTTTTAGTGTAGTTTGAAGAGTAATTTAGACACGGGAAACTCTATTCCAGTTCCCTGCCATTTTAGGCTTTGCTTAGAGTCTAGTATAGGTATAAGAAAAGATCTGTAACACGAACAGATGAGAGGCTAAATAATTACAAATTCTTTTTTACACCGACCAAATGATCTGGGTGAAATAGTAAAGTATAAGTCTATACAAGGAAAGTATCAACATATTTTACCTTGTTCTGAGTGGCAATCACCCACAAACATAGCTACCTCCTCTAGTAAAACATATTCCATTACAGCACCCTTCTGGATGTTTGATATCGCAAGGTTGTCCAGCTTCAACGCAACAGTTTGGAGTTGCAAAGAACTTGACGCATCTGCCACTACAACATGAATCTGGACGGCTGAGGTCGCATAATGCAATCCCCGTGGAGCAGGCCAATACTGCTGTCGTTGTTTGGGTAGTGGTCTGAGTAATTGTTTCTACCGCCGTTGAAATAATACTATCCGTGCTTATGGTAACCGTTTCGGTGCTGGTGGTTTGCGTGACAGTTGAAATAGTTTCGGTGAGGGTGGACACAGTAGACGTAATAATTGTGATGGTAGTTGAAAAGATTGTTGTATAGACGATCTCTGTGACGGTGTTTACCTTGGGAACTGTCCGAGTTGAGGTGATTGTTTTGGAAACTGAAGGTGTAATCGTAACAAACATCGACTTTGTCTTGTAAGATGGAATGGTAACCGTTCGCTGAATAGTTTTC
This sequence comes from Drechslerella coelobrocha, assembly GCA_036971555.1. Classification (NCBI taxonomy): domain Eukaryota; kingdom Fungi; phylum Ascomycota; class Orbiliomycetes; order Orbiliales; family Orbiliaceae; genus Drechslerella; species Drechslerella coelobrocha. The sequence continues at coordinate 36,259 of JAJTUH010000003.1, forward strand.
GTCCGCGTTACTGCATGTGGATTTAGTTTTTTACACGCCTTGCTGACCTGCTGCGGGCTAAGATCCTGGGGAAGGTAGTAGGGAATTTTGAACGCATAACTGTATGCGCGGTTGAAAATCTGGATCTCATTCATCGACTCCAGGCGTCTCTTCACACCTCCAGGAGCCTGGGCACTGGTATATGTTGTGACTGTAGAAGTTACCGAGCTTATAGACGTGGTGGTTTCGGTGGTCGTGATTGTAGTGGTCGCTACGACATCGCTAGTTGCAACAACCTGCGTAGTTTCCGTTATAGTACTGAAAACTGTTACAGGAGAGATTGATGTTGCGGGGACGGTTGAGATATCAATCTCTGTGGTGAATGAAGTTTCCTCATTAGTGGCCGTTGTAACCTTGGTATCGGTATGGGTAACAGTCACTGGACGAGCAGTCTTAGTTCCTCTTGCTGTCACCGTATGGGGCCTATAAATGGAAAGGAGCCCTATTAGCACAAGAAGTTTTTCGAAAACCCAAGGGTATAAAAGACAGACGTATACAACTTACTTTGTCACACGGACACTTCTGGTTTTTGTCAGAAAAACAACATCGGGAACGTGTAGAACCTTCCTGCAGAATGCCTTTGTGTCTGATAGGTATGAAGGCTTATTGAAAGCGTTGTCAATCTGCTGTGGAGAGCAGTTATACTTGCAACATAGTGCTACTGTAGACAATGCTGGTGTCGCGATCGATAATGGGATAGTCACTCCGATTAATGTAACTAGGAATCCGAAGCCGATTTTTACCTGCATTTTGTAATTTTGTTGTCGGACGTAGCCTTCAATCTAGCAGCTAGTTGGGCTTTTAAAACGCAGAGGGGAACGAGGGAGTCAACAGCGAAGATCGACGGGGTCGGTGTGGGTAGATGGATATTTTAAACATCCTACAAACACGAAATCATTCACACGGACTTTGTGTAGTTTTATATATAATTATAAATATCCCTTTTCTTATGGAATATGTTTCCTAACGTTGAGTTAGCCTGGTACGAAATCCCCTTCCGAGGCTAATCGGCATCTTGATGTGTCTCTGATTTCTCTGATGCTATAAACTGTGGGTATCGTTGGAGAGTCTGGTCAATGCTTGACCCTTGAATTGTGGAAATTGCAATGTTCTTGACTCATGATAGTCAGGCAAATCCTTGTACCGCTAGCTATGTTCGGACGGGTGCCATATTTAAGCTGTGGGTCAACCTTTATATTGCGTTTTAAGGTTTAAGGACCAAGGAGGGGCCTGTCTGCAAATTTGTTCAGCCGCCCAAACACACACATGTAATGGCGGCACGTCCAATGAAATGAGATCCGCGATCGCGATGGAGTGGAAGCCAAAGGGCCTGGCTAGCGGTCGATATATCGGTTGCTGGTCCCTGCCGCTGGTTGCCGGCCAATCCGCAATCCGCAACACATCTTTCGAGAAGTCTCAGTCCACCCACACAGCGGACGGACCAGCCTCACCTCAGACCCATACTATGCGATAGAGGGTTAAAGCAATCCTATCTGAATGTCAGATCAATATGTGTATCCAAACCCGCCTTGGTTTCTGGATGGTACGAGGCGACAACGTAACCGAAATTTCTGCTGATGATCGCTGTTTCTGGTGGATAAGCAGGACTAACCGAGTTGGTTCGTTCCAGCCTTGAAAAGCCAGATTCTCGAACCCCATTGTAACCGAATTGATAGATTTTGTGAGGATAGCATACGCGCATGAGGACACTCTGCCAGAGAAATGAACCTAGATTAAGTTCTTTTTAATCGAGGAAACGGCACAGTTTCTGCTGTCTAAACTCTATAATACTATCACCAGAACGAATATTTTTTTCGGCGTCCTGATTGTCGTTCACATGGTTCTAACTCCATTAAAACCATTAGATATAGAGCTCCCCGCCGCCTGATGGGGGTCCAGCTGCAGCCACCCGTATCTAAGCTGCCCAATCAATTTTCAACACAAGATGCCCTCCGAGGTAGCTGCTAGTGACGAGCTAGCAAAACCCGAGGACATTTTCCAGCTTGCTAAGCTCGGATACCAACAGGAACTCAAACGGGGCTTTTCAAGATTCAAAATATCGACCCTTGCCTTTGCAACCACAGGGTTGTTACCATCTATCGCGACCACACTTTTATATGCCCTTCCTGCAGGGCCGGTTGGAATGGTATGGGGCTGGTTCACCGCTGGCGGGCTTATATTTATCGTTAGTGTGGCGATGGCGGACCTTGCATCAGCAATGCCTACAGCTGGCGGCCTCTACTGGTGGACACACTACCTCTGCGCCCCTGCTTGGAAGAACCCTCTCTCTTTTCTTGTCGGTTACTCCAATATGCTCGGCGTTATGAGCGGGTTTTGCTCGATGGAATATGGATTTGCAGTCATGTTCCTGTCTATAATACATATGGTAGATGGCGATGGGACGAAATTTCACCCGACAAGTGGCACTGTTTACTTGGTCTTCTTACTCTGTGTGCTATCACACGCTACCGTATTAACTCTTATCTCAAGAATGATGCCAAAATTGCAAGTTATCTTCATGGCTGCAAACCTACTGCTAATCACTGCTACGGTCATCATTCTCCCGGTTAGCAAGAAGCGTACGAACAGCGCAAAATATATCTTTACCACATCAGCAGACTTAACCCAATGGCCACCCGTCTGGAACTTCCTTCTAGCATGGATGTGTCCTTTCTGGAGTATGGGGGGTTTTGAATCCTGCATTCATATGGCTGAAGAGGTGAAAGATTCAAGAGCAGGGACACCATTGGGACTCACAAGCTCTTGCGGGCTGAGTTGGATGCTGGGCCTAATCTGCATGATTGCTATTGCCGCCAGCATGACTACCGATATCAAAAGTCTCCTCGATACCCCATCCGGTCAGCCATTTGCACAAATATGTTACGACACGATTGGAAGAAGCGGAGCCATCGCCATGATGACAGTAATACTGGTCATGCAATGGCTTATGGGGCTTAATGTTCTCCTCGTAGTAAGTCGGCAACCTTGGGCTTTCGCTCGTGACGGGGCGCTTCCGTTCTCCGAATTCTTCCATAAAGTCTCCAAAAGATTTGGATACATCCCTCTCCGTACAATTTGGGGATGCGCGGTTGTTGCACTGCTATTTGGGCTGCTGTCCTTAATTGGAGCGCCAGCCGCAGCGGCTTTATTTTCCATGAGCATAGCCGGAAATCATTTGGCATGGTTTGTACCAATCACTGCGAGGATGATCTGGGGAAAAGGTAGATTTGTTCCGGGACCCTTTTATACTGGGGTGTTTAGTATCCCGATCGCAATCACAGCAAGCGCGTTCTTGCTTTTTAGTATCATAACGGTAATGATGCCATTGACTGGGCCGAAGGTTACAGCGAAAACGATGAATTACACTTGCGTATTTAGTTTCACTGTTTGGGGAAGTACACTGGCTTATTATTACTTGGATGCGAGAAAGTGGTTTAAGGGACCAAAGGTTACGCTTGATTCTAAACATTCGCAGTTAACTACTGAACAGGAAGAGAAGATTGCAAAGGAGGCACTTGTAGATATTACAGAGCACGTGTGATATTGCCTCTATTACCCAGGGGGGGCATTTAATCCGTACATGACTACACGTTCACAAAAAATAATATCGATAATATTACTCACTGTACTGTCAAACATCAAAGTATACACTGATCTGAAATGTCTCTCTTTTAGAGAGTACAATATATTGCAATATAGTTCTAGTTTCATTCTTTCCACAGCTAGAAGAGGAAGCAAAAAAATAGCGCAGAGGGCTATTACCATCTCAACTTTTGTCAACTGAAGAATACATAGCTAAGTATGTACTTAAGAGTCTATCAATTTTAGCATGGTATGGTTGCAATACGCACGTGCGTATGACATACGATGTATAACGCAGTCGAAATCCTGGACTTCACGGAGAAAACGAAAACTAATATTATGGCGGAGCAGTAATGAAGAAAAAGCAAGTTTGCAGGCATAAATACGCTGTACCCTAATTATTGTATCATAGAGATAGTGGGCGGGCGGAGGTATACATATGCACGCGGACACATATCAAGAGGGTTCGTTGCAAGCACGATTAGGCATCGAAAGGACGCCGCTACCAACGGAAATGCTTCATTAAGTATTCGAATATATACTCGTTTGTGGAAAGGCATAAATATCTCCGTGTCCGTCTAATCAGATCCAGTCGTGTCTACTTGGTTTTCTCGTGGCCTCTGCATGAAAATTCAACCAATAGTTTATTTCGCGCGGCTATGCTAACTGCATCTTGGTTCTAGAAGGGAATACGCTCCGGTTCCCGTGTTCTAGCTTCCAACAGATCTAACTGGAATGCAGATCAATATAAGATAGGAAACCACTTCCAGAATCCACATCCAGCAACGCAACCCCCAAAGGATAGACCCCCATATTTTGACTTGCACCCTAGAGCCCGACACGTCGGTTGCGACTAAGTGAGCCCTCATTATAGTATTTGGATCGCAAGATTGGTCCGAAACTATCGAATTGATATTACGCACAGGAGCGGTGTTGCATGTCGACCGTAGGAGTCGCTCTGAGAATCGGCCACTAGCTCAACCTCACGTCTACGCACAAATGAGGCCTCTCAGTTAAAAAATATCAACTTGAAACTTGCGGGTTCATCGGGTCCGATAGGGTCAACTAGGTAATTCCTTTATTTCAGCCATTTTTGCCTTATTCGCGAGTTTGGCATATGTTTATTTTGAGAGCTTGAGAGGTTGATGGGATCGATTGATTCTCTAAGTTACAAATTCTGTGTACAAAGTATATTTTATCTTAATTCTGGTAATCGCTTATGTAAGCCGATTATCCTTCCTGCACATCAGTACCATTCCTCTCATATTTTCGTTCTCTCGATCATTCGCTTATCAAAATACTCGCGGGGAAGCGTCCAAAGACGCATTTCTTCCCCAAGGAATAAATAGCACACCCAACATGTACCGGACTCAAACGCGAACGAGCTGGACCTAAAACATTAGACTTGACCACGATGACTGACCTAACTCCCTCAAGGCTCTTCCAAATACCCGAGGTCGTAGAGCTCATTTTGCGCGATGTGCCTCCCCTCGACCTTCTCGGCTCCTGTCGTGGCGTCTGTCGCATTTGGCGGGACGTTATATTCAGATCCTGGCTTTTAAAGTACTACTCTGTAACTGGGCTGCACCCGCAGCAACGCCTTGCTGCTACCTCACTCCTGCGATTAACCCCTGCTGCGAGATCTATCCTCTCGTTGTTCTGGGGTAGACTCTACTCCATCGTCGCTGATGCCAAGATTCGCGAAAATCGCTCGGAACTCCTCAAACGGCTCCATAAGTTGTACTCTTCGTTCCAATATCCTCTGCAAAATATAATCCTTCTCCACCCTCCACCAGCGCAGCAGCACAAGCTCGATTATTACAAGATTACCTTACGCCCACCCCCCCGATGCGGCGCCCGCCACAAGGAAGGCACGGCATTCGACCAGTTATTCTTAAAGGACTACAAGACGCTTTCGCTATGCATCCACCCAATGGTAAATATTGTGCATAAACTCTGCGAACGAGCCTTCTTTCTCGATTACAGCAGACTTACACAGAATAATCCATCTGGACGGTATTATTTTAAAATCGACGATGACGGCTCGTATTTTAGGCCCGAAACCGTGCAACTCAAAGTTATAATACCGAAAAGCGATGCCGGCAAGGATACGAATGACGCAAGTAGTAGACTGAAAAAAATACGGCAGAAGGACAAGCTGGCCGGTTGGGAAGAACAAGAAAGGTATCTTACCGTCGAGTTTGAGGTTGGAGATCCGTTCCCTGTAGCCTTAAGGCAATTTTGAAGGACGTCATTTTAAACGTTTTAAGCTCTTCTGTCAGACTTGTTTAATCCTGAGGACATTACCAATGATATTTAAACTAGAGGTATATTTGCATATCTCCCGGATCCCCTCTAGAAAACTGCCCGCATGTAGTGCCTAGAGTTACCTAGCAACTGCATATACATATCTAGCGCTTTCCGCAACGAAGCACCGCACCCGTAATAGCCCTATAATTCTGTAATTCTAAAGGCCTTGGTGCTCTGAATGTAACCAACTTGACTCTTGCTAGACACCATGCCCCAAACAGAATTTCAATAGAACGGTGCAGAGGAAAAAGGAAGTGCCCACGACGAGATTTAACGGAAGACGAAGTAAATGGGAGATCATCGAACCTCGCTCATAGGCTCATCCTAGGCCTAATCGCGTTGCTTGCGGTATGATTTCTCGCAGCAACGCAATTGCAACCACCCCTGCGATCTGACTTGCAACCGGCTCAAAGAACTTGTGTACCTCGCGTTACCTACTTAAGTTTTAAAGGCGGTATCGCAACAGGGCGGTTTCCGGGACTCAGAAGAATCATCGCAATTGCGCAATTAACTTTATCGGATTTGCGGAACTCCTTGGGCCTTCGAGAATACCAACTGCCAAAGTTTCCAGTTCGCTCTAAGCCAAGTAGCCCTTAACTTAGAGGCCTAGGTCTCTTAAGCTTTGCTCCTACCGTATATGCAAGCTGGACCACTCTCGCCTCTGTTTTGAGTGAAAGCAGCATACCAACCTCTCAGATGAGCTATGCTGATCACCCTATGGCCCCATCCAATTTGGGCAATGTCCGTACACAAACTTAAGAATACTTTCTGTAAGGTCGCCTATCTCTAATGCTGTTGACAGACTCAATATTAACTAAACCATCCCAAAACTTGGAGCCCCAGCACAATATATTAAGAGCATTTGATGCATTTGAGGGCTCGCTTCCAGGGCCTGCTAGCAAAGTCACCCTATTTGCGTCTTTTCAACCATGCCACAGAAACTTGGCTTCCTCATCTGTAAGCTCGTTGTTGAAACAATCTAGGCCGCAAAGTTGAGTTTAATCCATGATCAGATTTTGCATCGACGAGGTCTGACCAAGAAAGTCAGTTAGGTGCGCCACCGGCTCGCGATTTTATCTCTGATTTAAAAAGAGTAACAGGGCACCTCCTGAGCTCCCTAGGTCTCGATCGGTTCTGTCCATATATCTTTCCGCGCAGCGAGATTCTTGTTACGAATAAAGGCGTAAGTCGACCTATCTCGTTCCAAATCCACTGGAATCGAAAATAAAGTATTGATTAGTGTGGGATTGAGAAGCGATGGAATTGCGACATCGATGCATCTCGCAATATAGCAGTAACCCAATGAAGCATGTAGGAATGTTCATCTGACCTGGAGTTAAAAAACGCAAGCCTTATTTTCCGGGTTCGATGCTCGTTCCTTCCTGGATGCTCTAACTAATAGCAGAAGGTATTTTGGTCATTCTCAAAATGCAACAATTACAACGCATTTAACTCGGACGACGCGCGCACAAGCTATTTCCCCCTTGTAATACGGGGTAATAAAAGCTGTAAAAGGAAGCCTCGGCTCACCAAGCTGTTACACATAATTAGGCATGATGTCGATAACTTTCTAGATGATGCGTGGCTTGGTGATGGACTGGGGTTTACCTATGGTTGGCGGATGCGGCAGATCCTCCCTCTTTGGTCCGCTTAGCACGCTGCTCGAGTATTAGGAAGGTCTCATTAAACTAACTGTTCCTGCCTACAGGTTACAATCGGGCCGGTATTTCTATCTAGCTGTCGCAGTCAATTCCATATGACAAGTGTTATTGGCTAATGTTCCCCACATTAGATAACTTCGGCGGCGGGGAGATAAAACATATAAGAGGTCGCGCACCGGCAGTACGCTACCTCGCAGAAGCTCGAATTAGCCTAGGGCCACCGTTTCACTGCGCGACATCTCTGGGGCCGCTCGCATTCCGATCTCTCTAGGATTGTCTATTCTCAAAATGAAAGCTCTAACAATCTTCGTGTCTACCGGAGCTTTGCTCCTAGGCTCGGTCGTTCATGCAGATATATCGAAGATTGTCCGAGTAGATGTTGCGAGCCAACAGTTTATCGATGCGGAAGGACGCTCACGGCATTTCCATGGCACCAATATGGTCAAAAAGTCATTCCCCTGGCACGCAAATACTATCGACTTCACTCCGGGTTACTCTATTGTTGACAAAGACATTCAAATTCTCAAAGATCTGAATATTAACGTCGTACGATTAGGTTGTTTAACATAACATTCAATATTTCGAAGCTCCAATTGTTAACGTTGTGAAATTAGGTGTCCATTGGGCCGGAGTAGAGCCAATCCGTGGCGAGTACAATCAAACGTACTTAGATATAACATACGGGATTATCAAGAAGCTTCAAGATAATGGTGTTTATACTCTTGTTGACCATCACCAGGATGTTTGGGCTGCGCAGCTATGCGGTCATGGAGCGCCCGTTGTACGTATGCCCTCCTGATGCCCAATTAACTAGCCCTTATCACAAAATTGGGCGCAAAGTAAGCCCGCAAGATGGTTGTCGTATTGAATATTAATTTTGCGTTCATGTTTTAGTGGTTTGTTAAGCACGATTGGGTTGAAGCAGGTCATAGGATGCCTTCACCACAGCGATCTCCCTTTCAGACTTTGGATGTGAATGGTGTCCCTTCGGATGCAGACTGTGGTCTCATTGGGGGAGAAAATTGGGGCTTGGCGTACCTCGACTATGCTGTCGGAAATGCCTTTGGTCGTCTTTACAATAATTACGATAATCTTGGCGATACTTGGGCTGCGTACTGGAAAGTCATTGCGAAAAACTACCATGCGCTTCCGGGCGTAATGGGATACGATCTCATGAATGGTGAGTCCGGCCCGGTCGGAGCTAGTTATTCTAAATTCTCCCATCGTTAAATTTAACGCAGGCATCGTGAGCGATTGCTAACCAAAGTCCATCGCAAATAGAGCCGTGGGTTGGCGACCATATGGCGAATCCACTTCTCTTAATCCCGGGTGTAGCGGATCATACGACGCTAGAGCCACTCTGGAATAAAGGCAACGATGCCATCCGGAGCGTCGACAATACAACAATCGTTATGTTTGAGGGCGCGACATGGGATATATTGTCAGGGTTTAATAATGTTCCTGGTGGCGATGGATCAAAGACTGCACACTCGTACCATTTTTACAACCCGCCGCAGCTGATTAATATCGAAACCACAATCAAGAACCGCATTAAAGACGCCACTCGGCTTAAAACAACAGGCATGTTGACAGAATTTGAACTTTGGGGTCAAAGTGACAAGTCTATCGCGGCAGCGCTCGAGACTACTCGGCAGGCTGATAAATACCTTCAGTCCTGGGCCGCCTGGGCGTACGAGAACCTGATTAACCATGATACCCTAGAGCCATATCCGTCTCTGGCGTTAATTTATGCGCGCACTTACGCGGAAGCAACGGCAGGCATTACCAAATCGTCATATTTCGAGGACGTTACGGCTAAATATTGGGTCTCTTGGATCGCAAACACCGATATTCAGGCGCCAAGCCTCATCCGAATCTCAAAGTTGCATTACCCTGACGGTGTTCGCGTCATTTCAGACCCTCCAAATGCAATTTCTTATACTGTGGATGACAACGTTGTCAAGCTGCGTTACACTCGCAATGCAATAAATGGACGAGCCATCCTGTCCAGCGTCCAACCATTCTACCCTACCGGCCCCATTACCAACTCGGCATCTGGCGGCAAATGCATTGATGTCTACAAAGGCACTGTCCTACCTGTACGTTCTTCCGAATGCTTCCTTTGTAGCAGCACAAGCTAACCGTTTCACTCTCTGCGCAAGAATAACCCAATGGTCTTGTACTCTTGCGGCCCAAGCTGGAACCAAGTATGGAAGTTCAAGGATGACACTATCCAGCTGGCCTTTGACCAAACGCACGCCTCTGGCAAATACTGCCTTGACACACAGGAAAACTCTAGCTCTGGCAAGTTCCTGGACGTGGTACTGAACCCTTGCGACGGTAGCAAGGCGTCCCAAAAATGGAGCTGGAACACGAAATGGGGTAATATTATTAACAAAGCCTCTGGATTTTGTATCGACATCAATGCGTCGAGCTATAAAGATGGGGCGGCATTACTAGCGTACCCCTGTGGGAATGGTCAAGCAAACCAGCTTTGGGGCCTGCCCGAAGGTGTCGACGGTAACTGGAAGGTTCACCTCTAGAGTTGATTGAACCTAATTGTTTTGATTTCTTGATCTTATTCTGCCATGACATGTGCCCTGTGGCCAAACGCATTTTTTCGGTTACAATTGCTATATCTATTGAGCCCTCTATCTTGAAACTGCAGGCTAAAATAGGTTCCTTAGCAGACGGTATTAAGTATTGTCTTAGTGCTAATATGTCACCATTTGGTTCGGTTTAACGACCCCATGTACAATATGATGGTTTAGCGAGGCACGGTTGGCCTCATTTTATAAAAAGGATCGACTGGCCGGCTTTGGGGTCCGCTGTGTCCACCGTTTAGATTCCCGCGACTTACGTAATTCTCCACACGCATGTGTACACCTAAATAGAATTACTAAGTCGAAATATTCAAGACTAAGGCTGAATTGGTGTTATGTGATATATTTTGTACAATTTCAAAACGCAGGCGCTAAATATCAAGTCTATTGTCGAGTCCAACGTGCATGCAAAATGTGTACAAGGCTGTCTATCCAGTAGGGAGACGCATCGTCAACAATGCCCAAGAGTCCAATCATTCATCATATACATTCACCTCATAACGCCCTAGCCGTATGGGTCGCCTCATACTATGATGTGTTATATATAGTAGTGTTCTCACACGTTTAGGACGCCAAACCTTCCATCAAGTTCTTCCTAACAGTCCACGCTCGAGCCCTTTTACCGAAAATGTACATGGGCACTGTCCACAACAAACAAAAAAGCTGAATTCCCCCAAGCGCCAAAAAGCATGATCGTGGATTTGATGCGTTTAGCCAGTCGTTCCAGAAGAGAGAGAATGCCAACCCGAGAATATCTAATGTCTAAGTGTCAGAGAGAACAGCTCAGTATCGACGAAAATCGCAGCGGGGAACTGACTCTTCGAGAAGTTCAGAGTAACGAGCGCCTCGGCGGCGTACTGTCGATATGAATCGACTGCAAACGTTATAGCAGTAGTACTTCCGAGTGAACAGCCAAAGCTGATAATGCCGAAGAAAATCGTGGGGACTATCCACTTGTCCCCGTCGTAAGCGGACCAGCCGAATCTTTAAGTAGAGTACCAAGGTTAGACTTTGTAGCGCTATATCAAATGTCTTGCGGCGGTCTGCATTTACCCCATAAGGCCCGCAGATGTAGCGATGGCCACGCCCACGCCCATAACAAGGCGGAACTCCCTATCGCGGTTTTAGTATATCTAAAGATATCAATTTCTAAGGGCGAGTCTCCTAGGCAAACCTACGGTTCGTAAACTCCATCATTCTTTTTCGCCATGTACTTCACAATGGCATCGGAGAGTCTTCCGGCGACTGCAGACCCTAAAACTCCACCGACGAACGGCGATATGTATACCATTCCCGTTTGTAATTGGTTAAATTTGTAAGGGTTTCCCTGCAATGTATGTTAGTTTCTGGTCTGTCAAATCAGGGGTCGGGTCCAAATCTCCATTCACCTGATAGATATGCGCAACAGTCTCAGATAGCACGATCAACCAAACGACGCTTAAAGAATAAACTACAGTCGACCACAGGATAGCTGGGTATGCGAAGAGTACCATCGGCCTCATGAGTATCTTCCAAAAGCTATCTTGTCGTAGGCGGCCGTTGTAGATAGGGAGCTGGGACTTAAACGAAGCCTTTGGGCCATGGCGGGTATATTTGAGGTTTTGTAGGTCCGACTGGTGCCCTGGAAGATCGGCAAGAGTGTTCTGTTTTGGCTTCTCGGATTGCGCAGGCTTCCCGGATTGCGCAATATCTGTCTTCGAACTGTTGTGCTGGCGGACGAGCTCGAGGGTACGGAGTGGGCTTCGCGATCGCGACCGACTTGCCGAAGTGGACGCCTCTGGCTTTATCCCTTCAATCACGAGTCTATCATCCTTTCCAGCCTTAGGTTTCCCCTCGGATGGTCCATCTTTGCCGTCTTTTGTCGACGTAGCATCAGGTTTTCCATGTTTGTGAGAAAGAACACTGAGGCTGCTCTTCGTGATCCCGCTGAGCCTGTGGATGAGACTTGGCCGCTGGGGGGCATGGGCATATCGAACCCAGTACGTCTCGGGGACGAAGAGGAACAGTAGGAAGATTAAAGCGCCGACGATGATGCTAACTATCCAGAAAACCCATCTCCAGCCCTTAGCCTCGATGATTACACCACTTACCAGACTATTGTCATCATATTAGATATATGTATTCCAGAGAGTTAAATTCCCAGACCACTCACGGTACGAGGTTCTTGCCGCCAAGCAAGAGCAGAGTGTATATGCCCAATCGGAACCCCCTCTCATGCAGGTAGAAAATCTCCGAAAGGTATGCGCTCGGAAGGCACTCGCATGGACTAACGCCCATGCCCATGACGAATCTTGCAACTACCAAGCTTGCATAGGAAGGCGAAGCCGCTGACCATATCGCCGCAGCGAAGAATACAACTGCCCCTGCGAGGTATAGGGGACGTTTGCCGTATATGATTGCGAACGGCGAAACGATAACAGCACCCACTGCGAGGCCTAACATGTATATTCTAAAACAGCGGCTTTTTGTTAGCGGACGCGTTCACCACGCACACACGCCCAAGCGAAGGGCACGTACCCCGTGGTTAAAGCAACCTCTGGAATGGAAACGCCAAACGTAACGGCAACGTTATTGAAGCCGGCAGCTAATATAGGGGTTTGGCCTCCGCCGATGAGACTGTATAAGCCGATAGTGCCGAGTGCGGCTTCGCGACGCCATGTTGGCCAGTTCAATCTGTGGGAGACGATGAAGGTCAATCAATACTGTGTTGCAGTTTTTGGCGGGTGAGTGCAACACTTATACTTACGGGTCACTCTCATGGTCGTCTACATGTAGCGTATCAATCGAGTTAGCGAATTGGTAGGCATTCTCAGGTACAGTGAGGGGACTCGGGAGACCTACCTGGCTGAGGGTCCAGGATAATACCATCCGGCCCTCTCTTCAGCAAGGGCTCTTCGGATTTGCCTTCCTCGAGCTTGTCGAGTCCCAAAGGCGCGTTCGCTTTACCAACAAACAACACGGAGCCTGGACATCAAAACGTTGCAAAAAGGCGTTCGCGTCAGATTGAAGCTTCGGCCTACCAAGATTAAGAAAGACGGTAAGATAATACCTGGAACCTCCTCCCCGCTTGTCGGGTCGCTCAGAATGCCGAGGTGCCATCTTCGCTTTGGCACAACCAGCGCCGGAGCAGCAGCAGTCCCCGCAGGTCGCTCTGGCTCGAAAACCTGCACGTGGACTGGGATATTGGCCATCTCGGATGACGGCACGCTGGGCTCTAGACTGGCGCTGTTTATTGGTCACCCCGCTTCTCTCGAGTGGCAATTTCAATTAGCCAAAGGCAAAACCACCAAAGGCGAACAAAAATACTGTGCGGGGAAATGAAGGAAGGAGCGGAGGGAACTGTTGAATTCAAGGCCACGGGCTTCTTAAATACTCGCTCCTTCAATTCACCTCGCGCCATGCACAAGTCCACATGTCGAATCAAAAAAAGAGCTCTTAGATGGATCGCCCACCTCATGGCCACTGGAAGGCAATCGCACTCGCACCCTTAGGCACATCCACCAGTAGACAATGTTACCTCTCCGCAACAAAGGCCTTTAAAGGCGCTCTGCATCTGATCACAAGGTTCGGGTGGCTGATCTCTTCGTGTGTTAGCCTAATGCTCTACATCTGCACGTCTCCAACCAAATTCAGTCGGACGCGGAAGGTCGAGGCTAGGTTCTAGTGTAAGCGAACGGTCTGGATTATGAAGGGTCCTGTGGGCCGAAGCTTCGTCGCAAACTAAGTGACATGATATCTCCAGTGTTTATAAATAATAACACCGACATCTTGACGACTATGCCAAGAGCAAATGGTCCTCGCTTGGCGGACAATTGAAGCTTGGAAAAGCTTATTGGGGCAGCCTATGCAATATGACGTCATGTCGTATGTATGGGGTAAGGGCGGAGGAGACTCGGCCAAAGTAACACGAGCTTCGCAAATAGAGCCCGACCAGTTTCAAGATGCAGAAAAACAGCGCCGCGTGAACGAAATTAGACAGATGCGAGCGCAGGTGCGCTTACGGGCATGTGCCTTTATATTTTGTGTGTCCGTGGTTGAGGTCTCTTTACTTGCTTTAGTACGTAAGCACACCCTCCCCAACACAGGTTTAAATCGAGGGCGCTAGCGACGATCGATCGATGGACTGCCAGTCTAAAAATTGGTACAAACACGCATATCGCTCGAAAGCTCTCAACAGGAACAGGCAGTATTTATTGGCCAAGGAGGGCACTGCAGATATCACCTGTCGCTTTGTCACCCCACAATTCATTCTTACCTCGAACAGGGTCCATCATGCCTGTCGAACTGGATAACACCGGGACGGCCGCTCAGCTAGTCCATGACGTGAAGGCCATACCTTCTGAACTTCCTTTGTTCGTGCTAGCCATCGACAGTCATGGTACGACGTGTCCAAATTCCCAGGACTGTTTGAATGGTGAGTCTGTTCACCAATTGATGCTTTATACGCTTTAAAGCTTGCACTAGCGATATACCTACCTCCCGAGATACAACGTACCTACTACAACTGTAGCGGCGGCCGCCACTATCGCCACCACCAACACAGCAAAAAAATTCGAGGCGTCGTATAACACAACTTTATTCTAACTTATGTACTTTGCCAGGACATCCGTATCTTATCACTCGGGGCTTTTGCCGAGAAGAGCGCAAACGCCGCATCCCATCAAGCGGACCAAAATGGGCTTTTTCCAACACCGGCATCTGGTACATCCAATGCATGATCTTCATCGTCCTTGCTTATAAACAGGCTTTACCCCCTAAAGCGCGGCTTGCATTTGCTCTTGCTAGTTTCTCAATTTCTACGATAGGGTGGCTATTATTAGCTACGTACGTGGAAGCAACCAGGGCTGAATGGAGGCATCATTATATGTGCAAGCTGCATGATGTACCAGCGACAATTAAACCAAGCCTATTTACAAACCTTATCTGGGTCTTATCTACTGTTTTGATTGTATTCGCTGTCTGGTCTTGGTCATTTCTTTTGATGTCGCTGACGATAGTTACGTATGCTAAATCTGCAAGATGAATGGAGAGGGCCCCTCTGAAGGAGAACAAAGAATGCACTAATTCGATAGAACTTCGAGCTTCTTCTTAATCGAGCCTGGGACAGCCTAAGTCTACAAAAGTCAATGTATTTACTAAATTCTTCCTGTAATCATCTCGTTGATAACACGGATCATACGAGCACAAAATCGTGCTCCTGAATATCTGAATGATGGGCCTAGATGCCAACTTAGCCACAAGAAAAATTACAGTCTACTGCCGAATATGGGGACTAACCTCCCGTAGGGGTAACCCAAACCATGCTGTAGCACAGCATTGCTACAGCATTCGTATATACGTCCCCTTGCTAGATGGCCCGCATGTAAAGATGTACACACGTACGGATGTGCAGAAATGTGGGTAGGATACATTCTCTGAAATGCTTGAATCTAGATAGTGGCGTAATTCCAACGAGAAACGGGCTCTAGAGCATTGGATATTAACTCACGTAGTGATCAGTCATGCACAATTCGAAGCTGTGTGATTGGTTTGCAGATCTTTCACTTGCAAGGAGCTTTAAATCGACTAACCAGGACTATCAGCCCTACGTACGATGGGCATATGGCATATCTAGTCCAATTTTTATGATGGTCTATTCGTCATAATGCATAACCGAAGCGAAGAGGTCTACACTACCCGACCCCGCACGGTATATATGCTAGTACCGAACCCAGATGGGCCACTACCAATCACTTCAATATTAACATTCTATTAGCCGACAGTTGATACCAAACTATAAGGCAAAGTTAACCCCACAAAAACTCTTAGCCCCCCTTAAAATATGCCTCTAGACTGGTACCAGTAGAAGCGCCCGTGACCAGTAAACACCAACGCGGCTCGCTCATAGTAGAATCATTAATACTAGAAGCACCGCGTTAAAAAACGCCCCAGTCGCAAGGCAAAATGTTTCGCCGCACCCGGTCGCGCAGCAGCCCAGCTTTACAGCTGCAAAAATATATGCCACTACGAATGCTGCAATAGCGAGCCCTGCAAGGGAATATGTGGCATATCTCCACCCTCTTGACCCTGTCACCTCCCAGAAAGCGAAAGACAGGATTGTGAGCACAGTAAAAAGGAGGCCGATGGCACCAGCTACGATCGTTCTAGTTGGGGTCCAGACTTTCAGCCTCCCGTAGTCTTTATTCCGAATCACCATCATTCTATTAGCATATAATCGTAGGTAAATTATAAAGTACATAACCGCAAGATATTATGCTTTTTGTAGCAATATTAATATACGTTCTGCAGACTCACAATTCAAAATTTCATCGTGCAGTGCCTGCAGTATCCGCGCTATGCTGGAGCCTCGTACTTGTGCCATCTCAAAATGCGACGCCTGCGAGTATCGATATATCTGTTGTTCGTCGCCCGTTTTCAAAACTTTCAGGTCGTTCGTATAGGATGTATCGATATTATCGTCACCGCTATCAACGTTACGACCTTGATTTCAAGTGTATAAACTATATTGATATATATATTCTATCAATTTTATGACTGACTTTCACAGCGTTGTCTCCGGCTGTCTATCAAACCCTGAAGTAATGCTCTGATTCATAACCCTTCCCAGGCAAAAGTGGCGCTCACGCCCATCTCACAATAATACAATGAAGCTCACAAACACTCGCTGCCTCTGCTGCGCGAGTGATTTCACAATACTGCATCCCAATATAACAATAATATCATGACGCGCATGACGGTCTAACCCAGGCAAATCGCAACACACTCCTGAACACGCGGCGTTGTATTCAGCACACCCGAATTTTCCACCACGACGCTGTGTATGCATAAATCTCCCTCATGAAGTGCATAGAGGCATCATTCTATTAAACGACACTATAATCAGACGGCTGTAAAACCAGGAATGACTATTTCATAAGCCTCAGCTCCCACAGGAGGTTAGGACATGCTACCCCCACCAACGTTAATTACGAAGATTTGAGCTCTACTGATAACCATAATACAGTGTGCACCGAAAGGAGATCATTCCAGCCGAGTGCCAATTTCTCCGTCAAGATAAGTTCTGCATTTTGATGTTCAGACAGTATGTATCGTGCTAGGGGTACGTTTAATCCTGGTTATAGCCCTGACCATCTATTTACATGTAGTTTGTAAAAAGCGTCATGTTACATGCCCAAGGGCGGAATATGGTGTTGCAATTGACATCAGCCATCTTGAGACCAAGCGACTTTCATAGGAATTACAAATCCGCATTCCACTGCGGGACAAGCGTCCAAGCAACGAGTCGTTTGCGTAAATGCACACATTTGTTATAGTCTGCCGCTGTAATCGTTGCGGCTGGCCGCCCAGTGCATGCCAAATTATCCCAGAGCTGAAATTCGTACGCTCCGTCGACCGCGCCGAACGAGATAGACCCGAAATTCCTTGGGCTTGACCCAGTCGATGTCTCAAATTCGTCATAATAGCACTGGGCCACGGTGTTTCGGCCCGATCCAACACCGGAGCAGCCAGGGCCGTAGGTCAAGTAGGCGCATGTTGCCGGATCAGTATGATAAAAGCAGGAAGTATCACCAGGGTCGTAATACCAATTGACGTCAGAGGGGAACGGCTTAGGCTTGCTATGCGTTGGCACAACCGGCGGGCCGGAGAGATCGTTTAGAAGATAGCCATTATAATTGGCAATATGCTCCTCTAGGACTCTTTTAGCAACTTGTCACTTCAAAATTGAAGGGAAGTAGAAGGGTAAATTGGAAAGGATAATATTGGTATACCTAGATTAATTGTCGTCCTAAACAACGGTTTGCCTCCAACAGGGCAGATACAGCTCAGCTCGCTGATATTCTGGAGCTGGCAGCTGTTGCAATATATGTTAAAATCAGCAGTGTTTCCCCACTGCGATATGGCTTCATCGTTAGTGTTACTGTATCATGTACTACTACACCGTGTAGCTCGCTTGCTGGATCAAATAAATACCTTTAGATCTCCGTTTACATCTTGAATCTTATTGCCAAGATACACACTGCTTTGTATTCGCTTGCCGTGAGTTCCAGTTAGACACCAGCCAACAAGCCACTCCTGTTGGATCGTCGTGTTAACACATGAACTTTTGATCGAGAGACTTCCGGGTGGCGCTGTAGGCTCCACCACAGGCGCCGTGGTTGTTGTCGGAATACTTGAGCTAGGCAGGCACTGAAAATGATAGGCTATGAGAGTATTCTTGATTAACAAACATAAAACCTTTTTTGATTACAAGTCCAAATGCGGTCTTATATCTCAAGATTAAGTGAGGGAAGCCAGTGAAATGGGAAAGCCTGGTAGAAAATGCAAATATTTAATCAAATAGGTGGTGGCAGACTATTCCGTACCATTCAGATAAACACAAGTGGCACCAGCGACGCAAGTAGTAGGGCCATTCCATCCCACCCCACCGCCTAAGTGTATCAGTTAGTTAGTTGTTGAACCTCCATATCCACTCACTCGAGCCCTCCATACATCTTGAAAATAATGGGTCGGGTTCACTTACATTGACCGTAAAGAGCCTGCTGAGCAGATACCACTCCGGCCTCCAAGCCAAGAGCAAATAAAGCAATCAAATTAGATTTCATTCTCAATTTTATTGCCAATACCAATCCTTAGTTAAACTGTGTGGTCTAACTTCAGAGCAACTTAAAGTATAAAGAGTTGGTTGTGTAGCTTCATCAAAGATGATCATCTGTAATGAATATCACAGGGTCAATGGAGCACTTTTATACCACTATCATTATTGGGAATATGAACTTTCTTCGGACCTTACTTTTATCCGAGACTAACTGCTCTAGCTCGTATAGTTCCCTATCCGGCAATGCTTGTGGACCTTAAATGCACGCGCGTAGAAATATCAGATGCAACAAGGTTATAGCCATAAGCGAAGTATCATGTTCCTTGGGTTCTTGTTTCATCATACCGCAGAGCTTGCCAGAATGAGGACATCGGATAAAGATTGCATGTCAGCGCAGCATAGCTTATATTCGCCCTTGATACTGGGATCTTCAGGCTAATCTTTAGAAAATGGAAAATCTGGTATGTACCTGAGCTTGGTAATGGCTGGGGTATCTTGCAAAGAGGCAGCTGAGTCCCCTAGTTCGGCCTTGTCAAGCTGAATTCCAAAGTTGGAGGCAGAAGTTAGTGGAAAGTTATGCATATGCATCTAGTTTACCACCAACACGCCGTCGTCTGCCTTGCAGAATACTCGGCAGTTCTTGGGTCTTACGCCGACAGAGGGGCTGCATTAGCGCCATAACTTTCATCGAACAATGGATTATGGGCGGCTCGATTCGAACTCCGACTTTACAATTTAACATTGAATCAATTACCACGTGAACCTTAATTACTTAAGGGATATTAATGGTTAAAGAAAGCTGCGGAGATAAGTCGGTCGAATGGACAAACTTATGACGCGTCAGGAGAGCATACGATAACATAATGCCGACACCGATGTAATAGATGTATATACCTAGCTTGGCGGAATAACGGGACGACGGGAAAATCTGAGCTAACAGGCTACCGCGTTGCCTGCAGTCAATCAAGCTGCACAGTTAATATAAAACTACACCTGACCAGTTACAAGCAGTAGAGATTTTTTCGGCGTACGGTCAAGATTCTACGATTTTAAAATAAGATATGCTACTGTACTAAAATACTTTCACGGCATGACGAGAAGGGTATAACGCCGTTAGGCACTGCTTTATCGGGTAATTTTAAGTTTTGATCCCGATGAACGGAATGCGGACCCATGCCAGAGGTCCGCCTGACGCAACTTAAGCGCCTCACACTCCAGAGATGAATGGTGGAACCGAACCCATATTGAGACTATCGCTCTAATTACCTAAGCAATATTTCCTGCTGGCCTGGCTATCTGAGCGAACACCTGCACTATCCACTAATATAAACTCTGTCAACATAATCCTATAACAACAACGTTAACCCATCCTTCTCTAATAGCGTTCGGTTAAAATATGCCAAACACGGGGAAAGCAGAAGCCTTTATGAACCTAAGTGACTACCTATCCAGCCATCTCAATGCAATTACCCGATCGAACAATGATTGCACCATCACAATTTCAACAAAAGGATTGATTTTACCACCATCCAACGCTTCTCCACAGAGCCGAGATGCTTTGCGCCATGACATCGTGCATTTTAACGTTCGGGTGGTATGCGTCACGCCAGAAATATGTTTGATCAGTGCCGTAACTTTGGACATCTGCCCTGAGCCCGTAAGCGGTAGGGTTATTAAGAACTGTATTATAATCTGTCCAGGTGTCGTAGACAACATAATTCGACTAATACAAATCAGCTTCGCGCCCAGGGCTCCTAGGACGGAGGAGCTCTCACTTACACCAGGATGAGAGTTCTTGAAGTCTGCTGCAAAACTCAATAGTCTAGAATTCCATCGAGCGACATTCGTCTTGATTGCTGTGTTACCATACACAGCTGGCAACCTATCGACAGGTGGAGCGTTGATGAACATGAACTTCCTTGCTCCATAACTATACAGTGTATTTGTCTGGTTCATCAGAGATGCCAGAATCTTGTCCGTATATGTATCCATATCCGTCCTTGACATGGTTACAGTTATATCATTGACACCGAAGAACAGGGAAAAGAGAGCACTCCCGCCAGTCCATTGAACCCCAACGGTAGCTGGATTCGAGTACTGCTGGATCCACATGCTGATTTCTACATCTAGGGCCCGCCCTTGCGTTGGGAATGCTAGGGATGGATCTACCGTAGCGCCTATTTCAAACGTAAGCTTATCCAACCAGAAGATATATTCAACCGTAGTGAAGACTTACCGCTAATACCCAACGAATAGGCGAACAGGGTGCTCCTCTTGTAAGTTGTTACAGTAAGGCCAACATAATTCGCCCCTCCCGACGTGGTGTCGCCAGGGTACGCCGGGTTACCTAAGGGATTGCTTGTTGATGGCTGACTGCCCCATGGACTGAATCCTGTGTACGTGTACGAATCCCCACTAGATGGAGTTAGCGTGGTATTAGAATAGGACACCCGTAGGATCACCAATATCTTTCAAGCTTACAATGCAAACCAATGTTGGATCGCGGCTCCCGACGAAGGAGTCGAACTTGCAGAAGTCGAAGTTGTTCTGGTAGCGCTGCTTGTTGTTCGGGAGGTGGTTGACGTCGAAACACTAGTGCTGAATGTAGACACAGTCGTGCTACGGCTCGTTGAAGTGGTACGGCTACTTGTCGCTGAGCTAATTGTAGAAGTGGTTTGAATGCTTGAGCTTGTTGATGCTGTTCGAGTCACCGACGTAGTTGATCTAGTTGTTGTCAAAGCCCCAGGGACGCATTGTGAATACCAGTCATTCTGGTACACGCAAGTATAGCCCGAAACACAGGTAGTGGGGCCAGTGAATCCATTTCCACCGCATTGTCCGTAAGCGCTTTGTTGAGCTACTGCCCCGCCTAGTGCTAGAGCCAGGACAAGAAGTGTATTCGACATGACCTTGGTGTAGGCAGTATGAACAGCAGATAATCATAATTAAATATATCATTAACACTACCTCGGTTGACATAAGACGTCTATTTAACTGTAAATTTGTGTCTTTAATCCAATTACAAGTAAAGCGTATGTGCACATTGATCACGGAACTAGAGCAGACGGAAATTTCTAGCTTCGGGACTAGGTGCTCCTCTAGATACCATGGATAGCAACAACTTTATCTGGGAGCTAAGAAAACGCTCAGGAACAAGCCATGCTCGCCCAACAAACTAGCGAATGTATCAGGGGCGATTCAATTGTGGGGTAATATCTCCACTATTCTCGGGTTCCTTCGCTCCGGGCCCTCTGTGACGCAAGCTGTTCCTTGTTAACGGGCCGGGAAACCGAGTCTCGTATCCCCTTGGCGTTACGGGAAACCGCATCCTCCAAACCTTCAAGTGTGTGTTGCAGCTACACTTTAAAGTGACGGAAAAATAGAAAACCAATCCGCTCCTATTCCCACAGAGGAAGTATTTCATTATACGATATGAGTATACGACACGAGGATGGCCGCAGAGTTGAAATTCGTTGTGCGTATTGTTTACTTGTACGGCCTTTTCAACTCAGTCATCCTCTCCGATGGCATACAAAACCCCTGGAATATTCTTCATGAATTGCTCCAAGTCTCGAAACGCGAACCCCAGTCCCATATAATTGCTATACGTAGTTTTGGAATAGCCCCAGGCGAAGCTGACTCTCAACCCATAGTACTTCCGCAAGACGTACTCTAAGAACCCAAGTTCAAACGGTAGATCATTCTGCCTGCCCGTCAGGTCGTTTGCCAGATCTCTGCGATACAAAACTTGGAATATTCGGAGGGGCCGGATTTGTCTAAGCGGCGTTCCGTCTGCACCGTCGCCTACATGTCGAGAATCCAATTGAAACCTCGGACAATACAAGAGTCCATCCAAATTGGCGGGGATATGAAGATCCATCACAGCGTATATGCCTAAAAATATCACCGGGACCTTTTTATATGGAATATAGGATAGCAACGATAACTGGTGGTCAGCGAAACTTGCGCAGTTATTAAGCTGCTCTTCAGCTGTGCACCAGAACAATTCGTGACAGGTGATTAGCATCATAATAAGCTGAACCGCGCCGGCAGCTTGGATATCTCGGTCTGCGCCTGGTATTGTTGCGTTGCCTTGAGGGTGCGTTGTTGCTTCCCGCCGTCCCTTTTCTACTAGGTACTCCGCGAGGTTACCGAAGACTCGATCTAGCTGAGCTTCTGAAACGTTATTTTTATTGTAGCAGGCCCATCGGCGAAAATATTCTATGTCATCCGGTTGCAATATTCGGGGTGGACCGTCGTAAACATTCGGCTCGTGGTCGTCTAACGGGCGCGGGGGACGGTTCGGCTCGAAGGCGTCTGGTAGTGGAGCGCCAAACACCGTCCTTAGCTTAGATGCCGTCGCATCATCAGCGAAGAATGGCTCCCAGTATACCTTCGCAAGAACGGCGGAGACCATGAAAAAGCGGTACATGCTAGCGTATACTTTAAAATCAACATCTATAGATATCTCTTCCGTCGTCGACGCTTTGCTCTCAAGCGAGTACAAACATCTCGACTCTGGACGCACCGCTGATGTTTTCTGAAGGCAGTGTATATGGAGCTCCTTTCGTTCATGTCCGAGGAAGATCGTATAGTCAATAAAATGCTTCATATCCAGAACACGAGCAATCTCCTTGAAAGACGGAGCGTCAGAATCCGGTCCGAGCTTTCGTGGGTCGATAAACTCCGGAAGTTGCGCTTCGAGAACTTCTGCCGACGCCTGGACACCGCTAACTCGGAGTGCAAGGGCTTGGTACTGTCGCTCAGCGACATCGATAGCCCTAACCTGGAAGGCAATAAGCATGACTCAATTCGTCGCAGCCAACTTGCAACTGTGGGTAATCCTGCTTACAGCGATGAGGGCATCATCAAAGGCGACAATTGAACTACGGCCGATATGATATAGTACAGCCTTCTGATGTTTACTCCACAAGGATCTCAGATAGTTGCAGGTTGCGACCAGGGATAACGCCTGCGTAAAGGTGTGGCATTTCTTAAGAATGTGAATGTGAATTTCAGCAGGAAGATCGAGGAATGCCGATTGCGACTGAACGCGAATACCGTCAGTGGCCATTTCGACTTGACGCTCAGGTGCTTACTTGCGGTTGGAGCGAGATTGAAGGATCACATTGTCAAATGGAGTGGGGAAAGAGTTGCGACATCGGTGTGAGCACAAAGTGTAAAGCCAACGCCGCTGAATTCATCCCAAGGCTGTGCGGGTGCGGTTGGCACGACGGCTACCACTGCTGTCTTGCCCAGTCCTTAAATTCCCTGGGCCAACTAACAGTTTTGTTGGTCTAAGTAATATATTTAGGTAGAACCGTCATGCATCACAAATGTACTTGCATTTGCTCTTACCATCGATACATACTGCAATTTACTGCAGTTAGTCGTGCTTAGCGCAGCTAATTCAACATCCACGTCGAATCTGCCTCAATCGAGGAAAGTAGATGTGAGCTCCCGTTCTTGGCGCATCCAAGGGTCAGCGTCCTAGAAACTACTTAAGTACTTGGCGCTATTTGAATATTCTCAGGAACTTTGTTACTACCGGAGACACTGTTGATGCACTCGCAGGGCAGCAGGCCCCAAAATTAGCTAGCCCAAATATTTCTATCCTGCCTCCTTTAGTATAGCTTACCGTTACACAGACACACTCTAACTGCAATTGGCAATTTCTACTTTCACAAAATAGCTTGGGAACTTCGAACCTCTGCGGGTAGCTGGTAATCCGAGTGCTAGAGGATCAATTCAAAATCACCTATTAAATGACACATTCAAAAGCTGGGCGCATTAAATTGAAGATATCTATGACATTCATTGGTAAAAAACAACACTCAGAATCGTTCACATTAGGCTAATAGCAAACTGAAGAGAAGAAACAAGCACTTCAAGTTCAAGGATCAAACCCCTTATTAGTCTCAATTTCGCAGCTTGAGAGTATGTCCTACCCAATACGACTTACAACTGGTAGCTATCGCTTGACCAAAGAATGATCAACCTTTCCTCCAAGCAAATACAAACGATATGGCTATATAGCGACCGTGAAATAACTCAGCTATCCAAGTCTTCATAGACATTCATGGCTATAAAGTCCCCAAAACTACCCTGCCACGCCTTTGGAAAGCAGTAGGTGGATTGCATCGCCCAAAAGTGAGGGTCCCGGGTATCTTCTTCATGCAGATACTCCACAATTTGGCGCAATACAGGATATGGTAAGTCTTGCAGACCAACGGAAGTGGGCTCAAGGAATGGAGTTAGGTCATAACCCCTAACTATATCCAAGGCCTTCCATGTGGCAATGTGGTTGCGAGGTCGAAGTCTTTGCGTTTCCACTCGTGCTCCAGGCCCAGACGCGGTAGCTACTTCGCAATCGGTTGCAAGGAATAACCAATAACTGGGCTGCTTGATAGCCCCATTTTCGTCATCCGACCTGTTGTCGTAAATTTTATCGAATACTTCAATTAAGGTAAACCTAACGCTTGTGACACCGCACCTACGACAGCCGCTTGATTGCCCTATGGAAATGCAATCGCAGTTGGTACCAGCCCAGTTGCTATGTAAACCTTTGCTCGCTTGTAGGAACTTGAGAGGTCGCAAACAGTGATAGCAGAAGCTTTCATAAAAGCATCTTTCGTAGACCGGCTCCGGCTGTTTTTCCTCTTCTAAGTCATTCAAATCCTTGAATCGATCCAACCAAGAGAATATACTTTTCCGGTGGCTGCCAGTGGTAGAACTTGCAGATGGGGGCGGGGTTGGTTGTGAAGACTCCCGATCTCGATCGAACCAAGGTACTATGCTTTTTCTGGACATCGACACAGAAGCAGAGGAGGAACTGCGCACAGATGGAGCTGGTTCCGACTTGTGGCCGACGAGCCATCTAGCCCATAGCTGATAGCGAGGGCCTCTGTCCCTTCTTGTATGTTTCCATCGATGTCCGTCATGGTATTCTTGCAAAAACCGCGCTCTTCCGTCATTCCCCCCTTTCTTGACAGGCTCCTTCTGTGCGAATAAATCTCTTGGACAACGGTGATGTTCGCACCAGATTGTCGAATACATGCATTCTGCAGTTTTCGGTACGAGACTGGCAGAATGCCGCTTATAAGATCCATGGGACATGATTATCGATTCGCGCTGAGACCCCATATACGATCCTCGTTTATTGATCCCGAGCCCAAGATCATTCTTAGCGTACCCCGCCGCATATTTGAAATTTGCCTTGTAGAGAGGATAGATTGAAGCAGGAAAGAATATTCCTGTAGCTGTATCGAGAAAGAGAGCTGTAGAGCATGTTGGCGGGCATAGTGGATGTGAGCAGTAAGGGCATTTGTGAGAAAAATTGGGCAGCCGAGGAGGAAGAAACCTTTGGTGAATCCTTGCGGAACACAGGGCTTCGTTTCCAGGCGAAGGAGGCGGTGTAGAAGTGGTTGAAGGCAGTTGGCGGTTAAGATGCCGAAATCCTTTTGTAGTGAGCGAGAGAGCTACTATATCGCGAAATGAGAGATATTCTATTACCATAGCCAGAATATCAATCGAAAGATTCAGAAGCGGAGCTCTTCTGTCATGAAACTTGTCATGATACACTAACTCCACAAGGTGTTCGCTATCGTCGTCCTCCCATTCGAATCCCGAAGAAGGCTCGTGGCGATGGCCACGGCCATGGCCATGGTCACCGTCAACGTCGGAAACAGATACTTGGAAATCTGGTTTGAACATGTTGATAATATTCTAGATCCACCTTAAGCCAGATGTTGGGACTCGATACCGTCGAAGGTGTATCGATATCGCCGGGGGTATAGAAAAGCTTAAAATTAGAACGCTCATGAGCACGGTCTCTCTGTATATATATGCCTAGAAAGTCACGTCCGCCGAATATCCACGGCCTATTTCGAGTTTTAAGATCAAGCCTAGAGATCCAAGCCGACGTTGCCCAATCAGGGAAGCAGATGCGTTGCTGTGGATCAGACGAACTACTCATCGGCATCCTCGTGAAGGTACTGAAGTGGCTCCAGTATTCCCGTCGGGTGGCAGAGTATATATTTTCTTAGTTTTACTTCTATCAAGCAGTATAAAGTACTTCATGGACATGATATATGAGGATATATATTGGACGGTGATATGCACCAGAACCGAAGTGTTCACGTGATCGTAAAAGCTCAAGTTAGCCCTTAACTACAGAACTTGTAAGTATTTGCATTATGGCTTGTGCAGATTTATTATTTACTACACTAGGCATATTAGTGAGGCTGTACTTTGAAGGAACCTTGTCTGCCGCCATGGAGGTCAGTCGTGAGACCTTTAGACGTATATCCAGATCCTACACTGATAAGTATCCGGAGGCACTAACCTTGAGTACAAGTCCGCCGACGATGATCACTTGGTTATGCTTAAACTCTATGAGCAGCAGGTTGTTAATGACCTCAAAGTTAATATTAATTTTGGGGAGGAAAGGAGAAACGGTTGCCGACCGGCTTACCAGATGGTGAGAGGGACATTGAACCCGAGGGCGAATCGAACTCTTGTCTCGGGGACGAGCTCCTGCAAGGACATACGTCTTTAGGGCAACCTTTGCGCTGCGGGGCACGTGCAGGCACCACTCCACCCAGATTCATTCATCTGTATGCTATGCCCGTTTTGCAAACCAGGTGTTGTTTACGCAATGGGACATGGGAATCTGTATGTATGGGCTGTTTAGACTTGCGTTGCTCGGGTTGACTCTTGTAAACAAAACGCCGCAAGTTGTCTGCGCGTAACTACGTCAGCTCTATGGCGTAGGCACCCAGCGTCGTACAAAGTCTACTGCGGAAAGACAGGAGAAACTGGATGTTAAAGTCATCTGCGTTTGATATCGATCACTCCCTATCAGCTGGCTAGCGAGGCTGCAAGTCGACGCGACGTTACAGTAACCCAACCTCAGCCAAGGGTACGGAGAATAGTTACACAAGTGGTCGGACAAGGGGAAAGGAAACAAAACCTGGAGGAGCCCGACCAGGCCAGGTACCAGTTGCTAGTTACCAGTTGCTGGTATGCTGGTAGCTGCGCCAGGCCGACTTAAATATGGGTCTGGTGCAAGGGGACGCCGCAAGCCACGCGCAAAAAGAATGCGGGCTTGTATTTTATGGGAACCGTGTGTCAGGTCGTCTCGTCTCGTCTCAGCGAAAATTCGCCGCAAACATGATACGTGTGTAACAGTTGCACAGCAGCCGAAGGCTCGACTTGCGACGGGGTTTTCTGCCCTGTCGCGGCTCGCCCACCGCCCCTACAAATCCGATCGGACTAGAATAGCCCTGTCAGGGCCGTTTACCATTTAGAGTTATTAAAATCTCGCTTTGCTACTCATCGAGATCGAGCATTAACACAATGTATTTTCGGATTTCTCGATCTAGAAAACGGCTATAACTGAAAATAGATTCGAAAAACTTCAAACTCTAAGGCTACGAAAACATCCTAAACTAATCCTAGCCTTGATCTTAGAGCACCCGCGGCTTAGACCTTCCCATATTATTCTGATGCTGTGTATTGAATCGCACCTGATTCTTGAGTCCCATCGCTCTCAAAGTTTCGAAGCAAGATGGTGGAGCTCTAATTACCTAAGTATCAAATTGCCATTCATGGGAAGACGAAATGGTTAACCCTGTTCCATATGGACGTCCAAAGCATCTATCGCCGAGCCTGGTAAGGTGGTAGTGTTTCTAGAATTACCAGGCCACGAATTACCTGAGTTCTCGCCGTACAGCATTATGACCCCGTAAATTGTTCCTCACAGGTTCTAGTCCCGTGTTTCGACGTCGACCAGCGGCCTTCTGTGAAAGAATGCTCAAGTGGTCTTCGATCTACCGCTGCGTATAAATTCCAATACAAAAGGCGGGCTTAATCCTCGACTCTACCAGAATACAATCAGTTAACTCGACACTCTCATTTGGCCTCTCACGATATCACGCTGGCCGTGCCTTGAAATTTCCGTTCTTCCAGTCTTTACAACTACTCTGGTAGTTTCATTTTACTTTACTTTTACTTTATTTCTTTATTTCTTGATATTAGCGGTCGCTGTGCGATTACATTCATATATTCCCACTGCTATACAGATTAATTTTCATCATGAAGTCATTTGTACTATCTAGCTCGCTCTTTCTACTCGCGATCCAAGCTGTCCAAGCTGCCCCAGCGAGGGAAAGAGACGAGATTGCAGCCCTTGCCCACGGTATCGAGACGCTCCCGCCGGCGGGGATTCCAGAAGAAGCAGCCACCGAGGCAGCCACCGAGGCAGCCCCGAACGCAGACCCTGTAGGCGAATATGTGGTCATTATGGCTGAAGACGAAAAGCGACCATGGCCTGCAATTTTCAGCGATATGGGATACAATGTCAAAGCCGTCGGCGCCGCCGAAGCTGGTGTGAAGGCCTTTGAGACCGAAGAAGGCGGTCGCATCAAAACTTTCGGGCAGAGTGTCAGGGCCTTCACAATGCAATTGAGCGCATCGGATGCTGAGGGTATGGGTGACGCTGAAAATGTTGCTGCTATGGAACTCAACGGAGAGGCGCATGCTTCAGTGATGCCAGATGATTCGGAGGCCGCTGATTTCCCCATCCTCCCGCGTGCTGGCACAAATGGCACCCGTGGCGGCAGCGGCCAGATTCGACAACAAGATACTGCCCCCTGGAACCTTCAGCGCGTCTCCTCTGCTCAGCCAATTCAGGTTAACGGTCGCCGTGCTACCGACCTGAGCTTCAACTACCGTTTCGATCAGGCGGCTGGCAGTGGAGTTGACGTCTATGTAGTGGATACAGGTACAGCCACAAACAATCTTGACATCCTAAAATCATTGGAGCTAATATAAACCCCTAGGGATTAATGTCGGGCATAGCGAATTTGGCGGCAGAGCCGTTATGGGGTTTAGCGGGTTTGCTAACGTCACCACAGATGATGGAGGCCATGGGTAAGACTTTCCCCGAGCTTTTAGTATAAAGCTCCGTAATCCATACCAAACTCTCCGAACTGCATCTAGCTCTACTTCAGCGGGAACTGTTCAAACTAACTTTATTATAGGAGCCATTGTTCTGGAACAATCGGTGGAAGCAGGTTTGGCGTTGCCAAAAATGTCAATCTTATTGGAGTAAAGGTGCTCTCCGGGAAGGGCAGTGGACCAATCTCCACCATCATTGAAGGCCTAGACTTCGCTATGCAGCGTCACCTTCAGCGTATGAACGACCCTGCTTTCAAAGGCTCGGTAATCAGCATGTCCCTTGGTGGTAAGGGAAGGGCGACGTCCGTTTTAAACTTGATGGCGAAAGCTAGCAAGGCTGGTAAGTGTTTCTATGATTCGATCCAATCATCTTTTAGATGCGCAAACGGTTAAAGGTAGAAGATGGAGTCGCTAACGAATATCAATGCATAGGCATGCACATCTCCGTCGCTGCAGGCAATAACAACGCTGACGCCTGTAACTTCTGGCCATCTGGGTTCACTGCTGACATTCCAATGTTCTCGGTGGGGGCATCCGACATTACTGACAAGAAAGCCTCCTTTTCGTAAGTTGCCGCCAATATCCATGTATATTTCCACAATAAAAATATATGCTTACGATAGTCTATGAATAGCAACTCCGGAAAGTGTGTGGATATTCACGCTCCGGGTGTGGCGATCGTTAGCGCGGACAAGGGCAGTCCTCAGTAAGTTCTAAGCCAAGCGTGTTTCTTTAAACTAAACACATAGAGACTAACATTCCTTGATAGGGCGATCTCCTCGAAGCAAGGCACTTCGATGGCCTGTCCAGCTGTTTCTGGCATGATCGCTGATGAGCTAGTCAAAAACCCTAACTTGAAGTTGGATCCTGCGGGGATGAAGAAGCTGATTTTGTCAAAGGCTGTGAAGGGCGTTGTGAAGGGTGCAAGCAATGCTCCGAACATGCTGAGCAACGGCCTGTAACAGAATGCAGGAGTACTTGAGAGTAAAAAGACCCGCAGAGGTATACTGCATACACTTACCTGAGGCATGCGCAGTTGCCAATAACCTGCAATATTAACTGTCGCATGTATATACCAAATACCATTTTTAAATTTTCTTAAAGCAATTTCTGTGCAGAACCGATCTTCAGGGTTCCAGACGGTTTCAAACGTGTGTGATAGTATAGTGCGAGAGCTCGACTCTCCTTGGCGACTGCGGCTACCGTTCAGCGTAAGGCGCGGAGTCTGGCATTTCGAGTATTTCCGGCTGCGAGGCACTGCTCGTACGGGCACGAGAGATAAGAATGGAACATATGAAAGCCAAGCCAGAGGGTTGTGTTCCTATATAGCTATTGACGCGGACGGCTCTAACTACCGATACAAAATATATAGAAAGGCAGACTGCAGACTCTATCTAAAGGCGCTCAATTACCTCCAACCAAACTTAAGCGCCAAGATTGTACATCTGCCAAGCGCGGTTGGTCAAAGTTACAGCCTCAGCCAAGATGCTTGGTGATGCTGGCACTGAACTCTATCGACCATTTGCCTCAGCAGTTCTGATAAAGTTATATAAGAGCGTCGGGGGTAGAGCATCGTTGACAATTGACAGGGCTGATATAATATCACACCGTGCACCGTAAATTCATCAGAAATTCCAAGAATAACATATTAAGAGCAGCAAGATATCCGGGTTCCACCAGCAGCAACTTTACTACATGCACACGCAAGCCTGTTAAACCCAGTCGCAATAATGCAATTCTTCAGTTTCGATGCCTGGACCTCGCCCCGCACCGCGCAGCGCTGGCACGCTGTGCGAGCGACCACTCCAGCCATACTTTCCTTTTCCATGTTTGTCACCTCAGTTGTGACCGTTGTCGTAACCATCATCATCAATTTCACTAGTGCAAATGAGCCGGATAACGATCTAGGCGACGGGTAAATAACATCCGCATTCTCGGCTTTTTCGCTTCCCTTCATCCGATCCGATACTAATTTGGCTCGAAATCTGGATAGTGCTGGCTGGATCATTATGCTCCCCGGCCCAGCAGCAGTTCTGCTTTGGTCGGCTACCAGCTTGCTACTCTGTCGGTTTAGCAGCTTGACACCTGGTTTAGCGATTGGTTCCTACGTTATAATTTGTCTTGGCCTCATTGGGGAAGGAATCTCGAGCTGTCTCATCTACGAGTAAGCCCGATGCGCTCCAAACCAACTTCCAGTCCTATCCCACAATCAATGAACTAATCCTGTCTATAGATTTCACGCTGTGGCATGGTTTCCGGCAATATTTATGTTTGCGCAAGCCATCAAGTACGTTACACCTCCCCACATTACAATCTACAATCTAGTTTCTTTATTCTAATTTTATAATTTACGAAACTAGTGCCGGCGTCTTTATGGGCTACGGCATCGCGGCTCTACGAAGGCGCAACATTAAGGACGTTCCGCCTCCATATGCATAAGCCGTAGATATGGTTTAGGAGACTGTGGCAGAACGATCCGAATCAAAGTATTCCGAGATCGTATGGTCTTCAGAAGGGAACGCACACTTCCATCCACGTTACAAAGGGACTTAAGCCCTAGCCACGAAAGGTTCTAATTTTTAATTCTACACACATCACATAATGTCTAAATAATAGCTTATAACGAAAAATAAATAATGTTTAATTATGTACTTTGCTGCTGCACACGATCGTACGAAGCATCTTGAATCGGAAATTTACATCATGCATATCCTATCCTGCGAGTTTACTAAAGAACTATTTCTATTGGGGGGGTGAGCAAACTCTTATATATAGCCTGGTCTATGAGACCTAAACTATAGTCCGCAATCCACGTAAGTCAAGTATGGTGGTAGCGAATACGTCGGGAAGCTTAATAGGTCTCGTTCAACCTTTGCTTGATATACTGTCCAGCATTGATGGGCTTGTACTTCGGCGGTCTTCCCTCGCTGACACAGCTCTCCAATACCTATAGCAACTGCCATTAGCCTACGAAATTTGAACCGAGTATCTGAACAGATATGTATATGTGCCTACCTCGATGGTGGTTTCATAGTCCACTCCGAAAAAGAACGGGACGGAATACCTCCTCGCCCCGGATCGATTGATCGCACGATCTAGTAAACAGTCAGTTCAGTGCTTCATCAACTAACTGCAGAGCAACATGTCGTATCACTTACGTATCGTCGAGAGATACAAGTCGTTAGTCCATCTCGCCATCGAATCCCCCACGTTCACCACAAAAGTTCCTTCAATGGGGACAGCTGCCACCCACTCTCCTGCAGCATTCAGCACTTGTAGTGCAGGAACATCATCTTGCGCTAGCATTGTAAAGCATTCATAATCGCTGTGCGCCCCGATTCCCAGCTGATTCATGTCAATATTTTCATCCTTCTGTGGTGGATAGTGCAGCAACCTCATCACTGCCCCTTTCCCAGAAACCATTCCGTCGAAGTGATGTTCATCCAGATCCAGCGAAAGCGCAAACAGCTGGAACAGCTTCTGGCCCAGCGTCACCATGCAACCCCAATACTCCGTCACGGGTTCTTTGATACTTGGAAGCGTCTCGGGCCATCTGTTCTCCCCTTCCATCTCATTCTTCCCGGCTTTTGAATCGTATCCAACGTCGAACCCTTCGTGCAAATCTCCTCTCCCCGTTGGATCGGTGTTCTCGCCAAGCAATGGGGTATAACCCTTGTAATTGTCCGAATCTTTGATGTATATTTTCATCTTCTCCTCCAAGCTTAGGTCAAAAAATTCCGTCGCCGCCCCAAAGCAATCCGTGATGACCTTCTGTGGAACGCCATGGTTTTTGATGTAGAAAAAACCCACCCGCGTGCAGGCGTCAAAGAGCTGCTCTGCACATTTTTTGCGAAGAGTCAAATCTTCGCTGAATGCCAGAGAGAGGTCAAGAATCGGGATGCTGGTGAAGCTGCCTGGTGATAGATCGATCGAATTTGAGAGGATCTTCCGAGGGCCATTGCCTAGTAAATTGAATCATGTAAGTTTCTCTAATCGAACTATAACCAAATTTAATCAATATATCGCCTTACCCGTCAAAACCTCGGTGCCGCTTTCTGCCATATTGGTACTTGCAGTTGAGTCGCAGTCGGGAGAAGAGCACTGAGTTGTGAGGCACAATTTTGTATGCAAACCCTTACTACTTAAGTAAATACGCACATTGTGCTACAACCGGAGCTGGCCGACAACCTCGAGATTTCGGCCTCATGCGCTATCAAAACGCCTGATAGCGGCGACACGCGACACTAAAATTAGGTTTTCAGGTTGTATCTGTGCACCTGCCCAGCAGCATTGTCGATACGTGAAATATATCCAGTGTTTATAATATGAGATGTATGGTATTGCGCTAAAACTATAATCAGGCTAGATGTATGCACCTACACGCTGCGAATCAAAACATTGAACCCTAAACCATTAGTGCTCATCGTCATGAGCGCCGCGCACGCAAAGCAGGTCTCTTCCCCCCGCCAAATCACGGCGTTACACCCCCTCTCCGAGCACCAAGCCCTTGCCAGTACCTCCTCACCCTTCAACGTCGCATCGATTACCAGGAGGCTATTGTACTGTAGATAGGTTTCTTTGAGCTCTACTGCAGGAATGATTGTTTTCCTAATGGCCTTCGTCTCCGTTCGGTGCGCCAGATGGCTGCCCACACAAGGATGCGCTGCCACAAATGTAGGGTTGCAGTATAATGTATACGACACCTGCGTACCCGAAATATCAAAGTCTACCGCCGCCCGATAAATCTTCAATGGCGTGAGGGTTGTAGTCACCGCTTGATCTTGCTGGAGCATCAATCGGATCCCCTTAAA
Source organism: Drechslerella coelobrocha (assembly GCA_036971555.1). NCBI lineage: Eukaryota > Fungi > Ascomycota > Orbiliomycetes > Orbiliales > Orbiliaceae > Drechslerella > Drechslerella coelobrocha. The sequence goes on from JAJTUH010000003.1 coordinate 70,820, forward strand.
GGTAACCGTCTGGTTCTCCGGATTCGACCGTGCTGGGAAAGTGGGAACAGCCCACTGTGCGATATCTGCTAAATCGCTAATCTGCTCTTCGGCATTCATGATCCTCCCGTCGGGGCCTATTCTGGCTTCTTCAAGCTCCTCCGCTGTCCTCTGCGACTTTGTGCACGGGATAGGGATAGTGACTTTCCTAGCATCCACCTGACACCACCCAGTCACCACTCCATCAGCCTTAGGCGCGGGCCCTACCCAACCACAAACACTCGTGAGATTCCTTAGGCCTCCAAGCACGCCTCCCAGCACCGACCGCCTCGGCCAATAGCTTCTATTCGGCAAAACTAACCCGCAAGTGAACGTTGGCGCGCCCTGAAACTCCCTAATCGAAGGCGACGAGTACACCAAGCAGTTCATGATCAAGTGACGGTAGAGTTTCCCGGGTCTAACGAGCCCGAAAAGCCAATCGCACATATCAAAACCGATTGCCTTTCCCGTAATCAGGTCGTTATATGCGCCCTCGATGTAATTCCTCGCTTCATCCATAAGCGGCCACTTTAACGTCTCCGCGAGCCTAATTAGTCCCTCGCACTGTCGCTGATGCACAAGCGAGATGAGCAAGTGCCTCGGAAGCCCTGCAGGTGTTGTTTCCCGCCTTGTATCGATGTTTTGCATCCACAGATCAGAGATCACTAGGTTCGCAGAGATATTGTGTGAGATCAACCCTGTGTAGGTCGAATTTGCAGGCTCCTTCAGCAGCCGCACTAAAAGTTCGCAACCGAGCAAGATCTGGAACAGGAAGTTCTTGAGCCCGATCCCCTGCGCCGCTGTTCCGAGAGTATTATTCGTTAAGTGTCGGCAATTTGACATGTCGACGTACCGCGCCACGTCCACCCTGTTTAGCACGTAGCAGATATCCGTTATCTGGTTCCTCAGATTGGCTTTATCCGCATCCGACTGGTTTGGATACGGGTCGGGACCTAAGAATTTTCTCAAATTCTCATACATTTGCATATTTGTCTCTGGAAGTAGCCGGTTATATTTCAACACTGTCATCCGTGAAACAATCTGGTCCACCGTAACCTCAGGTAGTGGATGTACCGACGAAAATGTGATAGGAAGAATCGGTGCAGTTTCGAGCTGTTGCGCTCTGTAGACCTCAGAGTAGCCAGAAACGCTATAAGTCCCGGGGAACCTCCCTTCGCCAATCTTCGACACCTCCATATCCAAATCGATTAACGTACACCCAGGATACAGCAGGCTGTTGACAAAGTACCCGGAAAACGAAGGGTGTTGGTCTGGATGAACCCCCAATTCTCGCGGCGTCAGTTCTTGTGTCGTCATACCCACAAACTCTATCCGCACCGCATCAATGTTCCCAACCGCTGTGTAAGGTTTAATTACAAAGCTACCCTTATTCCTCACGAGCAGTGTGTTCCGTAGCTCAATGACTTGTGCATATACTGCCTGCTGTGACATGTGTCGTATGGCTGGGTCCGTGGAGTTGGGGTTAGGCGCGTATGCAGGTGGTGCTTCGGAGCTACCAACTTCCTCAACATTTGCTACAGCTTCCTCTAGAACCGAGGGAAGACCAGTGGCTGCTTGAGCTGTTCGAGCAGGGGCATTAGCGGAGGGGGATGTTGGGGTATTCGAAGTCGCAGCAGATGGTGCAGATGTGGTAGTAGAAGCCGACGCATTAGCACGGGAGGGTGGAGGCGCAGATTGTGTGCTGAGCGGTGGCGGCTGCACTCGGGTAGGCGGTGATTGGGCGGTGGGAACTGTAGTGGCTGCGGGAGCAGGAGCAGGAGCAGGCTTTACGGGAGTGGGCCTAACAGAGCTGGTCGCAGTTTTGCCTTGTGGGGGTCCTGACGGCTTGGAAGGGCCGGGCGACGAGAACCGAGCCGATGTTCCCTGGGTAGTACTCGCTGGAGCTGCTGACATTGCAGTTTGTATGGGAGACGTAGGCTTTCCCCTGCCACCCACTGCCCTCTTCGCATTGGCAAGAGACTGTTTCGTGTTCTGCCCCACTGAAGCCCCACCAACTTCAAGCGCCTTATTATAAGCGTCCACGGCCTTAGAAGCCTCTCCCATACTCAGTAAAGCATCCCCGAGTCGCGACCACCCTTTCCAGTAATTAGGATCAGCTTTTGTGGCCGCCTCAGCGTCCGCCTTTGCCTCATTCATTTTCGGCGGCTCCAATTTCGAATATGCCATTGATCTGTTTGACAAGCATACCGCGCTCGTGGGGTTGTAATCTAGGGCCATTGAGTAAAACATGACTGCTTGGTCAAAGTTTTTGGCTTCCACCATGGAATTTCCCTGATTCTTAAGAAAGTCGACTTTCTGCTCCATCTGTGGGGAAAGCTTGATTTCGGGTTGAGAAGGTCCTGTATTTACAACGGGCGGCTCCGAAATGCTCACCGAACCAATTTCTTGTGTTATCGTTGTCGCCGTAGGTTCAACTACTGGTAGTACTGGTGGCGGCGGCGGCGGTGTAGGTGACGGTTCCTTGACAGCCGATACCCCTCCGGGAACAGGCTTCCTGACCATCGGTTTAGATGCAACGGGTACATTTTGCGAGATATCTGCTGGGGTTGGCGGCTCCGGCTGCGAGAAAGGGGCCGGGGAGGAATCTTCAACCGGAGAAACTGGAGACACTGCTGGGGGTCCCGAATCTTTTGTGGGGAACGTCTTAAGGCTAGGCTGGATGTTGGTGTAGGGATATGTTGTGGGATCGAAGGGCGGCGCGACGGGGGGTACCGGGAGTTGCGGGATCTGATAGGAAGATGCGCCGAACGTCGCGGGCGCGGGCGCGGGCGACTGGGATTGACTCGGAGGATGAGCCGTATGGTTGAGGGCGGATGCGAATTCATTGCTAGGAGGCGCTGGAGATCCCATAGGTCCTGGCGCTATACCCGGAGGAATTGGCTGGCTGGTATACACTGGGACTAACTGTCCATTCTGAAGGATGTAGATTGGCTGCCCGTAAGGAACCTGCGGCGGGAAACCATACTGGCCTTGCTGCGGCCAAAATTGGCCCTGCGACAAGGCATTCGGCGAGGACGAGAATCCCCACTGAGGTTGCTGTTGTGGAGGGACAGATTGTGGAGGTATAGGAACGACCGGGGGGCTCTCTTGCGGGGGTACGAGACTCGTCGAACTATGGCCGGTAGTCTGACTGCGCTGTAAGTTAGCAAGCGATGCATCGTGGTTTATCGCGACAACGGATCTGACCTTAGTTGCGCGGGCGGTTGCAGAACGCCACTCCCGCCGCTTACGGACAGAGGGCTACTAGCAGATTTTGTCGTAGAAGGGCCTGGAGAACTCGCTGGAGCGGGCGGCGGCGGAGGTTGCTGGACGGAGTGTCTGTTCTTCTTGCTGCTTTCCTTAATCTTGCTAAACAAGCCCATGGCGGCGCCGTCGTGCACCACACACACAGGAGAAAGTTGGGTCGGAGTGGATGGGACTGCTAATAGTCGAGAGAAGAAGAGAGGGGTTCAGAGGATATACTCCTTTCCATGACCATCGTTAGCCCAGCCCACCAGCATCTAGGTTATGCCAAACAGCAACGGCAATGTTTTATGACAAATGGCGCAGCGGGACCAAAGCGCAGCACGACGCCGCGCCGGGTTACAGATCGGCTTAGCCAGTTTCAGGCAACAGCGAGCAAAGCCAGCCGCGGCCTACTGGAGCCAACTTGGGGCTCATGGGCCAGCCTACCCACATGCTAGCCCATCTTGTCTTTGAACGGAGGGGCAGTTCCATGCACACGACCAGCCCCTAGCTATAGGGTCGGGACGCGGGGTACAATATAATGCTTCAGAGGTTGTGATCATGGTCCTGGCGGACATCAATCGGTAGACGCTCCCATCGTTCTCACATCTAAACCTATATCTCTCCAAACTGCAAAGATGGAGAAGTCAGCAGAGTTCATCGACTGGGAGGGCCGAGCGAGATATCAACGGCAGCAACGGCGGCGACACCTCGTGCTGACCTTTGGATGGTCCCTGGTTGGTTCGTTTGTTGGTCTCAGCCTGGCGCTACTCTTGGTCAGGCCATCTAGTAAGTACTCTCCACTGACGATGCGGGATGCAGGATGCACAATGATGGCATGGCACCTACCTATTCTCCCGGCACCACGGTGATGTGTCGATGTTGCGAATGAGTGATGATGATGTTGACGACGGTTAGGTTTCTTGCAATCGCGCTCGTCCCACAGCTGGCTTGGACTTCACCCTCAACCTCCGCCAACACAAACCGCGTACACCGGCAAAACCATCCCCAGTCCAGACGACGACACTGCCACCAGCACGCTAACCTGGAAATGCGTCCCTCCGCCGCCGCCGTTCCTTCTCGACGACAGTCGCGTAACCTCGCATCCCGCTGTAGTAGCCGCCCTCGTTAATATCAGAGTCATCCTCGAAATCAATGCCTTACGCTACAAGGATGCCGTTTCAATCAGCGTCGTCCATTCCTCCACGGGCAAGCTGTTCGAGTTTCACAGCGGACGGGTTCGTCTGAATGAATCGGCAACGGTATCTCCGACACCTACAGACGGCGACTCGATCTACAGGATTGCGTCTATCACCAAGGCCTTCGTAGTGCTAGAGGCCTTAATACTAGGCCGACAGGCGCACCTCAAGGGCTTCGCTCCGGAGCTAACGCTAGATACCAGATTGAAAGACGTTCTTCCAGAATTCAAACTCCCTAGCGCATTCGCGGAGGAAGAAGGGGAAATCACGTTGGCACACCTAGGCAGCCATCGAGCTGGTCTTGCGAGGGATGTTGGAGAGTTCCAGCTAGACAGCCTGAGAGATATCATATACCCTCCAGGCAAACCGAGCATCCTTGACGACTTCCCTCATAATAGAACTGCAGAAGAACTTCGAGACCTAGTTGCGAAGGCCGAGTTGATCTGGCAAGTCGGTGAATCACCCAGCTGTATGTCCTCATCCCAGCTTGCTCGCAATATATTCATCCTAAGCTAATCACTTTCAGATTCCAATACGGGCTTCTCGCTCCTCGGGATGGCCGTAGGAGAATACCACAACAAGCTATGGAAGCAAAGCAAGAACTTCACGGCAATCATGCGCGACGACATCTTCACGCCCTTGAACATGAGCCACACTTTCACCGGACCAATTCCGCCTCACCTGAGAGAGCATGTCACTGTCCCCGCCGCCAGCAATCTAGTGGACAAAGTCTTTGCACTTAGTCATGACCCGTAAGTCAACACTGTATATTAACTCTTCCTCACCTCGTACTCACTCAATTTGTCTAGCGCGGGCGGAATCTTCTCGACTTCCAATGACCTCTCCGCGCTCCTCCACCGAGTAATCCTCGCCTCCAAGCCCGAGCTGATCACTTCTGCCCAACGCCTCACCTGGCTCAAAACCGTGCACCAATTCACTGATGGTCTCAGTTCCGTCGGTGTTCCCTGGGAGACATTCCGCGCTATCATGCCGGACTACTCGCAGTATAACCTCTACTCCAAAGGTGGCGGCCTTCCTGCGCAACATACCGAAATCTCCATGATCCCGGAGTTTGGATACGGTGTCGTCGCACTGGTCTCTCTCGGCATTACGGATGACGAGATGCACGCTGGCGCAAACTACTCCAACCCGCTAGAGCTGTCCTTCCAAGTGCACAACTTGCTCGCCCCGGCTATATGGGAAGCCTACAGCCATATCCTTGTACAAGACTACTCTGGTATCTACATCTCAAACGACGGTTTCGCGCGGATAGGTTTCAAAGACAACTTGTTAGTTATGGAGCAGTTCGTCGCAAAGGGTGTAGACGTACTCTTAAAGTGGGATGAGTTGGTTTGGGGTGAGATCGGGAAGAAACCAAGGCTGTTCGACCAGGGTGCAAAGCTGGTCGGGACAGCGTTCGAGGGACAGTTCCGGCTGACACTTCGTCAGGGGTGCGCATGGACCGGATTCGACGCGTAAGCACATTCCTTTACCTTTTCTTCACAAATAAACAAGCTTCATGGGCTAACTTCCAGTAGGGTCACAACCAAGTCGGGCTGGGGTATGGATCTGGTAGTGATCCAAAAGGATAGCGAGACGCGGCGGACGGTTCTGCTGTACAAGCCTATGGACACAAAGCTCTACAAAATAACTTGAATGCACCAACTCCCTTAACAATTTTCTTCTTAGCCAGTATATAATATAGCAACTCGCACATATCTTCGCATTATATATTGATAGTATCATCTCCTATCCACTAATGAGGTTATTACATTTCCCTGCTAGGTAGGCATTTGCCCAGCATATGGGCTCATCAGCAATAATCATTTTCGAGGACGTGAAGCTCTCGCGTACACGCATAGCCTATAAGTAATAAAACTATGGCAATACCCTAAACCGCGATAAGTAGCTCGACACAAGCCTTCATGATCGTAAAGTCAACTTTTTACAGCTTGCCATCAAAATATGCCTTGTAGGCCCTATCCCAGCAGGGCCAACTATCCTCGTTCAGCCACTTCTGACTCTCATTAGGATAGGGAACCATCTCCCTGAAAAAATGACTGTCCTGAGAGCATTCTAATGCTTTCCCTGTGAGCGTCTCGTCCGCGATGAACTTTTCGTAGGCAGCAACGATGGTAGCAACAGGCGTGATGTGCTCTGCCGGGAAAAAGTCTTCGAGCTTGCCTGGAAAGATAGCGGTGGGAACTAACGCCGGGCAGATAGCGTTGACACGAATGCCATCTTTCATGTAGGTACTCGCGACGGAACGTGTGAAGTTTATCAACTGCAGCCAAGATGTCAATCCTATCAGCACATCATCTCCTCCCAGTCATTTCATAATCTCATGTTCGTATACACTGTGCATATACATCAGAAAGTACTTACCGCGGCCTTGCAGCCAGCGTATAACGGGTTTGTAGGCATAGGGTACAGCCCAGCACAACTGCTCGTCATGACAATACAGCCGCCCTTCTTCTCAGGGTTCCTGCGCATGTACCAACTGGCCAGCTTCACCCCCCACACTACGCCTAGAAAGTCCACCTCAACAACCTTCAGGTATGGTGGAGCAGGTTCATCTTTCTCCAATTCCTCTGGCGTTTCCTCGTATAAGCTCTTCTTATCGTCAATACCAGCATTCGCAGCGAGGAAATCAAGGCGGCCGAACTTGGCGAAAGCGGTCTTGAAGAGGGAGAGTTGTGAGTCCCAAGAAGAGACATCGGTTTCGTGGAAGACGGCGTGAGGACCGAGATTCTGGGCTGCAGCTGCGCCAGTGGTTGGGTTTATGTCTGCAATGACAACGGTCCAGCCCTTGGCGACAAGGTGGGTAGCGACGCCGAGGCCAATTCCTGTCCGTAGTACCAGGTTAGCGTTATCAATCTACACAGCGAGGTTGCGAAATAACTTTGAATTTTGAATTGAACCGACCAGTGGATCCGACGCCAGAATACAATATTCAGTAAGTAAATTCTCGGTTACCGTACCTGAGGCTCCGCCTGTGACAATAGCAACAGGAGAGCTAGAGCTTGATTCTCCGCCCATTGTAAGCGAAAATAGACTTAGCGGATTAGCAAAATATCTGGATGCAAAATCTAGTCGCAAATTAGCTAGGTAAGTATATCGTATTACGAGCAGATGAAGCTATTCTGAATAGCATTGGCAAGACAGTTCAGCGAGATAGTGAGGGGTGCTTACGCAGGTTCTCGCCCGTCCACGCGGAGAGGGGTTTCACCGAGGCTTCGGCCCGCTCTCGTGCCACCATCCGTGCATGAACGGATTATTTTAGTTATTGTACCTGCAAGGACAGTCTTCCATAAATTGGGCACAGTATGATAAATTATTATAACTAATAGCATTTGCAATATTTGCAGACATCCCAAACTGGAAGTTGAGGATGCTGGTCACTTTCACCACCACACCACAGAGTTGACATAGATGCTAAGAATAATATCGTCAGTCTGGAGGATACAGCTGCGGCCAATCTTGCCATAGCCTATTTTCTCACTACAATGCCGCTATTTTTTTTTGTTTTACATAAAAGCCCGTCTTACGCGTAAAATAAGCAAGCGGGCTGCCGTCCCTGTTGCTTCCCCGCAACAAAGCTCAAGTCGAGTTTCGATTTATACGTGTGTAACATGGGGATATATATCAACCCTGTGCTCTTGTGTACCCAGCGATGGCGCTAGCCACAATGCCTCAAAAAACTACCCCAATTGGCTAAATTTGGTACACCATCGAACGACATCATGACTGACATTCCCCGCACTATGAACTATTTCATCACTGGCGCCGCACGAGGCATTGGCCGTGGCCTCTCTCGCCGTCTACTCACTCGCGGCCACCGCGTCTTCCTGCTCGATGCCAACCTCGCCGAGCTCACAAACACATCCTCGCTCCTACTCTCCTCAGGTATCCCACAGTCCGCCTTCTGCACCTCCCACACCGATCTTTCTGACCGCTCCGCCATCTCCGCCGCTGTCGACACGGCCCGCGATTTCTTCACCGGTCGTATTGATGTCATCATCCATAATGCCTTCCCTACACCACACGTCTGGGCTGACGGCGGCACCATGACCTCCTCGGACACTGACATCCTCGCTGACTGGGACCGCAAACTTGCCGTCGGTTTAACAGCCCCCTTTATCCTCAACCGACTCTGCGTTCCGCTTCTCACATCCTCTCCCTCCTCTCCTGGCACAATCATCCACATCTCTTCCACCCGTGCCCACCAATCCGAAGAAAACCACGAGGGCTATTCTGCCGTCAAGGCTGGCCTGCTAGGCCTTACCCAGTCCATGGCCATCTCTCTTGGTGCACAGCATAAGATTCGTGTCAACGCCATCTCCCCCGGCTGGATCCACGTCGAGGCTGATGAGAACGCTACCGCTGATGAAGCTGGCACAAAATGGGAAGATGGCCTCACACCACAAGACCACGCATGGCATCCTGCCGGGAGAGTAGGAAACGTCGAGGATACCCTGAAAGCCGTAGATTTTCTCGTCGACAGCCAGTTCGTCACTGGCACTGAAATCGTAGTCGACGGCGGCGTTACCAAGAAGATGGTATATCCCGAGTAACTTAGATTTATATTGCAGATGGACATGGAATATAATCACGTCACTCCATTGTAGAGAAATAGGTACATGCATGCTAAATAATACAGGGCGGCAACTAAAACATGCTTTTCGTGTAAAATATAACGAGTCCTCCATAACGCCGTGTCCTATGTAGAGCAAGGGTATTGATGTATTCTGTGGCTCACGAAGAGCGGTTATGTGGCAAATATATAGGTTTGCATGATGGGTGCGGTGGGAGTTGAGGCGCGTGCGATGATTGGTACCAAAACGCAATACAGATGATCTATGGTTCGTATGAATGTCGTCATGCCGTTGACTATTGCGTCGTAAACTCCAGATGTTGCCCTCGACCCTGCCCTAGCCGCCGAGTATTGAGGCTGACCTAGAGAAACAATAGGGTCCGAGTGCACAAGTGTAAGTTATTTTCTGGTACTGTGTCAATATCGATGTGCATTCCAATAGACGTCACCCAGCCCACCAATTTTGCTGGACCACAACAGTTAGCGATTAACCACTCAAAATGCGAGTGTTGGCTGCCTAAGCAGCAGCAGCCTTCGATTCTTCTTCAAGCTGCAGCTTCCATGCCTCTGCAGCGGTATCCCGCAAGTAATCCTCATTACGAGGACTTTGCTCCTCCTTCACCCTCGCGGCCTCACCCGACCCATCAGACAGCGGTGGCGAGAACAGCTGCTGCTCCGAATGCGTGAACATCCGCAGGGTCTCCTCGGCAGTTTCTTCCTCCAGCTGAGCATCAAACCCAGGGTCTTGTAATAAGGGGTCGATCTCAAACCCTGGGAAAATCGGAGTTGTCGTAGTGCCCGTAGTGCTGGAAAATGTACGCGCAGCAGAAGATACCGTTGGTCTAGGAACCGTTGTCGTCGTTGGTGAGATTGCAGTGCTGCTGCTGTTGCTGCTACCACCCTCGTAGTTGGTGCCGCGACGCCCGAACATTGGTGCCACTGGCGCGATATTTGTTGGCGAAGAAACGAGCGTCGGGTCTAGGATTTGGAGTTTTGTAGGCCTATCGTTATCGCTTTCAACCTCAGACGCCCTTCGCTTAGTAGCCGTTTTTTGGATGCGAGTCGCATTTAAAGCTTCATCGGCATCAAAGATACCCTGAAGAATGGCGCTGGACAGGGCTGCCGATGCCGTTTTTCTCGCAGCCGCTGCATCGATAGCCGGCATTTGAAGGGACAGTCTCCTAGAGCTCTCTGAGGCTGTGTCCGATGCCGCCGCCAACGAATCTGGAGCATCCTACATTCACAGCCATTTTTAACTTAGTTGATATCTTTACGAGGAGGATGTTGACTCCCAAAGAGACTCACGGAAGACTGCGATTCCCGCCGCGGCTCGTACTTCTGAGCTTTCCTCGAAGTCATCCGTGTCGTCGGCTTGCGTTCAAAATGTATCATCCGTTCGTGGCGCACAACCAGGTCCCTACTCACAATCAACCAGACGATCCGCCACGACATGATTAGCCCCTCCATCACCACCCATTTTATCGTCCCACCATGTAGGTATTGGCCCCTCCCGCCGGCCATCGGGGGGAATGGTGTCGGTAATCCGCCACGACTTACTTTCTCGAGAACATGCACGAGCACACGGAGCACCCAAACGGCTTCTCTTGGGTATCTGGAGCCCCACCGTAAAACATTGTTGGAAACAGCCCACAGGACATTAGCCTCCGCGGTGTCTCGACCATATTCTCCACAAAAATTTGTTTCTCAAAAAGTCAAGCAAAAAAAAACTCGGGAAAAAAGCTCAAAATCACAGGTCCAAGAACTTACGACTTCTCTCATGCCGAGCCAGGTGCTCGGACCGCTTGAACACATACTGGCAAAATCTGCAGATGTACGTCCTCGGAGGTTTGGGGATTTTAGCCGCCTTGGTCATGATCTGTTCCTTCAAGCGGAGACGATGGAGCGGACTGAAGCAGGTGCTGCAATGGTTCAAATGACGTCGAGGCAAGGTTTTTTTTCGCGGTGAGGCCGTCTTATGCGGTGGGATGTGGGAGGTGCTGAGCTTGGAGATTAGCTGGGTGGAGGGGTGGAGCTATATCCGGTAGCAGTATAGCAAAGCTGCCCGCCGTGTGGAGACTTTGAGTGGGACCAAAATGCAACAGTATCAACACATATCTTGTCTTCACATGCATCGTTTTGTCGTCGACGGCTCGACCCGCATTTCGGATATCGGATATCGCCATCCACGACTGCTAGCTAAGTACTTAGTCTACATAGATATATGGTCCGTGTGGGTGCTTGATGAAGCTTGATGGATTGCGCATAACCTACATCATCGTTTGTAATTGAAAGAATCAGGTTTGGTTCCCCAGATAGGACCGGTTGAACGTTCGTTCTGACACTCTGTCACCTTACCGACATCGAATTATATTTTATTCATGCATAAGTATATAGTTCATGTATACATGCACTCTACTATACATCCTGAAACCGCGGCGCAACTAAATCTTCGATCGCGGTCGGAGCCAACCTCCCAGGAAGGATCACGCCCGCATCTCTTTTACGTCAGCTGCAGCCTCGCCTTCACCTTCCGCTTTCACCGGCCCCGCCTGCTGCTCGTCTTCCTCCCCGCCGCTCTTCCTCGGGATTAAAATCCTCGCAACCACAAACAGCAAGCAGCCAGCCGTAACAAAGCACCCGCAGAACACTTGTGCACCTCTAAACTTCCCCTTTGGGATATCGATCAGCGCCCCCGCCATCGGATTTCCTGTCAGCAATCCCGTCGCCGCAAACGTAAACGCCATCCCCATCCTAGTCCCAATATCGCTCGGCTTGCCGCCCATGCTCGCCACCGTCGTAGGCGGAAGGCTCACTACCGTCCCCGACAAGAATCCATACAGCACCGCAAACACCACTGTCGCACCGACGCTCCTCATCCCCAACCATGCAAAGGCAATCACCGCCGTCCCCGCTACAGATGGAATCATCAGATTAATCGGCCCAACCCGATCTGCCCCAATCGTAGGAATCGTTCTCCCAAATATCGATGCCACATTCACAATCGTCAGCAGCTGATACGACACCCCCTTCCCCAGTCCAACATACTCTCTCGCATAACTCTGTATATGGAAATACGGCACATAAATGCCCATAAACGTGACCATCAAACCGAGAGCTGTGAACGTGTACGACAGTTCCTTAAACGCACTTGGCAGCAGCAGAGCCCTTGGCCCGGCAGGGAACTGCAACGGCTTCATAATCGATATCGACGACGCTAGCAACACCATTGTCAGAAACCCTAAAAATCTCGTCGCCCACCCAAACCCAATCCGATCCACCAGTGACCTAAATGCCACAGAATATACTATCCCTCCGATACTTCCCCCCGTGGATGCCAAACCAGTTGCAAAGCTTCTCTTCATAGTAAAGTACCCTGCTATCACCGCCACGCTCGGTACGAACAGACACCCAGTGCCTAACCCGATGCAGAAACCTTGCGCCAGCAGTATTTGATAGTATTTTGTGCACAAGCTCGTCATCATGATCCCGAACGTGACCATCACGCCACCTGCGATAAGCAGCGAACGAAAGTACCCTTTGTCGTACAACGGGCCCGTGAGGACACCGACAAACATGAGCAGGAAGCCCTGTATGGACCCAATCAAGGATATTCTGGACGCAGGCGTGCCCTTTAGCAGCTCGGTTTCATAGTAGTTTTGGTAGACACCGAAGGCCGTTACGAAACCCTACGGGCAGAATCAATAAATATACCACCACGATCAGCTCATAGAATCACATCAGACAGATCTATGTTGGGGGTCAGATTGAATTCTACCCACCCAAGAAGCAAAGAATAAGAAGAAAGCGCCAAACACCTGACTCCATGCCTTCAGCCCGCCATCGGGCGGGACAGGCGCAACCAGGCTGCTGATGGTAATGTCGTCCTCCCCTGCATGCTGCGGCGCCACTGTAGCCTCTTGCTGCACCGCTTCAATTTTGCTGATATCACCTAGGGATGTCGACGCGCTTGTAGATGCCGGCATAGTTGCAGTAATTTGTAAAGATGCGCGCCGGAACAGACCGAAAACTTAGGATTATATATTAGGTGACTGCCCGCAGATTTATTCGTAGAATGGATTTCTCAAAATGCATGCACAGCATCCTGCGACAACCGCGACTGCACAAGCAATAAGTATCAATTCAAAATCGATCAATCGGCCCTACTTTCGACTCATTTTCACACACACAAGCGGGTTTTTATGTAACATGATAACACACCGCCGCGCTGCCAAGCTAGTGCTAACCATCTTCGCAATTCATCAATTAGCTATTAGTAACTTCTCGGATCTTCGGCCATCTCCTACTCGCAATACGGCAGAGCTCCGTCGATGCCATACTTGCCTCACATCAACTATCCTCGGCAAAGCCAGACGACGGACGGCGTCCGCGGATTCCCACCAATGGATTGGCATCCTTGGTAGCGTTGCTGACAAATCCTGCTGGTATGGTGGATCGGAGTCGCTGTGTGGGGAATTCCAACAAGCCTAAATGCGGCTCTGTGCCGAACGAGTCATGTTGACGTTGCGCCTTGGCGAACTATAGCCCTGAATCGAAAGCATCGCGACTTCGACCATCGATATCGCTCGAAGTCCAGTTAGTGCGCGCGACCCGCCTTACAGCTTCAGTCCGATATCTCGCAAGTATGTATGCGCGCGATGCGTGTGCCGCTTATTCATCAGCCAAGAGCTGCAAGCTGCCACATTCGACACGCTCGCGTTCGCCTGCCCAAAACGGTCGCCGGTCTTTCGACGTTACATAAAACGGCGGGTAGGACTTATATCCCGCTCGTATCCCGCTCGTATACTTTTGACTTGACTGACTCAGAGCTTATACAGGAGACATCTAGAACTGACCCGAGATCGCTAACCTTTATAATCACACTGGAGGTAGCCATGCGCATGTTCATCAATATGGAACTCCACCGCAGTCAAGCTGCCTTCAAACGGAGTTTCAACCATGGCAAAGCTATTCGATATATTCTCGGTCCCAACTGAACTCCTCATCAATATTTTCACCGAGGCGTCTGATGGCAGCCTCAGCTTTGGCAACATCAAGCAGGTTTGCAAGCAATTTAATGCAATAGCAAAGCTCTGCAAACCACGCAGACTAGCCTTCAAAGTCGACGCCCCAGGCCACCCAACTTGGAAGTTGGCCAGATCACTCCTAGCGGATCCGGATCCCTTCAAGCACGTACAAGAAATCCAGGTTGAATGGCAACGTCGTCGAAGGGAAGTCCAAGCCGTAGTCGGAACCGAACAATGGAAGTGGACGGACGAAGAGCAGGACAAACTCTGGGAATCGCCAAACAATACGGCATCAACTCTGAGGCAATAGATGTCATCCTCAAGGGTCTCAACTCCGAGGCTCTGCTCTTACTTTTACTCTACTTTACCCCGAACCTTGAATTTCTGGATCTCGGAGAAGTCGACCACCAGCTAATTGAAACCTGTTCTTGTACTCTTTGGGCTCACGGGGGGGCTAGAAATGATCGAGCCCTCATCGATGCCTACTTTACACTAAAGGCATGCTACGCTAACCCGGCAAACCGCATTTACAGTTTCAAAAACGACTCAGAGGAGATTGTGTGTGGAGGATGGCTACCTTACCTTGAAGAAGAGCTTTATTCCCTCGAGCTTGAGAACTTTCCTCGTGCGCACCCGTATTATCCGCTGTGGTTTCATAACAACCTACCAGCGCCAGATGAAATACCAATACTACCGATGCCCCCCAGGACTGAGCAAGGAATTTGGCCCCCCGGCCTCACCAATCTCAAACATTTCAGCGACCGGTGGAAATATTGCTGTGCTCACAAGCCTGGGATTGGATACATAACAGATTTATTATGCTTACCAAACATCCAAACAATACAATCATACTATTCCTCAGAGGGAGACTTCCGACACAACTTGAGCATGCTCCACAGGTCAAGGGGTTCGCCTTTTAAGTGCATCAGCCTCAAGCGACTAGAGCTCTATTGTGATTTGATGCGAGCAGAAGACCTATTAGCAATAGCAGAAGTCACACCAGCGCTGGAGCATGTGGCGATAAATAACACTCGAGATCCTGCAATCGATGTAGACGCGATTGGAGAAGCCTTCCTGACCCACAACCAGGGCTCTCTAACACGAAACGATATCTGTATCCGGAACGCCGTGCAAGACCAGTGGGGCGATGGTAGCTTCGATCATGAACCATGCAGCAACTATTTCAATCACAGTGCATGCATGAATCAACAGGACGACAGTTGGATATAATTGGACAAGATCGAAATGCAATCGCGAGGGTTCTCAGCCCGGTGTGGAGCCACAGCATGCATGCCGTCCGCAGATATCAATGTAAATTAATCCAAGTGGCAGACACATTGCGTGTCAACTCATGCAAAAACCGCGGCTGAAATTCCCATGTTTTCGAGATCGCGAGCTCCGATGATCGGAAAAATTTTAATCGCTCGAGACCGATTGCCATGTGCCCGAAATAATTTGTCACCGTCGCGACCCAATGTTTGCTCACAAAGCGTGAAGCCATCCTACGTGTCACCAGGGTCCGTGAGCCACATCGCTGCAAAAGTGGCGTACTTATCGTGGCGGTGCTGCACTGATATCCTGGTTTTCGAGCCACTCTGGAAAACCCACTTCACGAGACTATCGCTCTTTTCCGAGCTGCTGTGCCACGAGTAAGTGAGGCGCAAGTTCACCATGCTCAAAAGCTAAACTCCGCTCCAATCACATCTCTTTGTTCTCAACGCCATGGCTCGCTTCATGGATGCGGCCTTGGCACGGTTGTGGTCCAGAAGGTCACAGACCGCCCTTGCATGCAGCTAAACATCAAATTTCGCAATGACAGATGCAATGGGAGCGTACTAGTAACCTGCGTTACAACCGGAGGCGCTACACATAATTGTGCTTCTAATTTGTTGGTCTCCAGCAGTACTGCTGCCTCGCGACCGCGTTGAGTTTCAATTCGTAATCTTGGGTCTTTGCTCCCCCCTGTCGTCTCCGCAGTTGCATTCCCTCGATCTCTCCAGGCCGCCAGGTCACGGAGTTTGGGATGTCAAAATCTTCCAACGATCATAGCCCTGGCATTCACGTACACACATGCATGAATGAAAGGGAAAAAAAAAAGGCCAATTCAAATTCAACCGAAATGTTATGCGCCTCTTCCCTGATCCCCAATTTCTCCACCCTTCCTTCCCCATCCCTGCCAGCGACGTCGATTCGATTCGATTCGATTCGTCCCGCTTCACTTTCGTGGTCCTGAAGCGAGACCGTAGGCAGACACGAAATTGGCAGGGTCGTCTCATCTGTTCGATGGCGTCGACTAATTCGAAACGCTAAACTCGAACCTGCAATCGAGGGTTCGAGCGAATTGGATCTGCACGATGGTGCAGATACGTCTGCACATGCCTGAGGTCAAAGATAATATCGCCCTTACCGCAAGAATCTATCAGAGAGAGCTATGTATAACTTGGGTTACTCAGGTTGATGGAGAAGCTAGGTAAGAAGAAAAGAAACCGAATTCGGCATGCATGCAACGTGACCCACAGCCTAGCCAGGTGCATGCAAGCTTGCTGCAAGTCTCGACTTCCAGCGGAGGCTTTCCCCAAACCCTCCAGGAACACGTCGCTCGAGCCGAAGAAAATGACGCAGCCGAAAGATAGGATGAGGAGACATCAGCTGGAAAGAAAAAAGAAAAAAGAGAGGAAGAAAAACTCCGATCTTGGTTGACTAGTTTGCTGCGGCGCTCCTGATAGATCGAGTAGTGGTTAGCATGCAGGGCCGCCTGCACTCGGCCAAGACGCTCGTTCCGAGCAGTGGAGCTGGAATGGACTGATGGATGATGTATTTAAACAAGAATGCTCCGCTCGTCGGTTCGTGTAGCCATCACTTCATTCTGGAGCCAGTTCATTCCGTCGAGTAGAGCAAGATTCGTTCTAACTTTAGTCTTTGTCTGGCAAGGTCCTTTGGAGTGCTTTCTTTAAATTTATATTCGCCCTCCGCCCACGTTCTATTGCAACGCCCTCAACGCAGCACCACCTCGTTCCTCCCAAACATTCTTTCATCCAAACTCATCACATCACCATCACCACGTCTAAGATAGCATCCATTCTATCTCACAATCGTCAAGATGCATGCCAAAGCCACTTTCGTTCTCGCCTCTCTTCTCATCGGCAGCGTCGTTGCTGAAAATGCCATTCCCATGGGCCAACCACTCGCCCTCCGTCGTGTTCGCAGACAGGTCGTAAACACCGGGCAACCCACCTGTCCCGCCGGCCAATTTGCCTGTGACAACATTGGCGGTTGCTGTAAGTCCTATTGTCATTCAATTGTTGACCATGCAGCATCTTCATTGCATTCCATCTGACAAAAGTTTAATACAGGTCCTACCGGATACTACTGTGGCTCTTTCGATGGAAAAGCAGGCTGTTGCCCCACCGGAACCAGCTGCAACCAAATGACCGCTGCACCACCTGCCGCAAGTGGTGGCGGTACCAGTGGTAGTGGAAGCGGAAGCGGAAACGGAAGCGGAGGCAGCGGCTCTGGATCGGTTGATTCTGCTGGTCTATCTTCAGCTGCCTCTGTTATCGCAACCGCATTTGGTCCTACAACCGCGGCCGCAGGTACTGCTCCTACCGGTGGCGCTTCTTCAGCTGGTGGCGCTGGCTCTTCAGCTGGTGGTACTGGTGGTGCTGGCTCTTCTGCTGGTGGTGCTGGTTCTTCCGCTGCTGGTAGCGCTGCTCCTACTGGTGGTGCCAACGGCTTGTCCTCAGCTGCCTCTGTTATTGCGACCGCATTTCTTCCTACAGGTACAGGTGCGAGTGCTACAGTAACTGGAGGTGCTGCCGCTTCTTCGGCCGCTTCTAATGCCTCTGGTGCTGCTTCTTCAGCTGCCGGTGCTGCCTCTTCAGCTGCCAGTATTGCCTCTTCAGCTGCTGGGGCCGCTTCTTCAGCCGCCGGTGCAGCCACCTCAGCTGCGGGAGCTGCTTCTACCGCCTCGGCCGCTGCATCATCCGCCTCCGGTGCTGCTGGAAGCGCCGCCAGCTCTGGCGGACGGCCTGCTACGGAAACTGGTGCTACCACTGGAGGCAATGGAGGATCGGCTCTTACAGCCACAGGGGCTGGTGGGGCCACTACAACGGGTTCTGATAACTCCTCCACCAGCACAGGCTCTAGTGCAGGCGCTCAACTTCAGCCAGCCCCCATATTTGCTATGCTTTTCTTCTCAACCCTTGTTGGAACCGCTATTACACTTGGTGGAGGTATCGTTGGGTCTATGATCTAAACACCCATCACTCTATTGGTTTCTTTTTGCTTTACCCATCGCACTGTTCCTATCAGTTGCGTATTAATGTATAATGACCTCCACGACCGCCATTGTTTCTTTATATATATGCACGGCGACTATGAAATTACTGGACTTCGACGCCACCTTCGTTTCTGATACCACATACGCACACACTCTTTAGCCTGCTTGCAACTTTTGATTAATTGGCGGTATATATATATACTCTTCTTTTTTTGTTTTATGATACACACGATGAACACCATCGCTTCCATGAACGCACATATGCATGTATTGGACCCTGTACCTTAAATGCCACAGAAATGAAGTGGCTTTGATGGAAAGAAATAAATACTCCTACTTTCAAGACTTTATATTGTGAAACATGGCTACGTCTAGAGAGATAACTCAAAACTCTTAGTACACCTTAGTCTTAGATTAAGACTTCGCGACGTTTTTTACTCTATGGTGGCCCAGCGTAGACGTGTTGCTCGGACCGAAGCTTGAGTCATAGCAGCTAATGCTCACACCTATTTGCACATACAATTGTTAGCAACCGTCATATGTGATCCAAGTCGTTAGTGTTAGCCGTGACGAAAAGGGGACTTACAAACTATAATGCGCTCCCTGAACAACTTCGTTGTCTTCCAGGTACATTGACCGCTCCTCCATCAGCTGCTGCCTATACTTTATCGCTTCCTCCCTTGTTATCGGCGCCGGCATCTGCTCCAAAACTAGTCTAAACACCTCTTCTGGCAGTTTGCCTAGAGGTCCCTCGCGCAACGCCTCTTCAACACTACTCCGAGCCTCCGGCTGCTGTGGTGCAACCGTCCTGCTGGTGAGGACTTTGTTCTCCTCCGACGGGTCGCATAGGAAGAATACAAGAATTTTGCGATACCCGGGCTTCGTCTCGTCGACAAGTTGGAACGGCTGGACTTGGTGTTGGTATACATTCGGGAAAGCGATTGCTCGGTTCTCTTTCGTCAAGACGCTGCCAACTATCTGGACAGAGTTGCCTTCCCGGCCCATGTCGTGGATCGTGGTCCAGTTGGAGTCCTGGGGGAGGCTGTACATCATATCTTCCATATCATAGATCGTGCGTCGGAAGGAGAGCTGGGAGTCGGTGATGTTCTCCTGCGCGTAGTAATAGATACCTGTGGAGACGATTCGCTCGTTCTATTCGCCGCCACCGCAGATGTCAGTTTGAGCGGAGGCTTGTAACTAGCGTTCGCGTCACAATAGGGAGCAAGCGCGTAATACACTCGACTTACCATCATGGCTTCGACGTGCCAGCTTCCGCCCTCGTACACCGGCTGCTCGGGTGTAAGGACGATGTTTGCCAGTTTCACGATAACCTTGGCAGTCTTGCCTTCCAACTTGATCTTGTCCGTGATAATCGGTGGCTCCCAATTGATTGACTTGATTGTTCCCATGTCGCGAACTTGAAACGGCGCCGCGTCAAATTTTTCAGCTTCTTCCGTGTTTTCCTCGTCCCCATACCAGCCCCAGTATTCATTTTCCCATGTCTCTCTCTGTTCCTCCTTCGCCTCTCTCTGTTCATCGGTCTCATCATCATTCTCGGTAAGATCCTCAATGTGACTTTTTAGCTGCACCGTCAGCTCCTCGCCACGCTCGAACTGTCCCAGCAATTCTTCCCATTTCTCTTGGTAGACCTCCTTCCGCAGCCATTCGACCCCCTCACCATCTTCAGTGAACCCATCGGTTTCCATTCGTCGGAAGTCATGTTTCTCCTCCCTCAGGTCGGCAAGCACGTGGTTGAACAAAGGCACGAATTTCTCAAAGATCTTCTCAAGGATAGGATAGAACAGCTTTTTCTGGTCCGGCATCGCCAGATTGTTAACGTAGGATGCAATCTTGACCTTTCCATCGGCGGCAACTTGAAATTCGGAGGGCAGCCAGCAAAACTGATCGGAGAAATTGTCCTCGATGGCGTCATCCGGTAATTCTATAGCTTTGCCATCAACAAGGCTCAGCGAGCGACCGTATATAATCGGCCACAGGGAAGGGTGGACAAGATCTAACACTTGGTTATTGGATCCCGGATGCCAGTCCTTCTGATCGTCCGGAACATTCTCGAGAGTAGCAACGGCTTTCGTACCCGGAATACATTAGCATTCGGCTCAACAATTATCGAAACGTATCAACAACGGCGTATCGGGGAGTACCCACCATCAACCAGCTCCTGTCTCAGCGCCTCGTCAACGAGACTATCGTTCCTCCAAACTGCATCCATATCCGGCTCGACACCTGCACCAGCGCCACCTTTCTCCCGCATCCCCTCAACGTAAGGCTTGTACACCTGCACCAACTCATTGTAGACGTAATCCACGTACTCTTTATCCCATGTGAGCACCTTCCGGCCATACGATCTGTTGGGGCCCTGTTGCTGTGCCTCCCTCAGCCATTTCGCGACGAGCGTCCGATCCGTGACCTTTTCCGTCCAGTTCGGCTTGTTGCGAATCGCGGAGGAGAAACGACGCATAGCCTGTTCGACAAACAAGATTGGCTCGGTGTTATTGTCGTCCTCCAGCGGATGCGGATACAGAGGGATACCAGCCTCCTTGGAAGAGGACTGGGTGTTCTCCATTGTTTCATCAGACATGATTCCGAATTGTCGCGTTGAGACCGTGTTGGATTTTAACGACCGAGGCTCGCGGGGACCAATCTAAGCTGGAAACTGGAGACAGGCTGCGAGCAAAAGCAACTGTAGCTGACAGTTCAATTGGCAGGCAAGGACCGTTTGATCTGTGAGGCTCGTATCTTCTCTGGAAGCGGCAGCGTGAAGCGGGGAAGCGGGGCTTTAAATAGATGGAGGAGCTGAAGGCATCAGTTCGGGCTGATTCGATTTCAGAGTTCGAGTGCACTGTAATGCAATTTAGTGTGCATTGGCAACTAGGCGTAGACGTGGCGTGAGCAGCGCCACGACATGACTCAGCAACTTGAACCGCTCGCTGACAACGCGACTCACGAAATCAGGTGCGCGTGTGTAACATGGTCATCTCGAGATCTAGATCTTGAGTCGAGTCGGACTCATATGCGTATTCACAAATCATGGACACGCGGTTTACGGTTCAGGGATGTTGATGATGTCCGTCAGGCATCTTATTTGCGTATAGAGTACAATTCATATCACAATATGGGTCATCCATTCTGCAAGAACACAACAGCACTCTAGCTATTCATCCGGCGCGACCTTCTCCCCAACGATACCATGCTTCGCTATCCACTTGTCGAAAATATCGGTATAGTCATCAGCCGTGTACGCTGAAAAGATCTCGCTAAAATAGCCTCCTTTCATGTACGGGTTCACCTCGAGCTCCTTCAAAAATTCAGCCACAATCTGTACCAGCAGAGGGGTGTTCATTAGCAATCTAGAAGGAAGAGAAAGAAGCGCTCTGGTTCTTCTACATACCGACATCCAATCGAATGATATTAATGGGAACTCGTTCGAAAGTCCGATGTGTCTAAGTTGCGTAAACCTCAGTTCAAAAGCCGTCACCTTCTCCATCTCCTCTTTACTTGGCAGCTCTAGATTCCCAGTGAGATACGCTGCCGTCCAGAGCCCCATTACAATAGCAAAATGGGTCGTCCCCGGCGTTGGCGAAACTCCCAGGAAGGCTATGCTGTTATCCGCATAGTTTGTGGGCACCGTATAGTGGTACAGCCGGAACGGACCGGACTCCTGCGGCGGAATCTTAGGCGGGGCGGGCGCATCCTTCAGAATCGGGTTCTCAAAATATACCCGCTTGTCCGCCTCTTCTTCCAGCGTCTTCCATTTCTGCAAGTATTCATCCGTGTACGATGTTGAGGGAAGACCTAGCTGCATCTCTAGCTCAAGATTGTCGCTGAAAAGGGAAATGCTGGCCTTCCAGCCTGTCGCGAAAATGACGGCATCGGTCTCAAAGCTCTCTCCTGATGCCAACGTGACGTTGCTACCTTCCAGCGCGGTAATATTGTCCCTGACCACCTCTACATCTCCGGAACGCAGGTAATCATAGATGTTTATATCGTAGTTATCCACCCCGATGACATGATACATCCAAAACGGTGCCAGTTCAGGTACCGCCCGCTCAATATTCTCATTGAACGGCTTCATCTGGTGCGCAGCTATACCCTTCGAGCTGTTGATGAAGAACTTGGAGAAGTTCCGGCCGATGAAGTTGCGTTTGAAGAAGTAGTGTAGGCCTGAGAACCCTTCGTCCTGATAAAGCGACGGCATCAACAGCGCCAACAGGCGGCAGAAACCGAGGGCTTCAGCGCGTTTGCCGTTGGGAAGGTAAGGATCTAGAATCCAGGGCGGTCCTCGTCCCTCCTTGCGGATAACCCACTAGCAATGAACCAGCAAAATAGTTAGATACTTTCGCGTTAGCAAAGCTGTAGATAGCTCGATGCGTACCTTGACCTTCTTCCCGGATTTGATAAGCTGGACAATATTATCCGTACTACCCTTACCCCCACCGTAGACCGTCACATTCTTCACCTCCTCCCGATCCCATTCCTCCCGTCGCTCGCCAAAATACCGATGGTGAATCGTGGGCGGCGCAAATTTGGAATAATCCAAGTCCGGGTATTTTGGCAGGCTCGAGATGCCAGCGGCAACAATAAGCTTATCCGACGTCAAGATCCCACCACTGTCCGCGAGATGGCACTGCCACCGCTTGCCGTCCGCATGGCGCGTAATCTGCCGCACGGTAGTATTGAGGCGGATATGCTTCGTCAGCCCGACCTTGTCGGACCAATCTTGGAAATACCGCGACCACGACGGCCCTGTGATGAAACCCTTGCCGTTGTACTCCATCGGCGGAGTGACATCCTTGTACCGAAGTTCCGGGAGCTCGAAGAACTCGGGCGCCGTTTGCACGTTGAGGCCGGGATATATCCGATCTCGAGACCACACGCCGCCGACGGACGAGAGCTATCCATACACGCCAGCCATCGCATAATGTTAGTAAAAAAGTTTGCAACTTGCAACCTGGGCGCATGAAATCGCGCTGGGAGTTCCGAAGCCAAGCTAGCTAAGCTTAAGCTACCTACCGAATCGACGACGACCAGATTAACTGATGGCTGGATGGCAAGATATGCCCGCGCAGCATACATCCCATTGATCCCTGCGCCAATGACTACAACGTCAAAGTGTTCCTCCATCCCAGCGGCGGATTCAATCGGCATCGAACCCATCGTTCTGTGTTCTAATACGTTTTGTCAACAGAGAGAAACGTCGAAACCTCACGCGGAAACAGCAACAGCGGACGATTGATAAATTATGACGACGAGAGCGAACTATGCGAGGGAAAAGAAAGGAAGAAGAAAATTAACAACCCTACAAGCGATGACGAGAAGGGCCGCCGGCCAGAGTTTATATCAATTCCCCGCCTGCCCGCTGCTGCAGCTCGACCGTGAACGTGAACGTGAAGGGAAGCACATCTGCAACCATAGCCAGGGGAACCTCGCGCGGTGCGTTGGGTCAATAACCTGACATGGCAGTTCCCTACTCTCCAAACAAGGCTGCATGCGCCGCGCAGCCGGGAATATCCCATCCTTCAGGCTGGTAAACTTCGTGTCCAGCAGATCAGATACTCGTATCGATAGCCTATCGACTCGCTCTGCCTCGCTGAACTAATTTTAAACGGAAGGATGAATTAACCCTAATTGCTCGTTTAACGAGGTGGACCTGAGGCGTTCGCTGAACCCTGTACGACATCGTCCACGTAATCAAGTCTCTGGACCAGCCAGCTTGACAGAGGAAATACTTTGTCAACTTACATCAGCTGCATGATATCTCTCGGTTGCATCTGACATGCATATCCGCGCATTTGAGATGCATTCCACCAACCCCAGTGCAGTTTAAACATTTATGCATGTGGCTAACTTGTGTTCTCAGCGGGTATCCCAAGTGCATTACGCGCTCACTGTCGACTACGCACCGCTCAAGTCGACGGACGGGCACAGGATCTCGCATCGACTTACGCACCTGAATAGCGTCAGCCGGACTCACTTGGCTTCATCATCATGAGTCCTGAATTCTTATACGACCAAATACGGTCGGCTTGCGCTTGGCGACAAACGCAATCAACAGCGCCGCCGCGCTGCTGCTGACGAACCGAAATTTACTCTGACACGACGCCCCCCCCAAAAAATACCCTTTTCCAGTTGTCAAAAGATCGATTACTCATATTAAATCAAATATGATCCCTCCCGTGACGAAACTGAGCAGACGCAGGTCCCAACCAAGTGTGAAAGGGCTGGTCCTCGTATCAAAACCCCGCGTCGTGCAGGACGCTAGTGCTGACGAAGCAAGAGCATACCTACCACAAACCAGCTAATGTCGGGACTGCAAGCCAGCCAACCACTAGGCTTCACGTTATGCATCAAGTGCAAGTCACCAATCCCCCAACCTTACACACGAGCCTCCGGTTCGCGACAGAACTTTCAACAACAGCTTGAAGGTATGAACGATGAAATTAAGGTCCCTCTATCATATACTACCCATACACTATATGTATATCGTAAGGCATTAATGCATTCCAACCCCTAGCAACCAAACGCGGTATAGAAGCATCCCTGACCTACAAAAATTTTGCATGATTATGAAAAAGCGCTAACACAAAAGGTTAAGAAAGGAGAAAAATAAAATAAAAGTACAATATGCAGATTACATTCTCACAGGCAGAATGGTTTACACACACCAATAAATGCAAACAAGGGAAAGAGAACAAAAGGAATCAGACAAAAGAACAGCATAAAGGATCGATAGCATAAAAAACATAACGCCAATTTTGTTCTTTTATGTTTTCCCCCGCCGCCCCCTCACTAATAATGACATTCCCGACTCCAAAACTTCGGCTGCGAGGGTACACGCACCACACGTCCAAGCAAGCAGGTCCAATTGGAAATTGAACCGGTTTACAAGAGAAGAGCGATACCAGCGAAGAGAGCACCGAAAGCTGTGCCAGCAAGGGCAACCTTGAATCCAGAAGCGGAGCTGGGAGCGCCGGTACCCGTAGCCTGGGAATCATCACCATTGTCATTCTTGCTGCCCGTGGTTGAGCTAGCGTCAGTCGCGGTGGAGTCTCCTCCCGAGCTGGTCTTGTTGGCACCACTGGCAGTCGATTTGGCTCCGTTAGTGGCGGTGGTCAAAGTGGTGCTGGCGTCCGTAGAGGCGCCAGAGCTGGTTGCAGCCGAGGTGGCGGACGAAGTGGCCGCAGTAGTGGTGCTGCAATAGTTCAAAAATGAGGCAACCAAAGGCTGGTTTGAACCCGCAGCAGGATAACATCCTTGGGCCAAGCTGTTACCATCGACTGAGCCGCTGCAAAGACAGCCGTCCAAGGGACCAGAGCAGGCGCTCATGACGGCCATAAGCTGAGTACAGGTCGCAAGGGCATCGTCTGTTGTTGCGGATGCATCGGCGGTAGTTGCTGCGGTTGTGGTTGCATCAGCAGCAGATGTCGTAACGGCAGCATCAGTGGCAGAAGTCACCGAGTCTGTTCCTGCTGTTGTTTCCGCTGTTGTTGCGGGTGCTGCGGTGGAAACAGTAGCTGCTGCCGTGTCGACTACGGAGGATGCATCTGTGGCAGCAGAAGAAACAACGGCGGTAGACGAAGCGAGCGGGTCCGTTGTTTGAGCGGACACGGCAGCGATAGCGACGATGGATGCGATTAGGAATGAACGGATAGACATCTTGAGCAGCTTTTAAGGATCGATCGATCTATTGTCAAATGGGATGAGATACTCAATGGGAGCACTTTTTATGTTCGAAGGTCCAAAAGACTGGATGAGACGGATGCAGGCGGCAGGGTATCCTTTCAACTGATGTCCATTCAAGAAAACATGAGGTCAGTACCGCACGCCAGGCATTATATAGTGCTTCCGGTGGTTCTTCCTGACAAATATGGATGCATGGATATCTCCGTCTTCGAGCTCCAACTCTCACCAGTTAATTCGCATGATTCTGCAAGTTGAAATTGCCCGGTCAATCCTGCCCTATCGGATTGGAGGCGCCATCTTGGCGACCATCGGTGACCGTTCTCGCAGACCATAATATCAGGTACAAAAAAGAACCTGCATTAATTGGCATCATGCAGAAATCCATCGTCGTTGCGAGGAGGTTTGGTGTTGCTGTTATGCAGTATGCTTCCAAATCGGGTAATCCGCAGTTAAATCGCATCAGCATTATTAGCACGTCTAGTCTAGCACCTTGGGCGTTATGCCTGGAGCCGCGATCGCAATCGGGACGATTAAATGAACGGAAAACTCGCTGCGTAATGATACTATATTTGAGAAGCCTCCGGTAAAATCAAGACATCCCCCTTTCAATCACCACAATTAGACCTTGCCCGATAGCTACTGGTGAAATTTAATTGTTCCAGATTTTGCGACATGGAGCCTGAAGGACCCCAGAAACGCGCACAGCGGCAGATAAAATTACCACGGCGCGCTTTCGGTCGGGACGTTCCAACCCGGGAGTGGTAAGCGATATAACAATTAAATATATATTGCGGGCCGAGATTAGATTAGACCACGGTCGAAGCGCTTTGCGAGGCTTGTTGCGCCCACTGTCGCGTTGCCGTTGAAGATAGCTGGCGTTTCTCGGTGTAAAGTTGCAGCAGGTTTTTAATCTGAGCGTTCCTCGTATAACGGTATAACGGAGGATGCATATTAATACCCGCGGTCTGGAGGCTCTAGGACCGTACATTACCACTGTCGGTTCCCTACGGTTTTGATATTCGCCCACCGAATCAAATTACCCTCGGATGCTTCAATTTATCGCATCTCCGTTGTTGTATGAAACTGAAAAATTAAATACTAAACTTGTTTTTGAAACCCCGAAAAAAAAAAGAAACGAAGAAATTCGGCAACCGGAACCCTCACAGATTTGATTGAACCATTAGGATCACTTGGCTAAGTCGGCAGCCCTTGCATCTACACCCAACCTCAACATTGCCCGTATGCATAACGTCAATGCCGTACATGCAACTATGCATTCACCAACTTGGCGGTCACAAAAACATCGCGCTGAAAGCACGGGCGGTTAAAACCCATAGAAACTCGTACCCAAGCCAATACCCTAGCATTTCCCACCGAAAAATTCCACAGAACGCCATGACATTTCGAATCCAGACGGAAAACACGCGCACGGCGTATCTCCTAGCAGGCTCGGAAAACCTATCCGAACACCCGCATGATTTCCTGCGTGATAGCAAATAAAACGAAACTACGAACTCAGTCAATCCAATTTATACGCAGAGAGCACTGCACTGCAGTTTTTACGTGCGACATCCGGTCATTCAAAAATGTCAGCGGAGGCAGACGCTATAGATAGCATTATATCTACCGTTAATGTACATGCTGGCAAAACATCTAAAATGAAGCCCTCATAAACCTCCACCCTCTCAAATCACATGCTAGAGCCTAGCCAAAGCGTGTCCGAGCGCTCGGCTTCCGCTCCGTATTGCATACATACATGTATGCAACCCCAATGTGATAGTGCACGATTTTACAGTAGCTGATCCAACTGGTTACAAATATCCGAGGAATTGGTATACCAGTACTGGGGAGTAGTGCGAAGAACCAAGATATCATCCTCAAAGACGCAGTCGTTATACTTGCGATCCTTAGAAAGACCTCCGGGGGGGACAA
The DNA here is from genome assembly GCA_036971555.1 of Drechslerella coelobrocha. Classification (NCBI taxonomy): domain Eukaryota; kingdom Fungi; phylum Ascomycota; class Orbiliomycetes; order Orbiliales; family Orbiliaceae; genus Drechslerella; species Drechslerella coelobrocha. The sequence continues at coordinate 98,813 of JAJTUH010000003.1, forward strand.
GCTTGAAGTGAATCTCCTTCTTACTGCAAGCATCCATGAAAGCCTCGACCATCATATCATCCTGCTTGAATTTGTAATCCAAGGTGCTGAGCAGTGACTCAAAGTAGGTGTGGATAGCGGCTCCCATACTGCGGCCAATACTGTCCATGTCGATTTGGCTCTTATCCTGTAATTTTAAATTAAGACCAAATTAGTATGCTGCGGCTTGCCATGTATAACTGAAGTAGATTAATTTAGGGTGCTTACTCTCTTCGGAAGCTTCTCATACTCCGCGACAGCGAGCTGCCAGATAGCATTCGGGTCGGCATGTAAGGTGATCTTGTTATCTAAGTTGCAACAGCCGTTAGTACAATAGTAAGATACATCGGAAAGCTACCCATGTAAACTCCACGTTGAGATCATTCTTACCAAGCAACTGCTCCGTAATCTTAGCTTCCAGTTCCTCCTTCTTATCTAGGAAGTTTTCGTGGAAATCTTTCTTTGGGATGAGAGGTAGTTCGTTCGGACTTGTCTCCATCTCAGATTCATGGATCCTCTTCTCGAGGTTGTCACCAAGGTTCGAAGTATTGGTACCGAAGTTGCCAGTCTTGTAAATAAGCTCAAGGCGGCCATCCTTGACGCGGCAGTCGGTGTATCCCGACGGCATGTCTTCAATGAGAATATCAATCTCTCTTGACGAGATGGCCTTGTTAAAGCCGTCCTTGGCGATTTGGTTCTCACCCTCTTTCGTGAGATAGCCTATCCTGCTGGCCAAACACTCATACGCATAGAGGGCAATTGAGCCGGGAGAACCGGTCTGGTAAGAGTCGTCGGTTTTCAGTTTGGGCAAAAGTGCCTGAAAATCAACGACAAACTTGTAGTCTTCGCCCGTGAACTCCTTGATCTTCTCGATGGACTTTTCCTTATTGCCTTCATACTCATCCCGGATGTTTTTGCGGGCAAGGAGAGATAACTTGGCTGCCATTGTGGACAAAGTGTTTTATGAAAAAAAGAGGGGTATGTAATACGGTATACGAAAAACAGGAGAGGTATATGTGGACTTGTATAGCTATCAAAGCTGCTTTCTGGAGGACTGAGGAGAAAGATAGATATCCGATAATGAGCAGGAAGCTCGCTTTTATATCCAACTTTTGCTAGAAGCAGACCCAGCTGCCTCGCCCCTAAGCTTCAATTGGAGCTTCCCCTCAGCTCACCCGAAGCTTACAGATACATCCGCACATAGCTAGTTTCTTCAAAGCCCCTGCGATATATTCTCAAACGGTATCGGCGTCCGAGAACACCGGAATCGCCTTCCTCCCGGTCGCTCAATGCAATCTCACTCAACAAAAGTGCAAAAGTCCAAGTCGACTAGTCACCTTGCATGTGCAGAACGTGCGCGGCCGTCGGTGCATACATGTCGACGCGACGCCGGTGCGATGCGACTGCAGGCAATTGAAATGAAGTGAGGGGCTTGCGCTTGCAGCTTTCTTTGTTAAGCCGTGCCATTTTGGCTTCGCTTCAATTGCCCAAGCTGAACATGGATGTTGCATGTTGAGGAACAGGCCAAAAATTCGAATTCCAATGCTCATGTCGAGCACGAGGTCTGCCGGGCCAATCGCAGCGGGTGTCAGCCGACTCGAGATTCCGATTCTGCGGCCTGCATGTGGAGAAAGTTCGATTGCCAAAGTCAGCTTGGCCAAAACCCCGGTCTCAGAAATCCCGCCGTCGAGGTGTCACGGTCCAAATGCAGATGCCGTTTACAGTCACGGCCCAGACAACGCGCCAGACCTTGTCATCAAAGTACATGAGCTAGGCCGAGGAGTTAACGAGTTACGAGTTTCCCCAAGACATCTACATCTGCATAACTCTGCACTTTGGTCGCTTCATTCGGTCCGCTCTTTCGAGGACGGGTATACAAAGGTCTCCTGACGCAGGCCGAGTTCTGTTATGTCAGCGCTGACAATGATTCTTATCAGAAGTCCAATGCAATTGATGCAAGACGGTTTTCGAAGCTTCCCCTCACCGTGCACCAATCTATTGTTATTAACCTGGTACTCGGCTATCGGCGAAAGTTCCTCCCTTGAAACCAGCACTCAGCTTGGCGAACAGGGGGGAAGCTCAACCCTGGCAAAAAGGCAATCGAGAGCTTGCCTTCTCGCTAGATCTCTGCGGCTGCTTTTTCAAGCTGCCTTTGGAAAAGCCTTAAGCTGGCCCCCCGGACAATAGACTCATGACGATCGCATCCGGATCCTGCATTGAGGTTCACAACCCCACAGCGGCTCTTTGACATGGTCGGACGTGGCTTGCATACGAAACTGCAGTTCTGGCCCAAGAAGCTACCCGCCGGCTGAATTGATTGCCGTGAAGGATACAATAATAGAAAACTACTACATTAGAAGCTTCCCAGAATGCTGTCGCACAGCTCTACCATCGTATCCCGCCATCGAGCAGACTCAAATACGTTGGTGGAGCCCTGAAGCCACTCATACCCGCCTCGTAATTATCAATTTGATCAATTCAGCCTCGGGACCAATTTCTTCAACCCTCGCTCACAGAATCACTATCATCACTGATCAACCCTTTGACTCACTTCATCGGTCGAGCAATCTTCTTGGTCGCATTGGCAGTAACCGATTCGGAGAAGACAGATATCAAGCAGAAGCAATATGTCTGACACCAGGCTGTAAGTCCGCAAGAATCATCCGTCAATTCCGTATGGAGTATCAATAGCAATTCGCCGTGTATCCAATACCGGCGACCACTCCCTAGACTCAACGCCACATGTGTATACTTTTATGCAATCAGGAATTGTCCCCTTCTAGCAATTGTACGCGCTAACACCACGTCGCGCCACTTCTCCCTTAGTCCCGTCAAGATCCGTATGGGCATTCGTGACTCCTGGGACGCGCCCAAATGTCCCCTTCGCGAAGCCATAAACGCACTTTCGGCGATAGTAGGGACACCTATCATTCTACTTGCCGATTGGAACATGCTCTGGAACATCCTCTCGTCCCAATATCCCGATCCAACTACCTTTGTCCCGAGCATCGAAGAGTCAACAAGGGTGTGGGCGGAATGCCTTCAGGAGCGCCTCGATAGCGATGAACTTGCGGGGTGGGCAGAAGAGTTTTTGGAAAAGGTCAAGACTACTAGTGGGATCAATGTCGAGATTTGCATCAGCGAGAACGGTATGGAGAGACCGGAAGCCATGTTTGATGAACACAAGGAACAAATTTTACTCGCTTTCCCCAAAAAGTCCTCCGGAAGAGTCTTCCTGAACACCCTGCAGGTGGGATTCAGGAGTGACCTGGAGCACCTATTCCACAAAAAATCAGCCTTGACGACGGCAATTTCTGCTAGTGCAGCATCTTTTCCTATTGGAGGAACCACGGCAGTCGACGAGGATGACTGGTCTGTAGTCGTACCCACATCAGCTGCAGCTCCTCCTCCTGCTCCAACCGGGAGAGATTTAGGCACAGCTCAGGCACCGGCAGAACCCATACCTGAGAAAATGCCCTCAATGGCAGTTTTGGGCCGTCCGGAAATATTGTTCGAAACGCAAACCCCCTACTTCCTTTACGTTCGTAAACGCGGCGAACAGGAGCTTCATATCGAGGGATCTCACCAGGGTAGCCTGAGCCTGCTTTGTGATTACTTCCAAAAATGGGTCAGGCGGGACAGAAACTACAACGGCAACGTAAGTCTACACTCTAAACGGCGACCTGCGCAGCTGTCAGAGTCCAGCTAGCCAGGATGTGCGAGCCCTCGGATTCATGCAAGAGTGCTAACTTGTTTTCGCTCCCTGCAGGTTCTCGAATTTGAGAAACAGTCCTCTCTCTTCGGGTTGAATGCTGGCTTTGACCAAGTGAAGATCTCATGTAACCGCTGGGAGCGTTTGAACCCGACCCCTTTCCTCGCATTTATTGAGGCTGCCTTGAAGTACAAGCTGGTGGAAGCATCTTCCGGAGTTACGTGGTTTTACCGGCGGGACACCAGATTTCTCTAAGCCTATTTGTACATACCAAGCCTTCCAGCACTCGAGCTTTTCCGATTTATAATTATTAAACATTGCGCTCGTGAATCAAATTTCTAAAAAAATCACGCGGACTGCTCATTACATTCTACCAAATGCATATTATGCAGCTCGCTAGGGCCTAAGGGTTAAGAACAAGTTCTTACATTTTTTTTCTTCCTCTGCTCCGCATTCGGCGCATATGCGTCTGTCCAAACTGAGCTTGTCCCAGTTGTATCAGGATATTCTAAGCCATTTTTCCAGAATGTCACACAGCATACCAACACAAAAACCCAGCCTTGAGGCTTGAGCTGGAAGGAACGCAAGCTAGCGGCCGAGATACAAGACATGCATTAGCCAACTTCTGTCATTCGTCCTCGGAAATTTTACCGAAAATTCTATCCCTTGCTTGGCTTCCGTCCAGAACGAACGCAATGGCCAGTTAACACACAGGAAGGATCTTGATAACCCTAAGTGCGGTGCGATAAGAGCGCTAAGTTACGCCTAGCGAATCACAAGAGGCCAATTTTCTCGTGATGTACCAAGTACCTCCGTTTTTAACCGTCCAGAGTATCTTTCAAAGTTCATGTACGTGTGGTCCAGTGGTCTTCCGCTGACGCCTCCTCCTCGACGCTCATGTTCCGCAGCCGAACTTCTGCATGAAATTAGGCCAATGAGCGCCTCAGATGACGTGGTGGAAGCCGCTACCTTGGAATGTGCAAAAACTTGACCCCTCCGCACTAAGAAGATCTCAGGGGAGGGTGAAAAATAGTATGTCAGAAGGGAAAAAAAGAACCGTCTTTGTCGATAAAGCGAGGGATTCCTAGCAAATAATTCTCCTCAGATTCGGATATCTTCAAGGGAATGACCACACCTGTACTACCTGCCCAACTCAATTTACAGGAACCCCAAGTCACATCAGTTACACAAACGCTGATACGCATACCTCAACGCAAAATCTCCAACATTGCAATCTTCAGATTGATTGCCTGATCCCACTTATCCCCCCGTCATCTTGGACCCGGACCAGGTAGCCCGATCCAATCTCTTTGATCAAGGGCCTGAGAAATTCCAGACCCGATACTATTACCACTAGTCGGCTCGCCCCTAGCCCGTGCCGACCAAGTGCACCTGTTATCTACACGTGCACACCAAACTCACACCATCGAGAACCGCCATCACAGCACTCTAACAACCGCTAACCATGGCCTACGCCAACAAAACCTTCACTGACAAGGTAGCACCTTTAATGGAGAAACAAGGACCCTACACAAATGGTGCATGGACTTCTATCTTGGGCACCATTTTCCCCTTCCCAGACTACCTCGTCATCCCTAGATTTAAATCCGGCGCATCCAAAGCCGACTTGGTCGTTTGGGATGTCGCCAACAATCGCGCAAAGCTTGTCTACGAAGGCAAGAAAGTCGGCAAGTCGACATCTACAATAAACGAGGCGGACGAGCAGCTGAGTGGCTACATCAGTGCCCTCGATGTAGAGTACGGCCTGGCAGCCGTGGGGCGGACTGTAGCAGTGGTTAAAAAGGTGGGCAGCAAGCTGGTAGAATTGCAATGGGGCGATGGGAGCCTGGTAGAGGCAGAAGGGGAGCACAGGTATGATGTGGTGACAGACGCCGCGGAAATCGACGCCATGTTGAAGGCACTGTAGTCCAGATATATATCGATCAGTAAATTGGGCAATAAATACTGCATAGGTCCTTCTATTGTGCATGCAGCTTCTGGTTCAAAGGATGAGTATATTATATTTAGTTCTATCAGAATAATATTCATCTATCGTTCTAAACCATTTCACAAACATCTAGAGTATATATACAGGGTATCTTTGACATCAGCATGAAGATAGATATAGTACAGGAGATTGGATACACGATGAAACAGCAAGAACAGCGTAGAGCATATTGTTAGATAAGGCGGCCAACGGGAAGTAGCTCCTAATGCTACATGTTTGCCCGCTAGAGCGGGCAAACAGGTCAGCTCTCTAGCTCTACTTTATTTTCGTATCAGCCCTATGATAAAACGGAGCATAGTGGGTGGCTCCCAGATATTCATCCAGCCCTGGTCTCGGGAATACAACCCGAATATTTTTCTTTTCAAGCGTAGCTTTCGGAAACTGCTGTCCAAGTTTCGACTTCATCCTAGAGTACTGCTGAGAATCTAACAAGGGGTCTGTTCGAGTTAGTCTTCGGATGAGACCCAGGGCGCCGGCATTAACTGAAATTGGTGAAGTGGTATCCAAGGGATAATCACGGCCAGCAGCTTCAATTTCGTATTTTGAGAATTGAGAAGGCTGGAACGACGCGCGAGCCGGATGCAGTAATAACTCGACAGGCTCGTCGAGATTACCCGGGTCATGGACGCAACGGTTGAATATGATGTTTTGATGGGGCGTGAATCCTTTGTACAGCGTAATCGCTGACCTAGTAAATATGTCACCAACCCCCAGTACGCTCTGTTGACCCGGCCAAGGCGAGCCAGGTGACTTTTCCTGGCTCAGTTTCTTACCTATGTAATTACGGAAGTGGATAACGGCGGATTCAAGAAAGGGAGCGGTTGGATTGATGAATTGTTGTCTCAAGCTCTTGGAGCGAATTGTTTCAATTGCACCGGGCTTTGGCACCTTCAAAACGACAGTCCCTTCTCCGTCTGTGCGTACAAGGTCCAACGTCGAGGCCAACAAAGTTATCGTCTGGCTTACAAAGTACCTTGCGGTTAAATACGGCAACTGCAGGTCGAAATCGTTCCCATCATCTCGAGGTGGGCATGTGGTAAGTGCCCCCATCCAAGGTGCCCAATTTTTCGACAGGCGCAGGGCCCGGGGATCAGGCTGCTCCGCGAGGTGTCGTTGTTCGCCAAAGTTCAGATTTCCATTGTGAAAAATGTAGCTGATGGGCCGCTCGCCATGGGTCTTGCGATGTCGCCGCAAAAATAGTTCACTGGCGCGCAACCTATCAGCATAGGAGCGAACAGGGTCAACTCTTTTGAAACAAAGATCAGATCCGGATTGTCGTAGCGCCTCCTGGAATCGCTCATCTTTCATCAGATACGTCCAGGCCTGTGCCCCCTCGCCAGTGTAACGGGACGTATAGTAAATATAAAGAGGGTGTTTTGTTGTTTTGAGGATTCGATAGAGGATCGCGGTGCCACCAGCTTCATTAGCCGCCGTGAAGAGAAGGATACGTTGTGACCGCTTCGCATCGGGAGTCTTCGGTTCCGCAGGTCTCGAAGCCTGTGTCCTAAGGGCCTTTGTTACAGATCTTGCCACTGGCCTCGACATGGTTCCTCTGCACCGGAACGTGACCGTGTGTAGGAAAGAGTAATTGGCCGCTCAAAGCTTAAGACAACCTCCTTCATAAAAGGCTTTGTCGGATCCCGTCCACCGAATCGTTTTCGAATGCTTGGGCCCCATTAAGGACAACGGCAAGTAACATCAACGCCGAGAGGAGAGGTGCGTAACAGAATTGAAGGAGTGGGAGCGAATTCACTCAATTGCGACGCGAAGGTGGAAGTTGATTTGCGAAGAGTAAAGCTGGGGCTCGGCTTGGAAGCAACGGAAAAAGCCCACCAGCGACCATCTGATAAGATTAGATAATCCGACCGATAACAAGCCGCCATAGCCAACACCTCAGCCATCTAAACAAGCCTCACCAGGCACGCACACACAGAACCCATGCTTCATCAACCACGCAAAGACCGACGATGCGATACTGAAGCCTGAGCAGCTTATGGCACGCGACATCCAATGAGATCGTATCAAGGCGTGTCGTGCGAGCATCAGCCAGACTCAGCCAGACTCGGGCTACACAGAACGACAGATTCACAATTGCACCATTAACTTCGCTTCGGTCGCCCACATTCGCGCAAACCGCATAAGCTATCCACCAATTTACTTCACATTCTACACCCTGTCCCGGATCTTAGCCAGCAGTCTAAAAAACAATGCTTTGATTAGCAAGTTCCTTTCGAGATTTCTCGTTCTCAGGCACGATTGTTGGCTTGTGGAATTTTCTAATAAGCGAGATGCAGGGGACACAGATCCAGTTCGTGGGGCCAATTCAGCCTTTGATCCTAGAGAGCAGCAAAGTTATCCACAAGGCACGCGGGCTCTAGCAATTAGCCGTCCTAACATACTGAGGAGGGAGACTCGAGAAATGCCAAAAATTTCCAAGACTCGATTGTCAGTATATCTAATATAGCTTAGCCGACTTGTGGACTACGGACATGCCCTAGACTTCGCAGAGATGCTGTGTAACGTCAACGATACAGATATTCAGACCCTGCTATCATTCAAATCAGTTGGCCAGCAGGAAGAAATAATGAGAGATCTTGAACCTTCAGACACCAATCAGTTGGGCATCGATATGCACCCCAGGGGTTGATGGTACGTCATGATAGTGTGCATACCTTAGCTCGTAGCTCCATTTCAGACTACAGACGGTCTTCAACACCAACTGAACGGAAACCTGCATCTTCACAGCTTCATCGCCTAGGTCCCCGATCACAGGCCCAAGCGGATGCTCGTGGCAATAAGACCCGAAACCTCTCTGATGCAGGCGGCCTCGAGGCACCAGGTCCTCTCACACCCATGTGCGCTCACCACTTCGCTACGCCGCGCCCCTGGCTGATTCCAAAACCACAACACAAGCAATGTGGTAGGTTCTTAACCTCCACAATGCAACTTCGCCAGAAATGCATTGCGCCAAAATACCAGTTGAACATAGCGATAAAATGGCTGGTTCCATTTTCGAGCTTCACCGTTCCTCTTTGGATGGCCCAGGATTCCTTCATTAGTACAGAAATGAGCTTCCCACCGCTCCCTTCTGCTTGACATCCTAGCTCCTAGATCGAAATGACAACCAGCATTCCTGCTAGTCAGAAATTCGGCTGCACCCTGCTACACATTACCTACATCGTGCTTGTACAAGCCTTCTCATGGCATCGGCTGAAGATTTGGCGGTAGGCCCTTGGAGCCAGCACATGCGCTCTCCACAGGAAGTTCTAGCACGATCAAGAATGTGTACCGCTGCAGCATATTCTGAGTATAAAGGGCACGGCGATCGTCTATTTGAAAACCTCATCTTCTTCTCTTCAAACTGCATCTGCATCACCAACTTATTTACATTCACTTAGCATCTATCGTTGTGTTTTATGTCATTCTTTCTCCAACCCCACCGTTATACTATCTTTTAGTTGCATTGTGTATACTTCATTTTGCATACACCTTTACACTCATTAATAGAAACATTGCGTGGGAGCTACCTGTAGACTTACGACAGGCTCCCACCACGCTCAATGCGAAACTTCAAACTCGCGGCGCTGACCGCTAACCTCCTCTGGGGTTCAGCGCTAGCCGCTCCTCGTCAACCTATCGGTAGTAGGAATGCTCCCGCACTCATTGACCACAACGATCAATGCGGGCCAACTACCTACACCGTTATCACCCCAAAGCCGGGGATGAAACCTACTCCGGTGACCAAACAATTCCAACCGGTCTATTCATGCATCCCAGACTACATTGCTTGCGACTCCAAGGACAAGAAGAAGTGTGAAACAGTCTACAAAACGACATCTTACCGTTGGCTTTCAACCGAAATCCCATGTTACAATGGCGTCGCCACGATCACGCGCGTAGACCAGCCGATCACGATCGCGGCATACCCAACCAACAAGATTGAAACATGTCGCTGCGAGGAAGCTGGCCCTTGTTACTACGCCGCTACGTCTACCTCTGTCTCTAAACCTACTTCGTTCCCGTACGTCAACAGTGGCTGGAATTATCACGTTGCCAAGTACTCCGATTACTACAAGTGGTATAGTGGGGACTACAGCCCGGATTATTCTAGTAGTGGCGGCAAAGGAGGCTCTGGATCTGGAGTGTATCACATTGAAGGATCTCACAACCAACCGGGCGCCTATCACCCCGAGGGACCCAACAACAATCAAGGTACATATCAAGCTACTGGGCCCGGTAGTGGACCAGAGATCTACCACGCTGCAGTGGCCGGCAAGCCAGGTACATACCATGCTGAGCAATATAGCAACAATCCCGGAGTATACCACCCAGAGGTCTATGATACCAACAAACCAGGAGTCTACCACCCAGAGGTCTATGATACCAACAAACCAGGAGTCTACCACCCAGAGGGCAACAAGCCAGGAGTGTATCACCCCGAGGGCAAGTCAGGAGTATACCATCCCGAAGGTAACAAGCCAGGGGTATATCACCCCGAGAGTGGCAAACCGGGAGTCTACCACCCCGAGGGCAACAAGCCAGGAGTATACCACCCCGAGGGCAAGCCAGGAGTTTATTATCCTGAGGTTAACAAGCCAGGGGTCTACCACCCCGAGGGCAAGCCAGGAGTATACCATCCTGAAGGTAACAAGCCAGGAGTCTATCAGCCTGAGGGCTCTGGCAACAAGCCAGGAGTATATTACCCTGAGGGATCTAGCAGCAAGCAAGGAGTTTACCATCCCGAGGGCTCTAGCAATAAGCCAGGCGTATATTACCCCGAGGGATCTGGCAACAAGCAAGGAGTTTATCATCCTGAGGGATCTGGCAACAAGCCGAATGTATACCACGCCGGTAACTCCGGTTACAAGCCAGAATCTCAGTATGGTGGTGCGTCTAACTATGGACATCCCGCGTCATATAACGGTGGCAAAGGTGTCTACGTCCCAGAACAGCATGGAAACAACTATGAGGTCGAACACGGGAAACCGGTTTACGGAGCCGAACATCCAAGTAAGGCTTTCTACGAAACCGGACAGCCTGGGAGTGCACCCTATAAGGCTGGACAGCCTGGAAAGCCGATTTACAATTCTGAGCACCCCGGAAAGACATTCTACCAACCCGAATATCCTGGCAAGACGGTATACGAAGCTGGCCAGCCCGGAAACGTCTACCATGGCAAATATGTTCCAGAATATCCTAGGCAAGGCGGTTATGAAATGGCCGGACCCAGGAAAGGCGGCTACGAATCTGGTCACAATGAGGGAAGCAATGGCGTATATGGATCAGAATATCACGGACAGGATTCATATATCCCTAGCCACGCAAGCACCGGAGGATATCCTTCTAAGCCTGGATACCCAGCCGAAACTCAGCCTTATCAGGGTCAAGGTTCGTGGAACAAGGATACCTACGGAAAGGGCTGGTGGGGTAAAGATAGATTCGGCAAAGGTTGGTGGGGAAAGGGTAGCTACGGCAAAGGTTCCTGGATTAAAAATGGGTATGGCCAAGCCGAGCAGGGCATCTATAGAGGCTATCCCCAGGCTGGGAAAGGATGGACTGGTGGCTACGACGTTGGCGTTTGGGAACAAGGTGGTAAGGTTGGATGGGGCCACGGCTGGAAGGCCCTTCAGGTCGAATGCCATTCCTGCATAAATGGCGTCTGTTCCACATATCCCGTTGGCCTGATCACGAAGACTCATACCAAGACTGTTACCTACCAAGTCCCATACGAGATCAATCGCTATTTCCCACATAGCACTGTCCTATGCGTCGACAACCTCGGTATCACCCTCACCATCTATGGTCCAACTCGCCTCAACACAGTTATCTATGGAACCACCACAGTGACATCGACCGTCACTACCACAGAGACCACTACCATTAGCACCACCACGACAGCCACTGACACCGTCACGGTTACGCCAACTGGACCTACGCCGACTGGCCCCGCTGAAGACGTCTTTTACCTCGGCGCTGACGTTCCAGTAACAGAACTCACGAAACGTCAAACCCGAGTTCGCAGTTTTGTCGTCTGCCGCAACGGCTTTTGCGCCATTCAGAGCACTTGCACCGGAGCTCAACTATTCCGTCTTAATGCCCTCCGGCAATTAACTAACGCCGCCCGTAGTGTTTTGGCCTTTGTTAACAATGTCGATATCGCTGTTGGGTCTGCTTTGCTCAGGCTCGGAGCTGGTGATATCACCCGGACATTCTCCTTCAGTGGTATCAATTTGGTCTGGACCATCCGTGGCGCACCAGCGTCATTTTGTGTGAATGCCGACAATAGCATCGATGTTGTGTTCGCTGGTGGTTCCGCCCCAGCAGGTTGTCGGCCCGTCACCATTTTCCGTATCAATCGTAAGTACCAATGAGCAGTGAATCTAAGTGAATCTAACAATTTGTTCAATTGAGCACCGCGTGGCTAACTAGCGCCATATACAGCTTTCATCGACGAGTGTGTTAGAGAGAGCACATCAAGCACTAGCTCGAGCATGACTAGTACGTCTATGAGCTCATCCTCCACTGGATCATCTACAGGTTCGTCTACGGGTTCTTCTACGGGTTCATCTACAACTGGGTCTTCTACGACTGGTTCCACGACTGGTTCATCTACTACTGGCTCATCCACGACTGGTTCATCTACTACCGGTTCATCCACGACTGGTTCATCTACAACCGGTTCATCTACTACTGGCTCATCTACTACCGGCTCATCCACGACTGGCTCATCTACTACCGGCTCATCCACGACTGGTTCATCTACTACCGGGTCCTCCACGACTGGCTCATCCACGACTGGCTCGTCGACAACCGGATCTTCTACAACTAGTTCCACTACAGGATCCTCGACGACTGGGTCTTCCACTACAGGTTCGTCAACAACAGGATCTTCTACTACCGGATCTTCTACAACAGGTTCTTCCACTACAGGGTCTTCAACGACTGGGTCAACGACTGGGTCCTCGACGACTGGGTCCTCTACTACAGGTTCGTCAACAACCGGATCTTCTACGACTGGTTCGTCGACAACCGGATCTTCAACGACTGGGTCCTCTACTACGGGTTCGTCAACAACTGGCTCTTCTACAACCGGATCTTCTACGACTGGTTCGTCGACAACGGGCTCTTCCACGACAGGATCCTCGACGACTGGCTCTTCTACGACCGGTTCTTCTACGACCGGTTCGTCGACAACTAGTTCTTCCACTACAGGTTCCTCGACGACCGGGTCTTCTACAACCGGGTCTTCTACGACTGGCTCTTCCACCACTGGCTCTTCAACGACTGGATCCTCTACTACTGGTTCGTCGACAACCGGATCTTCCACAACTGGTTCATCATCTACCACTAGCTCTTCCACTACAGGATCTTCAACGACTGGGTCCTCTACTACTAGCTCATCCACCACTAGTTCGTCTACAACTAGTTCGTCTACCACCGGCTCGTCTACCACCGGCTCATCAACAACTGGATCGTCGACCACGACCTCATCTACTACAGGCTCATCAACAACTGGTTCATCATCTACCACTGGTTCGTCTACCACTGGTTCGTCTACCACCGGTTCGTCTACCACCGGTTCGTCTACAACTGGATCGTCGACCACGACCTCTTCCACTACAGGCTCGTCAACAACTGGCTCATCCACGACCTCTTCTACGACAGGCTCATCCACCACCGGGTCCTCTACCACTGGATCGTCGACCACGACCTCTTCTACAATAGGCTCATCAACGACTAGCTCGTCTACTACCAGTTCATCTACAACCAGTTCGTCCACCACTAGCTCGTCCACTGGGACTTCCACCACTGGATCTTCTACCACTAGTTCGTCCACGACAACTAGTACAACATCTACCCAGTCTACCACTAGTTCGTCCACCACAACTACTGGATCTTCTACGACCAGCTCGACTACATCTAGCACAACGTCGTCCACAACTAGTTCGTCTACTACCTCGTCCGGCACAACAACGTCATCATCAACTACAAGTACGACGGCTTCCACGTCCACTAGTACATCATCGACAACATCATCTACTACATCGTCGTCCACTACCACAACAGCTTCCACATCTTCATCATCTATGACGTCGTCATCCACTACGAGCTCTACCACAACCTCATCGTCGACAACATCATCGTCTACAAGCACGACAGCTTCCACAACATCGTCATCCACTAGCACCTCGTCCACTACTACATCATCTAGTACCACGTCGTCATCAACTTCATCATCCACAACCTCGTCCACCACGACCTCATCCTCCTCCACCACCACTTCCTCCTCCACCACAACCTCGTCCTCCACCACAACCTCATCTTCTACTACTACCTCATCTTCCACTACAACTTCGTCCTCTACAACCACCTCATCCTCCACTACAACTTCGTCCTCTACAACCACCTCATCCTCCACTACAACTTCGTCCTCTACAACCACGACAACATCTACAACTACGACAACAACAACAACAACAACATCTTCCACAACCCAGTCCACTACCACGCCTCCGACTACGACGACAACTACTACGACAACGACAACATCCACGACCGCAGCCACAACGACTTCGGCAGGACCTGTTCCCGATGTAGAACTAGGCACCGAGCTTTGTGATACCATTGAAGGTGCCAAACTTAATAAGCTATGTCAGAACGTTGGTGATATCGATCTATGCGCCATTGGCAACATCTTGACCCCTGGAGACCTCAGAAGATGCAAAGAGTCCGGTGGACAGGTTCCGGTAAATCTTGCTGGATGTCTTACGAACGCAGCCAACCCGCTGCGATGTATCTTGTCTTGCCGTAAGACTCTTGATACGGTCCTGCTTGCCCAGCAATGTCTCAAGGATGGCGGGTCGGTCGATGATGCCGCTGTAAAATGTGCCCAGATGGGATTCTCTGGCGGTAGCCAACTTCTGTTCGATGCCTGCGTGGCACTCGAGGGTGGCGTAAGTTAACACTTCTCTTTTTCTTTCCCCTTTCGGACAGTGTTCACCATGCTAACAATTCATGAACAGAGACCATGCACCCCACAATTCATCAAGGACCAGGTCGTTGAGGATGTGCTGACGTATGTCACCGAGTGTGCTGCTGCCCGCCTGATACCCAGAAGTGTTAAGACCTGCGTCGATTCCGTCACGTCCCGTGTCGACGTCGGAACCGGGGTCCTTGGAAACCTCGGCACTGCTGTTAATGGCCTCGTAGGCGGTCTCTTTGGTGGAGGCGGTGGAGGTGGAGGGCTATCCGGCGGGCTAGCTGGTGGCCTGAACGCAGATGGTATCCTCAATGGTGTAAACCTGTGTATCGACCGGCTCCTGCCTGACGTCTTGCCAATCTAAATCACGAGCGGATTGTTTTCTATAAAGTATTTTCTTTGTTTCACGTCACATTAACATGCTTACCATTTGTATGAACGAGCGGGTGATATGCGAATTCACCATTTATCCTTGATGCCTGGTGGACAATTGTACATGTATGACTATTTTACTTGTAACTTTCTGCGTTCCTTTCTTCTCTTCAGTTTCCCGGTGGAGCAACGAGCTGCTCACCTGATTTTACCTACACTGTACACACAACCTACCATATTTCACCAGCAAGCAACATTGATAAATGCATCCACGCGTTATGACCATAGAATACCGTTTCATCTCTGACCCCGTCTACAGGCTTGTGCACAAATAGTCTACGAATGTGTTGAGCACAGCGTTGGCTTTGGGTTCGCTCGCCTCCAAACAAAACGGACATGTGCAACCGAGCGAGCGAGTTTGTGGAGTCTTCCTTCACACCACAATCTTTGTGTTTGCTTGCTCAGCTGCAGTAAGCAAGCCTTCCGAGAGGTTTATCTGCAGACCCGATCAGGATCTCAATTATTATTAAGGCCCGCCCTCGCCTCGGCCCGTGAGCCTGGCGGTCATGTCAGTTTGCCTAACGTCGCGTCGCGTCGCGTCGACGGCGTCAATAGACGACTGTTCATGTTGGAGATGTTTGCAGAACGTTCAACTTCCAACAACCTCAGCGCTCTCCAACTCGTTACCCCTTTTCGATTTCCATCACACCCCAGCAAAAAAGAATACGAGGAATGGGAAGAGAAAAATGCAAGTTCCTTTCTTCCAGAGGGAGTCGGAAGGTTCGCGCAGCGAGGGCACCACGGCAAGGCAAGGCACAGCGAGGAAGGAATCTCAGGGGAAACAGAAAAAGTTGCCCCAGGTGGGGAAAAGGCATTTTCAGGGTAAAAAGGTCGCTATATGAAACCAGCAGGCCAGGGATCCAGGCTCGTGCAGCCTTCTAGGAACAGGGCTTTTTCAGACCAGCGAACCAAATTTACCGCGCCTTTCCATTCACAGCCTAATACTTGACCGGGGCACCGGGAAAAGCACAGTTTTTCAAGCGGCGCCTGCGGTCTCTGGTGGTGGGGCGCGACCAAAACATATCTCGATTCGGGGCCTTGGCTGGGCTGTGGGGTCGTGTCAAAAAACCTTCTTCCCCAACGCAACCAAAAAAGCCTGACCTGATACCATTCTTCTCGATTACCGGATTCTGATCATGAACCGACATCCGTTTTCCGCCGCGAACGCCGCGAGCTGGACAACGGTGACAGAAATGGACTCTATCCGAGACCTATGGGATTGCATCCGATAAACAGTCCTCCTGATACCGTAACGTAAGAGAGACATTTGGCTTGCGTGGCGTGATGCTCGTTCAATCCATTTCGCTTCAAGCCAAAGGTTTAGAACGCTTCTCTCCTTGCCGCTAGTAATGAATACAGAAAGTATTCCAATCAGCTGAGGTAACGTGGTGGAGATACAAGCGCTGCACCTCTCTTCAGTTCTAGGTCGAGTGAATTGTCGGCAATCGTGCACGGATATTCAGTTGGAAGGGCTTGTCTTCAAGTTCAGTTGAGTTCATAGACTATGAAGAAACGGGAGGGCTTTCGCCTCCGGGAATGCCAACCGTCCGAAATGAAGAGCGCCGCAACATTTCGTGCTATCGGAATGAGCTTAATCTTATTTCATCCGAAATAAACCAGTTGGAAAAGAATCATGTGACTTCTGCAAAGGAACAACCGTTTCGTTCGATAGGTGAATTTGCCGGTGAAGAAAAAAAAGCTGTGGAATAAAACGGTGCAACGACATCTTCCAGATTGTATAAACTGTGTAACAAGAAACAAGTTTCTCATCAACGGGAGGCAACAACGGATAGATGAAAACAAATGTGATTCGGCTCTTCGCCAAGGCAGCTGCCCACGTGGTTCACTTGGGCTCGTTTTCGTCACGATCGATCGTTTGGATGGCTCTGGATCGTATCCATGCATGTTTCTCTCGACCCAGCTGCTCAGCCAGTCGTAGCACTCGAATGCAGAAGGTGATCAACAAAAAGTGGAAACAAAAGCGGTGGATAAAAAGGTAGAGTTGCGTGGCCTGGAAGTCTAGTTCCTCTCAGCCTCTGCAATTATGCCGCTAGAGAACCAGAAAACTGGATGACTGAGTTCCAGGATCGCACAGTTATCTGCATGGCATCTACCTGTACATGGTTCATATCAGTCACAACGTGGAAGACATGAGCCGAATACACGTGGGACCCATGGTCAGCATCTCGTTCTGCCCACTGGACCATCTTAAACTTTTTGTGATTCGATATCGATCGTTGCTTACGATTATATCGACAGCGTGAAGTGATAAAATCTAAACTGAATATATCTTAGCTAGGATGCATCCTGCGAGGACACGTGGAGTCAGTACCCAGTTGATCCCCACGTGAATGTCAAGGAGAAAAAGGTTCTTTTTTTTCGTTTTCCCTCTCTTTATCACCCATCCGACTACCCGGGACGGATTGGTCATGATGTGAAAGCAGGACACAAGATCCGTCCACTCCTTCGCTTTCTTTGACATCATCTTGTCTGTGCACACTGCACATGGCCCTTGATGTTTTGTTTCTTCGGTTCTGCCAGCCCCATGTTAGCGAGAGCTGAGCATGCACGAGCTACCGACCCGAAGGCAGGGAGCACTAGTGAGCGATCCTCATTCCGGCGAGACTTTCTGTGTCTTGCGACCGTCCTTCATCAATATCGGGATTGTCGCAGGTCAATGCTTTTACCAGATGAAGTTTCGATTATTTCCGCGTTGGGCCCAACTAACTGCACGCTGTCAATGTCAACTTCCTTGAACCAGGTTTCTTGGCTTCAACACAAGTCGACACGTTTTATTGTCGACGCGATGCGACGCTATTCATAGAAGCTGGAAGCTTATTTGAAATTGTATTATGAACACGATGGGTCTATAGCATGAACATCACAAGACCCTGATCGTTTCTATTTGCTCACTTTTTGTTTTATTTGATGTGTCGATTATAGTTTCTATATCAAGTTTAAAAAAAAAAAAAAAAAGTTAATTGTGGCAGTTCTGGAAGGTGTTACAATTTGTCTTCAGGAGGCAGGCATCAAGCTGGGAGCTAAGCTTAGGTCCCCACCACCAAAGCTGCAGAGTTCAAGCTTGTCCTGTGGATCCGCTGTGGTGGAACCAGTAGCGCCAACAGCGCCACTCGATTGCTCGACCTGCATGACCTGAACTTTGGCAGAGTCGCCGAGTGCGCCGCCGGCCAGTCGTCACGAACAAATGTGGAATACTTTTATATCACGTCTCTAGGCTTAATCCGTCACGAAGCCTTCGAAAATTGAACCTATGCATAATTCCAGGCTATTAAGGTGTGGAACTCGGATGACCTGGAGTTTACCATATTTTGCCATTGCCATTGACAATGCAGCCGAGGCTCCGGTCCACCGACGATCTTGCTGTTTGTACGTGGGGACTCCAGAGTAAGGCGACCGCCGGCATTCGCGGCATCGCCAAGCGTCAAATTCGAACGACTATCATGCAAGCCCTCTTTTATTTTTTGCTGAATAGTGGTTTTGCCGACCATCTCTGCCGTCTTCCGAGTGAAATGCTCCCGTCTACCTTTTTTTCATGGAGTAATACTGTCTCTCTCGTTTTTTTGGTCGCAGATTCGTGGGAGTTGACAGGGGTTAGCACATTTACCGAAATGCAATAACTTTGCTTTTTCTCTCAATGTCTCGGTCAGGAGAACAGCCGGCGGACCTTACCTTACATGTACGAAGCTTCTTACAGGCACAAGTTCGCAGACGTCTGTCTAATCTAGCCCTTTTGTGCGCGATATTCGCCATGTGGCTTTCCTCTCTTGCAGCATGCGGCAAAAAAGAAAGAAAGTGGATTGACCTATCCGACTTAGCCGGGATAGAACGTTCGATCAGCGTCTGTCCGTTGAGGCCGCATGCGACACGCCGAACGAGCCCGCAAAACATCAACTGTTTTGCTAAAGAAAGGTGTCAAACGTTTGCAGCGTATTCAATTCAGGATCTAGAGATATTACTCCTCTACACGTTCGGTATCTACCGGTCACGAAATTTAAATATAGCATTGACGGTAAGCGGTCACGGATTCCCCATTCAATTGCTATTTGGAGCCAAGCAGCTTATCAGGTTGCCAATATACACAGTAATATTAATTTCCTGATTCCTGGCAGACTCTCATTCAAATTAATTCGTATGCCTCGACTGGGATGCCTGCGACACTGCTCATGTCAGTTCGATATCATTTCTCGCGGTGGTGGTGGTTGGTAAAGGCTGACAGCTGGATGCACGGACAGTGTTAGCCGGTGCGGCTAACCGTTTGGGGCAATAAGCTAGCTTGGATCCAGGGAATCACTCTTCACAGCGCCCCATCCGCTTTCTTTTTCAGACCTGCAAATTGGCCCAGTTTTGCTCGAAAACATGTTAGTCTGATGAGATCCACTCTTGCTGCAACTAGTTGTTCCAAGAAGGAAAAAAAAACGTGGTGGCCCCAGATGCTGGATGGCCATGTGGGTCCAGTTCCTGCGACCTCACAACATCTCCTTTCATTTGTACCAAACTCATTTATAACATACAGAGGGGTACATCTTTCCAGCCATTCTTTTCGCCTTCTTTTCCATCATTTTGCTTTCATTTTGGTACATCTTCTGACTTCGTAAAAAGAACAAATCGTCCAAGCTGAGCTGAGTGGAGACCTCGGATCCATTTTCGCCAGTGCTTTCTGTCCAACTTTTCGTCGCTCTTTCCCGATTCAACCCTAATTTTGTAATTTTCTACTTTCTTGGTAATTTTGACCTGTCGACGCTCCTTTCTTTCTTTCTTTCTTTTTCCTGCTCAAGGTCGTCTTCGACCTCCTCGCTCAGCTATAAATCCAGCCCTCCCCTCGTCGCCGTTGGGAAAACGTGGCAACCTGGCACCGATCTTCAATCGAGCATACCAATACTCTCTTGTCAATACACTCTTGCTCGATCGTATCGCACCATACAGATATCGACCTGTCAATCGCCTGACTTGCCTCACAACATTCAAGATGGCAGTTCTATCTGTTGCCGGACGAAGGGTCATGGCCTTCGCAGCCGCGATGATGCTGTTTTTCACTGTGTCAGTTATTGCAGCACCAGTTCAGACTTGTCCTCAGAGCGGGCCTGGTGATGCTGCAAGAGACAAGTGTCTCTTCCGTACTGGCACTTGCTCGCAGAAAGTTCGGAAAGATTGGTTCGTACCCCTCACTTTCGTAACATACTGGTCAAGGAATGCAAATGCTAACGACAACAGGTCTACCCTGAGTATGCAAGACAAGACAAAATTCGTCACTGCCGTCAACACACTCATGACCTTAAACAGCAGATTCGATTATGCAAAAGACGGCGACCCCACTGTTCCCCCTAATCAATACAGTGGCGTCGTTACTCGGTATGATGATCTTGTTTACACCCATCAGCTCCAAACATTCAACATTCACTACGTCGTATGTATCCTCCACTGTAACAAAATGATGAGTTGATATTAATTCAGTTGATAGGGATGGTTCCTTGCTTGGCATCGTTACTATGTCTACACGTTCGAGAAAATGCTGGAAGATGTTGGCTACTTTGACGGGGTTCCATACTGGAATTGGTCCGCCGACCTTGACGAAGGCTGTGCGGGTATGTTACAATCTCCAGTATTCCAGGATAACGCGTACTCGTTCGGCGGAAACGGCTTAAATCTGAACTATACTGGTCCTGCCGGATTTGCTGTTCCGGGGCGTGATGGAGGAGGATGCGTCCGAGGAGGTGCATTTCAGCATATGAAGGTCAATCTTGGTCCTCAAGCTAGCCATGCGCTGCGTAATGGTACCACAACCTATACTGTTGCGTCAGCAGGCACTGTCAATGGAGTGTACTACAGCGAAGGTCAAAGTATCACTCAAAACAACAATTGCCTTTCCCGCGATTTTGCCGAACCGTTTGGAAGGAAATTCCTCAACAGCACTCAGATTAAGAAAACAATGGCGGCGAAGAACTTTACTCAGTTCGACGACATTGTTGAGGGTAAAACCAACTTCTTGGAATCTGCTATCCATGGGGGCGGCCATTATACTGTCGGTGGAAGTTTGGGAATTATGGGCGACTTGTACTTGAGTCCTGGTGGTTAGTAAAGAAAACAAACTATGCTCCCCTTCATCCCCATCAGCTAGCTAATCATTGGGTAGATCCCGTCTTCTGGCTCCATCATTCAAACCTTGATCGTGTTTGGTGGTCATGGCAATTGACTCCCGGAACCGAAACCAATTGGAACGCTGATCACACTCAAAGCAAAACGACGTCCCACTTTTGCGGTATGAACGGCGGAACAAAATTGCTTCAACCCTATCCCGTATCCCCCGACACCACCCTATCGCAGCCTCTCACTATGACGCTTGCGGATTCGACGAAGGGAGAAAAAAGTGTGCCCGGCGGCTTGGTCGTGGCCGATGTTATGAACATCGAGAACATGGGCTACAAGTTCGACAAGATCTATACCTATGATAGTACTCAAGATAAACTCTATCAAGTACCCGCCCCTCTTGCTGTCTCTACGACTTGCCCCCTGTTGTTCCCGTAAAGAAGACAGACGATCATTTTTTGTTTACCTGTAACTCTAATGGTAGCGATGACTTTTTCAATTTTCTTGTTGTACCTACTAGATTACTCAATTCTAATTACTAGCTCCAACGGGGTAATGCTTCGGCCACTGCAATGCAAAAGCAGGATTTTGGGTTATATGATATGATAATAATGCCTTTCAATTGATCAAATTGTCAATGTAGCTTCGACTAGTTAGTCGTCTACCATCGTAGACGTATATTGGATATTGTCATTAATATTATCGTGCACCTTCGTAAGTGCTTATCCTTGGCGATTATAATTTAGTAGTTACATGTCATGTGTACTATAATATGCGAATTCCCATCGAACCGAATGTGATATGTATCAGTATTCTGCGTATTGTGTCTTACGTATATATAAGTAGATATAAAGTGTATGTGCCAGTCTGACCTTACACTGAGGCTCGACTCCATGTTGTAGTTTGCAAGTTGAATCTGTTATTGGCCTGCTTAATACTTGCGACTACTGGTAGGTTGTTTAATTGAATTTAGAAAGGCCAACCACGTGCCTAGGGAGGCTAGACGCCGGAGCATGAATCACGGCGCAATATGTGCTTGCTAGTGGCCCAAAGTTCAGCGTGACTTATAGAAACTTCCATAGACACCCGCCTCGACGTTATAACATTACCACACTATCAGTTGCAAGTTTGTGTTTGCATCTAGATGCTGTAGATGATTGAAGATAGAAGCCCAGTTTGATTCCATGGAACCAGCTAAATTTCAATGATGCAAGTTGAAATTTAGCTGCGGCGGTATACCATACGGCACACTGTGGCTATGAGCCTTGCTATGGCTGTTCCGGGTGACGATAATCCATCTATAGCTATCGCAGTCTAGTGGGTCTAAGATGGAATATATCCGGTAGTGGGAATAGAGGTTCCGCCTAGCAAGAGGAAGACGGATGACAGTCTAGTTAATCTAGCTGGCCTGTATTATTACTCAACTACCATCTTTAGGTTGAACTTGCCTAAACCACAGAGGATAAGTTTTATAGGCGAATGTGTTAGAGGTGACTACTTGCGGGGTAATGTCACCGTGATAGCAAAGTTAGACGACGAGCTAGCGCTATAGCTTGGATCTTAGAAGATACAACATGTTGCGGGATAGTTTTATATGGTGTGCTAGAGGCTATGGTGGATGAGAATACATCGATGAGGTGTGCTTGCGAGGTAGTGGAAGGACTATGACTTCAATTGGAATGACACCAACAGACGTTGTGACACCCAACGGATATATAAACACCTTTTTGAGTCGGAAAATGGTCTTTATCCGAATCATCTTCTAACTAGTTAACGTTATGACCTTCGACTTGCATAACAACTCCCAAGCGTAGAATATGTTTTCCCCGCACGAAAATGCCTAATTCCCTTCCGACCCATTATATCTCGCACCTGGCGCTCAGGCTCAACTCGGACCAAATAGACGCGTAGGACCCATAGCGTTAGCGGCAGTCTACGGTAGGCTTGCCTTGCCGATCCCGAAGAGGCCTTAGCGGTTGGTGTGAAGTCCCGTGCATGTTGCAACATGCAACATGTAGCAGCTGCCTTGTATCGATGTTACATCTCCAACGAGTCCAAAGAGCCAGCGACTGTTGTTGTGCACTTGGGCCTCGAGCCTCGGTATATATCTGCTACCGTAAGCAACGAAGATTTGGAAGCTATCTGTTAGACTACTGGGGATACCGTGTTACGCAATAGGCAGCTCGCGATACAATAGCCTGGGTAGTTCGTGACGAAGACAAGCCAAGAACGAAAGAATAGACGGAAGAGGAATCGCGGCCAAGATTTTCAGCTGTCGCCAACCGTTAGTCAAAAGACTAAACCGCCTCTCGCTTCCAAATTCCGGCCCGGGTTCTCTTTCTATTGCATCGTTTTCGACAGCCTCAGCCGTCTCAGCTGGAAGAAGCTCGAGTTTCATGATGCTCGTGCATGAATGACCAGACAAGCCCATGCTGACACACTTACCTCGATATCCTGGCCTATCGAACCACAGCATGCATGATGGAACCTGCATTTCCGGATGTTCCTCCCAAACCGTTCCTGCAGAGATAAAGAGACGGAAAGAGAGGGGGGAAACTGCAACCTGCTCGGCGCCAAAAGCAAAGATTCCGCAATCTGGTGTTCAATTACAGCATCTATATCAGAATATTCATATAATAGAGACGCATTAACTATAGAGCGACAGAAATTGGAGTCCCATTTATCGTATCGTCTAATTCCTGCACAGTACAAGGAACATCTCTGTCAGTCGCTGGACAGGCCACCTGTGCAAGGATCGTTGTCGGAAGATTCCATCTAAGCCTTTTCCATTTGGATTTGAATTTACATTGACGGGAAAGCCCCCTTCCCAAAAAGCGCTTTACGAACGCCTCTTGATAACAAAACGCAGGCCGCAAAACCGTTGGAAATTCAATATATTGCCCCTGAAGAGCCAGGCCGTACAGAGTATAACGTTATAAACGTCGATATTGAAAAACGCCACTTCTATTAGGAGTTTTAAGGGCTAATTTAGCGTATTTAGCGTATTTTCAAATGTAGTTTGAAGCTTGTCCTTTTAGTTCTGTGTTGGAGTTTTTGTCCTTGGTCTTCGCTTTAGCCCAGGGCATGCAAGCCATTAGCCACCTCAAGCTGTTGAGGTAGTGAGGGCCTTCTAAGCTCTCTTTTGCCTGAGAACAAGCTGCGGGCGATCAATTTCCTAGCGAAGCATTCTTCCGCGAAAGAGTCTGGCCCGCAAGATCAGCGGCGTCAAGACTATGCTGAGTCTAGTGCGATGGAGTCGATTCCTGCACGAGTCATCTATTTACCCTGTCGCCTGGATCGCTTTGACCGCGGCGATCATGTTCCCACTCAGCGCCAAAANAAAAAAAAAAAAAAAAGGTTGACATGCGACGTGGCGAAGAGTGGTTCATTCATGTTGCACAAATTTCCTTCCAAAACCATCCATGGGTTATCCCGTTTCTCTCTCTCGATTCTATCATCCCCTCCCGCCCGTGCACGGAGTACACGAAACAATTGCTTGAATCAGACAGCTGACGGATGACAGTTCTTTGGGAGGCTGCAAAATGCAGAAATATTTTTGAGTCGCTACGCCGCATTAAGCCTAAGCCGCCAGAAAGAGGACGGATCGAATCGTTGCGCCCGGAGTTTGCCAGGCGAGACCGGCCGAGGATGTGCCTACTAGCCTCCAGGCTCCACCTATACTTAAGCCATATTATATCATAGTTTGGGATTCGTATTCTTGGCGCGAAGGCTGTCCAGTCGGGGTGTGTCACAAAAAATCCCGCCTTTGCTTCCAGGGACGTGGTCGAGGAGTCTCACTCTCCCTTTCAAGAAAAGGCGAAGTCTCCACACCTCCAACTCGGTGGGCGGACCGGGGATCTGGTTCACTTCGGTTCGTAGCAGGAATCCGATAGGCTAGGTGCCTGCAGGAAGCAAGGGAAAGACAGGGAACCCTTCGATCTCCAAGAATTAGAATTTTGGAAAGAACGCCACCAAATTTAGCGTCTCAACTGTGTTGTCAGGAAATGCGAACATTGCATGATGAAGGGGATACGAACTAAGCTGTTCCGGGTATCTCAGCTCCGGCCTAATCGAGATTAGGGTGATGTTTTTTTTTTTTTTTTTTCCTTCTTTTTTTTTTCTTTCTCTCTGCCGGGCTTTAGAACTGGTTGCAGTGAGGGAGAATGTGGGCAATGTGGGCAAGTGGGGTTGAAAGGCAAAATTTGCTCTGCTGCTGCACACGTCTTACTTTCCTGAAGAGCAGTTTCGGCGGACTTTGCGACAAGTGTGCGTGCGTGCGCAGCTTTGGTCTCTTGGAATTTAGCGCTTTTGCGCCCACTGAAATCATTTCGCTGCTTATTGTCAATGCTCTGAATTAACAGCCGTGACAGGAGAGATTATATTAACAGGTTTCTCGAAAACACTTGAAAACCCCATGTCATTTCTGCTGTTGCTGCAGCATTTATCCACTATATTACCATGATCCTGGGTCCAGCAACTCGAAACGATCACAAAATCAGGGGAAAGCAGCCGGGTTAGCTGCGCCCTTCCTAGTCAAAGAGAGCAATAAAAATGCGTCTTAAGTGAATTCGTATGCGGACTTTTGACAGAAAAAAAAAGAGAAAAAGAAAGAAATAAAGAAAGAGCTATTAGCAGGGATGAGTTCTTTACTTGGAGCGTAGGTGCTACTTTCCTTCATTGCTGCAAGAATCAGTTGACCTTGCAAGAGATAAGCTAGACCTTGTTCAGCCGAACAACCTTTAGATTCCAAGGCGCGGGAAATCTGCTGCAGGAGGAGAAAGTGATCACCGCACAGTTCAGGTTGGAAACCTCCCGGAACTTGGCTCAATCTATTCGAGCTACCTCCGTGCGTTCAGACCACAGGCAAAAAAAGCCATCCCGTTTAACCTCAAATCTTTCCCGTCCGTCAAAATAAGCTAGGAGCAAGAACGGGCCAAAGGTGGCTTGCCCGCTACCGAAAAGCTGATAGATTGGTCTTCCCTGGCCAGCCGAGGGGTTCAAGTCCAAAAATTATATATCGAGGTGGATTCCCAATCGATCAAACCACTTCTGATTCCTTCTCCACAGAGCAAGACAAAAACGTACCAGAGAGTGTCAATCATTTATAGCACAGCTGCTACCCTATCACCACTTAGTTCTTACGTCTCGTTGGCGATCATTACTATAACGCTTCTCTAAAGTGTGCTTTCTTCTTTATTCCAATCATGGTCAACGATCTTAGACCCGCGATTCTGGGAACCGCGTTCGCCCTGGTTCCAGTATCGACTATTATTATTGCGATGAGGTTGGTGAAACGTCTCAACTAGATGCCCTATAAGATCGCCATAAAGCTAACGTTAGGTGCGGCGCTGGGTAGACTCTACTGCCGTCAATTTCTCCTGGGTCGCGTCAGAATTGATGACTGGCTCATCCTCTTTGCGCTGGTACGTTTAAAACACTCTTTGCATGTTTTTGCGTGTGTGTTCGAGCTCTTCAGTGCGGCAAGTCGGCTAACATAGTGTGCCCAAATGTCGACAGTTGATAACATGGGGAATTGCGACAATAAACTACTGGCAGGCATTCTTCAACACAGGAGTGCATATGAAAAATATGGTAAGCCACGTGCAGCCCATCCCATGGACGGTGAATCGTACTGCGATGAATCTATGACTGACTCGACTCAATAGCCTCCACCGGATCCGACTAAAAGCCCACTGTATTCACTGGAAGGCACGCTGAAAAGCTGGTATGTCTACCAGCTGGTGTACCTCTTTGATCTCGGCTTGATCAAGTTGAGTATCTTGGCTTTTTATCACCAAATTTCGGCTGCCAAAACATACCGGGTCATCATCTATATTTCCATGGCCGCTGTTGGTATCTACACCATCATTATGATCTTCATCAACGCCTGGGAATGCCCAAAAATCAGCGACGCTTGGTCTGCCGAAATTTTGCTGCAAGGATCCGGTTCCTGCCGAAACCTTCACCCACTTTACTTCGTCCAAGCTTCTTTCAACATCTTCTCCGACGTCTGGATTCTCTTACTCCCAATTCCAGTTCTTCTAAGACTTCAAATGAGACAGAACAAGCGAAGTGAGTATTATTCACTGTTCAAGTTGTCTCAAGTTGATTCAAGCTAATTTGGTCTTTAGTTGCCCTGATTGCCATTTTCTCCGTTGGTAGCGTTGCTGTTATCGCCTCTTGCGCTCGTATCTATGCTCTCCACGTCTGGTCCACTTCGAAGGACATTCCTTATGATGGTGCCAACATTTTGATCTGGTCCGAAATCGAAATCAACGCTGCCCTGATCTCCTGTTCCATCCCCGCATTAAAGCCGCTCTTCAAGAACACTTTCGCTGGCTCTACCAACGCCCAAGGCTACCAAAACGACTACTACGGAAAGAACTCCCGCACTGGTGCTTCCGCTTTCGGAAAAGACCGTGGTTACGTCTTGGAGTCTATGAACCGCGATCGTGTTTACAACAACAAGCAGAACGGCACAGTGAACGTCTACGCCACCGGCCAACCAACCGAATCCGAAGAGAACATTGTTAGAGGAATGGACGAAGATGGTGATCGCATTGTCAAGACCGTTGAGGTGAAAGTTAACGTTGAAAACTCACCTCCAAACTCTACTGTTGGTGCCCAATCCCGCAGAAGTTCTGCTGCTTTCAAAGCCCATTCGAACAATGTCTAAATTTACTTATTTTAAAGGACCGGTTCTAATCATTTAATGATTCTTTTCTTGTATATGATAGTTCCCACGAAAGGACTACCCATAATGCATGCACAACCGGCAAGGATTTATCGTGTTCTTAATTATACAGGCTTTTCCTATCAGCGTGGCTCGTGGTTCTTTGTAAAAGTTTTGCGGTATTCTGGCCGTTTATTTCTTCGTTCAACATTATTTTTCTTAATATGTTGAAAGGACATTTTCTTTTCTCTTGGGTATAAGAGATATCCTTTTACGGTGCTACGATTGGCATGCACCTTCGATTCGGTGGGGAATGGTGTTTTTCTTTGGTTCTTTTTCATTTCTATAGATGGTGAAGGAAAAATGGTTTCCATAGACCTTCTACCTATACGGACTTGTTGATGCTCCGATCTGTACTACTATGATGTACATGAGCGATTATACCCATTTTTTTGTATGATGTTTCATTATCTTTTATTTTTTATTTTTTTTTGATGTTTAGCTCTAATCGGATGGATATACTATGGAAACCTTCGCAATATGTTTAATTGTTTGCAGCGTTTTTCGCAGTTTCTCCCAGATCGATGATAGAATATGATAACTACTTCGTTGTGTCAACATGAAAGGTGACATGCGTGTGTACGCATGTAAAATTACATGTAAATACGTCCAGAACTCATCTTGCTGAATGGCATATGCAATGCACGATGCAGATCGCACCTTCATTTACCAACAAGAAGCTCTTGTAGCATACGCGAACCAACTTTAGGTCTTGACAGGCCGCTGTGTAACACTACGCTCTTCAGATTCAGTCGCCCCTGAGGTAATGCATCTTGATCGATGTGCTGTCTCGAAGACGCGCCCCGCTTAACTTAATTATCGTCCGAGTCGAGCCCCAGTTCGATACCTCCCCCACGCCACCCCCATCTCTTCCCTATCACACTCCTGCAATTTTCCGTCTAGGTACGCCCTCTAGCTCTTGGCTTCGGGGAGGCCATCGATATGCGATACCAACTAAGTTTCCAGGACCGGGTCGCAATCGCTCGAGGCGAAGTTCATATTGTCAAGCGGGCTTCCTATTGCAGCGCCTTGCAGCAAGCTTAAGTCGGCACGGTGAAAGCCGATTCGACGGATGTTACTTGGGTGGGGCGGCTTAAATTTTTTTGTGAAGGGCCTCCGTATTCTCTATTCACTTTGGGAATCACTTTGCTAACTCTTATCCACGCAAATTACAATAATATCGCCGGTCCCACACGCAACTGGTCAACATTTTGAACATGGGTAGTTCGGTGGGGTCGATTTATAACTTGTGGATACTTTTCGCCCACTAGGCTACTCTAAGCTTTCGGGCCTTGGACACCTCAAAACTACCATCACTGCAAAAAAAAAAAAAAACTGTGGACCTTCTGGTGTTCAAATCTGACAGAAAAATGTTGCATCGAATTTCCACAAATCTTCGCCTGTCATCTGAACGGCTATAGCATCTAGCCTCATGTTTTAGGTTCGTTATCTGCTCCCTGCCAAGTTGAAGCACCCTAAACGCTTTAGATTTATCGATAAGTAGTAATAATTCCTGGAGAATTGGGTTAACTGAATATAGCCTCGCCTCATCCTCAGCCGCGTTAAGTTCGTATTATGCAACATAACAAAAGGAATTAGTGATATGTTAAGAGTTTCAATAGCATACTAAAGCACCCTGGCGAAAATTCGGTCTACTATCACAATCTACCAAAGATGGCTACGCATTATCACGGCCGTGCATGTGCATTAACCCAGCTTACCAACAATCATTCCCTCGAAGCCGAACCTGTGACGAGTTTCTCGCTATCCACCATTTTTGCAGGTGTCCGTTGCCGACCGATCTGCATTCCGAAGCCTGTGATTCCAGACCGTAAATTCTCCGGCTAACCCAGCCAGCAGATCTCCCGGAATGAGCATCGCAAGGATTCCTTCTATTCATAGCCCAGAGCGAAAGTGCCGGCTGGATGAGACGTCCAAAACTTCGCGGCTCAAGCCAGCGGAATCGAGTGTTTTGGGATGAGACGGCACACGGCCTCTGCGCACATGCCAAACCGGCCGCTTTCAACGTTAATCCGTGCCTCTCGGGGCCTTCAAAACGATCCGGCGGCTTCCTCAAATTACGCGGTTGGGCGCACTGCACTATGATCAATGCTCATACGGTGCGCCACGTACACAGACGCGGTGTCTCTTGAAAGTTAGAGGTCAGTGCTGTGCAGCGTCCATATTTCGCTTTCACTTGTCTTCTCACTTCCAGTTTCCTGGCTTCGCCGAGCTGGCTGGGTGCTGATTCTTGGGGCGCCGCTAGCCTGGTTGGTGTTCATTTCTTCTAGGGGGTGGTTCCGCACAGTTCGCTAGCCTAGGGTATATAGAGTAGGAGCAATGTCGATCTTCCAGAGATCCCCTTCCATGGGCTTCGTGGAACATATACGGATTTCCTATTTTTGCCTCGGTGGAAAATTGCAATCTTGATTTTACACTGGAATCAAGGAATTTGCAACCTCAAAGCTCGGTCGCGATCATCGTCATTTCGCCCGAATCCTGCTTATTGCATTGGAAGACACGGTCCGGTATCAGCCTCTTCTTGGCAGTATACTCCGCAGTGCAATAACTGACGAATCCAACCGACGACAATAATGCAAGGCTTATATCATTTTCTTTTGTCCAGCTAACTGCACTGATGTAGCCTCCAGGTATATGACGTGGGAACACTTGATGCGTATGTCATAATCGCAACCGAGCGCTCGCTAGTGATCAACAGGACCATTCTTCTGGATCTATGCAAATGGAGCGAACTATCTCCAAAGCTACCTAATTAGAAAGGCACATTCGCTCAACCTGCACCAGGCTATCCCGTTCTCGGCCGCCAGTCAAATCTTGCTGTGCGCCTCGTCTGCACGCGATAACATCTAGATCCACTTCTATCGGCATATGCGCAAATGCCGATTTATGGAACCGCGGTCGCGATATCCATTTGGTTCGCAAAAGCCCC
Source organism: Drechslerella coelobrocha (assembly GCA_036971555.1). Taxonomy (NCBI): domain Eukaryota; kingdom Fungi; phylum Ascomycota; class Orbiliomycetes; order Orbiliales; family Orbiliaceae; genus Drechslerella; species Drechslerella coelobrocha. The sequence goes on from JAJTUH010000003.1 coordinate 129,751, forward strand.
ACGGCTAAATTAAATTCCGGCTGCGTGTCGCGTCGCCTGAGAGGAAAACAAATGGACTTCGATCTCTGTCGGATATCCCGCAGGCTAGCGTTCGATTCGATCTTTTAATACCACAATGAATATAAGATACGTGATAACTAAGTATCTATATCTTAAGGACTTAAGTAGCGCTACGCACTTGACCTTATCTATCGCGTACGCACAGCCGTCAATTAGCATGTTGGTAAGATCGACTAAGACACTTCCAGTCCAGGACAGCCTATCGTCTGTGCGATGCTGTTGATCGCTGGACCACAGCTGCAACACATGCAACACGGAAAACTTCCCCGTTCGGTTGTTGGGACCTGTCCGGAAAATGCAAAGGCCGGTCGGCTTTGACCTGAGGCTTGCCAGGCAGCTGCTTCAGAGGAGCGCTTGGCTTGGCCGCAACGGGCGAGCGGATGTCTGACGTCGATCGAATTAAAAGCAGGTTCTAGAGACGTCCTTTTGAGGAGCCGGAAGTTGATAATTCCGTATCCAGCTGCATAAAAATAATCTACAATACCCCTTACATGTACATACATCTAATATATGGTGTCTGACGTCTGTACCACCAATGGAAATAGCCTAGCTGGGCTGCGCAGGTGCTGGTGCAGCTGCTAGTTTTTTCCCCCTTCATTCCTGCAAGGAGGTGATGCAGTAGCATATTCGTTATGTTTTGGAAGGCACACCGTAGATTAAGCTGTTTTCATTTTACTCTTATTCGTTCCGTCGTAACGTAACGTTACTGGCTACGTAGTCGGAAAAAGGGGGACAAATTCAAATATTTTGTATTATTTTGGTATTATTCGTTAAGGAAAGGGGCAAAAAGCCACAAGAGAACACATTTCAAGATGTGTAATCTTGACACGACGTTTACGTCGGAACACACTACTCTGTAAAATGGACGTGGGGAGTGGGGATCCTATCATCCCCCTCCCCGACGTCCTTACCGTCGCCAGCGACGGTGCTCTCCTTCTCTGGTTGTGACATACCAGAGAGGATGGTAGGGACTCCACCCTCATCGTCCCCAGATTTGTCTGTGACAAAACTGGGGGTTTTGTCCATGAGCGAATGCTCGGTGGTGTCAATCGCACCACCGGCATCGCCCTCCTCTGTACCAGTGATCTCTGATGCCTCACCGAAAGCCTCGCTCAGCATCCCGGAGAGGGCACTCGTGCCCATTGCTGGCGAAGGAATTTGTGGTGCGGTCGCATCAGTCGTCTTGACAAGTCCTCCGTCGCCTTTTTCAGGAGTAGAGGTGTTGCCATGGGATTTGTGAGACTGCGTGAGACTGGTGAGGATATTTGCCAACGAAAATCGGGATGGCGAAGACTTTGGTGGTTTCTGAGTCTCAGTGGCTGGATGCTTCGAAAGAGAGGACCTGACACCACGAAAGCCGCTAGCGTGATGAATTGGGTGGTGAGTGGCTGGAGTCGCAATCAGAGTGGCGGGTCGGGAAGCAGTGGCTTGACCATCTGAGGTAGTGGAGTCGATGCGATCTTGCTTGGTGTCGCTTGTAACCGTGAGTAGTGCTCCAGGATGATAGCTTTGTTCTTGAATAGCAGCGTTCTCTTTTCCGGCCTTGGAGACATCAGTTGCGAGCTTTGGTTTAATGTTCTCCTTCTTATTAGCTTGTCCACGAGTAGCATCAGAGTGGTGAGGCTTCATTTCGAAGCTATTATCGACAGCCATATCTCGAGTAGTCTCCGAAACACGCTTGCTAACCCCCTCACTGATAGTGGATTCGGAATCTCCACTGCTGGATCCCAAGATGATGCCGCCGTACTCAATCTGGTCGCCCTTCTGTTTGTCGTCACTCTGCAAAGTAGACTTAGCAAGGTTTGGTTTGGCGCCGGACAATCCGTGGCCAGTTGAAGGCCCCGCATCGGTCTCTTTGACGTTTCTATCGCCAACTGAAGCTTCTTGCCCGACTGGCTTTTTATTGTCTTTATTATCAGCACGTGCCTTGGATCCCTCTCCGTATTTCTCAAGCCACTCGAAGGACTCTGGCTTCTTCCCCTCGTTCATGAGGACCAATTCCATCATGGCCTCGTTAGCCTTTTGCATATCGCCCTTGCGCATGAATGCTTGGATCTCGTTGACCCATCTCTCAGTCCCAGCAGTACTCATCCCTCCACCTGGAGGACGCTGAGGGCCAATCTCACCATCGTGGCTTCCAGGACGGTTGACTGGATAAGGGTAAGGATAAGGATGACGGTTGATTCTGCAGCTCCAGACCATTTCAACGTTTCGAGGGTTGCCCTGAGCGTCGCGACCACGAACTCTTGTTTCGATCTGGCCAGGTTGAGGATCGATGACGTTGGGAGAGCCGTCTCGTTTGTAAAGAGGATTGAGGACGATGTCGGAGCCGCATTTTGCGCAGCGCTCGCCTTCTTTCTTGGGGACGATTAGGGACATGAAGTCGCCTGGTCGAGGGGCAAACGGCATGAATGGTTGCGGTCTGTTGGTTTGATTCGCCATGTTGTCGCTAGGGTTTCGATTGCGAGAACCAATTGGATCGGTGTTGATGTCTGGACGAGGGAGGAGAAATGGGCGGAGTTTAGGATCTGACGGCGGTTTTGATGCATCAGCTGCATTTGACGATGATGGAGGTTTTGTGGGGTTGATGGGAAGTCGGGGAAACATGATGGCTACCAGGGAGACGGATAGATATCCGTCGCGGGGTGCTGTCGAGGGGAGGAGAGACTTCCAAATGTGGATACGTTTGAAACAACAAGATATCGAACAAATGCGGGTGCTTTGAGAACCGACGTATATCGTTTCAAAATGTAGAAAAGATAGATATGATAGTGATCGAAAACCAAGAGACAGGAATATCGTGAATAGTGAAGAGAAGGATGGTGGAGAAGAAGAAGAGAATTCGCCGCCAATGCGGCGTGAAAGGCCTGGTTTTGGAAGGCCATTGAAGACGTAGACGCTTGCAGCCTATGAGCGCTTTGGGGATCTAGAGTCTTTAGCACTACGCGGACGATACTGCTTTACGATGCCTACCAAAGTAATACAATTCTCCACGACGGACTTACCTACTGAGAAGGTTCAGAATATATGTATATGTATGTCTATTCTCATAATATTTGTATCGCTGGATATACTTCTGTTCGATAAAGCAAAGATAATTACTCTATATACCCTATCTATTTGGTTTACTCGTTCCCTACAGTCGCGGTAGCGCAAACCAAGACGCGAAGAGTCGGCTAGGAAGTTGTGAGGGAACAGTGCGTTGAGTTTGTGACATTTTGGGACCTGACGTTCCAACAGCATAATAGAGCAATCACTGTCCTACAAAAATAGTGCCCGGCATGCATGCATACGCGGCCACGAATCGGGAAACCGGCATGTCTCGCATGCATTGGATCTTTGTTTTTCGGAATCATCAGATCTTTTCCCATGTTGGAACGGACTCCGTCTATTCACGGAATTCGGGATACGTACCGTCGTGTTTGCGGGTTGTGTAACACGGCGTGTACCTACTCAATTCAGGCGCTGCTTGTGCTGGGCACGCCGTCGCACAAGCTACTAGCGAGGGTGTATGGGGCACAGGCTAGTACCTAGGTACTTTAACGCGGTGGTGCTAACCGTAGTAACTTTTAGTCTCGGGGACGCTAAGTAACTTTCCAAACCCTTAGAGTAAGCCTACGCGCGTGAAGCCAAAGAATATACATGCATGATTAGAAGTAACTTTAGGTCACTAGGTAGCTGCGCACAGCTATGTGTATTGTGAGTAACATCCTTGGAGGTTATTTATATTCTTAATTTGGCAAAAGGTGACAGTTTAGGCTTAAGTTTACATTTAATACTCTATGATAGAGAGGGCAAAGCAACCAGTCAGAATATATTGTATTGGAATTTGGTGGTCTACAACTAGGCCCGAGGGTCTGGAGAATGGGCTTCGAAGGCGACCAGGGATTGTGACAGTTTACCAGATCACTGCCACCAGTTCTAGTGCCGGCATCTGAAGTTAAGCCCCTCCCTGTTGCCTTTGGGTTCGGCCGGTTTACAAGACCATGACCACCCCTCCCCAAATTCCAAGAAAATGAGCGTTCAGGGATGGATAACTAAGTTAGTGATACTTAGAATATGGTTGTTTAATCAACCTCTCAAAGGAGATCTGCATGCGATTGGTCTTTCTTTCTAGATAAGACGCTGTTCGTTTTGCAAATTTGGCTCTTATAACGAACAAGATCTGGTTCACGAGACAAGGTAAGCCGTCATACACTTGCTACTAGACACAAAGACGGCATCTAGGTTTCTAGTATGCCCATTTCGATGAAACACCTGGCTAACACATCCGAGCTCGTTTAACGGTAGACACGTAGGCGGAAACAGTAGCCGACTCCCATCGGCCATCGAACGCGACACCCTGGAAGGACCGCGAATTGGTCTTAAAATATGCTTGCCAGGTCGTAGTGCTATGAGGTGCGTCGAAGTAACGCAGAGGATATTACCACTACCATCTAATGGGAGAGCCAAGTATGTACAATTAAATGTCTATATACAGTTTCAAGGTCTATTTACATTCAAGCTGGCAGTGGTCATGCGCAGGGACAGGTGTAGCTGCTATGTCGCTGTGGCTTCCGTCTTGCAACTATACGCGGACATGGCTCTGCGGAGGCTGGCGTTTTGCTCTATATATACAGTCCAGCATGCATCATATAGCTACCACCCCTTTGCCTTCATCATATTTCTGAGAGCACCTAAATTCCGCGCGTCCTTCTCTCTCTGTTGCCGTCTCGTTTCCTCACTCTTCACCTTGCTTTTCTCCTGCTTTTCCGTTTTAAACTGCTCAAAAGTCCGGAGCAGATCTGTGCGCATGTTCTCATAGCCGATCACCGATGCCGTGTTTTCGACACGGTCATCGATACGGACATACTTGAGATACGGCAAAACCTGCCACACTTCGCCTGGTGGCATGCGCTCCTCCTGTTCCTCATCCTCTGCCATTTTCTCACTTTCAAGCAACTGCCGCTGGTCGGCAAGGACTTGTTCGATGTTGCTTTCGTTTAAGTCAATGTCGCCATCTTCATCTCGATCTCTGATTACGGCCCTGTCGTCCTCATCTTCGTCGAGACTTAGATCCTGCCTAACAGGAAGGGGAATAGGTGCAGCAGCGGAAGTTACGTCCCTCTTCAACGCCTCTATCCCCGTCTTTGATCTCTTTCTTTCGTAAGGCATCAAAGCGTCCTGTCCCGGTGCCCAGTCCGCGGGTATAAGTATGTCGTAGTCTTCTGCAGTTTGTAAAGCGTGTATTGTTCTGATGACATCTAGTACGTTAAACCCGATCGATGAAGGTAAAACCTGGGTGAAGCGGATAATATCGTCCGGTCCGATGATATGGAGGAGGTTGTGTTCGGGCGTCTTTTTTGCTTGGTAGTCCTTCCGGGGTGGCGATGAATCGCTGGATACGTGGGGATTACTACTGTCGGTTAGAGACGGCGTGCTTCCAAAAGGAAACGATTGGACAAGTCGTACCGTTCTCCTGCGAAGCCCAACTGTTCATGTGCCGTGTAGTGCTTGTCTGAGATGACTGGGAATCCCAACGTCTGGCTAGGCATCCCTATGTGTTCGTGGCTCATGAAGTCGATACCGGCGTCTGGGTTATCCATCGATCGCACGATATCCGACAGCCACCATTTGATAGGAGTGTCATCGTCGGGGACGAAACACAAGACTGCCGTGTCGCGGGCTAACAAGTCCTCGCAATGTTCCGCAAAGGCCTTTAAGTTCGTAGTTGCTGCAGGAGAGATGTGAGAAATTGGCTTGTCTTATACTGGCGGCTACTCCTACAAGGGACTGGGGTTGGAGTTGGGCATACAAACTGGATCGCGGGGTCTCGTGGCGGTGAATACCACTTTCCAGAGATCGGAGAGAGCTAGGCCGGAGCCTTTGTAAGGGCCGAGGCTTTTTCGAACAAGCGGGATCAATTCGGGGTGCAGAGCTTCGCCGGGACAGAGGTGGCGAGAGTGTAATCCGGACTTGATATTGTGAGGGCGGATGGCCTGCAGGAGTGGGTTGATGTTGACTCGACGGGGGCGGCAATGTCGGAGAAGGAGCGATGACATGGCGGTCGAAGTGCATTGGCCTCTCAAAAGCTGGCGGAGGACGGAAGGAGAAGACAGGCTTGAAATTGCAACAGCAACAACACATTTATCGCAATATCATACTAGTCCTTTCTTCACAGATATCGCGTCGCGTAGCTCGGTGAATGTTCAATTTATTGGGGAGACAGAAAAATTGATGAAGGAGAGGTATCGCAGTAGCGTTAGTACTATTCTTGAGGCGGCAACATGTTTGGTTTGCTTTCTTGGGTCTACTATGACGTGCTGTTGGAGGCTGAATTAGATGTAATTGAACTACGGATACGAGTGTCTGCTTAAGACCTTAGCATTATTGTAGAGGGATTGGAATGTGGCCCTTGGCAACTGCCTTGATATCACTAGCCACCGAGAGTCCATTGCATTGGCGAGTTTGAACGAGTAGCTAACCGATACATAAGAGGATGCGACGTCTTCATACGGGGCTAGCCAATCAAGTCTCGTAGGTGAGGGTCCCTTGCACAACGATTGGTATTAGGCGTATAGTTAATCCATTACAGACAATCAAGTACGCGTAGACTGTACCATTGGTGCAGTATACAACTTAGCCGATGTAATCAGACTCTTTATGCGACTTTTATTATCATTATTCTAAACTACAAACTTGATAATTTTAGAGAAGAACTCCGCTAGCCAACATGGGCAATTGGCTAGCCGAGGAAGATTCACGCTAGCATATGGTATGGGGATGATGCTCGATTCTCGTGGCTGTGGCTTGGTGGTCCAGCAATCTGGGTGAACCTGGCAGCGTAATTGTAACCGTGGTGGGATGCGTCACGTGACAGGATAAATAATATGTGTAGGTGGAGACTGATGACAACACTAGACACCGAGAGTGCCACTGTCATCACGTCACTCATCGCCACCAGCATCGAGCTTAAGTCCAACCAACTGCATCCGATCCGATATCCAATGGGCGAATCCTTCTGACAAGCATGGAGGGGCTTTCTAGGTAAGTCACAGAGCGTAGGCTGGTTCGTTTTCCAGTTTCGTCAAGGTCGGCAGGGAGGTTGTATTCTGACAATGTGAAGCATACTAGTGCTGATACCTCAATTCTCTTTGAACAATGGAGTCCACAATGCCTACGGCCCATCGGCAGTCAATAAGTGATGGCATTGGCTCCGCTGGTGATGATTGTAAGCTTATCGGTGCCACTATGGTTGCGGTGTAAAATGTCGGTCCGCTCATCCGTGCATTAGGCCATACCGAAAGAGATCGGAACCCGAGAAACTCGAATGTGGAAATGGGCAATTGGGCCATGACGGCTATAAGCGTGACGTGCAATTGAGAGCATCCGCTGTGCCTTTAGGGTTCATCTCTGTAGGGGCCGGCGTAACGTCGTGAACAGGCTATTCACACGGTCGGGCTACGTCTTCACCACAAAAGACGCGAACTGGCCGCGAAGTCCGACGGTAGCTGGATGCCAAAACAAACCCGAGCGAAGGCTCTTTTGCTCCCAATGCGTCCTTGCATTCGGAGGATGCTCGTCAAATGCAACCTTACGTCGCCGCATGGGGTCGGGGATACCCGCTGTTCATGTTGCAATATTTGCGTTGTAACGGCCCGCGTTCTGTTGGCCCCTCGCCGATTGTGGTGGCTCGCCCGACTGAACGGCTGCTTATTTGCGCGGAAATGAAAAAAAAAATGAATGTGCATGTACCTCTCTCACTTTGACAGCCGACAAAGCGACGAAAGGAATAGCCAAAATTGAAAACCACCCGGATGGAGAATGATGCGTGTTACTGCTATCAGATTAGATTATCTGCCCGCAAATATGAGTCACGGGCTCCCTTCACAAGGCTTTGGCCTGAAAAGAAGCCAGCCCGGTTCTGGTCTGCCTTTCTAGCCGCCAATTGACCACTCATTTCATCGACGTTTTCATACTTTCAATCTGCGGCTTCGTTTTCTGCGATCGGGAGAGAGAGCTTGAAGCTGGTGCATGGACAAAGCGGCAGAAGTTTGAAGGGGAAAAGAAGCAGGCTTAAAAACCTTTTTTTCTCGCCCTATCGGCACTTTGCGCAGCCGACTCTCGCCGCCGACATCGCAATTTTCATCGCTCCAACGTCTTCCGACTCGGATCGCGAGGCACTATGAGAACCAAGACGCAATCCGCCGCCACCACTCCTCCTTCCTCAAGTGCTTCCAACCGTCCGGTGAAGCGCCGCAAAACCCTATCCGATGCCACTGCCGCCCCCACCGATATCCTGCCTTCCCCGACCGACACAGCGACCGGCACACCAGACAATGCGGGGCGTTCGCTGCAGCTCCTTCACATCCGTAGCGCTTCGCTCGATGGTGGTCCTAACGCCGCAGCTACGAACGGCTATGGCAATTTCCAAAACTCGCCGACCGAGTCGTACGGTACCGATGGCGCCAGAAGTCCCGGCACCTACATTGGCGGGGAGCTGACCGCCGGGGAGATGGATGTTGACGGATCACTTTTCCCCGGTGAAGGCAGCGCTCTCGCTAGCCCCACGACAAACTCCAAAGTCAACATCTCCAGCGCGGAGAAACAAATCACGAAACGAGCATGCAATGAGTGTCGCCAACAGAAGGTACTCCCTCTCATTTTTGCCTGCATGAAATTTGATTTTTCTGCATGGTCTGATAGCAAAACCTGCGTATTTGGGGCTCTCGGGTTCGTTTGCTGATGGCTATGATCGCCTTCTCTGATTTGGCGTAGCTACGATGCGATGTGGTCCAAAATCCTTATACCGATTGCTCCCGGTGCAAGCGTCTTAAGCTTGAATGTCGGATCGATAGCAACTTTAAGCGGACGGTCAAGAGAAGGTCTGAGCCTTTTTCACCACCATTGACTTGCATGAATATGTTGGCTCACGTGTCACTGGTGTAGTAAAATTGCCGAGATGGAGAAGGAAGTGGCGTATCTACGATCACTGCTTGGGATAACATCTTCCACCTCGAGTCCAACCGTACCATCATCGATCCAATTCTCGCCAACTGCGCAAATATCACAACCGTTGCTGGAGGCCTCTGCTTCAGCGATATCCTCCTTTGCAACTCCCCAAGCGGTACCGACGGGCTTCAATGCATTTCCGCCAGAAGGCGCCAATAATGACCAAGACATGCAGCTCACAAGTCTCTTAACCGACATGAAGAACGATAGACGAGGCACAGCTAAACTATCCGTTGACATTGCACCACCAAAGGATTCGCAGACTCTAGAGGATGTCATGCTGACTAAAGAACAAATTGATGAACTGTTCCGAGTGTATGTTTATTCATTCTCTGAGAACCTTGCTGCACCGTAGACTTTTTACTTTGTGCGGACAACCAGGGACCCTTACATCGAATGCTAACCGATTGTAGGTTCTTTGAGTATTATCATCCATTTCTTCCAATGTTGGACCCCTCGACGGCGCCGACGACCTATTACAATTCTTCTCAACTTCTCTTTTGGGTGGTTATCTCCATTGCGTCGCGGCGCTATCCAAACGGCGAGCCAAACCTTCTCATTCGCCTCTCCCGGGCTGTCTCGAGGCTCGTTTGGTCAACTCTTGCTTCAGTACCACACAACAAATATGTCGTGAAGGCACTTATACTGCTATCTACTTGGCCGTTTCCTACATCAAGTACTCTTACGGACCCAACGTACATGCTGAGTGGCCTTGCGGTATCGGTAGCCATCCAGATGGGGCTTCATAGACCTGGTTTTGGGAAGGACTACACCAAGTTTGCGAATAAAGCCAAGGTCGATAACAACGAGGTATCTGATCGGACGACAACCTGGGCCTGCTGCAACATCAGTGCTCAAAGGTAACTTACCACCGCTATACCACCAATATAGAAGGTTATTTTGCTGATCCGTAGATAGTGTGAGCACTGGCCTCGGACTACCACCGGACACCCAGTATGACTGGACTATCTCGAATGCGCTTCTTCATTCAGCCAAATATCCTCTGCCCACCCCTCTTCGTAACCTGGTTCTGATCCAGCGATTTGCCGATACCGTCACTAGGTCACTATCCTCTAATAATAATGATCCAATCGGCCTTCTTGATAGGGAGGGTCGGCCTGCAGTAATTACACTGCTCGAGCGTCGCCTGGACGAACTCGAGGGCGAGCTAAACCCCTCACTGACACCTCTCCACCGCATCTACCTGCTCTGCGCCCGCCTCCACCTCCGTAGCTTCCATCTATTTGAGAGCCCGACTGCTTCTTCGGCCAGCACAAATAGAATAATACAACTCTACGGTGCGGCTGAGTCACTTGTTACGCATATTCTCAAAATCGAGGAGGGAACTTCTAGCATTATTGACTATTGCCCTGTTTACATTTACCAAATGTTCACATGTGCGACTTTTATGATGTTGAAAGTGCTGAGGAGTAGCTACTTTAACCGATATCTGGATGTTGAAGTGGGTATCAAAGGCTTCAATGCTGCACTCGGCACACTGAGAAACATATCTGTGGCGGATAACGACCTGCCCGCGCGGATGGCAGATGTTCTTACGCAGCTATGGGAGAGCGGTAGCCTAGGTGTGGATAGGGGAAGTGCAGCAGGCAGCGTCGATGGCAGCGTTAGTGGTGCAGTGAGCGTTATTGAAAAAGAAGAGGGTGTCGAAGGCGGCGAGACCCTACATGCGGGCTGGGACTTGAGGATCCGGAGTAGGATGGGTATGAGTGTCGTTTACGACAGCTTGTGGAAGTGGAGGGAACAATTCAGAGAGCGGAGTGCGATTTTACAAGCGAGGGAAGAAGTTGGCGGTGCTGTCGGTACGTCATTGTCCGCTATGAATCACCTTGACCTATTCGCAGAGGAGCTTTTGCTAATGTTTGGTCCAGCGGCATCAGTAGATAAACTTGGCCCCACTCAGGCTCCACCATCGCAACCGTCGCAATCACAACCAGCACAAACCCCACTTCCCCAATCTCAAACACCCCAGCAACAGCAGCAGCACCCCACAGTCCCGCTTCCTCAACAGCAACGTCATAGTTTCCCCGTTCTCTCCAATGCATTCCAGCGTCCAACGACGCCTTTAATCGCGCCCGGCCTCCTGACCAACCTCTCAGTAGAGGTAGAGCCAACACCAGGTGTAACGCAGGCACAAAACCCAATGCTCCCCATCCCCACCACTAACAGCAATAGTGAGACACCCTCGATCGCGTCTGCAGCAGGCGGGCTAGACGCTGTGGTGGATATGGGTCAGATGTTCGGGGTTACAGGCATGGTGGGCTCCAACGTGGCGGAGGCGTTCGATCTGACGTGGGTACTCGATGGATTCGAGTTTCTGCCACTGCCTGGGGATGACAGTGAGATGATGGGCGTTGGCCCACCTGGCGGGGGCGAGAGTGCTGGTATATTCGGTGTTGGGATCTGATCGAACTGGAAGAAGGCAGATATAATTTTTTGTGGCTCAGGTGTGCGGGCGAAGTAATACCGGCTGGATCGGGGCGCTATCGCGGGAGGATCCTTAACTTAATGTGCGATGAATCTACTGGCTGTGCATATATGATCGGGTGTAACGTTCAACACGGAGTTGTTTTTTTATGTACTTTGGTAGCTTGTGCGGACTGGCGAATTGGAATTGAATCTTCGGCCTTTATAATTATGCAAATTACTTATGCGAATGTATATTAATTTTTTTTCTCTCTTTTCTTCCGTTGTATATTCTTGATCAACGTTGCATAGTAATTTCTCAACGCATGCTCTTTGCTGCTGACCGCGGGCGCCTGATTCTTTCTCTAACGTCCTTAAGTTGACGCTCTACGAATTCATATCTAGTTCTCGCACATGTATCTATACCATCAAGTTTTAAATTCACATTCCGGCGTGGGCTATGTTACGGGCGCGGAAAGTGTACGACGACTCCGTGCATGTAACGGGGACATGTCTAATTGGGGCTGGAGGGATCGGGGCTGAACAGATATTCGCCTGAACCTCCCTCGACCGACATATCGGATCATTTCTATTCTATATATCTAAGCTTGCGGGCAACGTTTGATATTTTAATATTTATTAACCCGTTATAAGCCGCTTACCCTTGCACGTTGTACAACCTGCCGATATTCTATAAATCATTTATAATTATTAATGTTGTTAACATGACTGGCACCTGCATGAATGGGCAATAATGCAAACAAAATGTGATGGGAGACAAAATAGCCTTTGATTCAGCTGACTTGCTGCATGCGCCTCATTTCACCATCCACACGGATCTACAATTATATTACACAGAAAGGCTTACAAGTCGAAAAGCTATAAGGTAGAGTTGACGAGTGCAAACCTAGCCGCCAAGATTCGAATTGCCCCGGGATTGTGTATATCTTGCAATATAGCATTGTGCTTAACTCGTCGGATCAAGCTCTTTCCACATCCAGGGTTCTACATAGGCTGAAGAGTCGAAGAATAGCCTGCAGGCATATGCATGTCTATCATTGCATCCTCGGCAGGATAATGTGGAAGATCAGCTTTTCGTCTTTGTTGGGCGGTAACGCACGTCGGTAGCTATATCATATGCTTTGGGGAAAACAACCGGATCAATAGGGTCTGGAAGTATACTTATGGCAAAGGATTAGGGCCAAGGCAAAGCCAAGAAGCTGCGTATGGCAAATGTTAGAGTAATGCACAGTGGGTCTGAATCAGGTTGATAGTTGCTGACGTAGCTCATAAAGTTAATGGGTAATTGGCAATAAGGAGAAGGAGTGGCAAGGGGCAGTCGAAAAGCGCCGCTGGAGCGTGTGTGTGGTGAGCAGGTCCGAGCAGTCCGGTTTGGCTTTCTTTCAGTATCACGTTATCATGCGCGCATATATGCAAGTATGTACTATGTTGGAATGCGCAGGAAGTAGTGCACATAGCTGTTACAACGATTGAGTCTCCAGGGCCTGCCCTAACGCGCTCGCTTCAGATGATTAAGCCGCAGTATTTAGATATAAAAGTTGCTTAACGTTCGTATTGCTAATACGGGTAAAAGTGGGATAGACGCGGTCCCGAAGAAACCGCGTTGTTGCTGTTGGGCTAGCGGACTAAAGCGAACTGAAACGTCATGTGCGACCATGCCATGGCCGCCTGCGCAGATGACGGGCCGAAAAGCCATCCCTGCGTTTGAAGCCCGGCTGGGGTACTCAAAGTCAAGGCGGCCGGCTAAAATGACGGGTAAAAGAATCAACGAACCACGGCGCGAGCCCATGCTGCTCATGACAGGCTATTACCAGCGCCTGAATATCTGTCTGGCCTAAAGTTCGGATGAGCAGCCCGAACGTTAGGTGATATATAAGAGCAAATGGACTTGGTATCAGTCTTGACATCCGAACATCCAGGGATACTTATAATTTATCGAGATCGAGATGCACGCTATCCTTACATATTGGCAGCGGCTGGGCGGAATTTGCAATCAGATATGTGGGACCCTACCGGCCGAAGAAGGGTGAAAGGCGGGGCGCTGGACGCGGTACCTGCCGTGCTTCTTTCGTTCTAGATATATCGGGCAAATCTATCGTTTTTCAGCGTGCCCAGTGGACATGGGCCGGAAGAATCTCTAGGCTTTTGTAAAACTTATATAAAGGCTATCGATGACCGCTACGAAGTATTGTATCCTGTAGTCCCTAATTCTCAAACCAAAGGAGTATTGCAGCCGATCAGGGATTCGGCGACAGTGCTAGGCTTCTCTTCTCTTTAATAACCTTTCCTCGAAGGTTATCGCTATTAAATTATAATTAGCATTAGATTTGGCAATCTGACCTTCAGAGCTCTTCAAACATGAAGACCTACGTCGCCCTTGTGCTCGCGGCACCAGTTCTGGTGTCCGCCCAACAGGGAATGTGGGGGCAATGTGAGTCTTGGACGCATTCACACTCAATTTTACATTGAACGCAGGATCGATTGTATTACAATTACATGCCATCAGGGATAGATACTGATAGATATTATTTTAGGTGGTGGAATTGGCTGGACTGGCTACACAAGCTGCAATCCACCCGCAGCTTGCAGCACTTTGAACCCGTATTATGCCCAGTGTCTGTCGTCGACTGCCGGTGCCACTACGACCACAACCACAACCACAACCAGAGTCCCAACCACGACCACGACCACGACCACTCTCCGGACCAGCACCACCAGCACCACCACGACCACTAGCCCGCGTACAACGACGACATCTACGACGACGACAACAACGACGACAACGACGACTACCTCCATTGTTCCACAGGGCACCGGCCTCGACTCCCTAATCAAGGCTAAGGGCAAGAAGTATGTCGGTTTCTGCGCCGACCCTGGTACTTTGAGCAGCTCGCAAACAGTCAATATTCTTAAGGCTGAGGCCGGCCAGGTCACTCCTGAGAACTCCATGAAGTGGGATAGCATTGAGCCAAGTCAGGGTTCTTTCAATTACGGCAACTCGGATCAATTGGTCAACTGGGCGCAATCGAATGGCAAGATCATCCGTGGCCACACATTCGTTTGGTACTCGCAGCTTCCGCAGTGGTACGTATCGTGAAATTTGCCGGCCCTCTGCTTTTGCCCATACACGCGACTAACAAGCCTTATTTAGGGTCTCTAACATCAACAACAAGGCCACTCTTACCTCTGTGATCCAGAACCACATCTCAAACGTTGCGGGCAGATACAAGGGTAAAATCTACGCCTGGGATGTTGCCAACGAGGTCTTCATGGATGACGGCTCAAGGCGATCTTCTGTTTACTCTAATGTGTTCGGTGATTGGACCTTCCTCGACGTTGCCTTCAAGGCTGCTGCGGCTGCAGACCCGGCTGCACTGCTTTGCTTGAACGAGTATGTAATAGCTGATTTTTGTTTCCGCACTCGGTTGATATAAATATGGCACCAATACTGACATTCTCTTCTACAGTTACAACCTCGACTACTCAAGCGCCAAGCTCACTAACTTTGTGCAACTTGTTAAGGATTTGAAGGGCCGTGGCGTCCCCATCCATTGCGTTGGCACACAGTCCCACTTGATCGTTGGCAATAACATCCAATCAAACTTCCCAGGCACCATTACCACCTTGGCCTCCACCACCCTCGAAGTCCAGATCACTGAGCTGGACATTCGTACCAACCAAGGCACTGGCGCCAATACCCAACAGTCTGCAGACTACAAGACTGTAGTCTGTGCTTGCATGAAGCAATCTCTTTGCGCGGGTATCACTGTCTGTAAGTTACCAATACCACTTTCTCGTCGTCTTGCATAAAATAGGCTCGAGATACTAATGATATGCTTAGGGGGTGTCGGCGATTCTCAATCCTGGGTTCCCTCGGTCTTCAGCGGTTACGGATACGCCCTTCTCTTCGACAACAACTTCAGCAAGAAGCCAGCCTACACAGCTTTCGCCAACGCGATCAACGGCAGCTGTTAGTCGGGTTAATGTGCTGCCTGAGTTGGCTCTCTCGTTGCAATACCCCGATGCCTCTCAGGTTTCCAGTACGGAAGCGAAAAAATTAAGCGGGGGTCGATGATATATATATATTTACAGTTTGCGTATTTCCAATTTGTACATAAGTAACCGGCTATTCTTCAACTTGGTGGCTAGCTTTATCCTTCGATTCAAGTAGCTATATTTAAATTCAACTTACACAACAATGGAAAGTTTCATTAATATTATATCGTTCATTGATGCTAGTCTACTATGAATCTTACAAATTGACTGTTCTTACAACCTAATATCTGTTTCGTGCGAAGGCCCTAAGGTACTTGTTGCCTAGCCCGACCTCGGTCAGGCAATTGTGTTTCCTGTTGCATTTTTTACTACAACACATTGGTGTGTTGCACAGGGCCTCATCGTGGCTGCATCGATTGGTAGCATGCTCAGCCGCTCAGCTGGTAGCTTCGAAGTTTCGACTTCTCGTTGGTCGTTTGATCGGCTATCTGATCCAATGTAGATAAACCCTTTGGGCGGTGAGCTCCACTTTCTGCATTGGACCCGCTACAAAATATAGAAACGATGTTCGTACGAACGTTCTCGCCCGTGCATAGCTCAGGGCAGGTGAGATACCCCTGGCTTGGCATCAGGAGTCGACTTTGGATAACCGTCCCCTTTCTTCCCTTCGATGACGATGGGGAGCGGGTATATGATCCGCGGCAATGAAGGACCGGTCCCACGGAGCGATGGTATGACAGACGTACGGCCACTTCAGTCACCGAGAAGCACGACACCTCTATAGGGACCGGATTTTTCCTTGCTCAGAATATCTAGAATTAGAATGATGCTTTCTCTAGCCGAGAGTAGAAAAATCCGGGACGAGATTGTTCGACAATGTGACGAGTTTAGACGGCGGAGCGTCTGTCGAGATAACTATTATCGGAACTCGCGGTCGTTCCGCGCCCACCATCGGGTCGAGATTGTCGAATCCTTTCGGAATCCTAATGGTTTTCCTATTCCTCATGTTCTGCTTAACCTTACTGTAAGCAAGTTTTGGAGGATTAGGACTCAGAATCAAGGTAGCGACACTGCTTGGAACTTATTTTGTTCAACTATATACCTCTATTCGAAGACTAACTGGCTAACTTAAGGCCTGTACACATTCATCTAGTTGAAACACTCTTCTCTTTGTGCCGTTATTACAATATCCCAATCGTTAGCCAAGAAGATCGCCTCGAAGACTTTTTCGGCCCGGAAGTATCAGACAGCCCCGCTCAGGCCACCGACGCTCTTCAAATTATCAGAGCTGACGTGCCCGTCTTTCACGGCCTCGTCGCTCATGAACTCGGTTTGAACTACGAGGTCCTCGTTGAGCATATCGCGCGGCTGGAGACTGCTTTAACCCCCAAATTCGATTCACCAAGGTCCATAGCTAAGCGGCCTGCACCAAGCGATGGTCTGGAGCTAGTGCGAGTCGCTCCGGGATACATTCAACCTTCACCGGTGTCGGAGATAATCATCAAAGTCGTCAGTACCTCGGCATTGCTTCTGGCTTCTAGCGAAGATCAAGGTCACATTTCCGCTCCCGAGTCGCCCATAACGGTCAGCGTGTAGAACGCAGCTATTTGAGATAGGAGTTATCTGAGCTCTCTTTTCTGTGTGCCATTTGTTCTGAGTTCACGCATTCTACAGCTGCATTTTAATATTATATTAATATTGAAGATGATACGTTTGTTTCTTGGTATTCGCTATATGACCTGGGTGCTGCTTTTCCCTCTCACCGCCTTTCCTTCTCTCTTTAACGTGGGCCGATGAGTTGACCGGGCAGCATGAGCCCCTTCGTCCTTTATTCCTTTACCCAATTTCTTTCTGCTTTTATATCCGAGCGTCTCCTAGCATGGCGTTACGTGTCTGTTTTAAAATTTACTATCTTAACTGTTCTTCGCGGCACGCAGTTTAAAATCCCTTATATTATGGGAATAAGACTAGCACCGAATTATATCCTCCGAGCTGTCCCAACTGCACATTGAAACTAAAATATCATTAAAAAAGGGCTAATAAATAGCTGTGGCAATAACAATATTTCATTCTCTTATATCTGAAGCGTCGTGTCTCTCCACTTACTGAAATATATTCGTAATGCTCATATTAGTCTACGCGCCAACGCCTAAGCCCTTCTTCAAACGATCTATCATCGTTTGGACAACCCTCCCATAACACTCATCGTCGTGGAATGTTGAATCATAGCAATAAACAAGTCGTAGACGCTCCTTCACAGTGTATACATAGACACAAGAGCCGCTGCCCACAATGCTGAGGTTAAACCAAAAATCCTCCATCGGTTCAGTGATATATCTTTCGATGATTCCAAGACTTATCGGAGCTAATAATGCTGGTATCTCAACACCCGCAGTAGCTGCAGCTATAACGGAATCAATGATAATTTTCGGCTGGTAGCTGGTACAAGCAACGTTGTCCTTTTTGTATTTCCACCAATTGTATATCTCCCTGACTTCTTCCGCCAGTTCGATGAACTTACTAGACTTGGATACTTGCAGTGCGGGAAACGCAGTCGTAAACAAGTTTCCAATAGCATTCCTGTAAGGTAGTGGAAGCGAGTGTCGCATGTTGGTATTGAACACTGTGCAAAAGGGCCCGGATTCTTCACCAGAATGTTCTAGGACTGTCTGCGCCGCTGCGGCTGTAGCCGCGTGGGTTATAGTGATACATTTATTTTTGCAGGCAGTAATAAGAGCAGAAGTCTCCTCCTTGCTGAAGTCATATTCAATCCGTCGGAATTCCGAAGGGGTGCTGCTATCAGGCAGCCTTGGCTTCAAGCTTAATGCTCGCTTCGCGGTGAAATCCGCCGCCATTTTGTATGCCTGATCCTTATGGTATGATGAGGGCTCCATGTTCACTATTTCGGAAATCGACTTGGAAAGTCGGCTGTGCTCGTGTCCGAATTCTTCAAATGCGACCACTGTCTTTTCGTTGAGAATTTTGAGTAGGCTATTTAGAAGTATCAATGAGCCAACCCCGTCACATATCTCATGACGTAATAGAACGAATAGCTCGTTTGTATTCGGCAAAACCCAGACCTCAGCGGCTCGTGAGCCCCTAGGGGCATTTACTGCTAAAGCTAGTTCTTGAGCAGTCCTCCCTGATATGTCGATATTGACTGTGCTTTCGACCCACTCCTGAAGCTCTTTCTCTGCATTGGGTACTTGGTACTGCAAGCCTGTGTCGGTAATAGTAGTGCCGACGGCCGGATACATATAACGTAGGGCCATCCAAGCATTCTTAATGTCCTTGGGTTCTACCGGATTCTGGAGAATTGCCCCAACTGAAAGGATATACTGCATCCTCGGGGGTGATATACCAGTTACGAAGTGGACGGTTTGTTCGACCGGGTCGAATGTTCGTGACCATTGTCGAGGAGCTCTTTGCTCCCACTGATACTTCAGTTTGAAGTCATCTGTTGCTATGTGCTCTTCTTGGATCTTGTCAATTGGGTTGGCAACCTCTCTAATCTCTCCTTTTGTAGCCATCGCGACTGTCGCTTTTCCAGGGGGTATGTTTTATTGTTGATACAAAGAAATATGCTCGATCTAGCTGAGACTGCCAAAGTTCCTATACGTTGGGTGGGAGAAGCTCTGTTGCCTGAGATCTAGATTTAGCTACGTGCTTTAACTTAAGTTGCTATCTCGAGGACAATGCTTAAATAGAGCCTCTCGGGTGTGTCGACTTTATCGAAGATTTTACAGCTCGGCGCCGGTACCGTGAATAAAACTTCTCTTTCATATTAGGTACCGAATATGCATCGTGGAGCTCAAGACTGCGTCAAACGTCTTAAAGATACTTAATGGTAGTCTTGTAGATCTCAGTGGACAGACGCCGGCGCGCTTTTCACCTCATAATTTGAGCCAAAATACAACGATGCGATATCCCAGAAAAGTACAATGGGATCCAAAGTAGCAACAACCTGTAAATGGCTAACATCTTAGGCAACTTGCTTGGTGGGAAGATGAATGAGCAGTCTCGGGCCAGAAGTAGTGCGCCGGTTCCGCCTGCAGGGGAATGAGCACCGGCACTGGCGATTGAATCGGCGCGTCGGACATATTGGCCGGAGCAGCCGAATTTTCAAGTATTTTTCTGTTGGAAAATTTGAAAACTAGTCTCAGATCCATATATGCTGTGTGTATTGGGCTGGTTTTAATGATATTAAGATACTTTTAGAATGAATTCGATGCCACCATTTTTTTGCTATTTAATGTCTCTTGTTGTGGTCCAAGTTCTGGTAAATTGGTTAGAGCAGCACAGTATATTTATTTATTTTGGCTTCGCTAAGTTCACACCCTCACTTTATCGCAGTAAAACAGTTTATTTTGAAAGATGAATACCGAAAAGTATATCCGAGTTACAATGCTTTTCAAAAGGCTCCCACAGGTGTCTGATGAGCGCTTTCACGACCATTGGGCCAATACCCACGCACCATTGTGCGTACCGTGGATGAAGAAGTACGGCATCGTTAAATATACTCAGGTAGCTGCCTATTCATAGACCAGTAGAGCTCTGTTGGCAAGTTTTAACGTAATGATGTGTAGAATCATATCCGAAAAGATCTTGAGTGCAAGCTCACAGATGCTGTCGTTTGGGCACAAATTTCGGACTACGATGGCATCGCGGATTTTTATGTCCGCGATATGAAGGAATTTACAAAGGCCCTTGCGGATAAATATTATATAGAAGTTTTGGTGCCCGATGCGAACCTTGTTGGCGACATGTCAACCGCCGTCTTGATGGTTGGGGAGGATTATGTTGTCATCGACGACGACAAGGTGGCTGAAAAACATGTAAGGAATTATCCTAGTGCGGGTTGACTTAGGCGCATTGAGGGGCTTCAGCAAGGCTTCAAAGCGACCTAAATTGTGCTCTTTACGGGTTGCGTAATACGCATCTTATGACGAATGATAGGGTGTTACGTTTCTTAGACACATTTTCTATAGAGATATGCATGAAATATTTACGCCTTATTACTAGACTTTGTACTTAAGATGAAACCCTGGCCGAATAGAGCCGTATGCTCCTGCAGCCCTTACATTTTTTTAAGAACTTCTTTCACAATTCTGACAGACTCGAACTTTCTGGAATGAAGTTTTAGAAAGACCCCATTCCGTGACCCTTTGCCCCGCTTACTATAGCAGTGCCCACCACATTGCAAACACGCCGAAATCCGACGCCAAATTAACGCCAGATGACAGTAACTGATTGGCGTCTTGACTACTCTCGGAATTTTCGTTGCACAATCCTCAATGAGACGTCCCTAGGCTTCTCCAAGCTCCGCAAAAGCAAAATATATCTCTATTGAAACCCGCTGTACAGGCAACAGGTACTGTATATTATAATGGCAAGATCTCCACGTCCGACAGTGAATATCTCCGGCATTTAAGATGGACTTATGGAGTGATACGTCGGCAGGTATGTTTGACGGTTGTATGGGGTAAGTATCCCTTAGTCGACCGGGAGAGTTGCAAAGTCGCGCGGATTATTCTGGGCCTTCTATAGTAACACCGGTAATGTATCCATGTCCGGACGTCCGGTAGTGGGTACCATCGGAGAATTAAGATTGAATGCGACCTCGGGTAACTAGAAGCAGTTTCAACGGCAGTATCGGCAGAGTTGGCTGGCAAGAAAGCCGATAAAGTATAGATTTTGAGTTTTTATTATTTCGAAGTATGCAAGGATATGGGCTATATGTGCAACTATAACAGAAAGTTTAAAGTGAAATTTGTATGCAATAAAAACGACATGCATGACGAATTACGCCTCTATGGGCATGTTCCTAGGGTTCTGACGGTGGATGTTGTAATACAATAGGCATTAAGGTTCATTCTTGTATAAAGCTCAGTTGCCTGAGAAGAAGCTAGTCATTAGCCCTTGGATGGGGACAGTGCTAGTGGCTTTGGTACTTTGCTCAGGTTCTGCTCAACCTTACAACACCTGCAAATAAGCTTGTTGGAAATTCAAGTATTGGAAGCCCTCTCGGGCCTTCCGCTTGATTCCGGCAGCTCGGTGGGCAACCTATACTTTGTGGAGAGTTAGCTAAGGGTAGCTTAGTCTGCATCTAGCGATGGCCGTTAACTTCCGCCGAAGGAAGGGCGATCGGCATGAAATGTCGGATTACAATTCCGTGGCCGGCTTACGAGTCTTGGCTTTGAGACTAGCACCACAGTTTTGAGCCCATTGTCGTCGGCATTCTGGAAATAGCCCTCAAACATATATATTTTTCAAGGCGATGCACTGAGCTATCTCTTATAACGAAACAGTAATTAGAATATTGCTATAGGCAGTGTTCTTATTCTTATATGACTTTCGCCATATCATATAATTTACGAACATGCGCTTCTTGTGCCTCCATGGCATAGGGACCAATGTGAAGGTATTAGTATCAATAGGTGATTTATAGTCGCGCGGTGTATGGTAGTGCTAATACTGCCGGAATTAATTAGGTCCTTTCGACGCAAATCGGTACGCGCATCGTCTCATCCCTGGACTTATTTGAAGTAACTACTTAGTTAGATTGTTGCAACAGCTGCGATTCGTTCCGGAATTGGGGGTGGGCATACGTACGACTTCGTAGAAGGAATTGTGCCATGGCCGAAAGCCCCAGGTAATTAATATTCAGCTTTCAGTCTTATCTAAACGTCGACATGAATTTTTATGAAAAGAATCTGACTTGCTATAGATCTTGGAGATATGTTTCCCGACGAGGACGAATATTTTGCCTATTATGACCCCCTAAATGCGGCAAGCATGCACGAAGCGATTTTGCAGCTAGAGTCCTACATTGGAGCTGAAGGACCCTATGATGGCTTTATTGCCTTTTCTCACGGAGGTGCGCTCGTATCGAGCTACTTGCTTGGTAAAGCACTAGATAATATGGGCAATGGAGCGGAAGCGGGGGACACTTGGCACTGCCCTTTCAGATGTGCAGTGTTCTTATGTGCAGGAGTTCCATGGAGCTTGGATAGCCTTCGTAAGGGTGAACTTGTCAGGCTTCAAAAGAACTCTAAGGTGCATATATCGATTCCTACGGCTCATATATGGGCGGCCAATGATCCATTGGGTCCGACCATGAGCGCGGTTGTTGAAGCTCTCTGCATCCCTCAGGTAAGATATGTTTCTGTGCATAATGAAGGACATAATGTTCCGAGCAGAAGGTCGCCTGATGCATTGCGGTCTGCGGTGCAGACCGTCCGTCGGACCATATGGGAAGCCGAAGCATGCATTGGCATGGATTAGGTAGATATCTCCCGAGCTACAACCAGTATATTAATTAGTTCCGGCAAATTCACCCTTCTCTCTCGAGTAGCTTAGCACAGTTCAAAAATGTTTAGTGCCGATGAGGAATCGAGTTTGTATTCCTCTCTCTCAACAAAATTGAATAATACAAGTTTGTCCTATGGCCCTTGATTTACTTAGTGTGTACGCAGTACTCACTGGGGTAGTCAGAATTAGTTAACTTTAGATATCACGCCATGAATGAATTAAGAAACCGTTGTCTAATCTTCTAGGACGAAGCCCTTGCTTTCAATTTTGGGAAAGGGTTTCAAAAATTTCTGTCTCTTGCTGGTGTTAATCGTTAGTACGTTTTTGATTGGCGTCGTCGTAACCGTCGCTAGCGCCTATGCTATCTTTCACGCTAGTAACGAAACACAAAAAAGTATATAGATTAATAATAGCTATATATGTTATCCTTAATTGCGAGTTAGAGTATTAATGCTCTCAAATGTGTAATATCTCTTAACAATATTAACAATGATATAATATAGTAATATAAATATTTGATATTAAAAAAAAAGCTTTAATAATAATTAACATGACACTTATGGTACTTAGTATTTTTATAAATTTAGTGTCCAAGTTCAAATTATCATATTGGCAAGACCCAACGCTTCCTAGAACACATTGATTGTCTCGTGAACCAGGCTTCCTCCTTTAGACAGCGAAAGCTTGACTGCCGGAGGCATATTATGGCCGTCCGGCTTTCGCTGACTAAAGATCGGTTGGCTGGTTTACGAGATAAATTATATTATTATACATTTTATAATAAGTAGTTAATCAAAAATCACTTCTCTGAGTAAAATTTAGATTGATGATAATGTGTGTATGCTATACTAGCAAGCGGTCTTCTCAATAGGGTAGCTGTTATATTAAAGCCCCTGCTGCCACGCCCATTTCTCAGCGTTAGTTGCATACGGAGGAAGGCGATCTCCTTAAAATTTCTCCGTGGGTCGCGGCTACTAACTTCGGCTGGGAAATTCTAGTGTGAACTAGGAAGGGATTCTTGGTTGGTAATCAGGAAAATAGGGCTACTGAAGGCATTATTCCCATTGATTTTTTTAATATAAAATTAAATGGCTATTCTTTCTTCTCGTCCGGCTGCGAGGGGTCTCACCCTCTCGGTCGGGAAATGCACAACTGGTAGCGTTCTATATCTATCGAAGGCCTTTTCATTCAGTCAATTTTCGAAGATCCGATACAACTGAATAATACCTTTGCTAGAATCGTCAAGGTCTGTGTTAAACCGGTCCTCAGGCTACAGCATCGTAGCACGCAAAACACCCTATTTTCGAGGGAGTATACTTGATTATGCGGCAGTCAGTGCCGGCAACTGAATTGTTTATTAACCTAGGTGGGGTCAAATAACCTACCTCGCCAAAGCCTGCTTATTTTTCCGTGAGGCTGGTCGCTAGCTGGCGATAACGGTCCTTACAAGTACTGATCCCGAAATACGATGGACGTATATGTGCAGGGGCAAATCCATATTGGTACGCGGAAATTTTGGGTTTGTTTCATAATTTTTCGGCAACCGCTTTGAGTAATAGCGGAATACAGAACGGTGGGCGTTAGGACTTCTGAAGCGGAGCGGCGTTCAGGCGGTAAGTTGGTGGGTGCCTGTCATAGTCCAGTTTCCTGCAACACTCGGACAACATTCGCAACGCAGAAAGTAGCTTTCTAGGAGTGAAAAGTGTTAGCTCCAGTTCCACCTGGTTTTCATCTTTTGATTCCATCATCTGGGTGTATAGTTGTTCAGTTCTCAGATACTGGGGCAGTTTGCTTCAATTTTTTCATGCGGCAATACAGTAAAAGAAAAGAAACAATAACATGGCTAAATACTGTAAGCTATACGCTTTATATCTTTAATTATATCCAGAACTTCGTTTTCATTGCCTTTGATGGCTTCTAGCGTGGTCTCTGCAACCCCAATCATTGGTATCGAACTTGAAGCTTTTGATAATCGACTAAGAAGAGTTTTTGAATTGGCGGTTGCCTCCCAAATCCGGCGAAGAAAATCCTCTACAAGCTGAAGTATTACTGTGACCTGTATGTTTGGCGTTGATTGAAGTGAAAAGGCTCCGATATTGAGACTTGGGACTTGTATAGACGGATTTTCCGGACTTGCCGAATTTCGACGGAGATACCGCTGAATACTTTCTAGAAGATTTAGGTAAATTTGTAATAATCTTAGTCGGCAGGCAAAGAGTAATAAAAGGGATGCTGGGTCTCGAAGTATTGTAGACGGTTGCCACGATATGTTGCTACTGATTTGGCTCGCGGTTGTGATGCATGATTCTGTGGATTTAAGGTTACGCCCAGCGCTGATTCTCGAACCATGCGGCTGGCTCGACCCGGTATTGCTGAGGAGACAATCACTGAAAATGTGTTTGTAGATATCGAGTAACTGTTGGGATAATATGAACGTCTGATCAACTGGGAATATATTATCAGTTGCTGTCTGAGTAGAATTGTCATCATTTCCAGTTCCTTCACCAAGTCGGATAATTTCTCTACTATGGTCATAATGGTGATATAGTTTTGCATGTAGCCTTGTGATAGCGATCATCCAATCATTGAATCCAGTGTGTCTGGTCTCGATATTTATCTGCCTCTCATATGGTTGTGTTTTAGGAGACAAGTAATTGATATGATCCATCAGATTCTCTGTCGCAGATGCTCCCTGCAGAGCACTGTTGAGATCATATATGTCTTGGACGAATGTATCTTCCGATGAGCTAGATGTTTGTGATGGCTGGAACTGGAATTCTGTGACACCTAGATTCTGGGTATCGCTTGCTGATGGTATTAATGGGCTTGCCGGTCCCGCTAGATCAACATCGAGGGATAGCAATTGATCTTCAAAGTCAGATTCAGACTCGTTCTGCCGATATGGGATCCTAGACCGCATTAATATCGAGTCACTATTGTATGAATCAGTTGGATTTGCTTGGGTGAAGGGAGATCGATCGGAAAGGTCTGCAAGTCCAAATATTGCATCTTCGGCGATTTGTAGTGGATTTTCACGGCCAATATAGTCCTCCTTTGAGCTAGGAGCTTGTGCATGCTCTTCCTACGATATGTTAGAGGGACGTGGCTACTAACTTTGCCAGGGTGCGTATAGATTTACTGTAGTTAGGTTTGTGGGTGGTATCTCAGATGCTAATTCCTCGGTTTCTGAGATTTGTACTTGTGTTGGCGGCATAGCTGGTAGGCTTTCCCGTGTAGTTTGTGAACCCTTTCTCCGCTTGGGTGCCGGGGTAATGCTACATATAGTTTTTGCTTTTGAGCAACGAACGCAAGGCTCATTTTCTGTAAGGCGCCGGCATGATATTTTTTGCAAATGGCATCGGTCGCAGGCGTATCTGTTCTTCTGAATTTTAAGCATTGTCGTGTTGGGCGTGCATTGAATTGGAGGCGTGGGGGGGTAATCGCAAGAGACACTTGGTTAATGCAAAAATAGCTTGTTGATTAATGGTGACAAGGTCAGTTTATGTTGGGCTTGATATAAAGCTTATCAGGTAGAAAATGGGTCTACGGATTCAAAGGACTTCTTCTTTCCGTCTCCCTCCTCCTGTCCCTCTCTTACCATCTTTTCTTCTTAATTAAGGCCACACATGCGCAGTTGCCACTTTGAAATTGTGATAGCTCTAACTCAGCCTGCTGTCTACCATTTAGGCATTTTAGGATAATCACATTGGTGTCCTGTAGCAGGGGTTGCTTGTTGAAGCTATATATTTTAGTATCTTATCGCGAGAGATCTGAAAGTTATATATGTTCACTACGTAACGGGACTGGACCCCGTCTCTGTAGGTTTGTTTTTTCCCATCCTTAGATTATCAACACAATAATAATACATTCGAACATTTTGCTCCCACCATCTTCACAATTGCAGACTAAGTAGTTAACCTCATTCCGTAAGCTCTCTCACTCTCTGGTCTCTGGCACCTAGCGGTCATTCTAACCCTTCCATCATTTGCGCTGGGGGCTCGCTATATTTTGTCTTGTGAGATGCCCGCCTATGTCGGTTGCCGACCCAACATCAGAAGGTCACGCGTTGCTTTGAAGGATTTGCCAAGCCCTTGGAGATAAAAAGGTTGCGATGAAGTTTTTTGAATAGTCTGGTCAAGTAACGTTAAGATTCAAGACTTGTAACACTGAAATAGTACCCCGCCCCTCGGTTAGTTCCTCTGTGCAAGGATCTCAGCTGTGAATGGAGTTTCTCCTGAGACGTGAGCGTAAACTATCCGCGTCATGCCGAGGGCTCAACGAAACGGGAGACTGAGTCCCCCAGCAGCAGCTCGGGCTATCAGCTTATCTTGGGGTTTGTATGATTAAATCAGCATGGATAAGTATACGACAATATTTTCATTTGGAGTTCTGATCTGTCGGAGCAAGTGGTGGAGTATTTAGGTAGGTACTGGAGCGTGGCGGTACTCCTTTTGACAATTTCTGTCGTACGTCAATTCGTGAAGGCGTCTTCGGCTGCGTGAGCCGCCCGTAACTCCTATGTCTAGGTAAGGAGCAAGCGTTTCAAGTTTTATCTAAACTTCTTTGATTTTTAAGTATATACCTAGGTATCTATATCTTCAACTCATAATTCTATGGAGTGTCTCTATTCTAACGGTGGACATGAACAAGCGTATTTGATTAGTCGTTTTCTGTCTTTGGAAAAATTTCCATCTTCCTAAACCGAAGATATGGGCCCACCGTTGCAGCTGATAGCTGATCTTCCGTCTCAAACTCTGGAACCTCAGCCTCGTTAACAAAGATATCTGATTTCATGCGCCTTGATTCATCAATCTTGATTTCATGGCTGAAGAAAATTTTAGCGATCATTAAGTTAACTTCCATCAATGCTAATGGCCGTCCGATACATGATCTGGAACCGATTTGGAATGGGGTCCAGGCTGCTCTTGCTCTGGCGGTGGATTCTGGGCCCACAATGTTGGCGTCCCACCTATCTGGGTTGAAAGTGTGTGGATTGGGGAAATATTCCTTATTGTGATGAATTGCATAGTGTGGAACCCCAACCTCGACTCCTCTGGGCAGCTGATATCCGTCGACTACGTGTTTAGTAGTTGTTTCCCGCCAAAGGGTACCACCAACGGGTCCTGAAATCCGCAATACCTCCTCGACTACACGTCGAAGGTAGATACAAGTGTTCAATTTTGGACCATAACGAACTTCGGCCTCAGAACTAAATGTGTTGTGCAATTCCTTGCGAAGTTTTGTCAGAACCTCAGGGTTCCGACTAAGGTAGTAGAAAGCACCGGCGAGAGCGACTGAAGTGGTATCAGTTCCAGCGAAAACGCAAAGCCGCGCTTCGGCGAGGAGCTCATCAGTAGTAAACGGCTCATTGGTTACCGGGTCTCTGGCTGTAAGAATGTGATGAAATATGTCCTTGGTGGGGGAATCTTTGGTTTCAGGGAAAGCCGCTCTATCCCTTCTTCTTCTTGCCATTCCGCTCACTGCGCTAAGGTATTTGCTAATATTGTCAACGTCTTCGACAGAAAAGATTAAGCGGCGAAATAAAGGTCGTAGGCTGAAGAGAAGATTGCTCTTCCCAAACATTGGCAAGTTTAGGAACACACCCATAGCTTTGCCCGCCGATGAAATACCCCGAACGATCGAACGTGCTGCGTTATCATCTTCTAGGCTTCGGAAGGATTCACCAAAAGCTACCGTCCCCATAACATCAAGGGTCAATCTCGTACCTGTAATTTCTCTTATTAGCATGCTACTATTTCGTTTTTATATCCCTTTCACCTTTTTTATCCGGCTATTGGAAAAGTGATACTAACATAATGTCGACATATTCAGGGTGCTACCCCACCCTTCGTTATCGGGACTTTCTGTCAAAATATCACGGAAAATGTTGACGTTCTTTTGGATAGCAATTTCATAACTTTTTAGTGCAACCTCGCCGAATCCTTGTGAAAATATTCTCCTTCTTCTGTCATGAAATTGCTTGTCTATGGATGAGAATGTGTTGTGTAAGCTGTTGTGATGCAAGAGAGCACGGTAACCAGCAGACTTTTGGATTGGTTGCGTCGGGCCATAGATCTCTAAATGTAAACTTAAGTTAAAAAGCATAGTGTCTGCAGGACTGGACAAATGTACCTGTCATAGCCGAAGAGGTATTGAAAGAAACCCTATTTGGACCGCATCTAACGGCAGAGCCTAGATGTTGACAGAAACATTACTTCCTATTCAACTTCTGACAAAAAGGATATATTCGAATGCATACCATATTTCTCATGTAGGTAGTACATGTGGTAATGTTGTTTTCTCGTCCACGCATAATACCCACCGTAGATATCTGTAATTTTAGCTAGTAGTGGACCCGGGATATGGGCTAGAGGGTGAAAATAAACGCGATAAGTAACGATACCGATGCACTAATTTTATTCTAATTAGGTCGTGTTCTCTTTTCTCTCAGGTTCTCTCACTGTTTTATTGAATTGCGACTTGGATATACCCAAATAATACTGATTATCATCAAGATAAAAATAGTTGATAGCATGTTGTCTCCGCTGCTAAGGAACCAAGAGCTCTTCAAAAGTGCCATGACTGATCACAGAGTATTTTTGGCGCTGTTCACTAAGCAAGAGAGTACGCGCGGTGAGTGTCTGTTGATGAGAGGGCTGAGAGCTATAAAACCCGGTGATCCTTTCCTAGTATAGTATTTATAAACAAGCAGGAAATAGGCATGACCCGGGTTGGTTGAATACATTTGCACCGAGTACCCGGAAATACTATCACTATATCGGTAGCTTTCGCCCTTTCGGGTGTGCTTGTACCCTTCCAATGCATAGACTATTATCATCAGTTGGCTAGATATCTTTAACGCCGGTCATTTAAGTCGCCGAGAACTCTTATAGTACATAGTAGGGGTTCACGGGGCACCGGCATTCTAATATTGCCTAATATGCACTCGGTGGTATGGATTATACGTATACCGTAATCTAATGGCTATAAATATTACTATGAGAATGAAGATTTAGTAGAGAATCAATCGCTAACCGTGGCTCATAAAATCTACATCACGAGACCGGGCCGAAAGCTTCGGAGGTCAAACTACCGAGCCTTTTCCAAATTTTCTATCATCCTCATTTCACCAGTATTTCTTTTTATGATCTACTGAATAAGCCTATATTAACGTGTCTGATCGATCGCTCGAAAGCTATAAAGTGCCTTTACTGAGTGCTGAGGCAACGCATACGTACACTCTGAAGTATATACATTAACCTTTCAATTACAGCGCCGGCGTGATGGCTTCTCCCCGGTATCCCCCCATTGCCCCGGCGATATTAAGCCCTGACCAGAGGAAGATATATGACTATATATATCCGGTAACCGTAAAAACTTTCAAAGATGTGTATGTTATCATGCCGATTCTCTTCTAACTCTTGGGCTCTTAAAGGACCTTGGCTTACTCCTGTCTAGGTTCACTATTCAAAACTCTGAGAATGCGCTTATTGGCCCATGGCAGCACTATCTATATCTGCCGTATTCTGTATACGATGGCCACTGTGTAACATTTCAAGCATTGAGTGGGCTGACGGACCTCCCACTGCGATACCGTGAAGTGGTGACACTTGCTGTTGTGCAGTACTATGGGGCTTCATTTGCGCTTTACAGTCATTCTCGCCTCGCCGTAAAATTGGGATTTTCGGATGTTCAGATACAAGATATGCTGGAAGGTAGATCACCTTCAGGGAGTACTGAAGAGGAGACGGTGTGCTGGAACGTAGCACGGGAATTAATATCAAAGAGAGGTCCACTATCTGAAGAGCTGTGGGGCACAGCGGAGAAATTGTTGGGCCGAATGGGAACTGCTGCTCTTATTCATTGGACTACTTTCTATGCGGGGATGAGTATGATTCTGAACGCTGCAGCGTCTCCAGTTCCTGATGGCGAGGATATTTGGCCGATAACACAAGATATTAAGAAGGCTGTGCCACTTGGGAACTGATTTTACGGATGGATACTAAAGAGTTTAACGATGTAACTTAAGTATGATTGGTGACTACGAAGCCGCCATAGCACCATAGCAGTAACGGTGGAGTCCGCCGCAGAATTGAATTCTATCGAGTTCGAGAAGAGGAACACCGAGTACCTATACTCGTATTGCCGAGGTGTCTTTGCGACACGGAGCTAGCCAGATTTGCGGCAGCCTGCTCTGCACTGAAAAGACCGTTAAGCAGTTTGTTAGCGAAAGCTTTTATTGGTGGCCGTATTGCCGTTTGACGAGGCTTGGATTCCTGGCAGTCAATATCTCTACGCCAAAATGTGATAAATTTACGGGACAATGCGAATTTACGTCTCGGAGGCTCGGCGCAAGAAACTTGGATATCGGTGCACCGGGCCTGTCGGAACCGGCATTTCCAGCCCAGATACAACACACATGTCCAAGCTCTGATATGCTTTCCCGAGAGACTTTTGAAATACATTGTATTTCTGCAAAATAGATACGAGCCTGCGCAATAAATATGAGCTGTCAGCCTAAGTAAAAATTGATCTTGGCTTCAACGCGAGATTCCTGCGAAAAGAGTTCAGTATCATGGTGTCGGTGCAGTTGTCTTATACCCGCGGCCCCGAAGATGTACGCAAGACGATAAGTATACCGTAGACCGCAGTCGCTGATATCGCTGATACTATTGTGTTGTCGGCTGAAGGAGCCTTTACTTCTGGATACTATTGGAAGTCGATTTGTGGCTATCGCCACACGTTTTCCCGACAATGTCGCTGTCCTCACTGAAAGAATCCAGCTCACGTATAGGCAGCTTGACAAACAAAGCGATTCAATCGCATTATCCCTCAAAGAGCTAGGTCTCGCGCCACTCGACAGAGTCGCTATTTGCTTGGGAAACATAGCTGAATACGTCGTCGTAAGATCTGCCACTTGGTGAGGTTCAGTTTATAGAAAAGATACTAATGGCAGTGTATTCCATACGATAGATTACCTATGCATGCGCTAAGTTGGGAGCAGCATTAGTTCCTCTAAATCCTGCCTACTCAGAACCTCAGATACTGGGGGCCTTAGTCCATATTTCTGCAAAGTGCGTCATATTAAGCACAGAATTATCGCTACCTTATAAGGGCCCTAACCCTGCGAGAGAACGTTTTCCAATACTTCTGTCGAAAGATGAGCGGTCAAAAGCTGTGCCTTGCCTAAGCCATGTTGTATTAGTCGACAACTCTATCGGGAAATACCCATATGAAGACTTTCCTGATGCCTTATGGTACCACCAAGTCCTTAGTAAAAACTTCGGGCAACCTTTTATACAGGATATGGCTCTAAGTTCGATGGATACCATCAATATCCAGTTTACTTCCGGGACAACGTCAGCTCCTAAAGCTGCCTGCCTCAGCCACATAAATGTTTTAAACAATGCGCATTTTGTCGGGAGAAGCATGAAGCTTTCCGATTGCGATATCATATGCTGTGCACCGCCTCTTTTCCATTGCTTTGGTATAGTTTTGGGGGTCTTAGCGGCAATGACCTATGGTGAGTAGAAGCTGGTACAGCATCATAGTGGTTCGAAGCAGCTTCTTCTCCTTTTTCTTCTTCTTTTATTCTTCTTCTTCGTTGCGGATTCTCTTTAAGTTGCAAAAAATAATAACGGGGTTTAGGTTGTACTATATTATTACCGTCAGAGAGTTTCAATCCTAAAGCGGTCCTCAGTGCTGTAATTAAGCACAAGGCCACAGCGCTATATGGCGTCCCAACTATGTTTCTCGCTGAGTTGGAATTAGCGTCCCAGAGGTATGACATTCTGCTACCTGAAAGCTGCATTGGAGTGATTTCGTGTTGATATATCATAGATATTTAGACTGTATGCTGTTTTCGAGTCTGCGAACGGGATTGATCGGTGGGAGCATCATTGCACCGGCACTCCGACAGAAGCTACAAACAAATCTGCACTTGTCCAACCTATTAAATATTTATGGAATGACGGAATCATCGCCCGTGTGCTGTATGACCCGGTTAGGTGACGAAGAAGAAACACATCACCTTACTGTAGGTTCGGCTTTGCCACATACGCAAATTAGAATTGTCTCCCGAGATGACCCTTATCAGATAGTCCCCAGAGGCGAACGGGGAGAATTGCAGATAGCTGGTTATGCGCTCATGAAGTGTTATTGGGAAGATGCTGCCAAAACTACGGAAGCACTGATATCCGAGTCCGTACTTAATGTCGAGCCTGCCAAACCGGTGCCTAGACCTAACGCGACTGGAAGGCTGGGAACTTGGCTTCGAACGGGAGACGAAGCTGTTATGCGACTTGACGGGATGATACTGATTACTGGCCGCATTAAGGACATTATCATCAGAGGTGGAGAAAACATTTATCCTTCGGAGATTGAAAATATTCTCCTTCAATACAATCTTGTGAAGGATGTTGCCGTTGTTGGATTGCCGGATCATCGTTATGGTGAGGTTGTCACGGCTTTCGTAGTCCCCCAAGAGAATGCCGTCATTCTACCAGAACCGAGCTCCTTAACTATCGATCTCCGCGACGATCTAGAGCCGCGTATTTCTTCGGAGCCTACATCGTCAGATAACAAGCTTAGTGCCAATGGTATCCGTGCGCTGATTCGGGAAGGATTGAGCAAATGTTACACTCCGAAGTTCGTGTTCTGGTTGTCGCAGATGCCTCTGACTGCTAGTGGAAAGATTGAAAAATACAAGTTGAGGGATATGGGACAAAGAGTGCTGGATGAACTTAGCATGGCGAATTCGTAAACTATACATAATACAAACTCTTCAATGAATGGAGGAAGAATTCTCATTGGCGATTATATTGTGAAGAATCAAATTGATAAAATACTATTTTATTGCTGTTGGAATAACCAATGGTCATATTTTCTTTGTTATACTTTGATAATAGACGATTCGAAGTGAACTCTGGTTGGCCAAAACTAAGAGACGCCGCTAGTTACGAATACTGGATAAGAGTTATGACTAATCACAATTTGTTTTATCGAGTTCGTAAAAAAATAGTAGCCGCCAAAGGCGGGCCCATAAAGTAACATCCCGGTTTTGCTAGAGGCTCTCCTTTGATTTGTCGAGTTAACTCGCTCGGCGCATCTTTCGGCGACAGGGCATCCGTTCCAATCACCGATTTTGGGACCAATTTTTGCCCCTAATTATAGCGGGCTTGCGTTGTCAATTTTTACAGTCCCGATACTGGCGCTAATCCTCAAGCTGCTAAGTGGCGTCTTGAAGTGGAATATATTGACCGTAGCTCGCAAAATTCTTTTTGTATCTCCTAAACATTATAAGCAAGGATAAGTTTAGGTTTTTAGTTAAAGAAAGGTTTGCGATTTTCTACAATACCTAAATAGATTTGCGAGATGAGTCCAGACGCGTCCTCCGCACAAATAATTTCTAGAGTTCGCGCATACCAGTATCAAATATATCATAATGGCATGTTTCAGAATAAGCTGCCCCAGGTCAGCACATCGGCGTCAAAGTTAGAGGAGCAGGCCAAAGAGTACCTCGGATTACACTCTGCGAATTACAGTTAGTGTTCTTCTCATAATCGATTGGGATTTATCTAACATAGCAAAGTATTTGGTGGCGCCGGGGAACTGGCTACGCAGGATGCGAATAGAACAGCTTTGAAATACTGGCAGGTACGAAAACAACGCCGGTGTATGTATTTCTTAGGTACAAAAAACTGATAAAAGTGTTTAGTTAATCCCTAGGCCAATGGTAGATACTTCAAAGAGAACCTTAGAAGTGACGCTGTTTGGCCAAAAGTACTGCACACCCTTGATACAGGCTCCGGTGAGACTTCTAAAGTCCCTAGCTATATTATTTCTACAGCTTTCGTAGCTAACAAAGAATGAAAAGATTGGTGTCCAATCTATATTCAATCCCGAAGGCGAAAAAGGCCTAGCCAAAGTTTGCGCTGGACTAGGCATTCCGTATACACTCTCTACCGCGGCTTCAAATACAATTGAGGAGGTTGCTTTGGCTGGTGGCCTTGGCCCCCGATGGTTTCAGCTTTACTGGCCTAATGATGACGACATAACAGTGTCTTTATTACGTAGAGCCCAAGAAGCTAATTACTCCGTGCTGGTAGTAACATTGGACACTTGGTCTGCCGGTTGGCGGCCTCTTGATCTCGATCAAGGGTATCTCCCGTTGCTGAATGGCGTTGGAGATCAAATAGGATTTTCTGATCCTATATTTCGACAAAAGTTTCGGAAAAAGCATGGTATAGAAGTGGAGGAAGACGTTCGTCTAGCAAGTCACGATTGGGTGAAGATTATTTTGTCCGGTTCGCCTCAGCCCTGGCAAGTAACCACTCTAATTATTCAAGCTTTGTTCTAATGCAATGCAGTTTCTGATCGAATGAGTTCTTCAATAGGCACCGGTTGGCTTTCTTGAGGAAACACTGGAGCGGCCCGATCGTAGTTAAAGGTATACAACATGCAGAAGACGCGACACTCGCAGTTCAGGCAGGCTGCGATGGTATCATCGTATCGAATCATGGGGGCAGGCAGCTAGATGGGGCTGTAGGGTCATTAAGAATGCTTCCGTCAATAGTGGACGCCGTAGGAGAAGAGACCTGCGTTCTGTTTGACTCAGGGATAAGAACCGGTACTGATATTCTCAAGGCCCTTTGCATCGGAGCCAAAGCTGTTTTAATTGGACGACCGACAATCTATGGTTATGCTATAGCCGGTAAAAGCGGGGCGGAGGAAGTCCTTCTAGGACTTTTGGCGGATCTAGACCGTAGTATGAGCATGACGGGGATTACGAATTTCCAGGAGCGTAATCAATCTGCCATCATACGCAGCCAATAGCATGGAAATGGTTTATTCATATAAATCAACTAATAGAGTTAAGTACTGTTCCGCAGCGAATTGTAGATTTGTCACCCGGCGAACCCTTGCGCGGCAATTTATGAGCATGTTTCGACTAAATTTATAAAGGAGAGTCTGTATTTAAATTAGATTCATGCAATATTGCATTTGTATGTGAAGTTTTCGAATGTGGGTTGCTAGAGTGGCCCAAACCTTTGACATTTTGAGGCTACGAAAACAGTGTAAAGATAATTGATGTGATCACGTGCGCATTTATGTCAAGGACGTGTACACTTTTGGGCGGGAAGCCTTCTAGAAACTCGAAAATCAAAAGCTTTGTGGACATAAGAAGCGGTTTCAAATATGCACTAATCGCTTAGTTGTTCTAAAGCACCTGTCCGAGGATGTTAATTGGGACGTCGGTGCCGTGGCTCTCCGTTTCCAGCACTACCTAGCTTGATATCCGTCAACGATACTCTATCAGTTTGAAATGTAACCGACCCGAGTAAGCATTTGGCAGTTTGAGCCGGGACCAGCCCCGCCTTCCCGTGAATGGATACCGGCACTTCTTGAAATTAATTTGAAGAAAGTTGGTCTCCGATGACCGACCGGCGCTTGAAATTTCATTTTAAACCTCGGGGTTCGATGGAGTTGATGAAGGCCGAATGCCCTTCACTTTTAAATCTCGGCTACTTCGGCCACGGCGGCCGGCGGCCGTCCTGCTGCTATATCGTTATATCATCCTACCTGTAGTATACCCTGAATGGTCCGACGCCGAGCTAATATACTACTAGGAGCCGTCTCCGCCGACGGCAATCTGGTTCTCCGCCGAGATCGGGCGATTTGCGCGTGGGCTCTGGACCTAAGTTACATTCACTTCCCAAACGTTTAAACAGCATACTTAATCATGTTAGCAAGTAATAAAAGTTCCGTATCGGATCGGAATGTATAGCAGCAGTAGTAGTAGTAGTAGTAATAGTAGATTTGTGTTGTGATACAATTGCATCTACCATCAGGAAGTAATTGGCTTTCTACAATAAACTTCCTCGAGCTGAGGCATTGGTTTATCAATCGCCGTCATGATGCACGTTAATTTTAGGGTCAGTTTGCGAAGGTGCACCAGCGCCCCAAGGTTCTTCGCGATATACATGAATGTGGTTGCAATTCCAATAAAATTCTAAAGTCAAAATCTCACTGAGGTTGATAATTACAGATGAGCACCGAAAAATATCTAGAATATTTTATTGGCGGGGCCAGATATATCTCGGAACAAAGTACTTATAACTTAGAAGGTGATCAGAAACTCCAAGACGCCTCTAAAAACTCCTTGATGCTTGAGTGACCTTAGTTAAAGTAGTCGTATTGGCGATTCGAATTTATATTGGGGACCCTGAGACTTACTGGTGACCTTCTATGGATTTCGCTATATAAGGCTCCTCCAGATAGGCCTCTTCTGTCTCAGTAAGTTCCTTGCCTAAATTACTCAGAGCCTCTTCCATACGCCTGATACTTGAAATACCGACGATAGGAGACGTGACACGTTTATTTATCCATGCTAAAGAAACATCAGTCATGGACCAATTCCTTTCAATTGCAATGGTCGCAACTCTGCTTATTATTTCGCGATCCGCAGCGCTGTTTCCGTATGAAAATCTCGGGCTCTTTGCGTCATCAGATGTTCTTGCTGAGTTGCCGTAGTTTTGCAGTGCACAAGCTAGATGCCCAGAAGCGAGGGGTGCCCACTTCTTTGTATGAGAACAGGTATCACAACCACAGCTTTTAGATAACCTTACCGGAATTAGTCCGATACCATTTTGGTTACAGAACTTGTTCATCTCACGTTCCTCTTCGCGATACAGAAGGTTATAGTGGTTTTGCATAGAGATAAACTTCGTCCAGCCATTTTGTTGAGCAATGAATTGCAGGCTGGCTAGCTGAAATGTCCACATGGAGCTAGCTCCGATATAACGGACCTTTCCTATGCATACAAGGTCGTGAAGGGCTCGCATAGTTTCCTCTGGTGGGGTTAAAGGATCAAATCTATGTATATGTAGGACATCGATGTAGTCCGTCCCAAGACGACTAAGAGAGTGGTCGACTGACTCGAAAATATTCTTCCTCGACAGGCCTTAAACATATTGTTAGAGAGACTTCCACAATGATAGTAAATTCCATTTATGGTGTGCTAATATAGCTCACCTCACTTACCAAAGTAGTTAACATGGTCTTTACTCTTCGACGCTTCATGGTTCATAAAGGGAATGCCTTCGTCGTGTCCGTCACTCATAACCCTGCCAACTTTTGTCATAATAACTACTTTTCGGCGAGGGATACCGTACACACGAAGAGCCTTCCCAATAATCGACTCAGAGGCTCCATTAGAATAAATATTAGCAGTATCAAACTAAATGATAGCATCATCAGTACCATTTCTTCAATGCCTAAACTACAGGCTAGATATATTGCGTGTTGGCATATTGGAGGAGTGCCTACGGTGTTGATCCCACAATCGAGAGCCGATTTTAGTAGCGGTAAAGCCTAGGATTAAATTTCATTCCTCATTTCGTCAACATCGATCTATGAGGAGAGAAAAAAAAAAAGATTTGCTAACTTTGTCTTCGTCTAGAACCCAGTTCCACCATGCTGGCTTTCCAATCCCCATACATCCCATGATAGGATTTGAGACCAGCAATCCACCTAAGCGTCGATAATGGGCTCTTGTGCTCCCAATAGACTGTATGAATCTTTCTGGTAGCCTGATAAATGGACCCGACATCTTTGGGGTTAGGTCGCAGATCACTTCAGGGATTCTATTGCAGCTTAGCCGCTTTAAAGACTTGAAAAATCCGCCGGTTAACCGATTGCTCCGACACTACGAAATGCTATCCATGTAGAGCACCCCGTTATTTAACATGGGTTCCAGCCTTTCCTAATTTTATCGGGGCCTTATCTGATTTATTGGAACTAAGCAGGTATACAATGGAAAGCTGATTCGTGTTGGATTGCAGTAAAGTGCCGTGTCAGCTGCAAGAGTTAACAGCACTACAGCGCTGGTACATATCTTAAAAAACACCGCGAGAGAGCGTATAATCAATACTCGCGTTTCTTCCTAGCTTGTTCGGTGCCCAGACTCCGAATAAGCGCAAGAATAGATTCCCTTTTCGCACCTTGGCAGCCGTCTTAAGCGTACGTGCTATGCCTTCTCGTGGAGCAGAATTAAGACCGAAAACTCTCTTCCAGTTTTGAGAAATTTTAAACTACTAGTAGTAGTTGTATTTTAATAAGCTTTATACACAATACTGCCCCATGAGCCTGTCCTAAGGGATACAAAGCGTCTTTCGGGGGGGCTGTATTTAGGCTCTCGGCTCTCTGTAGTTCTAGGTCGTGCAATTCTAGGTCTATCGCCGGCCTATTGCTAGACCGCCGGACGAAGGGTTTAATTGTGTCGCCCTACGGCGCTTGATGACAAAAGAGGTAATAATATGGTGGAGCGCCGTCCTATCGATAATAAATTGAGACGCCGGTGACAAAACGTGAACCCGATCGGATATCTGGTGAGCGCCGCAACGCGGTTTCGGCGGTGGTAAGTGTGTCTGTGCCCGCGAGTATGAAAGACAGAGCCGCAATTGTGGCGAGCACAGCAGCTGGTATGGCTCAAATCTAATAAACGGCATACATTTACTAAGGACTTACGTACACAAGCATTGGTGCCGCAGCAGCGCAAGAGTTTTACAGAAACATGGCGTGACAGGTGTGGAAAATTTATATTGGAGTAGAATACAAATCAGCTCACGCGAAGCGAACTACGCTCAGCAACAGTTCGGGCTAAAGCATTTAGGTTCGATGCTCCTAAAATCTCAAATGTAGCCACGTCAGAACGAAAGTATTTCAAAAACCAGCTTCTTAGCTCCATTGTCTGAAGAGAGTCAACACCGTAGGCTTGAACAGCCTTCCCAGAGTCTATTTCTTCTGGGTCCATGCCTGCTATCGTCGATGCGATTCTCTCTGTCAATGCAGTTAATGCGATGTTTGTTGCATCTTCAATTGATTGCGCCGTAGAAAACTGTGATACAGCATTTGTTTTGGCTTCAGAAGTATCCAAGGCTCTATCGATACGCCTTAATTCTGCGAACATGGGGTTTTTCCCCCAACTAGTCCCCAGTGGGTCCGACTCAGGATTGGTATGGAGTAATTGTAAACCAATACCTACCTGGGCCTCATGCGGTTTTAGCAATGGCAAGTTAGGGGAACAGTAGTAGTCCATCAAAGCATGGAAGTCCTGCCTCGAAACAGGGAGATACGTATTCTGTGCCAGCATCAACTGCTTTTGGCCTTCTCGTTCTGAAAGGTACCCGTCGGAATCCATTAGCCCAAGCTGCAGGGACACGGCTTTTAACCCGAGCGATACGCGATGCTGCGCTAGGGCATCCATATAAGTATTTGCTGCTGCATAATTCCCCTGGGTTCTGCTCCCTATGATACCCTGTATAGAGGACAATAAGATGAAAAAGTCTATATCCTTTGGAAGTGACATGTGAAGGTTCCAACTGCCGGACACTTTAGAAGCCACCGACTCTGTCCACTCTAGATAGGTCATATTTGAGAACATGGCACTCTATAAAGGGAGTTAGATACGTTATGTAGCTATATTTTAGGCTTCTGTAGGACTTACCCTGATAACCATGCTAGATTGAATGCAGCCTTTGATCGGAGGAACATTTTTGGAGAGGAGAGAGTGAAACGTCTCTTTGATATCGGAGAGTTTAGAGATATCGCATGATGGCGTGAAACACTTGACACCCATTCTTGTCAAATCAGCTATCAAAGTCTCCGCGGACTCCGTGGATGGACCTGATCGTGATAATAAAATAAGATACTTTGCTCCTCTTTCAGCCATCCAACGAGCGATGTCGCGACCGAGACCGCCCAATCCACCGGCAATGACATAGGAAGCGTCAGGGGTAAATATCAATTTCTTTTCGGGCGGTAGAATTGCCTAGGTATTCAATCAGCTTGTCAGCATAGCATTAAGGCAAGTAATGGCGAAGAAGCATGCATGTTTAGCTTTGAAGCTTGAAGATCGTTGGGGAGCAAACAGTTCGCCGCTATGAGCGAAAACATAGCCGTCCATTTGGGTAGCTGGCAGGTATTGATGGGTCAATAATTACCTTCACATAACTTGATGGTTCAGTGTTTACAACAATCTTTCCGGATGACTTCCCGGTCTGCATCAACCGAAATGCTTCCACCACATTTTCAACATCAAATTCTTGTATTTTGTGCACCGTTCTAAGCGAGCCCTTTCCAAATAATTCGAGAATTTCATTGATTAATTTGGTCACCTGCCTTGGCCGCGTTTGGAACATATGACTGAGGTCGACCGCGCTGAAGGAACAATTTTTATCAAATTGTTCCATCGGGAGCCCATTTCTAGCGTAGATATCTTTCTTCCCAATTTCAATAAATCGTCCAAAAGGGGCGACACACTCCCAAGAGCTTGTGAGCAACTCCCCTGAAAGCGAGTTGAATACGACATCGACGCCGCCTGTTAAACGCTTTACTTCGGTAGCGAACCGAGAATCCCTGCTGTTAAAGATATGGCCAGGATTGATTCCATATTGCTTGATGAGTAGGTCGCGTTTCTCGTCTGTGCCGACTGTTGCGAAGATGGTGGCACCGAGGTGTTGTGCTATTTGAACTGCGGCCTGTCCAGTTCCGCCAGCAGCAGAGTGAATAAGGACGGTCTCGCCAGGAGCCAAGTGTGCCACATATCGCAATGAATACCAAGCTGTAGCAAAATTAATAGGTATCGATGCAGCTTCGGAGAACGTCAAATCGGAGGGTATTTTAGAAAATGATTGAACATCGGCGCGATAGAAAGTCCGGTATCCACTGGTTGCGAATCCGCATACGCGTTGACCCTGAGCTAGGCCATGGGAAGCATCGACATTTGGGCCCAAACGGGTCACCACACCAGCAATCTCGTTACCAATGCTGTTCTCATTAATCCCTCCCAGTGCAATCAGGCAATCTTTAAAATTAAGCCCAACGGCCTTGACTTCAACCTCAATCTCATTACCTTGAAGTGGCACCGTGTGTGCATTACCATCTTCAGTAAAGTGTATTGTGTCGAGCATGCCAGGTGACCCTACGACAAGTTTCATTGGAGTTTCTGTGCTCCACCCAACCCGTTTGGGAGCAGAACCTAACCGCACCGATTGCACCGCTTGCGTCACGTCAGTCAGCTCCCTCAGTTTGAGGAATTCGATTTCTCCTGTATTTGTCTCTCTGAACGTCTGTGGAGCATGAGAGGAATCAGTCCCCTGGAAAAGGGCATGGCAGACTCGAGAGATTGCTTGAACGCGTCCCTTAATGGTTTCGCTCGTGGTGAGTAGCGTCGCAAAATTCAACATGCCCTGCTCCTGACGAATTACACGGGATAGACCATCTATCAAGTGCTGGGAACAAAATTCAGGTGATTGTATGCTCGATGTTTGCAGCCAAAGAAGGCTGTTGCAATCTACTATCCTCTGTAGGATGAGTAGGCGGTCTTCACTAAGATCACTGAGGACAGACTGCCTATCCACGTCCCAAAGAATGACTCTGAGATCAGGCAGGTTTTTGAACGCGTTGACCTGCGCCGAGTCGACAATCTTGCAATCCGAGTGACCTTCGGTATGTAGCTGCGATTTTATAGCTTTCGCTAGGCGGATTGCTTTATCGGATGGATCGTAGGTATGAAGCTCGATAGTTCGTGGTCTTTCACACTCATTATGGCCTTGGCTATTCTCAACACTCCGGGCTGAGATGGATGCAAGTGAATCCCAGTCAGATTTCCAGCAGTGATGAAGATCAGAAGGGGTTAACTCTGACGAAGCAGCGTCGCTCCCAGATACCTTCGTCAGTTCATAGCCAACGATTTCAAGCTGGGGGTTGTCATGAGCATCAGCGACAGCGATAGAATTCTCACTACCACGGTACCCCAAAAAGTCCAGCCAGGTGACGACTGATGCAGAGGCGGCAGTAGAAGAGTTAAGCCCCGTGCTCGTCAGCCATAGTTTTTTAATTCTCGTCGGTATCAACATAGGAAGGGAGTTTGTCGATTTTTTGAGGATGCTCGTGAGGGCAACTTGTAAGATAGAATCTAATGTTACTGGGTGGATTATGTGCGCTGAATCTATCGCCTGGGAGCCGCTGGGCTGTTGGTAAACTTGTACGCTACCGTAGACCTCTCTTGTATTGGACCATTGAATCTTGCTAAGTCCTTGGAATGTTGGACCAAACGTGTAGCCAGACTTCCAAATCGTATCGTAGAATGTCTTGATGGAAAAATCGGTAACATTTGAGTCCGCCGGAGAGCCATACTGACGGTGGGGGGTTTCGTGATCCCTAGAGTTGGTCTCTCCCTGGATCAAACCTCTGCAGTTCTTTTTCCATTGGTCATTCTCAGACGAGAATATACTGAATTCGAACCATGTACGATGATTTAATGCGGTATCCCCAATAGGTTGTAGGTGAATTTGTGTTTCAAGATCCAAATTATTGGTGGGGATGTTCATTGCAGTGACAAATTCAACATCTTTGAGGCAAAATGCCAAAGGGGTGATGTCTAGAATTTCCTGGGAGTACTGGTTCATTGCCTCGATCGCCATTGCCAACATACCAGCTCCCGGGTATATTAGAACTTTGTTGATCTAATAACAATTAGCGCCGAACTATGCGAAGAACACTGGAGAACTCACCGTGTGATCTTTAATCCACTCAGACTTAGTCTGCTTGAGGATATTTCTCCAGCTGGCATTATAAGGGTGCCAATCAGGCGTTCGAGTTCCTAGTAACTCGTTGGGCTTATGATGGCGAAACCTTTCCTTCCGGCACCTTCTGCTCTCATGCCAATACCTGCGTGAGTGGCCGAACGGGTATGCTGGGAGGTCAGTAAGTGGGCTCGGGGTCGTCCTTTGGCTGTTCTGGTCGCTGTTCAGGTACGAGATATCTATATCAAACCCTGAGCACTGAAGACTACCCATGGCTTGAAGGAATGGGTCTAGCGCCGTGGCCCCTCGAACCAAAACTGAGCAATACTCAATATTTGTTGCGAATTTGAATTCTTTTCTTATATCTCGAAGAGGGCCTTGTAGAGCGGAGTGTGGTCCGATCTCAAGAATATTTGTAATTACGACGCCTTGGTGGCTGCGGTTGAGCTTTTTGGGTCCCTTTGCGATAGATGCCAGCCGGTCAATCTCGCTAACAGACTTTACAAAATGAACGGGAGAATACATATTTTCGATCCAATAGCCTAACTCCTGAAGACGCTCGCTGGAGACCTCTTTTCCATCTAGGTATGATATCATGCGTATCTTGTTGTTGTCCTTGAAGCGAGGTTCAAGCGACCCTGCGTGAGGGAGGAATTTGTGGGCTAGTTCTGCTATTTGTGGCGAATGGTAGGCACAAGAGACCTTTAGTTTACGTGCGAATACCTTTTTCTCGTCCAAGGTAGTTTTGAGCGTATCGATTCCCCTTTCATCGCCTGAAATCGTAACGCTAGTCGGGCTATTGACACAGCCTATATGGATATCGGCATCGCTGTTTCCGTGGTGTTGGGTCGAAATCTTCTTTATAATAGTCGCCGCTTCCGATTCACCGAGCCCAACAGCCATCATAGTGCCGTTCATGGTGGGGCTGTTCGATGCCTCCGCTCCACTAAGTCCTCTGAAATAAGCGATTTTCATCGCGCTTCTTTGGCATATTACACCTTTGCAATATCTGCATACATATGTTAGATAGCTCCTTGCTTCAATTTTGACGCCCCGAAAGCTATCAGAACTTACGCAGCTGCAACCTCACCAGATGAGTGCCCGACAACGACAGCAGGTTTCAATCCAATACGTTCTAAGAGGTCCACAAGAGCGACCTGAACCGCTGTGCTCAACGGTTGTGCTATATCCGGGTTATGCACCCGGGTGGTCGCCGCTTTCCTATTCAGCTCCTCTGTAAATTGTTGGTA
Organism: Drechslerella coelobrocha; assembly: GCA_036971555.1. Taxonomy (NCBI): domain Eukaryota; kingdom Fungi; phylum Ascomycota; class Orbiliomycetes; order Orbiliales; family Orbiliaceae; genus Drechslerella; species Drechslerella coelobrocha. Next base: position 174,392 of record JAJTUH010000003.1, read on the forward strand.
CCAAAGTTAGAAATAAGTCTCAAACTTTCTTAGAAAATGAGCTATAATATTACCTTCCAAGTCCCAGGGACAACCGAGGCTGGCAAGATGTTTTGCTGACTGCTTAATGCTCTCAGCGAAGACAGGATATTGCATCAATCCAAGACCCATTTGTGCATATTGAGCACCCTGGCCGGTAAAGCAAAATGCGAGGCAGGGCTCTGCGACGGGCCGCCGAGGTACCGAAATCAGATCAGGAAGGGATGATAACGACTGCAAGGAGTTTACGAGTGCATATGACCTCCAGGGTAACAAGCTGCGGTGTTTGTCTAGTGTATATGCCAACCGCTGGCAGATAGTAGATGCTGCAGCCGGGTCAAGAACCTGCATTTTGAAATGGCGACTAAGAGATTCTCCGATGCGCTTTACCCCATCCTTTTCTGCTGCAGATAGCTTCAGAATGTATGGTCTAAGGGCTGCAGATGGAGCGTCGTTTGATAATTTGCTCTCTCTCTCTGTGGCTATTTTATCTTTGGTCTGCCCATCTGGGGCAAGCTGTGGTGATGCTTCGGTATTATGATGCGCCTCGAGGCCATTTTCGGCAAGGAAGTGGTAGGCATCGTCGATGATTAGGTGCGAATTTGTACCGCCAAATCCGAAGGAATTAACAGATGCTCTACGCAGACCAGTACTCGGCCATACCGTTGCTTTTGTGGGAAACTTTTCTAAATTAGTATTGAATTCGTCAAAAAACAAAGAATCAGGGGCACTTACTTTGAGCCGGTAGTATTCATGATCGATATCTTGATTTAACTCAACGAGATCGGCGATAGGCGGTATTATTCCATGCTCAAGGACTAATATTGTTTTAATGATGCTTGCCATACTACTCGCCGCTTCCATGTGGCCAATGCTAGCTTTAGCGGCACCACTATATCGCGTTAGTATAACTTAGCAGTAATTTTTGAAAGGTTGTTTGTTAGAGTCGATTCTTACATATATATTGGGTCTTTCATCCTGCGGCCGCTGAACGCAGCACCAATCGCATGTGCTTCGATGGGGTCGCCAATGACAGTGCCAGTTCCGTGCGCTTCGCAATAGCGAGTTAATTCCATTGAGAGACCAGCTTTTCGATAAGTTTCTTTTATCAAAGCCGCTTGAGAGACTTCATTCGGTTGGGTAAGGCCAGGGGTATACCCGTCTGAATTGGTACCGGTCGACCGAATCACCGCTCGAATAGTATTGCCATCTTTAATTGCATCAGACAGACGCTTTATCAATACAACTCCAAATCCCTCGGCACGGGCGTATCCATTCGCTCGCGAGTCGAAGCTATGGCATCTGTTATCGGGAGATAGAAATCCCATGTTGTCTAACTGGACGAAGAAATCCGGCATATGCATTAAACTGGTACCTGCCACGAGACCCTGAAATGGCAATTAGCGTGTTATTACTAACGACGGGTCAGACCTCGCACTTACCATATCTGTCTCGCAATTTCTTAGGAGTTGGCAGCTCGCATCCAAGGCTACCAAGCTGCTAGAGCAAGCGGTTTCGACTGAAAGACTTGGGCCTTTGAAATTGAAAAACCAGCTAAGTCTATTGGATAATATACTCATATCTTGACCAGTCGCGGCGTATTTCGCGGAGTTTTCCAAGTCTCTCGCACCCATCATTCTATAATCCTGCGACAAGCAGCCGACATGGACGGACGTTTTGGTGTTGGTTACACGACTCATCGGCAGTCCAGCTGTGGGCGTGGTAAGCACCTTTACGTTGGGGGGGTTATCGGGGTTTCCGTACCATTCTCGAGTGCGTGATAAGCGGTCTCTAGCAGAATCCGATGCTGAGGATCCATGGCTAAAGCCTCTTCGGCAGTTATCGAAAAAAAGGGTGCATCAAATGCTGCTATGTCGCCACCGATAAAGTAGCCCTTTGCTTTTTTATCCTTTCATTTCGATCAGCAAGGTCTGTAGGGAATGATTCGAATATTCGATCGATCCGCATTATTTATTACAGTACTATGGACGACCGCTTACCTCATTCCGACTAGAGCCCGTATCGCGGAAAGCATCCAGGTTGAATCTATCCTCTGGGATATTTGCTAGACCAGACTCTCCATTGACTATCAACTTCCAGAATCTTTCCGTGTCTTCAATACCAGAGGGAAACTTGAAGGCGAAACCGATTACAGCAATCGGCTCGGCCGTGGCGGGTGCCCGCTCAGATCTGTTAGGCCCGTTCGCTATTCTGTTGTCAGGTATTCCCATGATTGGCGATAAGCACTATGTACCAATATGCTTCAAAAGGAGGGTTATTTTCACTAAGCTCTATATTCGCGCCCTCTCACAAGTTGCATAAACAATAGTAAACAGAGCTGACTTTTCTTTTTCAAAAACAAAAATGGTTACCCGAGTATAATAATATAAATTACGGCTGCAGCATTTTCAATAGCACCATCAATTCCGGACTAAGTCTTCGGTCGTATATTAGTATCATCTAGGAAGCCCGGGACAGAGTACCACCGCGTCCCCGAGGGAGCTAGCTTCAACGGCAACTAATTGGACAACCTACGTCCTTGTGGCTAAAACTCGGCAGCTTGCTAAGGGCAATCCCGGCGCCGGTGTTCGGAGCACCGAATCCGGCCTCTTCACAGCATTATAAACTAGGTTAATAACCGATATTGGGCGTGTCGCACCGGCGAATAGAGTGTCAACGCAGCCGGCTTCCCTAAAACTTACCACCAACACTGGCTCAGGAAAACCGTCCAGCATGTCGAGATAAGCTCATTTGGTATTTCACAATCTCGCCTGGCTCTCGCATCGTGAATTGATTTATTTTTTACCCTTCGATATTTCTCTTCAGCGTGGATCTAAGTGACGTTATAGTGCAACCATACAGCGACCAAGGCTGATTGAGAGTCGAGAATAACGCCAACGGAATTTTTTTTTTATCCTCGAGATTCATAAATCCGATGAATATTGTTACAGCGATTTGGTATCTTAGGTACGAAGTTTTACCAGACGGTATTGTCGATATGCCCAAGAAACAACGAAAGAAAAGATAAAATCGAACAGGACCCCCCAGCACGAGCTCCGCGTTGTCAAAAGTAATGTCATTCGTGAAATTCAGCCATGTGCATACATTTGCAGGGGTTAGCACGACAGGGATCGTGTTAGAGGCCCGTTGAAGCGATATGGACTTTTGGGCGTCGGATTTACTCCGAGTATTACACTGCAGCTAACTTACCAAATATCGTAAACGGCTATGCCATCCCGTTTCCGGACGGATTTGTAGTGGACCTTTAAAATCTGAGATTCCTTGTTTCGGCGCGAGAAGCGTCACGTCAACATTTCCAAACTGGAAGCCTTACGTAACTGGGAACGATCCATGTGATACCAAAAGACTACCTGCCGCAAACACCTAGCTATGACATATACACCAGACTGCCCCTGTTTTTGACCATTTGGAAGCACACATCTTATATATCTGCGCTGTCGGAAGATTCAGAATTTGCGGGTCGCGTCGACACTCGTAATTAGAATTAGAATCATGGGCAACTACGCTGATGCCTCGGCTAGTCGCATCCGAGCGATGGCGTTGGACCAGGAACCAGCGGAAGAACAAATGCAACGGCGACCCACCCAAAACACCAGACATGTCGTCTTCCGAACACTATGCATCGCTGGAGCCGTACTCCTAGGCTACCACCTGCATTATCTTCACTCGCTCTGCGCCGCCTTCAACTTTCAGGTCCCATCGCTATCAACAACAGGTGGGCAGAGTAGAATCGCGTATCAATCCCAATCTCGAAACCTAACGCACCTCTGTCCTCGCGTGGACCCCATCTCGCCAACAACGACCAGCAAAGGCCTCCAAGCCGCGCTGGACGAACTTCACTCCGATGAACATTTCCACCACTCAGCACACCTCCTCGGCGAGGCCGTGCGCATTCGAACGGACATTCACGATGACGCCGGCGACGTAGGCAAGGATAGGCTCTGGGAAAAGATGGGCAATTTTACAAGATGGTTGGAACGTTCATTCCCGCTCATCCAGGGGGCGCTGCAGCTGGAATACGTCAATACCTACGGCGTGCTGTACACTTGGACCGGCTCCGACAGCTCTCTGAAACCGATCACGCTGATGGGTCACTACGACACCGTTCTAGTAGCGCCCGAAACCGTCGACGAATGGACGCATCCGCCGTTTTCTGGCTACTTTGATGACGAAGGGTACATTTGGGGTCGTGGGGCCTCCGACGACAAAGCCCAGGTGATAGCCATCATGGAGGCCGTGGAATTACTGCTTACGGCGGGTTTTCAGCCTAAGCGAACCGTGGTGCTAGCCTTCGGCTTCGACGAGGAGATAGCTGGCGGACGCGGCGCGGCACAGATCGGGCCGAAGCTCCACGACCGATACGGGGACAATGGCATCGCCTTGATAGTAGACGAAGGGGTGTCCCTGCTGTCTGAATTTGGAGCAAAGTTCATGGGGGTGGCTATTTCGGAGAAAGGCATCGCCAACCAAAAGATCACGGTGCGCACCACCGGCGGCCACGCAGCGATCCCGCCGCCGCACACGGGTATCGGTATCATGGCCGAGCTGATCACCGAGATCGAGCGGCATCCGTACGCTATCAGCCTGGCGGACGAAAACCCCTTATACAATCTACTCACCTGCGCGGCGGCCTACGCCGAGGACTTCCCAGCGGATATGAAACATCACATTGAAAGTGGCGATAGACAAAGCCTGGCAGAGGCCGTAGCGGAGATAAGCCCGCTTTTCAAATCGCAGGTGAGAACGACAATAGCGGTAACTACAATCAACGGGGGTATAAAGTTCAACGCGCTGCCAGAGTCCGTAACGGTAAACATCAACCATCGGATAAGGACGGGTTCCAGCTCTTCAGATGTCAGGAGGGCGACGGAAAATCTCGCAGCCAAGATTGCAAAGAAGCACGGCCTGCAGTTGATCGCGTACCCGGAGAATGCGACGTACCCAGGATTATCGATCACGCTGGAGCTAGGCGACGTGCGAGAGCCGGCTCCTGTGACATCTTCAAGGACGGATGCATCGACGCCATATCGCCTGATCGCGGGGACTACGCGATCGGTTCTGGGAGAGGAGTTTGTGGTGACTCCCACCCTGAACGCGGGGAACACCGACACATTTTATTATTGGAAGGTGTGCGATAACATCTTTAGGTACTCGCCGCTGCCGTCGGCGAGAGAACATATGCATACCGTCAACGAGCGGATGTCGGTGAAGGCGTATATGACGATGGTGGAGTGGTTCTTCACGTTCATAAGGAACGCCGACGAAACCGATTTTGAACAATGAGGTTGCATTAGCTTTTTGTAGCGCTATTATAGGTTACCCTGCAGTGCAGGCCGGCGCATTTGAATTTCATTTATGGATATAGCCACAATGAAGAAATTGGACTTTTCGTGTACGCATACATAATACACCCTAATTACTTTTACACACCCGTTGATACCCTTCAACTCGTAATAGCAGTCTCCGACTTTATCGACTCCGCCAGTCGCGCGATATGCACCGGCGTCGTCTTACAGCATCCACCTATGATAACCTCCCCCCAGCACCCGTCCGCAGCCGCTTCCCTCGCCACCTCCATCATCCGCTTACACCACCCTTCCACATCCGCATCTTCCTCCCCATCCCACGCCTTCCTCTCGACATCATACGTCAGCCCGGCGTCCGGGTATATGACCAAAACCGCCAATTCAGGCGGAACTCCCATCTCCCTCACCGCACGAGTGTATATACCAACTATCCTCCGCACTAGATGCAATTTTGTGCAATTCACCCCGACACCCCTGGGCGCACGCACACCTTCACCATTATCCCGTAGCACACCGGCAAACACCTCCCCTACAATCCTTCTCACAGCTTCCTCCGCTGGCGCAGTCGTATACACCACGCTAACCCAACTCTTTACCGACCTAAACCGCTCCGAATCAAGCACCTCCGTCACAGCGATAACCTCATCCACGCGCGAGCTCGGCACGGTCTCCACAGCCAGCACATCGACAGCTGCAAAAGCACCATCCTGTGTCGCAAACAGTCCTATCCGATCGTCGTGCCACTGCCGTAGCGCGGTTATCGTCCGACTGCTACCGCTGCCGCCACCGCTATCATCGTAATTGTAAGGCGGAGGGTATACGCCAGAGTATTCCTGCCCGGGACTCAAACTCGCCCCAAAGGACCCAAGACTGAGCGCCACTTTTACATCCCTATCCCTATCCCTGTGCCTGTCCATATCCGTATTTGTATCCGTATCCTTGTCTCTATACGTCGCAACAGCGTCACGAGCAACCTGCATACCAACGTCGCAAACCCGCCGCACCTCTTCACCGTCTACAACACCGGCCCTCCCCAGCGTCTCCCGCGTGAGCTGGTACGTCGCCGTCGACAGATAGGTTACACCAGCGGCGAGGTATCGTGCGTGCGCAGCGGATACGCGGCCGGGGTCGCGAGGGAGGTCGGCGGCCGACCATAGCGGGGAGGTTGCAGCGTCTGGAGAGGAGGTGTCGCAGAGGAGAGTGCCGAGGGCGCCGTCGAGGAGCGTGATTTTGGAGGGCATCGTACGGTTGTGGGGAACTGTGCGACAGGGGTTGATGTCAGTTTGTGGTATTTTTCAGCGCAACGCAAGTTGTCGATTTATCGGCTGGAGCCTTATTATTCTCCGTCGAGGAATAGACCGCATCGGATAACGCTTTAAATGGAAGTACTATGGTTTATTGATGCGGTAACTTGAATATAAATACCATCTAGTATGTAAATTCCATCAACAGGCAAGTTATTCTAGCTAAATACAAAAAAAGCACCAAGACGCCTCGACATGCCACCACATCTGCCCGCAAATATGTAGGTATATGATCCGTATAAGCCCCAGCCGTATATGCATTTATATCCCAGTCGTCCCATATCATGCCCGCCATATAAGTCCGTAGAAAAAGAACCCGTCAAATAGAATAAACAAATAACTCCCAGATTCGCCAGAATGATACCTCGCACTCACATTCCAATACCGCTATCTTCGCCATCCCCATCATCCTCCCGTCTCTTCTTCCCCTTGCCCTTCGCCCTCCCCTTCCCTTTCTTACTCTCCGTCGGCGTTTCCATCTCCTCCTCTTTACCATCATCGCCCCCACGATCCGTGAGAAAGGCAACGCCACTCCTCGTCGCCGCCCCTCCAAGCTCCATACCCCTCACGCCATCAACAGGCAACTGACACCACGTACACCAAGCTCCATACCGCCCATCCCGGGGTACTATCCTCCCACAAACACATCTCTTCACCCGCCACTCCTTCTTCTCAACACCCGCGTACTTCCGGGGCCGTATTATCACCCCGTACTTATTCTTCCTCCTTCTCGCCCTCCTCCTCGAAACCAACACCCCATCCGGCCCGCCGTATTTGCTATCGTTCCCAAACCACGCGTGCTCTGCACACCCTCGACACTGGAACCACATGTCCGTGGGTATCCCCCTCGCGTCGCGGAGTACGCACGTGCACAGTTCGACGGGGCCGATGCCGCCCGCTGGCGGTGGCGCAGGTTGCGGACAGCGGGAGCAGAGGTAGCGGATTCGGGAGCGCAGACGGTGGGATTCTGCAGTGTGCGTGGCGGGCGCTGATCGTGCCCAGACGGATTGTGGGCCGTATGTCTCGTCGGCGATGCAGGTCTAGAAGCAGAGCATATTCGTTAGCCATAGTTCTATTCGATATCACACTTTTGTTTCTATAATAGGGCGTGTATAGGTATGGAGAGCAATACATACATCGCACTTGGGGACAGCACACTGGACATCACCGTTGGTGTAATTGTTGAATCGCTGCGAGTTGTTCGGCCGCACCCAGTCGCAAGGGACGACGTCGACACCTTCAGGTTCATCGGAGAAGCGCAGGTCATGATCGTAGCAGCGCGGGATGCTCGTGCGACGACGGTGTGGGTAACGGGCGTCTGCAGCTCGCCGACGCTGCTGTGGCTGTGCCGCTGGCAGCTTTGCATTGGATCGACCACCCCGGAGAGCTGTTTCGGGGCTATCGAGGGACGGCAGTTGCATTGTCAGCTCCGAGCAGTCTGCATCGTTGGCGTCATCGTAGCTGAGGGGTATTGAAGCGAACTTCGGCGGGGAGGATGGGATGGCGTCCTCCTGGATGTTGCGAGATGCGAGAGTTCGGTTTGCAGCTGAGGCGGAGAAGCTGAATGGCATGTTTTCGTCTACCACAGTCTCGAGCTGGCTGATTCTTGGTTCTCCGCTCGTCGGTTCTGATTCTATCTGCTCCTCCACCTGAACAACCTTGGAAAGAGGCGACGCGGGGGCCTGCCGTGGCGTCGCAGCCGGGGTGAGATAGGAGTATATAGGCGACAGGAGGGGGATAATGCGCTGCAGCAGTGGTGATTGCTCGGATGGCGACGGCAACTGCACTTGACTCTGCGATGGGGTAACCGCAGCTTGGTTGCCAGCATACGCATGCTTCTGTCGTGGCAGAGTCGACGGCGGTGTGAGAATGTTGAAGTGACCACTGATGTGAATGTTGACGGTAGCCTGGAGGGGTGTGGCGGGCGTAGCGGGCGCCGGCGAGGGCAGGCCGCCATGGAAGGCGGGGCGGGGTCGCATGAGGCCCATGGCGTCTATGATGAGACGAATAAAAAGTAGAAGAGGACAATGGAGACGAGGGAGTAGTAAAGCAGCGAAGTGAACGGGACCTTTGTCAGGGTCATATTCGATTCAAGAATGATGTTTAGTACAATTGAAAAGTGAAGGTATGAATAAAAGGTCGAGTTTGCGAGCTCGGGGTATAAGAATAGCGTTCGAAGAATGGAGGGGATTCCAGCTGTCAATTGAAGCACAATCCCAAAAATGTCCACGATGCTCGTTTGGGTCGGCTGGCCGGCGGCACCGTTTCTTAAATGTGTTGGGAATGTGGTTCATGTCCGCCAATCGCAACGCGACAACACACCGGCCCGCCACGCAGCCAAACAGCTCACCGCACAGCGACTCAGCTTGCTGGCTCGCTCCACCGCACTGCGCTGCTGTGCGCTGCTGCAATCGGCTTGGACTGCACCGATTGGATTCGATAGTAGCGCCGGAGGAGGGATAGTGTGTGCGTCTTGGGTAGTTCGACGCTGGCTCATGCGGCTCCATGTAGCTATCTCAGACAGTCTAGTTTGTGGAAACATCTATCGTCTCTCCATCGATAACTACTTGGGACAGCAACGCAGAAAATAGCAATATGCAACAAATGCTTTAGCACACATACCTCATGTACATACAAGTCCCCCTAGCTTAGGCTTAATCGTGCCGGTAGATGCGTAGTGTATAGAAATAGATACTTTTGGGACAAATTCAACGCGAAGAGTAGCGTCCAAACCAAGACTGATCCGGGTTATAGAACGTAGGAGCATGTTGAATGTCTTCTCTGAACCACCTGCATCTGTCACTAATTATAATTCCGTTACCATTTGAACCAACACATCGATGCCTGCGTTTTTACCCTCGACCCACGCACTACACCCCAGGACTAACCCTCTAACCGGAGTACAGGGAGTTGCTATTCAAAAAGCCGTTAGATACAAGATGTAAACCTAGAAACTGATATAGGATTTATAGACTTAGCAAAGCTCCGAGCCCCATTTGCAACTCGATTTGTTTTTGGCGATTATTCTGGAATTGCTGAATTCTCAGAACAATTTCTTTCTGCTTGCCACCCCGAGAGGCAAATTCAAGTGCTCGATTTATTCTCTCCGGATTATAACGAAGAAGCACGTCAACGGCTTCCACGCGTCCTTTCTCAGCGGCTATCTCCAGGGCTGTATATTGAAATTCTTCGTAAATTTTGCGCCGCTCGCCTTCTGCATGAGACTCTTTCCCTTTCCGTTTTCGACGAACAGTCACATTAACATCCATTCCATTCTGAAGTAGAAGCGTGATCATGTTTGTCATCCCATAATAGGCTGCGATATGGAGAGCTGTAGTTTCGCCATTGATTTCCATTGGTGTATTGTTGCATTTGGGTATGAACCATTTATCGTTAGCTAGAGTGCCACGATGGTTTACGAACTCGCTGCCTTCAGATTTGGCTAGTGCTTCCACTGTGTGTCGACATCCGTGAACAGTTGCGAGTAGCAGAAGACCTTTTTTTGCGTGAGCAGATATATTGGTAAGGATGCCTGTTGTAATCAGATTAGGTATAAGTGGCAAGCCTTCTCTCCTTAGCGTTTCCCTCCCATGCTGTTTGCGCGGACTTCGGTCCTTAGGAGATATTATAACAACAGCGGAATGTAAAATTGTGAGGTTATCGTCTGTTTCTTGATGGACATCCCACCCCAGATTCAGAGCTGCTTTCAAAGCATTAACAAAACATGCCTTATGCTCTCCCTTGAAAAGTTGGACGACTGCCTCCATGAGCTGAGATTTGGCGTATTCTGAAGCGGCTTTTAGGGCATTATCCATGCTGATGGGGTGCTCGTAGTGAAGTAGGGCCTGCATAATCCTCTGGAGCATTTCCCCAGACTCATAATGCTCGTTAGGTGGATTGTTCCATATATATGACCAAAATATTGGTGTAATTATCCTCTTCCGTAACCCTGTCGAGAAGTCGAGTTCGAGTCCGCAGTCAAATATTTCGTTCCAAAGTGCAATGATTGTATGGGGAAAATGTGCTGCGATGCCACTATATGCGCTATGATTTTTGTGAATCCAACAGAGCATATCAAGCTTAGATTTGTCCTCAAACTCTAATATTTCAAGCACTTGACGCAAGATTACCTTGCGAGCCTCAAAGCCTCCACCTAGAGTCTCTGCGGAACCCGCCAGAAGGTCTTTGAAATCTTGAGTTTTCCTACTAATAATAGCTTTGTATATGAGATCTATTGATGTGCGTTCACTCTCCGGCAATGTCAACCTGCCAAGGGTTTCGGTGATATAATCATCAGATAGGGATTCATTGAATGCATATGTGGGTCGAGCCGTGTTGCTAGAGCTAACACCGCTATCTTGGAGAACTGCAAAGACCTTAGGCAACTCAGCGTCCAGGGTCCTGTAGCCCCCTTTCGCGAAGAACTCCTCGTGTGGTTTACAACACCATTGTTTTTTCTCATCAGTTAGTTCGCTGTTGCGGCCGTGAATATATTCGATCAGAATCTTCTGCAATAGCGCGTCTCGTTTTTTGGTCGACCCAGTCCTATATCGACAAGCGAGAAATAGACATAGTGCGGGGTTCGGCAGACAAGTCAGATTTTCGAGTACAATCTCGATATTTCTGGAAATCTGTGAACGTATGGCCACATGCAACGGCGTTATAGGGATCCTTATGCTCAATCCGTCGTACGTATCCAGGTCCCACTCGCCAACGGTAACGTTGACACTAGCCCCGCGGTTTAGCAAATTAGTAATCACAGATGCTGATCGTTTCTTTTCTAGTGCGAGTGTAAGGATATGATAAGCTGTACGTATTTTCTCGCTAGTACTATTGAAGCTATTAGAAGCTCCCATCTCGTGTTTGGAGGATGCTTTTCGGAGAAACCTCCAACCGCCCCATATGGTATTTATGTCAATCTTCTGGAGTAGGAGTTCCATTGGGCAGTCTGGTGCCGTTTCTAATGCCTCATTGTTTTCTGAGAGGCTTTTGCGATGTAGTACTGTTTGGTAGCAGCAAAAATTCCACAGCTTAGGGGGGTTTCTGTCCTTTGGTCCACGCCTCTTGGGGATCTGCAAAGGATATAAGTCTTCTGCATCAACCTGGTTGATTTCGAGCGTCCATGAGTAAGAAACTGTGCTGATCGTATTAATAAGCGCCTTTTGATAGTTACCCACACAGTTCTCCAGAAGATACGTGGCGATACCATCGTACGTTTCCATTGATGTAGATGCTAGGTCGATGGCTCGTTCATTCTTAGGAGCCGGGATTCCTTTTTCGTTACACCGCCTCATCACATATTTCCGCCGTGGCTGTCTGCGAACTTCAGGTCCTTCCCGAACCTCGGTAGGCTTTCGAGCTTGGCATGCTAGCAGGAACAGCTTGGTCCCCAGGTCCCACCCTGGGTACGCCGAACTAAAATCCGAGTACACGTCCAATGATGTAGGGTGTAATCCTTTTTCTATCAATTTGCTGATCTTATCTATGGTGTCGTAAGTCAAGAATCGTGGGGTAACAATGATTGTTTTTAAAGCTTTCTCTAATTCTTGTGTCGAATCCAAATTCAAGCCCGGGAGCGCTTCAAGACACCATGCTTTCCCATTTTTTATAATTCGATCAGTTAGGGCGTTTGAGATAGTAGGCGATCTATCCTGATGGATAAGGCGCCAAGCTGACAGAATATCTGAAAGAGCGAGAGATTTGGGTGGCCTTCTCCCGATAATGGTATCTCGGAGTAGTAGTTCCAACAAACCTTTTGTAACGGCAGGCTCAACTCGGATCACTAGTTCCATCAACGATGGAAACTCCTCTCCTACTAAGCTTCTAAACCAAACCTTAACCCCTCTGGTTTCGAGCATGTTGTTGCCTGAAAGCTGTATGATGAACTTGGTAAATTCTTCTACAGACTTCCTAACAGTTTTTTGCTCATGTCTCATTGGGCTAGTGTTGTATTCCAGGGGGGGTGTTCCAGCAATATTAGACGTGCCTACGCTGCTACTACCGCAGTCTCTAGCGCTGGAAGGAAATAGACTCCAGAACTCGGGATCATCTTGTCTATCCCAAAATTTTAGATCTAAGCAACTGTTAGCCTTGTTGGCTTAGTCGTTCAAAGTAGTTTATATACATACCATCCGGTAGACTTGACCACACACCATCAAGGATTTTCTCAGTTAGAATGACGTTAATACCTCTTTGGTCAAACGGTGTCGCTTGAGGGTCAGAGAGTGTTGGAGGCCTCCATATTTGCATCGGCCCATACGGATAGTAGCTCCTTTTTTCTTTTCGACCTTCGGGAAAAGCCGCATGTGAAACCAAGTAGCCTACTTTATCATGCTATAAAACCCAGGGGTGACCTGATAATACTTTCCACGGCTGAATATCACGTTTGTGACGCTTAATCCCTCGTTTCACTTTCGCTTGAAGGCTTTGCGTGGCCTGTGTCCAAGTCTGCAATCTGGCAGGTAGCAGTGGATCAGTAGCCTCGAGACCAGGCGCTCGAAGCAGAGGTAGATCAGCCGGTTCTCCATCCGCGTCTGCATGAGAGACGTTTCCGGGGATCGCTTGTCGTTCTTTAAATTGTAGATTGTGGGACAAATTTTTTTTATATCCCCATTTTGTCCTTTGATAATATAGCTGACGGGCACTAGATTGGGAGCCACGGTAAGAAACCTCTTATGTCAACAGTGCAAACACGAAAGAACATGAATGTATGCATACTCAACTCGAAGGCCATACTTGTCTGCTAGATACGCGCAGCATTCCTTGTCTTTTAGGCCCTCGTTAAAAGTCAGATTGAAAATGACCGCCCGGTATGATTCCCATTGTGCGGGGGTTAGACTATTCTCATTAACCGGCATTTTGATCGATTTGATAGTTGACAGGCTACAATTGAACTCAAAGCGATAATGCTTGCTTGATGATCCTTCTTAACCCGAGATTGGTTCGGATCTTATAAGATTTCCACGAAGTAACAAACTGTTGAATGAAGATAGGAAATAACGTGGGCTGCGGGGTATACTAGCTAGAGTGGGTATCGTGAAAAGAAAAATCAGGCTGAGACTTTAGAGAAACGGATCATTCAGGCACGATTTACAATGCCACGTCATCTTCAATGATGTCTCCCCGTAAGGTTTGTTCTGGTCGACTGTCGAGGAAAGTGGACCAGGAAGCTCGCCTAACACTCAACAACGGGCTGGTAGCTGGTAGATATTGTACCACAGGAGTCGAAATTTAACTGAATATCACAATACGCCCATAATAAAGAGCCGCAATATACTCTGCATACTTGCACTCAATACTTCCAATTTAATCGCGGAGCGGAGCTAGACATAAAAGGCTGAAGGGATGACCCCTTCCATATCGGCCCAAGTTGACAAAGAAACCGAGTTTTGGGTGTGGCAGAATATCGCCTTGCATAACCATAAAATATCTGATTCGTTGGCTGCTACGTGATCACAATCATGTCGCTGCGGCGTTGGTGGGTCAAGTCGAGGTACAGGAAGCAGAATCCACAATTGGGATTGGAAATTGACATTTTACAAATGCGCTAGTGCTTCTTTGGGACATTTGCCAAGGCTTTTCAATTGTCAGAGTATCACTGCTGTGCATATCGGTGCAGCTTTTGATGCCACTTGGTTAGGCAAATGCAAAGTTTGTCCAAGCTGCTTGGACTCTTCACCTAAAAGATACGCATTGCTGTGACGCGGGATCTGAGAGCAGGGGCTAGGGACGTAAGCTTGAGAGTAGAGTACAACTGGAAGCCGAATTCACACAGCTCTCAACACAAAATTTGATCATGAAACTATGTTAGTTAGCCATCATGAACTGCTTCTTCTTGAGCATCTTTGTAGGCAGTTTTTGTCTATATAAGGCCTGGTTTCTTTCACCCATCCTGCCTCTCATCCTCACCTCATTCACTACGAACACCATCGGTCAAATCTTTCATCTATTCATACTGAAACCTTACCATACAAACATATCTCCATTTCAATTGATCAAACATCTGAATACCTCATCTCTATCCTACATAAGCTGCACGCACGTGCAAAAAGATTGTAGCGGTCTGCCCAACCCAGTAGCCAAAGGTAGCCAAAATGGCGTCGGATGGTCATAGCACCCAGAAGCGGCCGAGGTCGCAACAGTTTTCGTTCCACTCGAGCTCTCGTCCATCGATGCCTCAAACTGAGACTTGGGTCTCCCAAACTGACATGTACAGCGACGCCACCCGAGAAAAGATATTTGACGCAATTGACAAGGTCCGCCAGCTGCAACTTGATGATATATCTATCAATTTGCCACAGGTATACCTAAATCTTTGTCAAATACATTTACCTAGTATATATTTCTGAAGAAATAACATATGGACTTTTTAATCTAAACAGATTGCTGTTATCGGCGACCAATCTGCCGGCAAATCTTCTCTTTTAGAAGCCACGACGGGGGTACCATACCCTTCTAATGCGGATGTCTGCACTCGCTTCTCTACTCAAGTCGTATTCCGGCGTACGGATTCTGCGAAACCTGTGTTTAGGGCGACCATCTTACAGGGTCCAAACTCCGCAGACGACGATGGAAAGCCGAGAACTACTGCAGAGCTCAAAATTTCACACATCCAATCCGATGCTAGTCCTCACGACTTTAAGGCAATACTTCAAAAAGTAAGTTTTAAGGTCACCATTCTTTTGACTTATTAAATCGATTAATCTCATAATCGAGCAGGCTGCGAAGAAAATGGGCATTGCAGCCGATTCAAATGGAAAGTCGGTAAAACAGTTTTCTAGCGATATCCTTCAGATCGAAGTTTCAGGCCCCGACCAGCCCCATCTCACCATAATCGATATTCCCGGTCTCTTTCAGTGTAAGTCGCATGTTAACCGTTAACAATATTAAATATAACCCAATCGACTATAATCAAAGTTGTTTCAGCCAACTAAGCTGATGATCTACAGGCGATACAGGAGACCAATCAGAAGAAGATATGGCTGTCATTAAAAGATTGATTGGATACTATATCAATAACCCTGCTACTATCATTATGTAAGTGCATTTCCTTTGAACTTCCTGTGTAAACTTCCACGGAACTGGTACAATGCCTACAAAAGGAACTCCTCCGCTCAGGTACCAGAACAAGTGGTCTAAAAGTTATAAAGGCGGGTCAAATCGAAGCTAACGATATACGATCCATGTCCAAAGTGCGGTTATAGATGCGCGCAACAATTTAGCCAACCAGGGTTCCTTTGCAATGATCAAGAAAGCCGATCCAGGGGGGAATAGGACAGTTGGTGTGGTAACAAAATGCGACGCAGTAGAGCGTGGCCACGAATCTCAAGTGAGCATATCCGAACCGCTGATATAGTTGTCTTTGAGAAGATGAACACTAACTTTCACTAAATAGCCCCTTGAAATTGCCAGTAACGAGTTCGACGGCGCCATATTGAAACATGGATGGTTTGTTGTCAAAAACCGCTCAACAACGGATGTTAAAAACGGTGTGACGATGGACGAGAGACGTGAAAGTGAACGTCAATTTTTTAGAAGAGCACCCTGGGATCGCATCAGCCAAGATCGAGTTGGTGTTGACAACCTTAAGAAATTTCTAGGAAATCTCCTCCACGAGCATATACAGGCTGAGCTTCCAGGCCTCATCGACAAAGTTAATGAAACTATAAGAAATTACGAAACCCAGCTCCATAGTTTTGGAGAGCCTCTGTTGAATACCGCCAAGCAAAGATTTTATTTAACAATGAGGGCTAAAGACTATACGGTACGGGTAGACGAATGTCTTAAAGGAAGACTTTCTATACAGGACAAGGATATCGACGCCGATCTCAATATCAGGAGCAACATCATGCTCCAGAACGAAGATTTTGCTAGGCGTATGAAGGCTTGCGGTCATACTCGTCTTTTCAAGACCATTGAAGGTGTAGACGACTACACTGGATACAGACCTGAGGATCGGGAAGGCCTGGATCAAAATAGCATAATGGCCACTGACATATACAAATGGATCCAGGTAGTACGCGAGGAGAGACGGGGCACCGAGCTTAAAGGCCTTATAAACCCCCAAGCTGTGGAGCAGTTGTTCCGTGAGCAGGCCAAACACTGGCCTCGGCTGGCCAGGAGACACATTGATTCAGTCTCTCGCATGGTCAAAAGTTTGCATCGTTCTACACTCAATAAAGTCATCGGCAACGAAATGATACGGAAACGGCTTGATGACCAACTGTCAATCAAGTTCACTGCAGCCATCACAGCAGCCAGCCACCAATTTGATGAACTCGTTAAACTCGAGCTCGAAGGTTTTTTGCAAACAGATAACCCAGCCTACTTGAAAGCACTTAAAGAAGCAAGAGACGAACGGTACCTCGGCCATATTAGGTGGCTATTAGGTCAGCAGAGGGATAAACAACTGATTCCGGATATAATCGAGATGTTTATATCAATATTCGTGCCTAAACTAGTTTCGGGAGTCGCGATCGAGCAGGTTTCAACGGTTGCGAGAGAAGTGTTGCACGCAGTAGTGGGAGAGACCATGGGCACCTCTAGTAAAACGTCGGCAATCCTTCGCGAGCTTGAGGCTAAATATCTGGAGCTAGTCGGAAACAACTTTGATGTCGAAACTATCCACGATGTTCTAAAAGCTTACTACCCAATCGCTTTGAACAGGTTTGTTGACAATGTCAACACTATCGTCATTGAAAAAGGGCTCCTCGGCAACCCTGGGCCACTACGTTTATTCACTCAGGAATACGTATCTTAGCTCAGCGATGAAGAACTGAGAGAATTAACAAAGGAAGACGAGCAAATCGCTAACGCTAGAGAGAAGCTGCAGACAAGCTTGAACCGCGCTTTGGAAGCAAGAGATGCTGTGGACGCAATCAGCTTGGAACACACGTTGAAACCGAAGACTTCTGTGGATGCGATGGGAGAACCGACGACGCGAATTTGAGAACTAGTCTCGTTTGCAGACATCTACCTTACACCATACTTGTGCGCAGGAGGGATGAAAATAGAAAGACATCTACCCAAATCTTCTTTGTCATTTTTGTCATTTTTGTCTTTCGCGAACCCAAATTGAGTGTATGCATCATATAGTTAACGAAAATTATATTGACTAACGAAATATAAGAACGAAATTGATATTTATATCCCGCGTAGACTTGTCTCGTTAACCAGATCTCGTTAGTTGTTGGAGCCGCGTAGGCTATGCAGGACTAACAAACAAAACGGGAGATTGGGCACAGAGTCCAGTTTTTCAAATACCATCTCGATATTTTGAGACCTTGCAACACAGTCAATACAATACGCATGGCGATATTATTACGGTGTTTGCAGGAGTCCGAGTCGCTACTCTCAATCCGTCAGGTGTCTGGAGGTGCCACTCGCTAACAGCTCTGTTGAAACTGCCCTTGCACTGCAGCAGATGAGTAATGACAGCTGCTGGTCGCTTCCCCCTAATGCAAATTTCCGATGGATAACTTCTATCAATATAACTTTTAATGGGTTTTTGGTAATGGGTTTTTATTCAACTTGCAATAAATTTTTCGCCTGGGGTTGGTTCAATTTTGATTGAAAACTAGGATTCGGATGGACAACCCTCTTTTGGAAAAGCCAAATCCAAGCCGCCCCATGTTATTCCCTAGTCTGGACAGAGAGATGAAAGCTAACGTTAACTGTCAGTTGGGAACACACCCCTCAGCTCCATGCATGTGTTGAAATCAGAACAATGAGAATAATTTAATATTAATGAATATGACCATAACAGTTACAGGCTCGAGCTGCATGTTCAGCAAAAAAGAAAAATGTAATTCTTAACATTCGGGTGTTCGGTCACTTATTGAGGGCTCTTCTTTAGTTCTAGATTCAGGCCTTCGTTAAACTGCTAGCTACGATTTAGTCAGGCCGTGTTCAAAGGCTATAGATCCGAAGTGCGAAGGTTATAAATTTATAAAGGCAACGGTATCGCGGTGAGGATCGAGCAAAGTGCGCCAATGCTTGGTATCCACAAGTAAATTTCTCTCAAACTCGCTTTCTTTCTAAGATCTCTAGCATCTGCCAAAGTCTGCGGAAGCCAAGAGGCATAACTATTATGCGGGGTCTCGACCTAGCTAGAGCGTCCTCAGATCCCTGTGCTATAGCAGCTGAATTAAAAACCTCAGAGAACGTCATGCTCGGCGAAGAGGCCGAGTAGGGAAAGAGCTGAGCTCAATTTTCAAGTGATCTGTGGCAAATCAGTTTATCTAAAGGATAACTTGGATTGAAACCTGCCAGTCTCGCAAAACGGTAGTTTCTAACAGATGTTTCCTAAACAATTTAACATTCTATCCTATGAAAAAGATATCGCGCATCGAAGCCCAGCCATATGTAATAGCTCCCATTCATACGTTCATGATATCTACGATATAAGCGGTCGCGAAGAGTCCACATATGATAATACAGGCTCTCTTATCGATATCGAAGTTCGAACCAGAACTCTCTTCATATCATTAGCGTGACGCAGGCATATGATCTCCTTCAAGGGGTTGATAGCGCTAGCCAAACGAGCACCTTCCCCACACTTCAATCCCTCCACCACTTCTGATTATGATTGAAATCCAGTAGAGTTGAAATGTATACAACCATCTGTGCCCATATGAATATGGGACCCCAGCCTATAAATACCCGCCCGTTTGTCCAATAGACTCAAAACTTTGAGCTACACCCGAGTGCTCTCACCTCCCAGTAATTTTGAAATTTGAAAAGGAATCCAACAATTCAGAGTTCACAAAGATACATATTTATCTATCTACCCGTTCGGACTTCCATCACATTTACCGCTATCTCAAAGTTCACAATGAAGGCAACAACTATCTTTACATCTCTATTGCTATTTGCAGCATCTACTAGTGCGCTGGTAGCCGCACCCAAAATCCTAAAGGCTCGAGGTAAATAAACTAAGATCTTTTACTCTCCATTTTTTCAAATGCAGTTTAGTAAAACCGTATTATATTAGAATACTAATGCATAATATTAATATTTGGCAGAAAGATGCAAGAACGGCCAAGACTGCGACACCGTATGCGAGTTATTGACTGAGGGGGGGTCTTCCAAGAATCATTGTGTTAATGGTGGGGATTGTGTCTGCACTGGTCATTTGCCAGCGATAACTTGGAGGTGTCTTGTTGTACCAGTCGCTCAAGTGCAGGATGCTTTCACTTGTGAACAGTTACCGTGATCGTTTTACTCCTGTTAGTTATATATATAGCACAGCCCTAGTGGTCATAATCAAATGAAATGTATATAGGAGTATTAGAGGGAGCTCTTCCGCCGAGTTTCACGTACATGAACTTGAGCTAAGATAAATCTACTAGCCATCTTAGATCTTCTATTACTGTTTGAATGTATAACTTCCATTAATCGAGGCTAGCGTCTAACCGATTGGTGGTCGATCAATACATCATCATGCAATGATGAATTCCCTTTTCTATCATATGTATTTATACGTCGGCGCTTCGAATATGTTCTAATCCTCTAAAGGTACGTTATAGTGTCATATTTCGGAATAGTAACAAAGAGTTGCAGATTTGGGACTATCCTTATCTAGTGTTGACGTATGTCGCCATAACGCACTATCATCATTTTCTGATAGTTGCACGTACATATCAGCTGCTAATAAAAATGAAACTAGCCAATCATATTTATAGGTAGCATTTAGTAACCTCCACTTCAACTTTCTCTTAAATATAAACCTAGTTTATAAAACAGCTGCGTTGGATTTAATTTCAAAAGTCCAAGCCTTTATACCTAGCGAAAAGGCCTTTTTTAGATCTTATAGTTTGGATATTTATACGTACTTCTTCAGCGGCCTATCTACGAGACCCATACCTATCTGAAACCTCAGATTCATCTCAAGTTATAAAATATTCTCCAACCTCGAGCCTTAACCAAACTTGAAATTGGCGGCTCTACGGCACCACGTCTTCCTGTTCTCAAATATTCGATTTCTAAGGGCGTTTGTTACAAAACTGCTTTATTCCCAGAGCGTAAACTGGAAGAAGATATATATAGATACATGCCGATACGAAACTTTGAAGTAAATTTGGGCGAATTGAGTATCTCGATCCTGCGCCGTGCAACGATTATATAAAACTTTGACAACTTGAAGCATCGGATCTTTTAGTACACGACTATTGGTGGTCCGGGTCGACGAGCCACACACCGTAATGAGGCTCGATGAATGATTTCATATATCAGCACCAGCATTCTCCTTGGAATTTGGGATTTCACTTAGTGTGACCCAATCTCTCAGAATCGAATCCGGCTTCGAGAGTTTTGTGCTAGTGAACCCTTTTCAAGAAACGCTAGAACGGAAACTCAGTAGTTACCACTGGAGCACACTAGTGGCTTATAGCCACAACGGCATCCGTTGCCGACACACCTTACACAGAGAAGTTTCGACCCAGCTTTCGTCGCCGCACACGCCTTGCTACAATCGCCGCACTCTTTACGAGATAGCTATCAGGTCACCATAGTTTTGATACACACTCAGGGGACGTTACCTCGCTTTACTAAGGCCTCGGGGTTAGGAGCTGTTATATGTTTCTGGGATGGCACTGGCGAGGCATGCCACAATAGAAATCGAAGCCGAGATCAGAATAGCGGATAGTTTCATCTTAGAGATTTTTCAAGAGATGTAATACTAGAGAAAGTTATAGTTATGCATTCGTTTGGAGAGTGGATATTATTGGGTTTAAATACAACTTTTCCTACATGGTCAGTTCAGCTGATTGCAATAAGTGAAAAAAAAATGGGATAGCCAGAACTTTCTCGACATGCTTGGTTCCTCGTTTGTCACAATCAATCGTACATCATTTTCGCGAGTTGTTCGGTCACTGGAGCGTTCGATTAGGCTAGACTGAGGGCGAACTCGACTCAATTTTGACAGCTTGAAACGGCTGCTCGTTATACAGATGCACGAGCTCGTACACAGGCGCTCGCTCGACCAACAACCTTCCGAGCGGTTACGTAAGTGAAGGATTTGCTTCAGTGAGATCCAATCACCATTCGTCCGCTCTCTAGTGATCTGATAAGGTGTGCTGGCCCAGCTTGGCTTTTGAACCTACCTTGCTTGGTAACACAAGGTAACGCGAGAGCGCTGATAGTCTCGGGGAGGCTGCCTACAAAGCGTTGAATCCTGAGGATATCCTAGTTTGGGCTCGGCAGTAATTATAACTGTTATCGAAAGAGATTGAGCCATGCTTCTCGGTTTTTGACTCTGTTCATTTTTTTGTAACCTTTCAAGATCTTGATCATCTACTTCTTTCAAATTGGTTGTCTTCGTTTCATTAATGACATGCAGGCTATAGCAGTAATCGGCTAGCGAACCCTCGGATCTTGGGTCGCCCCACTGCGGCTGATCACCCCGATCGATCCCAGATTGACTCCGACTTTCCGAGTGGGGTGCAGCAATAATGCAGCCAAAATAGCATCCTTTCGAGCATCGGAAGAGAATGCTGATAATGTATTCACAAGCCAAGTCAGTGAGGAGGCAGCCGTTCGTAAAAAAGCAGTGTACGATAGCATCAATGTATCGAGGCAACGATCAAGATGCCACAGCGTAATATGTTCGTATGAGTTTCGTATGCACCTGGTAAATTTATAAAAAGCGATACTGAAAATCGTCGTGCAAGTCTTCTAAAAATATGGAGTTGCGAACTTGCAGGATTTGCATTTGCATTGCGCCATCAATGCGGGGATATGCATATCGAAGTGGACATGGCGTTAACGTGGTCGCACAGAAGTGGGGATAGCAAAGCGAGCCGAACGTTCGAATATGCAGGTTATTCTTGAACCTTATCTTTTTCTAGTGACATTCAAGGGGTATCGGTGAGGGATCAAGCATGTCCAAGTACTACAAGCGATATCACTAATACATTATTATACACTTTTAATTAGTTTGCATGGGGTCGCTGGCTTCCAGCTTGACCTCTATCTAAGGCTGTTTTGATGATTAGGCTTATCTCGGTTGATTACTGATGCAGATACCACGCATCTCCAACTATTCACCACTGCAACTGCTTGCTACCTTGCTCAACTATAAAGCGATTATAGGAAACAACAGATATCTAGTCCAAAATTTACGATCGAGAAGAGAATCAGATGATAACTTATTGCGCAATTGCAGGGCCCAGGATTGATATTCCCCATAAATGGTCCAAATCCCATGCTCATCTTCGACAGCATCAATAACCAAACGTTTCTGAGTCTCATATACTTTGTTTCGCAATTGCGTTTGTTGTGTCATATGCAAATCTAACTTGGATACAAATGCAGGTATCCAACGAAAGTCTAGTCCTTAAAAAAAAAATTCCTTTGGCCCGATTTATATCAGTGCGGCGATATATGTGCAGTAACTATACGCCCTTTACTAGACCGTCGTACTGTTTGATGCTCCAACTCGGTACTCCTCTTAGCTCAGTGTCTGGCTGACTCGAGGTGAGTACACAATTGCGTATTAAATTGACGTCCAGATTCACCCAAGCGACCATTAACCACTACAGACCTACGCCTGACTTGGAAGAGGACTACTGTAAAATCTGAACGTTTTACCCATGCGAGAAGACGTACTAACTTGGGCATGCGTGTGCGAAAGGCAGGGTCCCCAAGGAAAATGGACTGCAAGATGTGTTGTTATCACGTGGGTAATGCTTCTGTGAGTAAACTTGATTGAAGAAGGGCACCATTGAAGCCCTCCATTGGTAAAATTCCTGATATGTGCGTATATCTACATAATCAACATGGAATCATCATCGCTCGAAAATACAGCAAACGCAATTCAATGCGCAAATAAAAAAATAAAAAAACTAATAAAAGTGTAGAAGAAAAGGTGGATAAAAAGAAGAAATCTAGAATTTTCGAAGTCGCTTCCAAAGGAAAAAAGGTAAACAGGCTAAAACCGGCCCGTCTGTCGGCGCGTTCGCTTCAACCCCAGCGTCAGCGGCCGGGAATCCAACTCCACCGCAAACTCCTGGCTCACAGCCTCATGCACCACCCCGCGGCTGCGCAGCATATCCTCGTTCCACATCCCCGGGCTCGCCTCCAACTCCATTATAAACTCCTGCGAGGCCCTTGCACTAGCTGCTCCCGCTGGTCCCGGCGAGTTTGACCGTGACTGCCCCAACCTGCTATCAATACTGCCGGCACGCGGTCGGCGGTGCAACTCGCGTAGGATGGCATCGAGATCCTCCTGCAGCTCGCCGTCCGACCTTGTCAGATCCACGGCAGACAGACTGCGGCCTCTCAGATGTGGTGATTGCGCACGCTTGGCGAACCGTGCAGGTGATGGTGTTCGCGGAGGGGTGATCGTGACGTCGTCGTTCCCAGCGCTCAGTCGATGGTTGGGATGATGTCCCAACAGAGGACTAATGGGACTAATCAGGTTGGCGATGCCTGCTGGCACCAAAAACTCAGACGATGTCGATGGCGAGTGAGCGCGGAAGGAGGACGGTGGCGGCTTGTAGTTGGCAGGGTACTCGAACCCTTCAACGTCGTAGAAGGGGCCGCTGCCAGTACTATCCCTCGGCCCGGAGAGCGACCATCGGATCGACTGCCCCGACGGCAGACTGAACGACTGTCGTGGTGAGCCAGGTGGTGTGACGCCTCCACGCTCCTGTGGACCATGGTGGTGGTCTTCCTCGTCGTTGGCAAGGCTGGCATCGGACGGTACAGGGCGATATTTGCATGCGATGCCCTTTTCATTGCACTTGCACTTCCCTCGTTGATGTCGCTGCCGCCGCGCGCGGTAGTAGAGTACTCCGCCGATGATAGCAAAGAGAAGTGCCAGTCCGCCACATACACCGACGATGGTTGCCGCCTTGTTAATCGATGGCTGGCTCTGCCCTGCACGGGCGACAAGACGGTGCACTCCTTCCTGCACACCTCGTATATTAATGTCGAAGAATGATGTGGATGGCGATGATGATGACGATGAAGATGGAGAGACTTTGGTATCGGCCTTTGGTATGATGTTGCTACTGCTGCTCCTCAGAGATAACCTCTCCGGTTGTCTCGTCGGCAACGGTGCTGCAGAAACACTAACAACAGTCAGCGACCCCAATAGAGCGACGCAGTATCGCGCAAACGATCTTGTGCACGCCGTCTCCGCCCGCCTCTTCGACCGCCTCGTCATGCAACCCGACGCTTCCGAATTCATCTTCAGTCAGGCTATCACCAATTGGGAAAAGGTCGTATATATTGCTGTATATCCACGTCCGTAGATATGACGACTTTACGGCCGCTACCGATTCATAAGCAGCAAACCTCAATCGATAATCTCCGTAGGCTAACGACTGTAGGTATGAAGGATAGGATAGACTCGAATAAGATATGAAAGAATAGTATTTCCGATGCAATCGTCGTCCTTATACTACTCTTGATCCAACAACCTAGGTCCAGGTATATAATATATATACCCTACACACCAGACAGGCCTAGCTCGCTCGCGGATGAACAGGAGCAAGCAAGCAAGCGAGGACGAGGAGAGTTGGAAAGCAGGCAGCCAAGACCGGTATCAAGGCTATTACCAAATTGAGTCGAGGGGGCGTAGTAGAAGGTAACGTTATAAGGCCGACTGATTTCTGATGTGCAACCACGCAAGCAGGCTGCGACTGTTGTCCGATCTCCGATGTTGGCTGGCGTGGCGTCGTCAGGCAGTCGCGAACCGGATCCTCCACCCGAGACTACTTAGGTAATATTCTAGCGTATAACGTTTGCGTATGATAAGGGACGGTATTGTATATGTATATGGGGGCGTAGTAGTAGTATGCTTGGATGTGCGTTTTTATGGCAGTCTATGTGTATGCGTATGTTGGCTTATATATATATGTATGCGTGTGTGTATATGATATATCGACCCAGGCTATAACGGATGGTCGTCGTCTAGCTTGATCGATTCGCGAGCGTGCGAAGGGGGGAGATATATCGTATTATATCTAACGTTATATCCTAACGTCAGCGAGAGGTGTAAGTATAACTAACCTAGCTCAGCGGTACAAGAAGCGCAGCAGTAGCTAAGCAGGAACGCGAGAGAAAAAAGAAAGCTTGGGAGGGTAATACCGAAAATATAAGTAGTAAGGGAGCGACAGCAGTACAGCATACCCAACGGAGTGGTTGACCATACGGTATTCCTTACTTCCTTCTTTTTTTCGGTCTTTCTTTTCTTTTCTTTTCCTGGGGGCGGGATCCCAGGCAGCTGGCGGGCTCAGATCTAGCCCTTTAGCTAGCCTTTTGGGCCTTCCTCTGACAGGATTCCATTTAGAAACTCCAAGCCATGCCGTATGTGATACTTCTTTTTCCTCACGGGCCGAGCAGATCAACGAGAGCAGTCCGCGTGCATGGGGACGTACCAAAATAATCCACCCTGTATCGTGTGTGTGTAGACTGTCCAGCACCCCGGGGCGTCGACTATCGTCCCGTCCCTTGAACAGAGCTTGGGGTCCTTTTCCAACTTTTTGTCGTGTTCTTCCAAATCGCACCTATATTTACCAAGAGGCGGAGCCGCACCCCCAAAAATTCAAAACCTGTCACCAGAAAAAAAAAAAATTCAGAGAGCATGAGAAAGAACAAAAAAAACTGGGAAGAAAGACGAAAAAGAAAAATCAACCACCAAGAACCTTAAAGGAAAGAAAGCCCGGCCAGCACTCAGCAGGGCCCGCTTGAAACGCCAGGCTCACGCTTTCTCACTTGCCCGTTCTGCTCCTCCGGCAGTGATAGTCGCACAACGGCCAATCGTGCTCCAGGGGTCCCGGCTCACCCACAGTCCGACCAATCAGCTTCCTCTCACGCCGAGACCAACAGCGAATAAGCGTGTTGACATTTCGGGGGACACTGCCACGGTACTTCCTGAAGGTTTAGCACTTAACTTTGCCTGCGTGCTTTGCTTAGTTGCTTGTACGTCGACGGGTGCACTGGAGATTGCGGTCGGTCATGTTCATCCGTTGCTGTTTTTGACCGTCTTGGCCAGCCCCCACCCATCATGACATTGTGCTGTGGGTGAGAAATAAGATTGCATCGTGGGCAGGCGGCTGCTGATGTTTGGCTCCAGCAGCATACACAGTGGGACCTATCAATCATGTGCATATTTGCGCAGTCGTGATCGATTATTTCCACAGCAGAAGTAAGTCGCAGTGTATCCTCGGTTGAACCGAATGATACCATCCATCTGTATCCGTGCCGCGTCAGATAGAATCCAACCGAAATATTCTGAACCAAAAAATTTCCCCAACGGTAAGCTGCGGCCGTCAAATGGAATATTCCGCGACGCGGCGGCAAACTCGCGAACGTAACAAAAGACATTAACATTAATCTCAGCTTCGGGGAAACGTCTTGCAATAGTCAGGTACGGCCATATTTTATATAACCATCTGCATCTACAAAATTTTTAATTTAAAGATTGCGAACCTGCATGCACCGCATAAACATCACGGCCGGGAAGCTGCAGTTGAGACATCTGGATCCAACACGACACGCGAGCACAGAGCTCTAGAAACAGAAGTTAGGAAGCCGACCAACCCAAGCGCCAAACTTTTCCACCATTCAAATGCACTCGGTATTTTAATTTTTTCGATGTACATTTCCAAGACAGACGGATTTTGTTTCAAGCCTTCTAGTTCTGTTCATGTGCATGTTTCTGCTCCGCCTGTCCTTACCTCCTTCATATATCGCGCTGCGATTACGGATGGTTACAGCTGTCCAGCTCTGAATGCGCCTGACTGGTCTGCAGCTCGCAGGTTCAGCTAGCTTGGGGAGGTCAAGTTGATAATTAATATTACTATCAGTGACAGTCAGCTAGGCTATCGATACCAATGACCGTGAGCTGTCCGGTTATTCGCAGTCCGCCAATGCTGGGCTGTCACGTTTGGGTTGAGTACAGTATGCTGCCATGGGTCCACTCGCTGACTGCGAATATTAATCGTATATTATCAGGACCACCCCATCCAGCTAAGTCCGTCGCGTCTCCCGTACACGGAAGAAATGCAAACACCAGAAGCTTCACTGGCTTGCAATTTGCAGCTGTAATTAGCACAGACTACAAACACAGTGCATTTGCGCATGTGTGTGTCTGCGTGCAAGGGAACCACGCATCTCCACGGTGTCTCTACTGGCGCTAGCTATTTACACTACTAACAAGATGGATCAAACCCAACCCACGACTGGGTCCCGATATCCACCAATGGAAACCGAATAGAGTTCTAACGTTAGTTTATTCGCCGGCCACGATTGCAGATTATATTTTATAACTCTATCCAAAAATGTATCTATATACAAGTACTAGTGCCGGTACCGGTACTACTAGTTTTCGTAACTAGTGGACGTGCAGAGCCTCACTCCAAATATCTCAAATACATCCCGGCCAACCATGCAATCGCAAGGCAAGGACCAATTGAGCATGACATTACCAACACCACATCTCATCTCATCACATCACCGGATCAGATCAGATCTGGTCCATGCCACGGCGACCGCTACCAGATGTAACACCATGAATAAGCGGCTGCACTTGCTACTTCTTTCCTCTTTCTCGCCGTCCACGTCCACGTATTAGGCACAGCTTAGCTGCCAAACGTAAAAACGTAAAAACTTTAAAACTTCAAAGTACCATATATGGCCATGGCCCTGCTAACACATGCCAGTCCTACGTCTACCTAACCCTAGCGGATCGGCGAACCAGGGACACCCTGGGCGAGCACTCAAAAAGCTTCCTGCCGCCTGAAACCGTCGGAAAACTGGGCGTGCACTGCACTGCTCCCAGATATAGATAGATACACCGTACCGCGACCTAGCCCCGGAGCGCTCTGCACAGTCCGCCGGCCAGCCAGTCGGAGGCAGGCTAAAGACCGAGCCTAATAGCTAAAACGCCCAGCCAGGCCTTGGTAGTCGCGCCAGCTATCGATTATTTCTTGGAAGTAGAGGATCGACCACGCTGAGCCACATTTAATATAATGCTACTGGCAATTGTCTGGGTTATCCATACGTGTATGGGGTATAACAATAGTAATAATAATGGCTATAGCAATAGAAGTAAAGTAATAATAGACTAATGTTCGAGAGACAACCTGTATACATGCGACAGCAAACTCTTTCCAGTTGTCGACAGCGTGCAACACTTTCTGTTTCCGTCCACCAAGCCAAGCCGCTATAGCACTGCGGTCGAAATTGAAACGCGAGGCGCTGCGTTCGGGCTTAAAAGTTTAGCAGAGGTTATTGAATTTAGCTAGGTTTCTTGAAATAATTGCCCGGAGGACAGTTTCCATGCTGGCACGTCTACGATGTACCAACATGACATAACTTAGACTGAATATTATTGCTCATATATCAGATATATTAGACAACACTTGGCATACGACCCTGCTATTTAGAGACTTTTGGCTATATTTACGCAATAGACAGGATAATACATTACAATCCGTCCGAATATATCTACGTATACCGGAAGCGAGCATGAGTCTATCCCGAGGTCCGTATTTCGACCGACGAGCGCAAGGGCACATGTACATGTACATGCATCTTGACAGCGGGGTAAAAAAAAAGATGTATTTCATGTTTACCCGACAATGGAATTAATATTGCACTGCCGTCCCGGTATCGCCTCGGTCCCGATTTATGCATGCATACACACACATGCAGGAACATTTAAAACAATTGTATATTCACAGTTAGTATCCCAAATACTTGAAACATCGAAAAGGTCGCAAGGCAGATTCGGTTTGAAACCAACGAATTTTTCTATTGTGCGGGAGGGAGATCAATCGAGTGACGCTCGCGCTAGCTAGCTAGCCCCGTTGGTTGCAGACAGCCGATCGGTATTCCATACGATAGCCTCACGACAGAACAGGTGCATGCAGTAAATAACAATGCGTACCAATCGAACAATAAGTCCACCATTCTGGTGCCCTTGCTACTCTTCCGGTCGGCCGGCCGGTCGGATTTTACTCGGCCGTTTCTGCCTCGGCGCAACGCCCGTGCTGTGTACCGTGCCACAGGACCAGAATCGATTTGAACACACATATATATATTCTATCCAATGCGCGAGTGGCGGAAAGTGGCCGCAGCAATGTTCATTAATCTATTATATTTGTACACTGAAGGTGTGGCAACGATTAATCCGAGGCCAGCCTGATCTCGCGCATGCTGATTGCAAGCCTTGTCCCCGCGCCCCGGTGTTTAGATGAAACAGAAGCCTTGATAACGTGCGAGCCAACAGCCGTCCGGGCACGCTCGTCTGAGGCTGGAAGCGAAAAAGGATGGGAGGGGGGGGAAAAAAGGAAGGAAGGAAGACGACGAAAGGAAAAAGAAGGCGACGAAGGATACGATGAAAAGAGGGAATCGATAGCCTAGAGTAACGCTGTGGCACTATCTCTCTTCTCACCTCGCTGCCAGGCCCCAAGGCTACACGAAAATGTCATCCAGTGCAATAATGTCTCTGCCCTGCCTCCCCCCAAAGGTTACCGCATGCTATCGCGCGATCGAGTCTTGGTCAAATCAGGCCATGCAGGTCTATAATTACTACCCGTCTACCGGACCTACGTGTACGTGTACCCTCTCTCCCAATCGATCGGTGGATCGAAGAGCTTTACTGCTTTCGGTCGATGTAACGCGGGGAGGGTCCCAGTTACACATGGCGCTGCCTCTTTTTTGGGGACCATCGACAAAGTGCCAGCGAGCTGCAGCTGCGAGGCTGGTCCAAGCTAGGCTAAGCTTTCCGCAGGCATAACGATGCACTTAGGGTTATTCCGTCTACGGTGGCTTAATCAGGAACACAGTGGTACAATTTTGGCAACTTTGAGGGTCCTAAACATGAACAAGTGCATGGGGGGTTTATATATATCTACTGTATAAAAAAAATGCGATTCCACATCTTGCACGCACCTAACGCTAACTAGCGAATTCGCTCGTATTCGGGTCGACATCGAATCCTGTGTGTCGAGCACTAGCACTAGCACGGTTCCCACCTCCCCAAACGGTCGCTTAGATTTGATCCGTGCCGCCGAAAAGGGAACGTAGCGATAGCTTGGTAATGAATGATGTGAGCTTGATAATGATCTGTAAGGATGGGGATGCCAAAATAGTGTAGATACGATGGTCAGCCGGAGCCGGCTGGCTACGCTGCAGAGACGGATGCCGAATCCAGCGCAGCCAGCTAGCTGAGATGAGATGGTGGATACAAATCTCGGAAAGTGTCGAGGGACGCAACTCTGTAGACGGCGCATATCGTATATCCCCCCCGTATACATGCCGGGAGCATTCGCCTGCTGATGTCCCGTTGACGTTCCGCCCCGAACACGAACACGAATGCAACGAACATACGAACATGGCTTCGGCCAGCCGAAGCTGCTGTAAAATGACGACAACACAAGTTAACTGCGACGTTGCACAAGGCGGGCTTGTTAGGTAAGCCACTCAAACCTCAACACCAGCTTACGTACTCCGGTCGTCGAGAGGTTTCACAAATAGCTTGAAGCCATTCTTCGATCCTGTGGCAGTGGGGGCTCCAAGCAAGCCAGAACCAGGTCGAGTTCGAAACGGGCTTCCTGCAGCTGCGCACGGCCAGAAGCAGTTGCATTTGAGCTCTAGCTCCGGGAAGTGGAGCTTACCTCAGCTGCTAAAATTAGTCGCCGGCCAGCCAGCTGTTTTGCCAGATGCTGGCAGTTGGGCACCAGCCCCCGTCCTGAGCCCACAATTAACGTTAATTGCAATCGGGTTCTCGACATTCGACAGACAGCTTTATTGGAATGTAGATGCATCGGTATAATACTCGCTGTTAAGACTTCCGACATATCCGGGGTTAGCACCACACGCGCATTCCTGCTACTGGATACTCCTATTTCGAAAGATCGTGACTTGTCTCCACGTATGTGCAGTACGTGACAGCGATAATTATAGCAATAGTGGAAACCGCATGCGCACGCACAGAGCAAGCACTCACGCGTGCATGCGATATACCCACCCACTCACGAGACTTTCCTACACGTCCCCTCCCTGGTCTTTCGAATTTTCCAAGCAAAAATTCATAAAATTGACACGCGCATGTCCATGCACGTCCCTTTCAATCCAATCCAATCCAATCGCCCGAGCTGCTGCGGGTTAGCGAGTGAGCGAGTGAGTGAACGAGCCACCTCGCTAGCTAGCTAGCTAGCTGGCTGGCGTGGCTGTGACGGAGGGTTTTCATCACTCAGGCTTTCTGAATTCCGCCGACCGAAGCCTTAAGCAAGCTCGAGCGCTCTGTCGATTTGCTTTGTAATTTTAATTTTTTCCCAATATTTTACGTAACCCAGCTCCCTACTATTGCATTGGGATGTATATCATACCCAGCCCAACCACCGGATCCACTGTGCTCCACCGTGCTGACAAGCTCGAGCTTCCCCCGGCAGTTGGTTTTCGAATTATTTCTGGCTAAACTCGCTTCTCGGCGGTGGGGCAAGTTCCATCTCGTCAGTGCACACAGATCGGGGATAATTGATAATCCGCACCCGTGGCGCTGGGGCGGTTTATGTCGACAAGCCGTGAAGACCAAACATTGAAATGCAAATACTCAAGTTTGTATGCAGTAGCGCCACGAGGCAAAAAAATGTACGAGGCTAACTCATCAGGCCGACGGTTTGCCGGATTGGCTGCTAATTGCCGTATCGATAGGAGTATATTAATAATATAGAGTCAATCTTCGAAATCTCGTGACTCTAACGTGATATCCTTCTTTCCTCATCGCATCCGATGTCCATCTAGAGAAACTATAGACGGCAGGCCCAGCTGCGGTGAGGTAGCAGCGCAGTAGCTTGGCTCAGCAATTAATGCAAAACTGCAGCTGACGAGAAACTCAAATACTTTGGGATCTCGACCTCTGACAGGAGTAGTAGCTAAATGGAAATTTAGAAAATATTAGTCGCAAGATATATAGAGATAGGGCAACCTGACCATTTGCTTCGCAGTTAATTACTGAAGAAACGTGACTTGGCGATGCTCGCACAATGGCAAAATTGGCTTGAAGAGTCGTAAGCAAAGTGTTGTGACAATTAGCTAGGTAATAAGAGCAGCTTTAGGAAAGTAACTATATTGCTACCTGCAATTAATGTAATATTTCTACTTGCTAGCGAAAGGAAACATCCAGCATTAAATGGAATAGAATTCACGTCTTATATAATCATACGAACCGCCCAAGCTGCTAGCTGCCTAACCAGTACGATCCTTCGGTTCGGAAGCCTAAATCCTTATCAGTCTTACGATCCCGTGCAGTGCTTTTGCAAATTCCCAACCACTTAGAACCAAGCTGATGTGAGGCATCGGTCGGAGGCCCTCAGCCGAACCAATCCCATTCCCCTGGTGTTCGGTCCGTTTGACGATTCGCTGCCGTCTCTCGCTAGGCTCCCGTTCGCCAACGGCCGCCTTCACGCATATGCAAATCCGTGTAGGCCGGATAGCCGAGTTGGCCTCGACCTCTGGATGTTGAATCTGGGCACGGGCATGTTCACAGGCATACAACTGGTGTATTCCTGTGGTGCCTTCGATTTAAGAGTACTGCTCTCTGTTGTCGAGTAGATACCGCTCCGTACACGAACCCTAGAGCGGTAAATGTGTGGCGGGCTGTTGCATTATCTGGACCATGCGCACGCGCATGCGAGCGGTGTCGCACTGAGGGCATCGTGCGTCGACAACATGGCAGAAACTTAGTCGACATGGAGCTCGAATGATATCGGATCCGTTTCTCGGCCCGAAAAGCAATAGTTACTTGTCCTCCAGATGCAGAAATATTCGTGAGGAGGCCAGCCTACCAGGAACGTTGCAGTAAATTTGCGCTGGAACTCGGGCTAAGCGCGCGGTTCCCCAGAGCGCAGAACTCCAACATAGGCAGCTCACCTCCTCCGATATAACAGCTCTGCTCGACCAGAAAATATGTACACAGTACTTACAGTTACGAAGAGACGGCACTCTACTATTACACAAGCGATACGATAAGTACCGTGCACGAATATTCGTGCGTACCTGCATCTGCATGCATACCCCATTGCGCACCTGACTTCGAGAACCGATTAACTACTGGTTGCCTGCATGCTGCAGCCCTCCCACCAGGGCGGTCACCCGCATCGAAATTCACACGGTGTCAAGATGGACTTTACTTAAACCGCATCGGGACAGATGGTCGGCTTTTATATATTTTCTGCAGCTCATCGCTGGACTGTCCTGACCACACCCTGCTCAGTGATATCTCCGCGTGTGCGGATGTCTTTAGCAGCTGCATACATCCCCTTCGGTTGCCGCCGGGGGGAGCCCAGCTAATGACCTACACATACAGCCGGCTAGCTATCTGATTAGTGGAAGAGCAAGTCAGGTCTAGAATGTCGACCGCTAAAGCTGTTAAATACTAGGTAACCCCCTGGGAGGCCGGCGCCTCCGTAGCACCGAACCCTCCTTTTTCGTCGACATGCTCAATTGAAATGAAATTTACTTCTAGTCGCTCTCTAGCTCTAACGGTATATATGCTTCGCAATTTCCCCCGGTGTCCAGAAAAGGGCAGATAATTACACTCCAGCTCCAGCTAGTCGGCTAGCTCTCGACTTTGAGATATTCACAAATGCGCGCACGGCAGTCTAGCTCATTCCGGTAGATACAACGTCCTTTCAGCACATCGACGCTGAACTACATTCAACCAGTCTGTGATCCAGCTGGCATGCGACATGATTGATATCACATAACTCCGATATCTTCAAGTTTTTCTAGTTTCTTCAGTTGCTGCGGGACCGGCACTGCTTATGACCACACTCCTTCGATTTCGCTTCATTTCTGTATAGCTTACAATTTAAACTCAAAGCTTTAACGCATCACGATCATTACTTTAAATTTTCTCTTCTTCATATTTATATATTTATCAACATGTTCTTCTTCAGTCTACGCCCAAACGAGGGTACAAGCCGCAAGTCGGCAACATCATTTCTGCGATTTTTCCCTTCAAACTTACTCTACAGCATTATCCGAATTTCGGTGTCTACACTCTTTATAACTGCATTTATCAGTGATAGCACTGCATACATACACAGCGGTAAAGTCTTGACTGCAGAAGCCCCAATATCGACACAAACGGATATACTGTTATCATCCACAAACTATAACCACAACCACACTCACATACATAACCGTCACCACCATCAAAAACACCTTGCAGGTCTACACCACCGACATTACTTCAGGAATGACGTCTACTCCCCCAATGGAGCAGCTAGCCTCCGACGGACCGATAACGAAGACCCTGCACCGGACCTCCCATCATCAACTTACGTCATCCAAGGTCTCACAGGCCCAACAACGGTCGTCATCATCACCACGATCGAGACGATCCGGCGTACAATCACAGTAGACATCCTAACAGTGACAACATGGATTGGTAGCTGGAACGGAGGGGGTGCAGGACAGCCCGTCGATGCTGGTGGCGCTGGCGACGGGACAGGTCTACCACCACCCGCTCCGGCCCCTACCACCACCTCATATCTAACGACAACTACAGCGACTGGACGGGTAGACGTCGTGAGTACTGCCAGCGGCACAGCACCGCTGGCGTCTCCAGGGCCAGAAGCAGGTGCTCTGCTTACCGGTCTGGAGACATACCAGAGCAGCCATGCCGTACCCATATCTACGTCGACCAGCTCCAGCGTATACACGGGCTGGCATAGCTACTCCAGCGTAGAGTACTCACCATCACTATCGCCGCCATCAGACACGACGGCTACTTTCACAACTATTCGTTCGCAGTCGTCCTCCACCTCTAAATCTAAGTCCACATCTACGTCCACATCCTTACCTTCATCTGCACGCTCAGCTACATATTCCCCCCACCCACCGAAAGCAAGCTCACACTCTACTCGCAACCCCACAATCCTCACGACCGTGCCTACGACCGCATATAAAACTGCAATACCGCGCTTGAAATCCACAACCCTAACAACCCTACCCACCGGCTACCTCATCACAGGCGGCGGAGTGATCGGACTACAAACCGCGTCACCAACCACCATCTCCGGCGGCGGCCGTCGCATGGCTCGACCATCCGTTGTTGCACAAGCAGTTGGCGCAGGCCTGGTCATTATCGGTGGCTGGCTACTCGATGCGTGGTGATAGCATCGTAAAAACCAAAAATGTCCACCACAAGGCACTCGGAGTGGGCCGACTTGGAGCCTCGGGAAGGGGAGTAGTACATATATATAAGACCGTATACATCTCACACACAACTAAACTTAGAGCACTGAGATGTAACGTCAGTCTACCCCTGCTCCCATCCCATTCCGTTGAATTGGCTAGCGTCGAGATCGGCCGCTCCCGAGGTAGAGCTAGCTTATTCCTTCTCAAGTCCAGGGCATGCATGCACGCATGCACGTATTAACAGGTGTATATAATCGGCGAGTAGTTAATATTGTTGGGCTACATGGGCTTAATCGAGGAGCGTCGGTTCGGTACTCGCCTGGCGGGCGGGTAGGTAGGTAGGTAGGTAGGTATGCATTAAAGCCTAGTCATGTATATATCCAATTTGCAACTACCCCGGATAGGTCTCACCGGGGCTGGAGATTAATGACTGGCCGGCGAGCTGGCCGGTTATACGCCGCTGTATTACGAATTTATGAAGCTAGTGTTATGAAAGTTATGGATGCAATGCAAGGGACGATATGGATAGGGGTATGTCGAGCTAGAGGAAAAGCTGCAGGGTTTTAATTCATTACTTGGGTAGCTAGATTAAGCTGTTATGTCGTATGTAGATACATGTATCGGTATCCTATACCTCTTAGAAAGAGAGCGTGAACTCATGGTTTATGAGATAAGAATGAATTCAATCTAACAGATTGTAGATTCCAATTGATCGCTCGTCTATACTCCACTTTGACCGTCTGCTTTCAGAGGTACATCTTATACCTGTTCCGCACTAAATGTGGGTTGCGTCTGTTGCAGAAATTCGGGAGGACATCTACTGGCAAAACGTGGGACGCGAACGGTTTTGTGGATGTTCACATGAATACCCGCATATGCATACCTGCATAGCGGCTCGGGAAGCCGAGCTCGAGCCGACCGTTCGAGACCACGACCGGGTAATGAAGACCGATGAAATCTGTTGTGATAGCTTAGGGGGTGCAGCAGAAAGTAGAAAGTCCCACGGGCCGACCCAGTCGAGAATTGCGAATACTTACCCAATACGGCAACTCTGCACCACACGAGCCTTCAGTTTTCTTCCAACTTAGGGTTTACTTTCTGCTTTCAACGAATTTTATGCAGCCCTACCAGCATGATGTTTCATAAAATATTGACAAGCCCTGAGCAAAATACCATTTATCGAAGCTAGGAAATTGAAGTTTAACGGGGAATTCGTGACCCCGAAAAGGTCACAATGTCAAGTTTACACCAAAAAGGTGCTTAAATTTAAGCTTATACGGCAGCTGCAACGGCCCTCCCGCTTTTGCGTAACCCTGATATAATAAATGGCAATACTAAAAATGCATTGATCGAGCGTTTAAATATTCTCCTTGGAATGATAGCTAGCTTCTCGAATAGGGCTTTGCCTATTGCAGATATTCCGAAGATCACGCGATTGTGAACGCCAGCTTACATTTGCGTACTCAACCCGCGGAAAGATAAACTAGCTCCTGCAGTCATATGCTCGGCCTATATAAACATGATGCCCTCTAAATATCTATATATCTACCATTGGATACGGCGCTGAACGCAGGAGTGCTAGTGACTCTTATACTCTGTGAAAACGCCCAGGGCTAGTGCATACTAGACAGGCGCAATGTCGCTCTCCATCACCAATCTCCGGCTGTCGCACACCGCGCACCTCCTCGGCGTCGACATCCCGGCTCCCTCAATCTCATGGGCCTATTCTACCCCTCCATCTGCGCAATCCTGGTGCCAGCAAAGCTACATCCTTTCCCTCCAAAGCTGGGGCGTAGGCGATGGCTTGAACAACCGTAATAACGCTACTGAAAATTCGAATTATGCTGCTGCTGCTTCACCTATCGATTCCTATCTCGTCATCGGTCCGAAGACCCAACAGACCGAGAACATTCCCTGGCCGGGCGCCTTCCCCACCGTGACGTCGAGTCGGATTTACGAGATTGTGCTAGTGGGAATATTAGCAGAATGCGACAAGCCCGCACCCATCGATCTCGCCTTTGGCACTCCGGCAGGGGACAAACTGTCAACATCCCCCCACGGGACAACAGCCATGGACCTAGCAAAACAAATCACCAGCGGCTCTAAAACGGCGGTAAAGCTGGCTCACGCTCGGCTAAGCTTCGAAGCAGGTCTAGTAGGCGGTATATTCACATGGCGGGAAAAGGCGCCTACTCTCGAGATGATAACCACGCCATGGGACGCGGACAACTGGGAGACGCCGAAAGCCGTCAGCGTCCTCCAGAACACGTATAATTTCAAGTCCAAGCCCACTACCGCCAGGATCTATGCCACCGCGTTCGGTCTCTACAAGATGATGATTAATGGTAAGAAGGTCGGCGACTCCATCATGGAGCCCGGCTGGACGGAGTACAGCGTACGCATGAACTACCAAACCTACGACGTGGCGGAATATCTACAACCTGGAGAAAACAACATTACGGTCTACGTTGCCGACGGGTGGTTTCGAGGCCGCATGGGCCCCACGGTGAGAAAGATAGTTGCCCGAAGAGGGGTTTGGGGTAACGAAACGGGCTTCATGGCTGTGATGGATACGTACGGGTCGGACGGGGCTCGTGAGACCTTTTGGACGGGGACAACCAAGGAGACTGGCTGGAAGTGCACTAAGAACTCGCCTATTCTGGATTCTGGGATATACGACGGCGAGCATCACGATGCGAGAGTCAACCCGGACGTCGTTGATAAATCAAACCAACTGCAGTCCAGCGACGGCTGGGAGGATGTTAAGGTCTTAGCGAATGCATTCGGGCCAGGGAAGACTTTGGAGGCTTCGACCCAGCCGCCCATTCGACATACGCAGTCGTTCTCTCCAAAGGGCTACTCCAAGTCGCCGGATGGTAAGATGATTATTGATTTCGGCCAAAACATCGCAGGAAGAATCCGAGTGAAGGGTTCGGCACCAGCTGGATCGACGATAACGCTTCTTCACGTCGAAGTCTTGGAAACGGACGGGACGCCGAGCACGAGCATCCTCCGAAATGCAAAGGCTACGGACAGCTATACCTTCAGCGGCGTGGGGGTAGAAGAGTGGGAACCAGAGTTTACGTACCATGGATTTCGCTACGTGCAGGTCTATCCCTGGATCGAGGGCTTGGAATACGAAGCTAAAGTATATGGAAATGATGTACCGAGGGTGCTAAAGACGTTTAAGAGCTCTCACGAACTGCTGAACCGACTGGTGGAAAACATCGAGTGGAGTGGCCGGGCGAACTTTTTCGGAACAGCGACTGACTGTCCGCAGCGGGATGAGAGATTGGGCTGGTAAGCAAGAAACTTCTCCCATTCATGAAACCCGATATATATATGCTAACAATGGTGAACTAGGGCTGGTGATGTAAATGTAAGCAATCCAAAGGACAGCACATGGTAAATATATATATTACGTTCCAGCTAACGATAGTGGGGCTAGCTATTCACACCAACTGCGGTAACCATGTTCGATACCCAGACTTTCCTCAGAGGCTATCTCCAAGGCCTGAAGGATGGCTTTGACATCGGTGGTGTTTCAAGCCCTCCCAAAGTGTTCGTCACTCCTCCATACGATGGAATATTGGTCGGGGGACCTAGCTAATCGATCGAGCCTTCTAGGTCGCCCAACGTCTTCACGCACGAAATTGCCTATAAAATTGTAGCCATCTGGAACGACATTATCGTCACTTTACCCTGGAACCTATACCAAGCGTACGGCGACGTCAGCATCCTCCGTGATTTGTATTCTCGAATGAAGGAATACCACATCAAGGGCATCCCTCGATCCGGCGACGCCGCCTCACCGGGCCTGTGGAAGGAAGACCAACAGTACGGTGACTGGCTTAACCCTAACGCCCCACCGGACCTTCCCGAGCTGAACGGCACAGACAGCGTGTTTGTCGCGAATTCCTGGCTCTACCATATCACGAGCACGCTCGGCAAGGTGGCGACGGTCCTCGAACTCCAAGACGACGTAGCAGAATGGTCTTCCAAGCTCTCACAACTACAACTCCAATGGCAATCTAAATACCTCCTACCGCTCAACTCATCCACCGGCGATGCCCCCGCAGTCCTTACCCAAGACACCCAAACAGCCTATTCGCTCGCCCTCAACTTCCACCTCCTCCCAGAGCCATACATCCAGCCCGCCATCTCCCGTCTCCACCACCTCGTCAAGGAAACAGATTACCACCCAACCGTCGGTCTCGCCGGCGGTGCTGAGATCCTGCACGCAATCACCTACCCTACCATCATCAATTCCTCCACCATCTCGACAAAACTCCACTCGATAGCGCTAGCCTACAGATACCTGCTAGCGCGCCACGACCGCCCATCATTCCTCTACCCTCTCGCCATGGGTGCCACCAGCATCTGGGAGCGATGGGACTCCGTGAAACCTGACGGCAGCATGAACGCCGCATGGATGACCAGCATGAACCACTACGGATTCGGCACCATCGGCCGTTGGATCTTTGAGACAGTCGGCGGCATTACCGTCCAGCGCGAGCATACTCCCGCTACCACCTCCGTTGCTGCAACCAAAGAGGAAGGGAAGGTAGAATCAAGCTATAAAGTCATCTTCAACCCGATACCTAGCATTGAATTCAACATTACCAGCTCCCAGATGGTGTTTGATAGCCCCAAGGGAGCGGTCGAGTGTAACTGGAACTACGACGTGCAAGGGAAAGTTATGACCATTGAGGTCTCGCTGCCGGGTAACTGCCAGGGCGAGGTTCAGGTGTTAGGAAAGGTGGTGAAGCAGGTTGCCGGGGGGAGAACGGTTGTGAGGACTCAGTTGGCGGAGGAAGAGTGGAAGGCCTTGCATGATACTACCGCCGATGTATAATTGTAAGTAGCGGGTGCATACACTTTAGCGTTCATTTCGGTGTATTTAGAGGGATAGTGTATAAAATTCTAGTGTATATAATAGTGTATCTAAGTATCTAGTCTAATCTAAATAGGCAGTTCAGAACTTCAGGTCCACCGCGTGGTAATTTCTGCGTTGCAATGTACGCACGTCATGATGTGCAGACAGGCAGACAGGCATATGTTAAAATGTAAAAAAAATATGTAAGATATGAACTGCAAAAATAGACTTTTTCTGCACACTGGCAGACGTCATCCGCAGTCGCCGCTGACAGCCAGATAAGATCCCGGAAGCCAATCCCTCGATCAAAGGCGCATTAACACGGCTGGTTGGCTGGTTGGCTTGTCTTCCTCGTCGCTTTTGTCATGTGGCCATTCCTGCATGCATGCAAGACCCTTGAACTCTGCTCTCTACTGTCTATGGTCTAGCTGGCTACCCCGCTTGATATGCCATGAACCCTGGCGCTTCTATCGGGCAGAACCGGGCTGGCATTGGCTATGCTTTAAAGCTGTTCTTTGATACTAAATTTGGAGTTTCATGCTCGTGCTCGTGCTTTCGAAGACGGAGTAAGTGCATATAAGTAGGTGCTTGGTTATCGTTATCGATAGTCATTATTATAATAGTAGTGTACTAAGTTCACGAACAGCTAACTTGAGCGCCGTCTCGTGCCCGCGCGTGTACATGTCTCTCCCCCGCTCTGTCTTCATGAATTAGATTAAGAGTACACGCCGTTCGTCTTCACCCCTCCCTCTTTGCAGTTCGTATGTAATGGTAAGGAGCGTACTTTTATATGCAAAAAAAAAGAGTCAAGGTCAAAAAGAGCGTTCATTTCGTGAGGTAGCTATGGTATATGTATGTATACCAAAAGCAACCATGAAAAAAAAAGTAAAATTAATTAAGAAACAGAAAAAGAAAAAACCAACAAACATCCGTTATAAGCGTCAAAAGTAGAAGATATGTTTAAAAAGTAAAATCGTAAAAAGAAAACCGACAGGTTACAATACATCATCAACTATT
This sequence comes from Drechslerella coelobrocha, assembly GCA_036971555.1. Taxonomy (NCBI): domain Eukaryota; kingdom Fungi; phylum Ascomycota; class Orbiliomycetes; order Orbiliales; family Orbiliaceae; genus Drechslerella; species Drechslerella coelobrocha. Next base: position 216,094 of record JAJTUH010000003.1, read on the forward strand.
TCTTTACTGCTGATGCTGGTAGTATCCCGGCTGCTGTCCTGGAATTGGCATTTCCGGGTACTGCTGCGGCGGTGGAGATTGCGTATACTGCTGTGGAGGCGGGCTCTGAGGTGGGTACGCGTACTGTCCTTCCTGTGGGAATGGCACGGGAGATTGGACTGGCGCTGGAGTATGCGCGGTCGGGACTGGCTGTTGTTGCATGGGGTAGGTTTGCGGGGCGCCGCCGATGGCTCCAGCGGAGGCAACGTGACCACCTTCCGGATTGGCGGATGCGCCCTTTCCAGTGCGCTCGCGATAGAACCACCAAGCGGAGAAGACAAGGCTGCCAAGGAAGAGGAGGCTAAAAAATGTGAATTAAACTTGTTAGCCGGAATTCAACTCGAATTTCCTCGCAAGGGCGGGATATTTTTTTATTTTTTTCCTCATGGAAAATTTTTGGAGGGGGGTTATTGGAATGTTGGTACGCACAATTCAAAGACAATCATGGCCATGTTGCCCTTGATCGAGCCGCAAAAGTTGTTGCCACCGCAGGAGCTGAGGTCGAGAACCGGGCCGGCCTGGTGGGCGAACCCTCCGAGGGAGATGATCCAAAAGAGGAAGAGGAAGGCATCGAGACCGAGGCAGATGATCGGGGCGGTGAAGGCCGGGGCGATAAAGAAGGTAACGATCAAGAAACCGCAGCCGAGGAGGGTGAACAGCGACGTGACGAGAACGAACCAGGGTGACCTATGGAATCGCTGCGATTAGCACAACTGTCGCTATTTGCTAGAACTACCTAGATATGTAATCTACGATATTGCGACGGAAGGGCACTTACCAATAGTCATCGAGCTGGTCACCGACATAACCACTCAGGCCGAGGGCGATGATGGCAAAGAAGATCTGGGCGCCGCGAAGGGCGATGAAGGGGATAAACGGCCACACCGAACTGACCATGGCGGATGTGGAAGACGGGGAAAAACACTAAGCGAAGAGTGCGACCGGGCAAGCGAGTTGGGATTTCTGCAGGCGGGCGGACGGCACGTATTAGCAAATCGGGGCGCCCTGCAACGGATCTGGCAGGGGCGGTCAGTCTACATACCCGCAGCTACTACGAGGGCGAAAACGCTTTCTCTATGTCGGCGTCGAAGCTGATGTCGAAGTCAGTGTCGGTTTAAGTGTCGGTGTCGACGATGATGTCGGACGGGTTGCTTGGAGATGCTGTCGATGGAAGCAAAGATGAAGTAGTAGCAACAGTAGCAGCAGCAGAAGCAGGAAACTTCAATTTCAACAGGAGCAGCAAGCCAGCCTTTTAATTATTTTCCGTCCCCGCCCAATCAACCAAACCTCCATCCAAGAAACAGCGGCCTCCGCAGCCTCGTCACTGCATTACATAATTATCATCCTACGCTCGAACCACGCTACCAGAGTTCCTCCTAGCTCAAAAGCTAAACTTTGGCCTGCAAACTTCTGCAAACCGACCGGGGTGGAGGCGCTGCCCTGGCGCAGTCGGTACACCGTCGCAGAGTCATCCGTCGCTGAGGGCCTCGGCTTCCGAATGGCGAAGGGAAATTGCCCAGCCGATCTGATTGATAGTGGAGCCTGCATGAGGATGCCTGCTTGCTGCTCCCAAGCCGGTTTCGACGACGCTCAGGTCGAACGAGGTATGCAGTTCCCCTCTCTGGATCCCCCCAAAAATAGCAGCCTCCGCACCTCTGTCGATGCAGTTTCTGATCCTGAAGTTTTACATTTACAGCATCTCCAGGCATGCCATAGCAGCATTTAGCATTTGCGCCATCGCCCAGCTAGAGCATATACATACATGTATACGCGCTGTGCATGCTGCCCTGTGCTATGCTAGTATGCTGTGCTTGATCGATGATGCAAGAGCAGAAGAATTTTTAAAATTTTTTCCGTGGCAGTATGATGAAAGTCTCCGGCTGGCGGCTCCCAGCTTGGCACACTCCGCCCTGGTAGACCCGTTTCGCACCATCTGGCGAGAAGAAAGCAAAAAAGAGGAAAAACTTTGCCAGCAAGCTTTAGATGAACCATGATTTGGAATTTCACACTAGCGAGGAATCCAGGATCCACCAGAAACTCACTTGCGTCGCAGATTCCGGAAACGGGCTGCAGCAGCTAAACTGCTGCCACAGTCCACTGGCCAAGCCTGCATTCGCTGCCCACACAATACAATTGTTGGTCACCCCTACCTATCGATAGAATATCGATATGCGAGAGCGCTGTCTCGAAGTCAAACCGCTAGAGTTGATATCTCCATTCATCATGGCGATGCTAACGTTATAGCCGATATTACAATGAAGTCATCCTCGGTAGATTGCGAGAACGGAAGAGAACGGATCGCTGACTCGCGCTTTTCCCCATCACCGGCCAGGATTGCCTATATGAAGGATTATAACGTGCTGTCTGATCCCTCCGTCTGAATAGTTTTTTTTTTTTGCTGCTGATTGCTGGCAGAAATCCATTCGATGGATTTCCTCGTTTGGGAAGCTTGATCCATACCGGATCGGGTAATCTTTGATAGCTGCGCGCGTGTTGTTCAATACTTCGGCCATGACATGCACGTTGCGACAGGTTCACCGAAATACCCTTGAGGCTTCGTATCCGGGATGTTGAAAAATTGATATTAAAGGACCTTCGAGAAACCTCCGACGAATTTTATCGTCAACCGGCCCGCTGGCCGCCCGAATCCACCTTCCGAGAGCCCGTGCTCGGGCCAATCGCGCAGAAACCAGTTGTATGGACAAGATATCTAAGCATTCACAAGATCTCTTGCGAGCTCGTATGCTGCCGAGGAGTATGAGCAAGCTGAGTGATGAAAACATCCACCTGGAAATTTCTGATACAACGACGAGAAACACCATGCATGTGCGCTGATGCTATCGACCCGCGATCACGACTTCTTCCGCGGACTAACCCATCAGGCAGGTCCACAAGCTAACCTTGCCAGCACCACCCATCACCAGACTCATCTCCCAAAATCCTGAACCTGCGATCCTAGCAAGCGTGATACGGCGACCAATACCCTAACCTTGGAAATCCTTCTCATGATGAATCAATGCTGAATCACCATCGCGTGAAATTGCATCGAAATGCTCTGGGCATCCCCAACATGGCTAGCCCCGAGCGGCTGAAGCGCCAGTAGGCATTGCTCGCCTGCATGCATCCCGAGTGGGGCTCAGTTGAGCTCCTGTCGCACAGGACAGACATACAGAATGCAGACGGAGAAATATGCTGCTGCTCTCACTCGCAGGCCTTGAATCTGCACCCGAGAATCTTAGCGATTCAAAGACAGCCAGGTGTCGACAATCTAATATCTCTTCCCGTGATATAACTAACATGCACGAGGTTCCGGTCCCGAATACGGGCTGGTGTATCTTTGGATGCACGGCGGTCGTCAGGGTAAAAACAAAAACCAAACCCCCTAACGATTCAATTCCACTGGATTGATTGTAATTTTGAGCCGCATCGGTTTGTCGGCTTGCTGTCTGAGGGCCCCAATCGAGGGACGACTGCATGCAATGTTATAATCAACGAAAAGTTGACAGCCTCGTTCGATCTTACGCGCCGCCACCAAAAAAGCAGACCACCGAGGGAGGTTGAATTCGGAAGCCTGAACCTCCTGTTTTCAGCCCTGTCTCCTGGAATCAAATATATTGAGCATCCCCGGAGAAAGAAAAGACAACGGCACAAAGTTCAAAGATCGAACAGGCAGGTCTCAACTGGGGACATACCCCATGCATTCACACAATTCCGGTCCGTGACGCAACACACAACTGGTTCCGATCATTATCGATAAGCCGCCCACCGTATACACCCATACCTAATGGAGGAATTGCTTTGGCATGCCGGTGCCAAACTCGGCGTCAGCGCCCTCAAGTCATTGACCGGCAACAAGTCAAGCGGCAGCGGCGCAGGCACGGCTCTAAACTTCCTTGCCGGAGCTCTCGATGAGGACGGCGGCGGCGACTTTGACGATGGGGGTGGTGATGATGATGTAGGAGCGGATTTCACAGCTGCGGAGGAGGAATACATAGCGGAGGAGGAAGCCGAAGAAGAGTACTACGAAGAAGATGCGGGCTACGACTATGATTACGACGACACCGATTACGCGGACGACAACTACGAGTATGCGACAGAGGGCGCAGCAACACTCGACCAGACCTCCGGCACGACGTATGAGCCACCAGACGGTGCGGCCCCCGCTGATGGCACGCATCCACGTAGGAGATCACGGGGCCTTGGTCTAGCTGCGGGCCTTGCTGTCGGCGGTGTCGCTGTTGCAGCAGGCGCTGCTCTGGCATCAAGAGGCAAGCGGAAGACCAGAGCCGCGGGATGTCCGCCGCCGAGAGGGCGTGGAGGGGGGAGAGGTGGAGCGGGAGTCGCTGGGAGGGGACGACCACATGCGCAGGGCCTCGGCGGTAGATTGCCAATTCGTGGAGGAGGTAGTGTTCGTGGACGCGGTCAAGCGGGGATTGTACATGGTGCTGTTCACCACCCCCTACAGTCCGGCGTATACCCTCCACAAGCTGGCCCTCATCTAGGAGCGTTCCCTACTGCGCTGGGCCCACTCCCGGGCCAACAGCAGCAGCAGGTATATGTTGGCCGCCTACCACTTCACCAGGGCCCAGCACTTGGTCTGCAGGATCCAACAGCTGCATTGGGACTGTCTTCACCGCCCTCTTACTCGACCGTGTACCCCGCCGGCGCTACGACTTCGCTTCCTACCCAGCGGCAGCGCGCAGATCCTGCACAGTTGGAGCAGATGTCCAAACGTAAGCTAGACGCCCTACGGCACGTGCAGCAGCGGGAGCGGGAGCGCGCCGAGGCGCGGCGGCGGGAGGAGGAACAAGACAAACGTCGAGCATCGCAGCCGACGGCGGGGAGCACGCAAGAACCGGAGCCCAAAACCCGCATAAATCTACCGCCGGGCGTGGGGCGCACCAAATCTACAATGGCTCCACAAGTCGTCGAAATGCCGGCGCAATCGCAGCCTCATATCCCTCCACCCCCTGCTGTTCCATGCGTTCCAGCTCAAAATACCGTTACCGAGAATCCAAATTTCTACGAAATGGACGGTGGAAACTACACATCGCTAGCAGTGGCGTACAATCCGCCCGCACCCGCACCCGCACCTGCCACAGCGTACGCTTGGGGCCCCGCCGTCGAGCTGGACAGCTCGCAGCGGATGCATACCCCTGCAGCACAATCACATCCGCATGCACCTACCCACGCGAACACTTGGGGGCAGCCTCAATCCGAGCTACCATCGCCAAGTATGAACATTCCACGACGAGCACTGTCGACGGCGCAACGTCCTCCACCTCGCAAGCAGGTCCAACGGCCGGTATCCATGGCGATAACCCCCAGCGCTTCACCTATAGCGATGGACCACCCACCGAACCCTGCATTCCAAAATCAATCGACTTCCCCGTTTAGAGCGACGGCAGCAATAAACGAGAACTCCACATCGAGTACACCACAGGACCAAGAGGCAGAAGAAAGATGGGCACCTCCGCCGCTGAAATCCGTGCAGAGGCGCAAGTTCGATTCTGGCGAGGCAAATCGCGATTCATCACACAATGAATCGGCAAATATCCCCGACACGACGACGTCGGAGAACACATCCCTCTCACCCACCACTACAAATAACACCTACATAAACCCCGCCTTCTCCCCTCCAGCACCACCGCCACTTTTCATCCCGCACGAGAACCAGCAGCAAGAACCTCCTCACCCCCCCGCACAGAATAAAGCATACTTTGAAACCGCATCACCAGACACCATCCCGGGCCTCACCATCGTCAACCGCGGACAACAGCAGCAGCACCAACAGCAGCAGCACCACCAACAATACCATCAACTAGAACACCAACCATCCCTATCATCCTCATCAGCAACGACAGCAAACGCCACGCCAACATCAAACGTAAACCCACATCTACAGAACCAATCGGTAATGCACCACTCCACTGGTACCAACCAAGCTGCAGCTGCAGACGACGCCCACTGGCATAACGCAGCAGCGCAGGAGACGTCGACGCCTACCGTCGCGTCGTACGGACAGGCACATGGGCAGACACACGGTCGTACGCCGTCGGGATTATCCATCTCGGCGTCCCTCCCGCCGCCGCCGCAAGCCCCGCCGTTTAGCTTTTCAAGTGACGGTACTAATTCTGCATCAGCGGCGGTGGAGATGCCCGCGTCGACGGGGTGGACGAGTAGTCGATCGCCGTTTGATATGGATCCGCTGATAGCGGAATTACCGCCGGAGACGTGGAATGCGGGAGCGACAGGTGCAAGGGCGGGCGGTGATGATTTGAATCGCAGTGCGGCGGAGGGTGGTGGTGGTGCAAGTGGAGGGGGAGGAGGAGGGATGAGTGCGAATCATGTGAGTTTTGGGTGGGAGAGTTATTACTAATGATTGAATATTGGTGGTCACTGTGTTATATATTCTGCTTGCTTTTGTATAGTGTACATTTACCTTTTACAGCGACGGCTGGAACGGACCGGAAATTTGAAATTTAAATGGCGTATCATCTTTTTTTTTTTGGGGGGGGGGGTATGGAACGTCGGTGGTACGGGTGTGAATAGGCATCCGGAAATGAATAAAGCTAGCCTAATTGTAGGATAGTCAAGCTATGGATGTAGCCTATATATATCTGAACATTTTTTTAGCAGTAATTAAAAAATATATTAATGTTCTAAGGTGTTTAGTGATGTTAGTTCTAATAGGAGATTATATCTAATCAGCCAAGACTATTTTCCCCTTCCCTTTATCCTTCATCCGAAGCCATAATACAACTTTCGTTAGTACGCCCTCAATAACCAATGCTTCTATTTCATCAGCTACTTCCTCAAAGGTCGCCAATGCCACATCCCTCGACTTATTATAAAACTCCATTGTACTCCAACTAAATGGTGGATCCGTAAACTCCGTCAAAATCCATGGCTCGAAATGGAACAAAAACTCCTCAAATTCCTGAAATGAGAATTTTTTGCAGCTGTGGCCATTTTTGAGTACGAAGATGGTATATTGGGCTATACTAGGCAAAATACTGGTATTAGGCGACTTAGACGACTGGCTTTGCAAACTTAGGGATGGTGGTACGAGTGAGTCGCTTCGAGATGAGCTCGTCATTAAACGAGCGTTATTGCTGTGACTAGCAGTATGATATGGTAAATATGGTGGTGGTTGGGCGACGCTACGATTATAAGTTGTCGCACTAACATCATCTCCTGGCTGGTACAAAGATGAAATGATTGCTGAATACGCTTCGTTGGAAGGTTTCGCCATATCAATCCCAAATTCACTATGGAAATAGGACGGTGCTTGATTAAGCTCTTCCATTTCGGAAGCTGTCAAGGGCCAACTGAAGTCAGGTTCGATTATTTGCTTAAATAGTGCGTTAATTCCCGGTTTCTCCAGTATCTCCGTCGGCGTTGTCCACTCGTTTGGCCTTGCTTGTAGCGTTTGGTTTTGAGGCCATGGGCTACCCGGTGTATCTAACACGGTTGATGATTCCGGCTGGGCGGGCGCAGTAGCAGGGTATACGGGTACCGCTATCTCTTGTCGCAGAGATGATACACTTTGAGATGTCGCCTCACTACCATGGTCGTAGTAGCTCATAGTATCTGAATTAGTCGATAGAGAAAAAGCGTTTGCGTTCTCATCCTCGCAATTCCGTGGAAGAGGGAGAGCTGGGATACGGCTAGGGCTTCCTTCTACAATATAATTATAGAAGTGTACAACATCAATATCTATAATGGTCAGAATGAGAATGTTAGAGTATGTTGAGAAATTTAAGTTGGCTGGTCTTGTATACTAACAAGGGCTAGGATATGGCGCTTGCCATTGCGGATAGCAACAGTCAAAAACCGCGTCCCACGTTCTAGCTGCACGAATATCTTGACGTAGCTGCCCACCGAAGTGCCTCCGTTTCAAATGTTCTCTATGCATTGATAATTTAGTGTTTGCTTATAACGAGCTGTACTCTACGTGGTCGCGTCCTTACTTTATGCCAGTCAAATCTTTCCTATTAATAAGCAGGCATTGTGGATGCAAGGCGGGCTGTGCTTTTGCAAATGGACAGGCTAACCGGCCCCCGAGCGTTCTCAGGCTGGCTCTTTTGACCCTCTTGGGTTGCCGTCTAAAGTCCTCTTGGTCGTCATCCTCTTGGCTATCATCGCGATGGTTGCGCTTGAATCCACGTCTTACCACTTTATTCTGCTCGGCAGTAATAACTGGATCCTGAGAGGTGCTGCTCCTATTGTTTTGACTGTTGTCTGCGGTTGAGATACCTTCACTTGAGGTCTGGCACTCTATATTATTGTGATTCTCTTCACCTTGGTTTGCGCAGCTTTCGAAGCTTTCAATTGAATCCGAATTTGGAGACTCGGAATCCGTTACAAATTTAACCTGGCGGTAGAAAAGAAGCAGCAGCGCGATATAAAGCGCCCTGATTTTATAGGTACGCTCTTCGATGCGGTCTAAGTCGTCGGTTTCGACTTCATTCTGCGCCAAAGGTACGGCGCAAGATGGCTCAATCATTTTGGCCTCGGAGTCAACGTTAATTGGAGTTCGCTCATTTGCTCGCTCCTTCAATAGCGAAGCAATTTCGAACCCATCGTCAGATGTTGTATCTCTAGGACTGGGAGGTATTCCATTTTTTCCCGGGGTCTTTCCGGTGTCATTTTCTACCTCTAGATCATATATAGCTGAGTTCGGAGTTATCAGCATATGATTATCAGCGTCGGCCGCCCTTCTCTCGTGAATCAGGCCTCGTTTGTTGTAGTAGTCGGCCATCCGCGGCGGAACATCCTGAGAATAGAGCTCAAAGTCGCTTATAGTTGTTCCTCCTAAGGCATCTTCGGGAGTTTCTTCAGGAGTTCCTTTGCCGTCTACTAAGCTCGTAAGCTTCGCAATCAATAAATTCCGAAATATAGGATCTTGACACCGGCTTATCGCCCTCTTGAAGGTACTGTTTACGTCATTGGGGCCGTCGTCCGATTTCCCAGCATAAATTAGGGCTTGTACCGACTGGCGGTATGTAGGTACTTGGGAATGGTAAAGTAGCGTTAGATTTAATCAGTACAATGACAAAGAAAGATAACACTTACTATGGAGGGTGTAAAAAGCTGCTGATTCGGGTTTGGCATCTGGGAATCGTTTAAAGAAATGCCTATACCAATCGTATATTCCATACCTTACTTCTTTCCCGGTTTTGTCCTCTAGCTTTTCTAGTTGCTTGTCTATTAGATCATCTATCTTTTCACCCGAGCTGTACTGTGGTGTTGAAAAAGACCACTCTGGATATAATTCCAGCTCTGTGTATCCCAAATCTCGTAATTCCCTCTCCCGCATCCTAGACAACTAATTAGTTTTTGAAAGTTACGATTATTGTACACAGGGCCAACACACCGTAATATTTCTAGCTTCTTCTCAACTAAATCACGTAGCGGCCAGAATTTGATAGGATCACCTTGAAATAGCATGCTAGGGAGACTCTTTCGCAGCACGTTGTCCGGTTGATCCACACCCTCCCAATACAAGCGTTTCGGACCTCCATAGCCTGGATATATGAAGTAGTGATAATACGGATGATTGGGGTTGAGCTGAAGTCTTGCTATCGAAACTTCGGACCCCGTTGATGAAGCCCCCCATTTTATTTCGTCTTCAGGTTTCATACTGTTGGTGATCGCAAATTATAAAACCGTCTGTTCCCTAAGGTATTGCTTCGATATCGAGCACTGCAAAGATTAAACACAGGTAAAACTCCTTTGAACTTCATCAAATGAGTCTCACAATTACGCTTCTAGTCCTTTTAAGCTTTTTGATTCGCCGAGGCTACCTGTATTTATACGAAGTATGAGCCTAACACTCGGTTCGTGGCTGCAGCTATTAGCATTTTTGAATGGTAGCAGACCGGGCAAATGGTGCGCCAATACACCCGCGAGAATGGCTCGCTTAGCATCAGTTCGTCAGAGATCACGGCTGAATACGTAGCGGCTGTGAGTAAACTCGCAGGTGCGAGCTTGGCTGCATGAAGGAATAGCTTGGCAAACCAACCACGCAGCCAGATTCAAGGCTGAACGGAAACCGGTAGGCGTATCGTTTCTTATTACGATGGAAGGCTCGGGCCCTAGGACTATAAGAGTTTCGACCACATGCACGGTAGGGGGTTCCCTCTACAGAAAGGATAGTGGGTGTATAATTTTTTCCACATTTTACCAGAAAGTTTGAGATGTAGGATGATTTTGGAGTTGTTTTTCTGGTTTTGTATAATCTGATCCTCCCAAGGTTTGAATAAGGAATAGATAGGGTAAATTCGAAAGTTTTTGTGAATCGAAATGTTGAAGTTGGTGCCGCGGCAGCAGCAGTATCGCGGCAGCAGCAGTAATAGCGGAGTGCATAAATGAATTAATTTGACAGATTTATGCTTGCTAACAGCGCATATATAATAAATTTCAACAAATGATATACGAAACTGTAGCTTGACCAATCGATACGCGACACTGGTACGCCATAGGAGTTGTTCGACAAATCTATGCACCTATATGAATGAAAGGGACCCATGCTACAAAATCCTCCTCCCATTCACGATCTTCCATCAGTTTCCTGACCGCTTGATGCAAAGCAACCGCTACATTGTGAGGTTGTTGCTGCAGGCCATGGGACTGATCTGCCAATAAATTCCCATAGAAGCTCTTCGCCACAATTGTCGCGGACTCAGTTTCCGCTTCCCAAAGAGTACCAACAACATGTGGATAACCCGCCAGTTGGAAAGCATTTGCGATGTGTATCATTTCATCGACCAGGGTCTCTGCTGAGTTTTTCGCTGTTGAACATGCTGAAAGGTATGCTAACTGAGCTTGCGGATGTTTAACTTTGGCGAGGTCGTCTATGGTAAGCCTTTCTTCAATTCCATCTAGATCGTCCTCGGACTGTGACGTTCTTAAAAGCAGGTAACTATCCGACGGACTGCTGGTGTCAGCAGAGGACTTTCCGAACCCGACAGAGACTCCATGGCAAGCAAAGTGTATGATACTAGAGCGCTCAAGATGGTCAAGCACTTCTTCCCTCGACCTATCTTTCATCGAGATGGTTTCGTATTGGGCTCCGATGGTTTCTTCAATCGCGCCGATTTCTTCGTCAAAATCCAAATCCTCGTCGGAAGCAGAGACTAGCAAAGCAGTTCTCCGTACTGGCGTAGCCCGTTGCAAGCTTTGCATGGATCGCGCAAACTTTAACGCCTTGGCGGTGTGAATATATGACGAGACTACAAAGTTCATAGCATTCTCACCCGGGCTACTGCCGTCGTATATACCTGCAGCGTGTAAAGGAGCAGAGCTCATAATCCCATTTGTGATCCACCATATCCTAGGCAAAGCGGAGCTCTCGTGCGCTTGTGGTTGAATGGCTAAAAGGCCTATATCTTCAAGTACTAGCCTTACAGCGCTTACCCAAAGCCACTGTAATATCTCCCTCATTTCGTCATTGTTCCGAGCTAGTTGCGCCGGATGGCGGTTCGACAGGCTTTGGATTTTAGAGGATAGATAGCGTTCTGCATCCGAGTAGGCTAGATTCGGCAGCGAGAGTGCTTTAACTTCGGTACTTGTAATAATTATAGCGCCGCTACCTGCCGTTGTGACATTAAAAACTACAATCGGCCCCGCATCAGCCATGCTTTTGAGCTCTTCCTCGCTAGGAGGGAGCTGGAAGTTAGAAAATCCTGGTATTTGGCGTATTTCGTGCTCAGCCTCCTGTAAGTCTCGTTCAATATCGGATGGAAGACGACGCGGCGATCGGGTAGCGTTCGAACGTTTCAGTGGATCGTAGCCTTCACTGCTCGATATAGAATATATCTCATAGCGTAAGCCTTCGTAGCGTTCGTAAAGTTCCAGGTCGTGCTCCTTCAGGATTGAAAGGTCGCTCTGGAAGTCTATGGCAAGCCCGGAGATGAACCCGCGACCAACTTCAAGGACTTCGAAAGCCTTTACGGCGGAAGGACCTCTATCCAACATGAGAGAGCAGACGAGAGAGGAAACTCCCGACAGGCCTGAACGGAGATACTCATGGTCGCGGCGAGGGATGTATTTTGGATTCAGCTGTGGCAAAAGCATCACAGCTTCGGAGAGCTTGCTGACGGCTGCGTCCGCCTGTTCGCTCAAAAAGTGTATTGAAAGCGCAATAGCTGCCCTTATTTTCAGACGAGGTGGTGCATTCGGTAGCTTGTATAGCTCGTCGACAATGGGAAATAGTTTATCTAAATCAGCTTTATCGTGTAGCAGCTCAATTCGAGATTGATATAGCTGGGATATCCGATCGAGAGATGTAGCTCGCCGTACGCTGTCATCCGCGGTATTAGGGAGAGCTTGTTCTACTATTTCGATAGCCTTGTCGAGGTCCTGAACATCCCCCTTTTCATTATACCGATCTTGGTAGTGATTCGATAGATTCCACAGGTACATCGATCGGTCCGGACAGCCCTCGGCAGTGATATTGATAACTTCTTCGAATAGCTCAATGGCCTTTTCGAGATCTTTGCGGTTCTCCACCGGCTGAATTCCGTAGCGCAGAGCAGCCAGGTTACTTAAACGCCCAGCTCGGGCTGGACTCTTCGCTGGGGTGATCGCGACGGACTGTTCCGCCATCTCGACAGCCCGTTCGATATCTTCCTTGGCTTTCAGCCGACCATATCGGCGGAGATGTCCATTTGATAGATTAGTAAGGCTTGCAGCACGTTCCTCGACATCCTTTAAATCAGCGGCAACCGCCTTTTCCGCCGTTTCAATGGATTTCTTAAGATCTGTTAAAATCCCAGTCCGGTCATATCGAGACCCGTAATAATCAGATAGATTGAGGAGACATCGAGCGTGCTCCGGGCTATCCGTTGGGGCAATAGCACAAACCTGCTCTCCTAACTCGATAGCTTGTTCGATGTCTGCAAGGAGTCCTAGCATGTGAAAGCGGGAATTGTAGGCTAGAGACAGGGTATAGAGGTAAACGGCTTGCTCCAGAGTATCCTTAGGGGTGTTTGCAGCAGCTGCCTCCGCCAATTTGATAGCCTTATCAAGAGACGGCTTATTTCCCAGTAGATCAAATTGAAGTCTATATAAGATAGATAATTCATTGTCAAGCTCTGCGACTAGTTTTGTACTTGTCGCCGGGGTAATCGCCTTGGACTTCTCTCCTACATCGATGGCATTTTCGAGATATATCTTGTTTCCAGAGCGTCTGAACATTGATGCGTAATAAGAGGATAAGTTTGCAAGATTGTCGGCCCGGTCTGCGATGTTTGCATTTGTAAAACTAGTAGCACCAGATTGTTCCAATCGATCGATAGCTTGTTCGAGATCCGCTTGGTCTTCTAGTAGATGGAACCGTGCTATATATCGGTTGGAGAGATTTCGAAGCAGCGTATTCCTGTGTACATTATCCTCTGACATATCTTGAAGAGCATTTTCGGTTAATTCGATAGCTCGTTCCAGATCCTTTGGGTCCTTTAGCAGCTCATATCTAGATTTATACCGATTCGACAAATTGTTAACCAAAAGAATGCGATCCCGATGATTTTCTGAAATCATGTCGAGAGCTTGTTCTGCCGTCTCGACCGCTCTGTGAAGATCCGTTTCGCCTTTCTGCCGACTAAACCGGGCCATATAACACGTCGATAGATCGCTCAGGTTAACTGGTCGGTCTGAATTGCCTTCGGGTATAGTGACCGATAAATGCTCTCCGATGAAAATGGCATTATTGATAAAACTTGGTAGTTCTGTGCCCTTGTAAAGATCATGGTATGTCCTAGCGAGTTGAATATTTTGGCCAGAACTCGATTGCAAAACGAAAGCTTCCATGTCCTCAAAATCAAGCTGCAGCAGAAACAGGAGGTCTTCTAGGCCTGCAGAGTCGTTTTCTGATGGTGCATTCTCCATATTTTTGCAAACCCTGTTATAGAGAATCTTTGCACGTGTGTGTGTTATAGCTGTGACCTTTTAGTACATTGTTCTCTGACCAACATCCAACTCTATAGTAGCTCTCATCAGGCTTGAGAGCTTCACGGTATTTATTTCTGAAGACTGGACCGAAACTTGAGATTTTAGCTCTTTCTGTTGTGGACGCAAGGCTTACTGCGACTATGCGGAGACGCATGATAAGCTGCAGTTTCTTTAAAATTTGGGGCTGTGCATTCGAGCTCGAGCGTGCATATGCATACATGGGTCGACGCAACTAACTGTGGCTTGCCGAGGCCGGCCAGCTGATATGGTAGAGCCTCAATTGCAAGAGAAGTAGGGGAACCGCCCACCAAGGATCCAAAGGACTCTATCTTATCTAGATATTTACTATATGCCTCACGATTCTTGTCTTTGAACCCTTTTTTTTCTTTGCTATATCTGAGGTGAATTTGTTTGAACCTGCGATAGCCAGGCCGGCGCTTCTATCCTCGCGACTTTGCGGCTCAGTAAAAATGATCGTTCCCAACCGAGTGGGCAACGCATTTCTAATACAAATTACACGTTGCCGATTTCAAGGATTCCTGCCTAAACCCGGCGAAAATCAAAAGTTTTAGGATAAAAAATAATATGTTTCTAAAAGCTTTATTTATAGTACAACGCTGTAATAAATAATATCTTATCTTTATAATAATTTCTACAACTGCCGGACCTCTTCTTCGATCAAGTATGCAATATAAAAATACAAGACAACTAGCCTTCGGCCCTTCCTTTCAATCAGATCATATCACAAAACTGCCTAGTCCGGAATATTATACATAATTTAAAATGATAACTCCCATAAGATAAAAACGAAACGAAACGAAACGATCGTCGACTTCAACCATCTCGACTAAATAAACAAAATGCGGAAAGTATCAGCACGAGCTCCAGGGCCTTGTACGTGCTTCAAGTCATAAACTGATGTTCAAAGATGAGGAAGTAGATTTGCCCATTCTGGTATTACGTAGGATTTCGGGGGCAGGGCTCTCATCGATACAAATGCTTCCACGACGACAAAAATCCTAAGTAGGGCGTAAAGCAAAAATGCAAGAACATATGCAGACAAAAGAAATGCCGCGAATTCCTTCCCACAGCTAACAGATACACTCACGTCACAATACCGCGTAACCACAGCCGCAGCTGCTGTGGTTAGCGGCGCACTAGTGATAAATATTGCTCCGTATCTCCAAGTTAATAGTTCGAATTCTGATGGGAAATGATGGTTCCAAGAGAGAAGATGGATTGCCCCGTGCACGACAGGCCACAATACAGCCGTCATAATCCCAGTATAAAACTCTTCCTCTGTATGTTCAGTATGAAGGTCTTGCTGTTGCGCTGGCCCGTAAATCTTTAAAATGCTTCCTAAATGGGCAGGGTAGAAGAAGGAATTATCGAGCAGCCTTGGGCGGTGAACCCTATAATTTTCTGCTTTTGCCGCGCTCCATACGGATCTGAGAATATGATATTTGTCGGTAGCTGCGGTTGACAGTATGAGGTTTTGTATCCTTCTATGTGTTAGTATCGTTCCAATTTCACTTTCCTCTCGGAATTCTAGGCCTAGGCCAATATGTGCTAGTTGGCTTACGGCGCTACATGGGCAGAGAGAAACTAAAATTGTAATGCAAACCAGCTTGTGCGTAATGCGGGGTTTGACATATTCAGGATCGAGCGGAATTGTGAGACGATGTCTATTTCGGCAACGGAAGCCCAAATCCCGGACATCATTGCTCTCAAGCGGGGATCGTCTTGAATAAGTTCCAAAATCAAAAATGTGGAAAAGAATTTTGACAAGACGCCTATATTCCTCAGGAATCTCCGACTGTGGCCCACTAGGATTATGTAGCCGTATCAGGTCCGCCAGGTCTTTTGCCGGGCCATCTATATATTTTGGTTTAAAAAAGCCCCATAGATCCTCGCTCCGGTAAGTCGCGGTCCAGAAGAAGGCCCGTACAGGCGGAACCCATGCCCCCCGTAAAATACTTGGAACGGTTATACCCTGTGGTTTGTCCCACCATAGAAAATATACCAAGATTGCTGAGATAACATGCGCAGCGGTATTAATTTCCAAAGGTGTTATTGGGAGACGTGAAGCAGCTCGTCCAATAATTTGTATGATCAACCAGCCACCTTGAAGGCAAGTGATTAACTTTCCTAGCCAATCTACTTTACTCCGATCCTGAATTTCCACTTTCGTTAAGCCCGGCAAATGGCCAAGGATGAGCAAGAGGAAGATACCATCGTATGTGAGCGGGAAATGACGAGTTGTCATTTCGAACTCCGGTGGTTCAAAGCAGAAGCCTCCCATTGACACGTAGAAAGAATGTGTATCTGTCCACTCGAAAGATTCAGGAATATCAATCTACAAACCATCAGTGAGTAAAGTTCTCATCGCAGAGTCGTCCATATATGCATATGTCCTGATTGTATATTGAAACAGACCTCATATTTTTCCCAAATAGATGGATTTCCAGAAACTCGGCCTGCTATTTTTGCCTTGTTTGTTTCTTCCACGAAGCTTCTCACGGACTTTGTGAATTTCTTGGCAACTGACTTTTCTCTCCACGCCGACCAAACTACAAATTCCGGGCAGAACACCCCGAAAAATACCCAAAATGCGGTCCTTCGCGCTCTGGTGCGAACCGAGCTACCTGGAGCAGGAATATTTAGGTGAAGAACCGTGTAAACCGAGAAAAAGAGGGTAACGAGGCATGAGGTCAAGATATCGATCGTTCCACGATTTCGCGGCCCTGGTGTGTAACCTACCAGGGTTTCCGTTGAGTTTGCGCTTGTCGCTTCGTTTGCCTGTGCTGGGTCTTGGAAGATGGGTGCTGTAAAGCTGCCCTTGAATGTTGACAAAAGCAGGATAGACAGCACCAACATGATTATCGGGAGAGGACCTGATCATTAGAGTCGGTGGACGATATTACCGATCTAGGTACTTAAGTATCTATTGTGAATCAAGACAGATACAGTTCTTGTAGTTAAAAAGCCTTGATCCTTCAATATGTGTCCAAACATCGTACGGCCCCTGCAGCACGCGCCCTCCGCGGTCGCCAAGGTACAGCGAAGCAATTGCGGCTGAAGAGGACGGCCTCACAAGACATACTCGATCAAGGCTGCGACATTTGGTATACAAAACGTGGGTTTCGCACAAACACCTAATACCAAGTGTGCAAGTACAAAATATATATTGAGAGTGAGCCGCATTATGCGGCAGTGAAATTTCCTCTCTCTTCCTCCCCAAACCCTTTTGCTTTTTATTTTTTTTTATCAATAATGCCCAAATTTTCGAAGGGTTTATGTAACAATCTACTTAGGTAGTCTTGGTGTTTGACGACATTCATGGTGAATGAGACTGCGTCGAGCTGCCCTTTTAGCAACAAAATTTTATTTGCCTCACGATCCTGGCAGAACCCTTCTAGTATTCTTCAGGCATAATAGATTAATCCATCTAGCAAAGTACTCACAAATCCAACAAAATTTGAATAGAATAACACCACATCTCCATGAAGCCCAAGACATTAAATCTCGCTAATCAAAGTCTAACACAAAAGTTGAATCTCTAACGGCTTGACGTCCAAAAACCCCGCCGTATCCTCCTCGCTCTCCGCGTCGGCAGAATCAGCCTCAAGGTGAGCATCAATAATATCGTCTACCTGGGATTTTTCCAGACTCCGAACGCCGAGATTGATCTTCCACCGACTCTTCTTCAACGTCGCCTTGTCGATATCCCTGCTCGAAAACCAGGAGAACTCCAATTTACGATACTGGACGGCGAAGATCATTTCCCCAGGTGCGAAAAAGCTAGCCTCAACTTCACAACCCTTCGCCTTTGTGAGCCCCGCGCCGACATCCAACACATCAGTGAATAGAAGCGGGGGAGTTACAGCAGCCAATGCGAATGATACAGGCGCTGTGACTTCCCCACCCCTCTCCTTCGACCGCTGATTGTTCAAAGAAACACGAGCATCCATAATAGTTTCGAACCCGACAACCATATTTATAGATCGCCCTTTCCCTATCATCTTCACCAGCCATTTTCTAGCAGCAGGGTCCTCGCACAGGTCTTCGAAAACGGTAGTCGAGTTCTCCAGCTGGTAGGTCTTATTAACTAGACTCTCCATTTCTATAAGATCTAGGGACGCAAAACTTGAATGCGAAGAAACCATCGTAGTTAAGGTCGTCTGGGCCGAAGTGCCCGAGGTGTACCGTAGTACTTCTCGAAAGTTATTTCTCTGCGTAACGAGAACGTTGGCAGGTGTGACGAGCTTGCTTTCATAGAACTCCTCCGCTGGAGATTTCGTGTTGGTGACGAAACGGCCCATGGCGACAGCGCCGGGCGAGAGAAGGGTCAGTGGCATCGTTGCTTTCGCCTTCATTTTGTCCGACTATGCTTCCAGAGCAGTCTTCTCTTAGGCTTATGGGATCGGTCGTCGGTTTCGTGGAGAGGATGGTAATGAATGAATGATATGAGGCTCTGCGTTGAGGATTCGACCTGAGGGTTAGGTTCGCTTTAGCTATCTTTATCGAAGTGTTGAGGGGACTGCGGTAGGTGGAGTCAGTTCAGCCGCATAGTCAACCTTGGCTCTATTAAGCTCATGTCATGTATCAGACAAGCTTCCTGTCACAGCCACATGTACGATCCTTCACTGCTGTGGAGTAGATGCTGGAGCCAAGTAATCTCTTCTTCATTCCGATAGGACATCGCCATTGGTCTGTTTACTGTCGTCGCGTTGGCTTACGTCGTCGCCTAAGCACTGCAGCTGCGTTAATTAAAAAGTGCCTGGGCAAGGAGAAGAAGCTACACCCAAAACTTTCTGGCAGCTGGTCCATGGCTTTGATGGCTGCCACTGCGCCTAATAGTAAGGGCGGGGGTGCCCTAAGAATTCCGGCCCCTTGAGCTCGCCGCCTTCGATAGTCTTTCCGGAGTCATACTAAATTACAGCTCTGGAATCATCCGTTGGCTGACTGGTAAAGTGGCGTTCATGCGGGTACCAACAACGGCGGCATTCGCAATTCCGTAGCCGGCCCGAGGCAGCCATGAAATCACGACATTGTGCTCGCCTATCCTGCCGAACTCGTAGCAATTTTTGTCTCCCAAGGTGCTGAGCTTGGGGTGTAATTCATCTCGGACTTTGGGCACGGCCGCTAACTCGAGAAGAATAGCGCGGAGCCAACCGGGCTGCATGTCAAAGTGGCATGACATGACAGGATTGGCTAGCTGTGACAGGCCTTGGGAACGGCATCTTTTTGCAGAAGTGCCAAAGACTCCTTGCAACGAAGCACTGCCATTTACCCCGCCCTAAAGCCCAGATCTCTAAGCGCTGCTTGTCATTTCTGCCATAGCTAAGTGCTTAAGTATCTTTTATAAATTTTAGTAT
Source organism: Drechslerella coelobrocha (assembly GCA_036971555.1). NCBI lineage: Eukaryota > Fungi > Ascomycota > Orbiliomycetes > Orbiliales > Orbiliaceae > Drechslerella > Drechslerella coelobrocha. The sequence continues at coordinate 235,467 of JAJTUH010000003.1, forward strand.
CGGCGCCAGCCGCCTGACTTTTAGTCTAGCATCTTTATTTCACAAACTATTTGCCCCACCCAGCTAGATCCGACCGCGGCTGCGGCTGCGGCGCCGCATCTACTCTAATGTCAGGAAATGCGACACCCGCAGGTCAACCCACAAATGAGGAGATATTAAAGGAATTGGCGATCGATCCAGAGGATCTTGGATTCAAAACTCTGTACGAGCCCAAGGACGGGAGGATATCAGTTGAGTGAGTATACCACCAAGATTGGCAATGGTCAACTAGCTAACTTTATCCAGCATCATAGCAGTCCATGGCCTTGGAGAACACCCAGACAAGGCATGGACGTATTCCTCTGAGCAAGCGGACCACAAAGATGTCAACTGGCTAAAAGATACGGATATGTTACCCGCCGAGCTTCCGAAGGCGCGTATAATGACTTTCGGATACAATTCTATATGGTATGGCCCCGAGGCGGTCAAACAGCGACTCTCAAACATCGCAACAGATATGTTGACGGATCTGGTATACGAGAGAAAGGTAGGTTCTCCGACTAATTCAAACTTGGGTTGAGCTCTGATCAAGAAAAGTAGGATTGCCAAGACCGTCCGATCGTTTTCGTTGGCCATTGTTTAGGGGGTCTTGTCATGCAGAAGGTGAACAAGTCCGTGGTTTCTTCGCAAACCTAGATCGATTTTAACACAGCCCGTCAGGCCTACATCCTCGCCAAAGCGGTCGACGACGACTACCCCGGTATCGGAAAGTCGGTTACCGGGATGGTATTTATTGGCACACCTCACCGCGGAGCCGGCGGTGCGCTGAGCCCCCGAGGTCGAATTTCCCAGGCGATTGCCGCAAAAGGTTTGTGGATCGAAGACAGCATACTGAGAACCCTAGAAGAGGGTAACGAAACGCTTGTCGACGTTGTAAACGAATACACCCGTCTCATCAATCTTACATCTTCCTCAATACAAGTGTACTGCTTCTTCGAAATGAAGCAAACAGTAGTAGGGAGGATTGTTGGAGATAATACGATTAAGGTTTGTGTGATCCAAGACATTCCATGATTTCATAGATCCGAGGCCGGGACTGATGTCTGATAGGAGACTATTGTCGACGAAGACTCAGGAACACTCCATGGACATAGATCCGCAGGCCTAGTTCTTGACCACTTCAGCTTGAATAAATACAAGAGCCCCAAAGACGCGCACTACATTCGTGTACGCAGACAGATCGCATCTATGGTGGAGGAGACAAAGAAAACACTGGAAGTTCGAAGTACAGGTGAACCATAACATGGAATGTAATCCCGAGCGGGGAGGTCAAAACATTCTAATCAAAGTTACTGATCTAGATGATTGCCTAAAGAAACTTTGGGTAACCGATCCGTCGCTTGACAAGGAGCGCATAGAGGGGAAGGAAGACAATTTGTTAGACCTCCATGGCCACCGCGTATCTCGTTGGATCCTGGACAACAACAAATTCACAGAATGGCGCGCCGACGCACAGAGCAAACTACTCTGGATTAAAGGCGACCCGGGCAAAGGCAAAACCATGCTGCTCTGCGGCATCATCGAGGAGCTGGAAAAGTCGTCCGCTGATCCGAAAACTCTCGCTTACTTCTTCTGCCAGGCTACCAATGCGAATAATAACAATGCTACAGCTGTCCTGCGGTGTCTAATTTACTCGCTCGTGATCAAGCAGCCGACGCTCATCTCATACGTGCAGGAAAAGTTCGAACAGGGTGAGAAGTTATTCGAGGGTGACAATGCCTGGCTTGTTGTATCTAAAATCCTCACCAATATCTTAAAGGACAAAACCCTAGAGGTCGACGGCGCGTATTTGATCATCGACGCACTTGACGAGTGCACGACACAACTACCTGAGCTTCTTAAGTTTATTGTCGGGACATTACGTACATGTTCACACGTTAAGTGGATTGTTTCCAGTCGGAATTGGCCCGAGATAGAAAAAGAACTTGATCCTAGGCCTGCGCATACAACAAAGAATTCCAGAGTGAGGCCTATGAAGCTGAGCCTGGAGCTGAATAAAACATCAGTCTCCAAAGCCGTTACCAAGTACATCAAAATCAAGGTCGCTGAATTAGCAAGGCAACATACCTACAGTAAAACTGTGCGAGCCGCCGTCAAAAACTATTTAAAGTTGAACGCAAACGGCACTTTCCTCTGGGTAGCATTGGTCTGCAGAGAACTCGATGGCGTCTCGAGCTTGCGGGCTCAAGAGAAGGTGAAAGAGTTTCCGAGTGGACTCAATGAGCTGTACAAGCGGATGATGGACCAGATTTGTCATTCTAAGAATTATGAGCTCTGCAGAGACATTCTCGCCATCATCTCTCTTATGCGCCGGCCCATTGAATTGGAAGAATTTGCATCCTTGATTAACAGCTCCAACGATCGATCGACCGATGTTAGCATGCCTGACGACGTCCCTGATAACGATAAAGCTCTTAGAGAGGCAATAGGGCTTTGTGGCTCTTTTCTGACACTCCAAAAACGCACTATTTTGTTCGTTCACCAATCGGCGAAGGATTACCTTCTAGAGCACGAATGTGACAAGATATTCCCTCACACCAGGGGGGGTGCAAAGACACAACAGTTAATAGTGTTGCGGTCAATTAACGCCATGCGTAAAAGACCACAGAAATTGCAAAAGGATATTTACGGCATACAGGATTTAGGCCGTTCCATTGAAATGATCAATTCTCCTGAACGAGATCCGCTCGCTCCAATTCGGTACGCTTGCCTTTACTGGGTTGATCATCTTTGCGAGATCGAATTCGAAACCAACCGGGATGATCATTCTTCTGGGATTGAGAGCAACCGCGATACGGTGGACCTTCGCAATGGCGGTGCAGTCGATACGTTCCTGAGGGAGCATTTGCTTCACTGGCTAGAAGCCCTAAGTCTTATGAAGAGAATCTCAAATGGTGTATCTGCGATAAACGAGCTTGCTGGTTTGCTTAAGGTCCGTCGGTCATTACCTATAGCTATAATGGAACACTTGCGAATACTAATTTATATAGAAACATTTGCCTGAATCCGAGCTTTCCCGCCTAATTCGCGATATGCATCGATTTGTTTTGGCTAACAGAAGGGCTATTGAGAACACCCCTTTGCAAATATATTCGTCAGCTCTTGTGTTCAGCCCTATGAATAGTTTTACGCGAAGGCTTTTCCAAGGTAATGAACTAAACTGGATGACCACAAAACCGGTAATAGAAGATGGTTGGAACACTTGCCTACACACACTTAGCGGCCATGACGGTAAGGTTAACTCGGTCGCGTTCTCAAACGACGGGTCTCAGATAGCATCAGCGTCAGCCGATAGGTTGATCAAAATTTGGGAAATAAAGAGTGGTAACTGCTTGCAAACACTCAGCGGCCATACTGATGCAGTTGGCTTCGTTAGATTTATAAGGGATGGATTACAGATACTATCAGTATCGACCAACAGGATAGTCAAAATCTGGAATCTCCTTAGTGGAGACTGCCTGGAAACACTTGCTTGCTATTATAACCCGTTGTCCAATGATCTCCCGATCGCACTTCCATCAAACGACGCATTGCGAATAGCATTTGGGTCGAATGGTGGAGCAGTCAAGATCTGGGACATCGGCAGTGGTGATATGAAAACACTCCGGGACCAGAACATCTATGATGGTCCTGTTTCCTCCGTCGCGTTCTCGAATGACGGGTCGCAAATCGCATCAGGGTTTTGGGGAGGGGAGCGGATTATTATCTGGGATGCTAGGAGTGGCAACCACTTGCAAACGCTCAGGACCCGATTTTGGGGAGTTTTCACTCTACTGTTCTCGAATGACGGGCAGTTAGCGTCAAGCTCGGGAGAACAGATGGTTGAGATCTGGGATGTTGGCAGCGGCAGTTGCCTGCGAACGCTAAAAATTACTAGTGACAGCCATGCTACTTCGGTTCTGATCGCATTCTTGAACAACAATTTATGGGCAGCATCGGGGCAGTCATTTAAAGTCTGGGATACTGACAGTGGCAACTGCCTACAAACATTCAGCGGCTATGGAACCTATACCAAACCGGTCACGCTCTCGAACGATAAGTCGCAGATCGTATCAGGGTCATTAGATGGGACAGTCAGGATCTGGGATCTTAGCAGCAGCAGTAGCAGCCTGCAGATGCTCAGCCATAATGATAAGATCGATTCGATCGCGTTCTCAAACGACGGGTCACTGATAGTATTAGGAATGTGGAATGGGAATGTTGATATCTGGGATGCTAATAGTGGTAACTACCTGCGAACTCTCGGGAATCATGGATCTAGTGTCGGCTTGGTCGCGTTCTCGAATAATGGGTTGCGAATACTATCAGGGTCAAGCATGGGGGACACTAGAATATGGGATGCTCGCACTGGTGACCACCTGCGAACACTCAGCACCTTTCATCCGTATACGCCAGTCGCATTCTCGAATGATGGGTCGCGAGTCATTAAAGCAGCGTTATTCTATAAAAAGAATATTCTAATCAGGGACATCAATAGTGGCCACTGCTTGCAAAGCTTTTGTGGCTCTGATGATGACGAGGCCGTTTCAGCCGCATTCTCCAACGATGACTTGTGGGTAGTATCAGGGTTGGCCAGTGGGTCAATCAAAACTTGGGATACCAAGAGTGGCGACTGCTTGAAAATATTTCGTGGCCATGATGCTACAGTTCGTTCGGTCGCGCTTTCAGATGATAAATCCCAGATAGCATCAGGGTCGGATGACGAAACGATCAAAATATGGGATGCCAGCAGCGGCGACTGCCTACGAACTTTCAACGTTGGCCACATAGGACGTCTATCGTTTGATACTACTCGTTCATATATTTTGACTAACATAGGAGCCATCATGTTGGATCCAACGGCAACTAAAAATCCTTCACAGCAGCCTCAGGATTACAGGTATGGAATAAGCCCCAACCGGGAATGGATTACATGGCAAGGTCAAAATGTTCTTTGGCTACCACGGGGTTACCGGCCATCACGTTCGGCTGTCGCGGCCAATCGCATTGCCATTGGATGTAAATCTGGTCGTGTCCTAATATTCAAATTCTCGCCTGACTTATCTCCTTTGCCGTAACGCGTTTCCTACACTCTATCAACAGGATCGTTCTGGCAGATCAAGTGTATTGATCTTTGGATGCTGTTATTGTTTGTTTTCCGCTGTTTTGATTCATAAACCCCGTTATAACCCATGGACCAGCCTGGCCAGCAGAGACAGTAAAGCTGCTTCTATGAAAAGCAATTGCACCAAATATTGCACCCTATTTTAGGCGGAATATTGTGAGAATGATACTGTCCAAATCCGTTTAATTAATCTTATCTCACCCCAATGGCAACACTTAGCTTTAGCTAGTTTACGAGACCAGCTTTTATACATCATCGCTCTATCTATTCTATGGCAACAACACATACATCGTTTAATAAGAATAGCGACTGCCTTCGCGTATTCCTCGCTGACGAGCTAGCAATCCATCTCAACCTATACCATTCGAGTCCAGATCTATATCAGACTAGGCTCTGGACTTTAAGTGCAAGTACGAAGTCTCGACGGCAAATGCCGACCAACAACCACATTAGGAAAATCAAGATGGACACCTACCTCATACGTTAGCAACGTACAGATGAAACTCCAGATGGCTCGGCTTCAGGCTTCAGGCTTCAGGCTACGCGTACCCAGTAGTCGCACCCCCTCATTCAGCTTAGGTTACGATCCAGTAGATCCTGATATGAAAGCTCCAAGGCCCCGGCTAATTTTCGTCACCATGGTACGATCATTCTTGGACTATACGATGGGGATTATTGGGATTATTGGGTATATCCTGTGGGGACTGTCTGTAAGGCTATAGCATCAGATCGCAAACAAACTACAAGGATGCTGGGAGATAGAATATAACCGTTTAGGAATGCGAATACATCGAATGTGGTGTAACACCACAATCAATCACAGCAGGCCGGCAGGATTTTGTCTCGTGGGACCGGATCGCGGATCGTGTGTTCAAGTTCGTTTCGCCTGAGCTGCGAGGGTCCAGTTTTTCCATGGCCATCTCGTTTCAATCGGAAAATTACCTCTCAAGCTATCCCGATCGGGGAATTTCTCCCAATTTAGAAGCCGACAACGAACGAACCGACGGTTCCGACGCATGCACGAAGCATGCAAAGACGAGATAAAATATCAGCAGCTAGGCAAGCGCTCGATCGATTCGAATCAAATTCGCCATCCCTCGGTAGAGCTCGCCTCCTAGGATCCTCTCCAGCATGCCTCGTATACCTAGTATACCTAGGATATTCCTCCTCATCAGTACAGCTAGCTAGCTGCTGTCTCTCGACCCACCGCCCTACCGCGCAGTCTTTGTAGTACCTCGGAAAGTTTTTCGCCGCCCAGCCGCCCATCTATCGACTTTTCGGCAGGTCGCAACACCACATACCCAGCACAAATTACAAAAGTACGCCCGGGATCCCTGTTATCACCACGACAATCGACAGCTGTGTGGTAACTTCGCGTCTTGACGCACCTGCCTTTCGATTCGGATTGACACCGACCTGCCAACCCGACAAGCGGCAGCAACAGCAACAACAGCTAGTATAGTATGCTGGCTAAGGGAGCTACCATGCACAATCTGCGTATGCATGTAACCAACCGAAGGGGTTGACATGGACATGTCGGAGCGGTAGCTAAGCTAAGGAAGTACCTTACTTGCCGCGCTAGGGGGACCCCGGACATGGGCTCAAATCAGGTCGGGCGCACATGCGCGTAAAGAAAAGGAAGAGAAAAAAAAATCGGAATCATACACAAAGGAAAAAAAGTCAAAAGCGGAATCAGAAGCTGGGGAATGGTGAGCGAATGTGAAAGAAAGGCCGGGGGAAGGGGCCAAGAAAGGTACCTGCTTCGCATTGAATCAATAAGATCGAATCTGGGGAAGGATGAATTAGTTAGGTAAGCTATAAGGCTGGATGGACGGTTAAGGCATGTGAAAACCGAATGGATATTACAGCTTGGACAAAGATGCACTAGACGGAATGTTGATACGGAATAGAAATGGGTATATGATCAGGATACGCCCGTCCTTTCCTCTCCTCTCGAGTCTTGGTTTCTCCCATTCCAACGAAACGGCCCGTGCAGAGCGTGTGTATGCATTGCGGCATACCTCCAAGCTAGCTCTAGCTTCTTACGCTATAATTCTTGTATACGTACATGACGACACGATAATAGCTAGTTCTTTACGTTTTATTTGATGTTGATGACCTAGCGACGTTACGTTACCATACCACACGCCTTTCATTCACGAATTCTATATCTCCACTTCCAACAGAAGGAATTGGAACCATGGCGCGGTCCCGCTACCTCGGCCTCTATGGCCGCCCACTCTCCCTGGCCGTCTCCACCACCTGCACAATAGGTTTCCTCCTCTTCGGCTATGACCAAGGTGTCATGTCCGGCCTGATCACTCACCCAGACTTCGTCGCCACATTCCCCTCGGTAGCCAACAACAGCACGATGCAGGGCCTGGTAACAGCGCTGTACGAGATCGGATGTCTGTTCGGTGCTATATTCGTGCTCTTCTTCGGTGACATCATCGGCCGGAAGAAAGGTATCATTGCTGGTGCAGCAATCATGATTGTGGGGACCGTCATCCAGATCACTAGCTTCAGCAGCGCGAGCGGCGGCGGCGGACTAGCGCAGTTTATCGCGGGTAGAATAATAACCGGTGTCGGAAACGGGATGAACACTAGCAGCATTCCGACTTACCAAGCTGGTATGTATAACTTACAATCCTAGCTCCAGCAGATATGCATCAACAACAGCTAGCTAACCCGGCCCGCTACCCGCGTATTTAGAATGTGCAAACACGAAGAACCGTGGCCTGCTCATCTGTATCCAAGGTGGTGTCATCGCCTTCGGCACGCTCATCTCGTACTGGCTCAACTTTGGCGTCAGCGAGTATAGCGGTAGCTTCGGCTGGCGCTTCCCGATCGCCTTCCAGATCGTATTCGGGCTGATGATACTCTTCGGCATGATCGTCCTCCCGGACTCGCCGAGATGGCTTCTATCCTGCGGCCGCGACGAAGAAGGCACACAGGTGATAGCAGCGCTGTACGGCCTCTCCGTCGACTCGCACGAGACGCAACTGCACAAACGTATCATCTTGGAATCTATCGCCGCAGCCTCGACAGACAACGACAGCGCGGGCGGGAAGGCGCACGTGACGCCGTTCTCAGAGCTGGTTACCAACGGCCGGACACAGCACTTCCGCCGGATGTTGTTGGGTGCGTCGTCGCAGCTGATGCAGCAGATTGGCGGGTGCAATGGTTAGTTATGGTCCCATACATCCGCTTTATACCCTGCGCTATATCCATGCATGATATATGTATAACCGCAGAGGTACAGACAAATACACACGCGAACACAGGCTAACATGTTATTCCACCACGCAGCTGTGATTTACTACTTCCCTATCCTCTTCCAATCCTCCATCGGTCAATCCAGACACACCTCCCTCGTCATGGGCGGCGTCAACATGGTCGTCTACTCCATCTTCGCCACAGCCTCCTGGTTCATCATCGAGCGCGTCGGCCGCCGCAAGCTCTTCCTCTACGGCACCCTAGGCCAAATGGCCGGCATGATTATCACCTTCGCAGGCCTCATCCCCGGAACTCCCAACGCCGCCAAGGGTGCCGCAGCGGGACTGTTTGTGTACATTGCAGCGTTCGGAGCCAGCTGGTTGCCCTTGCCCTGGTTGTATCCGGCCGAGGTGAACCCGCTGCGGACGAGAGCGAAAGCGAACGCGGTGTCGACTTGTACCAATTGGGCGTTCAACTTCTTGGTGGTGCTGGTGACCCCGATTATGATCGATCGAATCAAGTGGGGGACATATTTGTTTTTCGCGTGCGTGAACGCGAGCTTCCTGCCGATAATGTGAGTACTTTCTTTCCTCCTTTCTTTGTTTCTTTCCCTCCTCCCTTCTATCCACTAGACTAACGTTTTCCAGCTACTTCTGGTACCCGGAAACCCGCAAGCGTTCGCTCGAAGAAATCGACATCATCTTCGCAAAGGGTTACTGCGAAAACATCTCCTACGTGCGTGCAGCAAAGGAGCTACCGCTGCTCTCCAGCGAGCAAGTCGAGGAGATGGCGCTACGCTACGGCGGCGGACTGGACGAAGGGCTGCGACGGCGGAGAACGACGGGATTCGATGGTAATATCTCTGACGACGCCGGTGTTGGTGAGCCTATTGAGAAGGTGCAGGACGGGTATGGCGAGAAGGTTGTCTGAGCTCGAGGCTAGTGCAGTGCAGTCCATATTTAATATAGTAGATAGTACTTACTTACTTACTTATTTACTTACTTACTTACTTACTTACTTACTTACTTATACATATATAATAAATTAAGTATCCACATATATACCAATGGTTATTTTGGGCAATATATATAGTAATATTATTATTATTTGAAAGCATGACAGGTGTGGGTAGCTGGCGCAGGATATGTCCACGCAAGTACGCGTACGTTATATAAGTAATAAAATGTAATATTGAGGTTAACTAACTAAATCAGTAAATTTATATTTCCGATATCTGAAATACGCTGTCGGCTACGAGCCAATTGCCGGCTCTAAATATACCGCCGCTTAGCACAGCTTACAGCAGCACTATCCAAACTTAAGCTGACTAAAACTCACAGATAGATAAACGTGCGGATGCGACGGTAGCTTAGGGGTGCGCATATCCGCCCGTTGCACTCCGGCCGTCCCAAAGATACTTAAGTAGTACTTATATATAAATACCGGAGAAGAGAAGGCTGGCTGCATCCCGCGATCATACGAACATTTTACACGCGAAAAAAAAAACGGAATTTTAACAGTTCAAAATCAATAAATTAACCGACCACGACGATGGACGTCGTGCTATTCACGCGCCCGAAATATGGTAGTAGTGGTAATAGATATAGCTAAGGTAAAGTAAGGTAAGGCTCGACTCACCGCCCTGTACAGGTATATATACCTCCAGCAGCTGGCGTACGTCCGTACCAAGAGGAGTGTCCAATGCTCCTAAGTCCCAAGGTACACGAATCTTCAGCAAGAAAAAAAAATAAAAAGCGAGGTAAACAGCAAAAGAAGAAAAAGCACGCATGCGCGCAAGCTCAAAATATGAATAAACATACCCGATAACTCCGCCGAAAGCAGTGCACGGCACAAAAGCAGATAGCTAAGAAGTATTTGCAAAAATATTTTTTCCAGAAACGACAAAGAAAGAAGGGAAAAAGAAGGTAAAAAGAAGAAAAGAGAGAGAACATGCATGCATGCAGGCCGGCCGTTAAGTATCATATCATATTATTACAGACATGACGCAATCAATCAATAAGCAATCGCTCACTGCAACTCTTTGCTGTCCAGTAAGTTCTGCTGCTCTCGCGCCTCATCATATGCCGGTGGCGGGGGAGCAGGTGGGTCTTCATCCAGACTTTCCCGCCGTCCTTCAGCCTCCGCGTCTCTCCTCCGTGGATACGCTCGTGAATGCGACCGCACTCTCTCTCCACCGACTTCTCGGTCGACACCATCTAGGCCCCACGCGTCCTCACCATCGCTTCCAGATTCTTCGTCGTCAACACCGAGTTTCCGACCTAGTGCTACCCGCTCCCGGAAGGCGCGTAGACCAAGCATACGCACTTCGAGCTCCATTTCGCGGTTATCGCTGTTGGGACTACCCCTGCGTGCTTCCCGTCGCTGTAGGATCTGGCGAAGGGAGTTCCGGGCAAAGGTTTCTGTCTTCTTGAGGTCGGAGTAGCGAGAGAGCAGTTGTGTGCGTTTCACCTCTTGCGGGCGCGAGAGCGTGCTGGCGTTGGACGCTGTGCTCAGTGCTGTTCCTGTCCTTCCGATGGGCGGATTGGTCGATGCACGTGTGGGGAGGAGATCACTGCTGCTGTTGCCGCCGAAAAAGTTGAATGCGGAGGAGGAAGAAAAGGTGGAAGAGAAGGACGGTGTGATAGATCCTGCCGCGAGGGCTCTTGTGCGGCGTGATTCGGCGGCCATGATAATTGACATGCCCTGTGCGACGAGGGTTTTGAATTTAGGTAGTCGCGCGGTGTAGGTGTCGAGCGGCTTGGGGTGTGGGGAAGCCTGTGCGAGGAGATCGGTGTGGAAGGCCGTCAGGGAGCTTAGTTCATTGATTTTTGCGAGGTCGGCTGGAAGGAGCAAGGCGGCTTCACTTTCCTCGGGGAGGTCAGAGAGGTCGGCGACTTGGGTGAGGATGGTGTTTGCGCTTTCGAGGGTGAGGCGGATGTCGGTGAGGGCCGTCTCTAGCGTTTCCTGGCGGAAAGAATCGATGTGATGAATGATGCTCGGTGGCGGGGAGTGGCGGGGTGGAGAGGAAGTGGGCGTAAAACGTGGCTGTGAGGTGTTTGCGGCAGAGGTTGACGGCGTCGAGGTATCTCTGTGGTGAGTGGGAACGGCTGCGGGAGGTGCGTAGTGGGGGAGACTGGAGTCTTCGAACTCGTCATCGGAGAAGTCGTGTAACGGTGGTTGGTGGTGGCTCGGATGAGACGAGGCGATTGAGTGTGTCGAGTTGTGGGAGAAAGAGCGGGAGTGCAGCTGGGTCGAGCTGTATCCGCCGGGAGTGTGAGGATCATAAGGGTCCTGGAATGGATCGGAGGGCGCGCGAGAGTGCGTCGGGCGGAGGATACCCAGCTCTTCTTCGGAGATGTTGGAGTCCCAGATGTCCGAGCCGCGACGGGGAATCGGTGTGCGCTTCTTGCGCCGGAATAGGTCTGCCAAAGGACGCCGCTCGCGGACTGTGTATGTTGTCCATCCCGTTTGCGGTACAATCTTGACCTTGCGGTAGAGCACGAGGTAGACGACGGCCACTGCGAGCAGGACGACGAGAGTCGAGAAGACGGAGATAAGGATGATGCTCAGCTTGTCCATGGCGTAAGATGGGTGGCGAAGGCCCTTCGATGCACAGGAAAATGTCGCGATTCCTGGCCCTAATGGGCGCGACGGTCAAAGCTCTCGGTGCAAGCCTTTGCAAAAAAAAGTGGACTATGTCATCGAGAATATTGTGATATCTTGTGATATGATGGTTTCTTATGCTTGCCGTGACAAGCAAGTGTGGTTGTGCGAGACTGAAATCCGCGGCACAATCCGTGTGGCGTCAAAGGAGCGCGGGCGTCAGCGTGGGAGGAGAAGGCCAACTTGCTGCTTCCTTCTTCCCCTCTCGACTGCTTAATCGAGTGCTGACGGTGAGATTGTTCGATAATCGCTAGCCGGCGATAGAAAGTCGCTCGTCTCGCTCGTCGACATCCGTCTTTGCTCGGGGGCAAATCGTTAACAATCGAGTTAGTGGATTCAGGCCGGCTGGATTCGGCGGGGACAACAACAAAGTCGATGATCGGACGGTTCCAACGAAGGCAGATGATCTCACGAGCTAGAGAGAAAGCGAATTGCGTCCAACTTGATGCACGGAGCGTTATTAAGGGAGAAAGTCGTGTGTGGGAGGAAGAAAGAGAGAAGGTCGCTAGAGGTTGACGGTGGAGTACGGATTGCCCACTGCGGGAGAAAAATATCAGCCTACATGTATTGCAAATGGGGTAGGCAGGTAGGGCTGACGGAACGAACTGGCTAGCGTCTTCTGGAGATCACGGTTAGCCCACAGTATATAGTACCGACAGGCAGACAGACGAATACCGCACAAGCCAGCCAGCGGAGAGCGTCTTATATTACGTATCGTCCCGGGTCTCACAAACCAGGAGCGTCTCCCACCGACCGTACACACATACATGCATACAGCTGGCAGCGAATTGAAAGCACTGTGATCGGTGAGACGGCGAGAGACGATGCATGATCCAGCTAGGCTGCTTCTCATGTGCGCCGCGTCGGAAGTGAGTCTAATCGATGTATCGAACGGTAATATTACCTAGACTATAACCCATCGCATCGGTGGGCAAGGAAGCGTGAGAGGCCTAGTGAGTGAGTTTTTGTTTGAGACGGCCAGTCCGTCAATTAGCCAATTGAGGAAGGGCGTAGGCTAGGCGAGCCCGAGGTGGGGCCAAGTCCGATGCGACGTAGCTGCCTCTCCCTGCATTATACGCCTGAGCAAGACCGTAGGGTAGCATTTAATTCTGGAACGACCGCTTCTTCCCTGGGTTGGATGCATTTAGCGAGGGTCAATTTTTTTTTTCCTTCATCTTGTGTGATGATACATCCTTCAAATTTCGATACTGAGGACTAAATATATGTATCCGGTCTTCTCGTCTATCTGAGGAGGAAGCTGCCAATCTGAGGCAAATCGCATCGCTGGCTTTCCCATGCGAGAAAGAGAGGGAGGGAGAGAGCCCTAAACCGGCCGACTTTTCATACGATCACCCCTGCCTCCGAGTTTCTAATTTCCGGGCACGCGCACTGCAAGAACGGTTCTTGAGTACCGAATGGACGCTCGCCAAGGGCCAGCCCATGCACGCTTGTCTTCCGGGCTAACGCGAGACGTCGACGTACGCGGACGTGGGATCCGTATACAGGATACGGCGCTAGCTTTGGCGACATGATGACGAGGACCTGTCAGATGGTCGTCAGCCTTGTGGAGCGAGCAAAATTCGAGATTGCACCGGGGCCACTGCCATTCGACGCCCGGACGCCACAGCAGGTAAGGCTGAAACGCTCACATTTTATAATTTGACTGATGCACGCATGACTCTAGTAACGTGGCTTCGCTCGATAACGTGTAACGGTAACGGCTTCAGTTAAGATTGGGGAATAGTTAGCTGGCGTGATGGAGGTGATGAGGTTGGGGAGCAGCAACATTTGCCGGTGTGGTGGTGTTGAACAAATCTATGAGCAACACTCTTCGCAAGGGATTGGTGCCCGCACAAACACAAGTCTAGTTACGAAACTGAGCGAGACCACGTTTCTAGCTCATGGTGAGGAATAGGCTACTAGTACTGGCTAGGACTAGCTAGGACTAGCTATGAAAATGGCGTAGACATGTCGACGACGCAGACGATACATCGTGAAAAGGTCCAGAGAACAATGCTGACCTAACCTTAGCCTTGTAGCAAAGTCGCATTTACATGCATCTGCGCGGGTCGGCGGTAGCCATGCACTATGCAATGCGTCCTTGCGTGCAGCTGGATAGATGCACGTACTGTACATGTGCTCAGATGTCTCCTACAGACGACTATGCGCCTGGAGCATGTAATACATTTCGGTGCTTCGCATGGCCAGGATGGTATCGATATGGTACGATACGGGACTGACGGGATGAAGGAGCTGAACCTTATTAAGATGACCGAGTCAAACTAATTGGTAATCTCGTTCAGGGCATGGTATCGACCCACTATCGTAGGACCGACGTACCAACCCCAAACACCACAGAAAGCTTAATGCTTCGACACGGTATTTTCCTAATTTGAATAATTTTGAATTGCGCCGTGGAAGCCCGGACGTTGGTAGAGTGGATAGGTGAGCGAACACCGTCAATGCCATTGCACTGGGATAATGCCGGCCGGCCGGCCGACAGGTCCAGAACGTGCTGATAGAACAGAGCTCCAGACCCGACGCTGGATGATACACGACGGACGGCCTGAGAGACAACACTCGGAGTGCATCAGCCAAGTCCGTCAAGTGTGCTACACAGAGACGAGCTAGTCCTCCAACAGACGTGGGACTCGATGCAACGATGGATTCTCGGCAGGCAATGCAGAGGCAGTTACCCCAACCGCCCCCTCAATACAGTATAGCCTGGGCTATCGATATTACTGAGAGTCCGTCGGCGAGTCGATGCAGTCAATCAATGCCCTGATGGTGAGGAGCCCGGAGGCGTTGGCCATTTCTTTCGCCAAAGGCCAAGCTTTCGCCCGGGAGATTTCGAGATATGATTCGATAGGTCGAAGATAATACGGTAAGGCTGATTGGGTTGGCCATTTGCATGGATCCCTCGATCCACCCAGCTGTGCGACTTGAACGGATGATATGCCGCCGCGCTTTCCGTAGACCGTTATTTGCTATTGCTCTTGGTATTGTCATGTTAGTGCTAGTATTATTATTATTTAATCCGGGGGGCTTTAGATGAAGCAGAACTTACTCTCTCTCGCTCTTTCTCTCCTTTAAATTCCAACCATCGCCAACAGAACGCTAATGTTCCAATAAATTCCCCATTCTAATTCCTGTGCGTGTTGTCTCGGCGCGCGTCGGCACCAACAACAACACTTTTGCTTCAACCAACGTCTCGAGAGAGATAACCCCCTTCAACTCCTCCTCCTTCTCCTCCTCCTCCTCCTTCTCCACCTCCTCTCCCATCCTCACCTTCCTCCTCCGCTTCGCTTTCCTATCCCTCCGCCCTTTCTCGCGACAATTCCTACGACGACGACGATAACGAAGACGACAAAGATAGCTAGCTCCTTCTGCCGAGACGGCTTCAACGGCGGCGACGTTGCTCCCTGCACTTCCTACTCATACCAATACGATCCCTCCTTCGCATCGCCCTCTCAAACGCTCCTTCCTCGTCTGTCCTGTCGCCTACGCCCCAGCTCAGCTGAGTCCGACATCTCGTATCCACACTTTCAACCCCCTGCTGGACGGTAGCGCGAGTTGCTGGCAATGTACCCTCAGGGGTGCTGTGCGGCCGTCTTTGGTCACCGGAGAGGAAAGATCATATTTGGCGCCGTATTCCTCGCCATCACCGGCCTGATCTTATCATACACAAACGTATGCCATTTCTACCACTTCTGCTTTCTCCTCCTTTGTTTCTTCTCCTTTGCTTCCTCTCCTACAACAAGAAAAAAAATCAAGCAATCTGAAACCAATTTACCGGCAATTCTGCAAATTGCGATTTGGCGCTCGTGCTGACGTGTGTAGCATGCCGCCTACCTGAGCAACCTGGCAAAGCCATGGTTGCACCCATCCGTGTCCTCCAGCGACCTTACCCTCTTCAATCAGAATGAATACGACCGCCGTATCCATCTGCTCATCCCCGTCACACAGCCAAACGCCAAGTTCTGCAAGACCTTCTTCTCCGCCCTCGTCAACGGCTACCCACCCCCGTTCCTGGTCAACTACGGCGAGCAGTTCCCGCAGCAGGCTATAGCCCGGGCCATGAAGATCAAGGGCTTCACTACCTACCTCAACGAACGCACCCGCGATGATGATATCATCATCATGATTGATGGCTTCGACGTATTCTTCCAGCTGCCTCTACAGATCCTGCTCTCCCGCTTCCTCAAGATGGGCAACCCTGCTGTCTTTGGCGCGGATAAGAAGTGCTGGCCGAATGACTTCAAGTCTCCTGCTTGCACGGCAATTCCGCAATCCCCACTGCCACCGGATGTATTTGGCGACGACACAGACCGCCAGACGATTCTGCGCAGCCGCCGTGAGAAGTACGACAACTTTCGGCCACGCTGGGTTAACTCTGGTACAATCATCGGGTATGCCTCACAATTGCGTGGCATCTACGATGATGCGTGGAAGAAGGTCCAAGCAGCAGGCGAGGAGGTCAATTCCGACCAGCTCATCCTGGCCGAAGTTTATGGCGACCGCATCGTCAAGGGCGATAGATCAATGACGGTGGATTTCTACAGCAGCCTGTTCCAGACGATGACGTACTCGCACAACGACGTTGCCTTCATCCACAACCCATCCGAGGATACGACGAGCACTACGTTTTCCAAGATCATTAGCGATGAGAAGCTACCCTTGGAGGATCTAGGCCTGTCCGCAACTAAAAGCCCGAATCCGAACGGAAGTCCCTGGAAGTGGCGCAACTTGGCATGGAACAAAGTCAGCAACCGGATTCCAACGCTACTACACTTCAATGGCCCCAAGAACTTCATCGACATTTGGTGGCCGCGCATGTGGTATTACGCGTACGGTGTAGACTGGACGCAGAAGATTAAGCAAGAACCCTCGCGGGCGGGAGCGTGGGCAATCGGGAAAGACCAGACTGCGATTGGCTGGCTAACATACGATAGCCTGTGCGGGATGGAGCGGCTGTTCGGAGAGCCGAGGGAGGAGGAAAAGAAGGTGGAGAAGAAAGACGAGAAGCCTGAGGATAAGGCGGAGCAGCCGCAGCAGTGAGAGGCATAACATGGAAAAGCATTGACAGCGATCGGTTGGCGTAGTTGATTGGCATTATTTTTGTGGCTTCTCTATACATTCTTCTTCTTGCTTCCTTTTTTATCTATTGTTAGTGGGCCTGGTTCCCGTGGATACGGGCGTGTATCTGATGCCGTGCGGACGACGAGACGACAGAATACAGATATCCTCTCGGTACACCTATCTTGCGACTGTTGTGCATGGTAGCCTTTTCGTTATACCTCTCTCCTTTTCCCTTTTACTACTTTTGCTTCCCTTCGAACATTTCATGACGCGTTTTCTTTAGATAATTGCTGTTTAAGGCTGGCTTGTATGGAGGTATCGTTACACTGAGAAGTTGTGGCGGACGGTGGATAAAGCGAACGGATTGCATGCATGTGCTTCGACGAACTGGTGTTTCTGGCTGCGCATTCTTGTATATGTATACTATCTGGTAATGGCAAACTAAAAAAAAAATTAAAGGCCCAAACTGATTAAAATACTCCTCCCTCTGTGCGCTCGGGTGGATTCGCTTGCCAGGTCGGTATGATATAAGCGTCTCGTAATGTCACAGGTAACGTATGTAATGCGCTTAGCTCAGCTATCGTAATCCGCGTCGAGAGAACGTAGCGAGGTCAAGATAATTGGCGATGGTGCCAAGAGCAGAGCCTCACGACGACGACCAATCCACGGCGCTGGACTGTCCTCCCTTGTCTGTCTTCCACTAGCAACCAACCGCACTACCGCGATTCCTCAAAGAGCTCAAGCTGAAACCGTATTAGCTATCACAACCTCCGGTCGACATCTACTTATCTATACTGCTGCTACTACTACTACTACTACTACTACTACTACTACTACTACTACTACTACTACTACTACTACTACTACTACTACTACTACTACTACTACTACTACTACTACTACTACTACTACTACTACTACTACTGGGCACTGCTCGACGATGATAACCTCGCCATCCTTTCGAGAGCAGCAGCTGCTGATTGAATTGTACGTACATTTCACCAACACCCACAGCACGTGCACATATCCATACACGAAAAAATCGACATATAGATGGATAGGTGGATGTCTATTATGGGTCTCGATATAGTGCTGACAAGTTTACTTATACTCTACGTATACTCTACGACTTGGACTTACAGTGCAACCTTCCGCGCAACCCCGCTGCCGGGAACATACCTCTCGCTACACCCGACCAACCCGTCGATTTGGTACGGAGTCATATTCTTGAGACCGCCGAGCAGCAGCAGTGTGTATAAGGGCGTGCCTGTGCGGTTTAGCGTTACTTTTCCGAAGAACTATCCTCTGTCGCCGCCGTTTGTGTTGATTCTTGGGGAGCAGCAGCAGCAGCAGCAGCCGTTACAGCAACAAGGGAGCACTAGGGATCAGAGCAGAGGGGGTGAAAGGAGTGGATATGGATATCCGGGGAGTGCAGGCGGGGGAGGAGGGGCGGGGGCGAGCGGGATTGTACGGCATCCGTTGGTGGCGAGGGGTGCTAGTGAGGGTGGGAATAGGGGGATGGCAGCGGGGTATGCTGGGGCGCATGCGGGGGCGGTGAATCTACGCGCGGGGTTTCCGGCGTGGTTTGAGCCGAAGAGCAGCGGTAATATTGCTGCTGCTGCTGGCGATGGAGTGGAAAGTGCGGGCGTGTTTCCCGCTGGCGCGTCGCCGGTCGAGGTGATATATTACCTTCGCAGCATCTTCACAGACCGATACCTATCGCGCCTGCAGTCGCGGTTGGATAGCGACCAGGTGGCGGAGCGCGCCATAGTAGTTGACGAGGAGGCGTGGCGGCTGTGGAAGAGCGATCGGGAAGAGTTACGGCGGCTCGTGCTGGCGGAGGCGGGTGGCGAGGAAGGGGTGTTTGGCGAGTGGGAAGGGAGTGGTGATGCACCGGTACGTATTGTCCTTTATCCTTGTGCTTAAGTTTACCTTTGCTCTTACTCTTACCTTCCATGTTCCATACGTATGTATATATATACATACATTGTACAAGCGAAGGGCACTCGGTGTACTGCTACAGGAGGCGTGTGAGGACTGCTGGCTGATGATTCAACGCAGATTCGGTTTCTAGATTTGCAGCGGGAGGCGCTGGACACGATCAAGGAGAACCTGGGACGGCGGGTAGTCGGCGGCATCAGCGGTAGCAGCAGCAACAGCGATGAACAGGCCCAAACGGTGTGAGAACGAGCAGGAGCGACCGATTGTGAAGGGGGGCGAGGGGGAGGGGGGCAACTGCAGAGTGCATGCATGAACGCGAAAGCTTTTGTTCATGCATGATGGTGTACGCATAGAGGGAGGGGGCTTTGCGTCTGCCGATTCAGATGTCCGAGGGGGCATTTCGCATTTATGCATGGGCGATAGGGCTTGGTGGGCTGGAGATATGCGAATTTATGCGTACAGCATAAATCCACAGCAGATCAGAGGTTCATGGAGCTCGCGATGCATGCTAGCTGGCTGGCTGTCGCACAGATGTTATATATTTTGCCTGAAGGAAACCTCGATAAGGCAGGGCTGGATTACGGTTTCTGGAGGGTGCTGGAGTTATTCCACCGGGTCATGTTTATATTCTGGTCGGTCCCCGCTCTTCGCCGCTGATAAGAGAGAGAGCGACAATTCACGCCTGGGAATAGCTTCTGGACGGAAATGCGAGGTGTCGATGCCTATCGGGTAGTATAATATTTATACACGGTATAGTATTATAGTATAGATAGACGCAATGGGTGTTGCTGGGAAGCGGACGGTGGGCAGCAGACGGCCCGGCGGCGGCGGCGGCGGCGGGACTACTCGTCGACGACGCCGCTCCTCCATCGTCAGCTACCATTCCGCAGTCTCCCTCCGCAATCTCTCTTCGTCCGCCTCCTCTAACCCGCCCCAGCTGCCTCCTGTAAGTACAACATGCTCTTCCTAACGCAATTCATCTGGTTTTCTCCCACGAGGGGGATATTATGAGGCCGAAGCGGTCGATGATCGCTGGCATATCTGCTCTCGCCTCGTCCACATCTCCCATCCCATCGCGATAACCTGCTAACGACAATCCATACCAGTTACCTACCACGATGAGCTACTCACCGAAGGATAGACCACGCTTCGACCGGCCGCTCCCCGCCGCGCCTGGCGTAGCTGCCGGACAGAGACGAATGTCCGCGTCCTTTGGTGCTAAAGACCTAAAGTTGCCGAAGAATCGAGACCGCAACCGTCTCAAGAAGGGCGCTATGCCACTGTACAAGTCCCTCGACAGGCTCACCATCACATCTTCGTCCGAGTATTCATCCTCGCCAGCTCTGCAAAATAATTCTTCTACCCTCTCCTTCCGCAAGCATGCATCCAAGCTGTCAACCGCCAGTGATAAATCCATGTCCACACCCGGTCCTAAATACTCCACGAGGACGTCGTCCGCCAGGTACGGTGATCCCAAGATCACACCTAGGCCACTAAACATCACCAAGCATGCTCCCGATTCGCCGAGCAGCTCTCGCGACAGCATGGACTTTGATGAGACGCAGATAGTGAAGTCCCGTTGGTCGACTTCCACCTCTGACGTTGCCAGCGGCATCTTCCTCCGAAAGGAGTCAAAGAGGAAACTATTCGGCCTTCCAATCTCCTTCAAAAGAAGAGTGAAGAGCGAGCAGATTCCAGCGAGGGCCAAAGTCAGCTCCGGCTTCTTTGGCGGCAAGTTTGGCGGGAGCAAGCTGCATCTTCCATTGGGGTCTCCCAAGCTAGACGATGAAGACAGTAACGAGAAGCCATGGGAGAGTTCCCGAGCCTCATCTTCCATGACCGTCAGAGGCGCCGATGGCACTCTCTCCGACGACGACTTTGGAGTGCCCTTCTCGCAGAGCTTTATGAAAGATGAGCAAAGCGACCCGCTGAAGGGAAGATTACCTCAACGTCGGCATACTCTCACCGGCAACCTTCTTCTAAACATGGGTGACCCCCGCCCTGATTCGCAACAGGACGCCAACAGCAACCTTTCGCGACGCGGGTCCATCAATTCCTCCGGCGATCCTAAAAAGGGACCAACCAAAGGTTTCTTCTCACTTTTTCCTAGACCACCTAAGCGTGACCCTTCCGAGGTGATGCAGATGCTGTCAAAGAATGCCACTATGCCTCAGATTGTCGAGGCGCCTGAAAAGCCACCTAGTGAGCGGAATCGTGGCCTTAGTAATCCGTTGCCAATCAATCTGCGACCAGGCACAGCTATCGCAGGCCACAAGAGAAATAATTCGGACAGCACCTTTCGACCTTCTAACCATTCAGAAGCACCAAAACACCCACCCCCCTCCCCTTCCACCGAATCAAACACCTCTGCAAAACCTTCAAAGAGAAAGGTGGTCGAATCAATCATATGCGGACCACAGAGTGGCATGTTTACCGCCGCCCACCCGAAGCCCGTCATTTCACACCTTGACCTCCGGGTCACGGCCGACATTGACAGCATTGAAATTGGCGAGAGCAAGGAGATCTGGGCTGTTGTCGAGCTCAATGGCAGCCTCGCCAACAATAACCGCGAGATGATGAACCCTGCCGTCAAAAGCCTGGATGTAATATTTCTGCTCGACCTCACGTATGTTCCCTACTCCCTCCTGTAATTATAGAACCAAGCTAACGAGCGTTGAATAGTCAAAACATGTCAGAACATTCTGTGGCGACGATGAAAGCTGCCGTCGGGTACATCCTTGAGAACCTCACGGGCACCCGTTCGGACAACTTTGGCATGGCTGCCTTCACCAGCACTTCTGCCTGCGAGGCTCTCATGCCCATGGTGCCCTGCAGCCACCAAGCCAAGCATCGAGCCTTTGGCCTCCTCGACAAGCTGCAGACGTCCTCGGACCCGCTCTCGCTAGAGATACCAATCTCGAATGTGGTTCGCGCGGCGTGCTCCATGTTTATGCCAGGAGTGCATGGCAAGAACAAGAATTTGATAATTCTCAGTTCCGCACTGCCGGCACACCAGCCCAACATGATTAACGTGTGCGGATTTGACGATGTCAAAGTACACGTGGTCGGTGTGGGGTGCATCTACTGGCCTGTCAGCGAGGTGATGTATGCAGACGCTCGGCGGGATGGCGGTGGCGGGTTCTGCTTCCCCACGGGGATGATGGATGTGGCAACGTCAATTGAAGAGGAAGAGAGCAACCATACAGCGCTGCTTCAAGCGATCACGAGACGGTTCGTGCGTGCGTTGCGTTCCGAGAAGAGCATTGGCATGATGCGTGATGTTCAGATCCGATTGCAGCCGGGAGAAAACGTAACAGTGCATGCAGTCATTGGCAAGACAAACCTGGCGTCTTTACGACCTGGCGAGCGCGCAACTGTGCTCGTGCAGATGAGCGTTACATCCGCGCCTAAGAAGCATAGCCCGAAAAGAGAAGAGGAACGCGAAGCACTGGAAGAAGGATTGTACGCAACGTTAGGCATGCAGACGATGTCGCTGCTGTCGGTCGCCGTAGGGTACAAGCATAGTCTGCTGCCGCCGACTACCACTCTCACGACGGCGGCGATGGCGTCGGCTCAGATTGTTACGAGGGATTCGCTGTGGACTACGCCATCGAATGAGTATCCGCAGTATAGATACCATATCGAGAGGCCCGCAGCGATCGCCCCGACGCCACGGCAGAGGTTTGTGCGAAAGGCGCTGATACAGAAGATTGTGACGGGGCATCGGAATCCGAAGGATGCGCTTAGTGCTGTTGAGAATATTGCAAAGACGACGGAAGAGAAGGATTTGGATTATTGCAACGTCCTAAGGGAGTTGCGGTACCAGATGCGGATATGGAATGGACGACGACGCGGACGGATGAATTTTGCAAACGGGGGTGGAGATGTCAATTTCCGAGGTGGTGGGAGCCGCGGCGGTAAGCGGAGTGGTAGTAGTGACGGCGAGGACGAGGGGATGATTCGTCCATTCAGCTTTCAGAGAAAGGGTAGGAGGGGTAGCGATGAAGGATTTATGGGCGATGCTATACGTGGCAGCAACAGCAGCAGCAAGGAGTTGGCGACACCGGCGTTGACGAACGATAGCTTCAGCTCGGATGGTTCGATCAGGTCGATGGGGGCGTTTACGGGGCTCGGCGACTTCAATTACTCTACGTTGGATGATAAGAACTCTAGCGGTAGCGTGAGGAAGTACGTCCAGGTGCGGGATAGTAGCAGCAGCTCGGAAGGGGGGAGAGGAAGGGGGGTCAACAGCAGTCCGATGACGGTTATTGCGTCCGAACAGATGGCGGCAAGACGGTCGCCGGACTCTGCCTCACGGTTATGGAAGCGGATCGAGAGGGGAGGGGATGTTACGTCGATTGGGGAAAGCAGCATTGGTACTATCGACACAAGAATCCATGAGAAAAGTAGGATTGGTGGAAGCGCGGTGGGTGGCTTTGATGGAACAAACGCGGGGAACAGGAACCCAAAGCAGACGCTGAGGAGGATGGGTGGGATAGCTGAGGGTGGGGCGAGGTTCGGGGATATATCTACGATGATATGATCGTTGTGATATATACGCCCGTGCCTAGAGATGGGGAAGTACTTGAGGAAGGCATCATACGGCAAGTCTTTCTCCCTTCACTTTTCAACAACTAGCCGACATCACTTTTACATATTTCCTTTGTTTCTTCTACATTTGCATCAACTACAGACTACGACATCGACGCGCACTGACGCCGACACCCTTTCTCTCTCTCCTTATTCTTTCATCATTTATGACGGCGTGGATTGGGCGATTGCATGGGACTGCATTTTATTTTGTGTTTGTTTTTTTTTTTCAAAAATGGGCGTTATTATACACAGCGATGCATGATATTCTTCATGGCCTAACTTGTTTTCATTATTTTGTTTTCTTCCTTTATGTTGTTCTTTCTTTTAACACGGATATCGACATCGAATTATGATCCGGATGATGATGAGCAATGACGGTGGGATGTTGATGATTTTTTTTTTTACTTGAATTGTTGGATGGCTAGTTAGCGCCTGGTGAAGAGATAAGCTAGTTAGTTAGTTTGGTATTACGAATTCAATGAATAAAATACGTTATGCGATGTGAATTTGTGCCAGCAAGACGTCGACGAGATGGATAGAAACAATATGGTTGGGGCGGTACTTGAACTTGTGGAAAATGTTGCAACACGTAAACGCAGAAAATGCAACAGACCGCCATGTCCCTAGTTAACGTACCAGTCACAGTGTAGATTGGCTGGTAGCGATTGTATGGTTAAAGTGGGGGCAATACCGGATGGAAATGGCAAATGGATATACCTCGGATAATAATTTCAGTGCCTCTGCACCGTATTCTTAGCGTGAGATCGGAGTCGGGAGTTAAACATCTTGAACAGGCTAGTTTTATCACGTGAGATTGTTACACAAACCTTCAGGGGCTGATTTCCCCATGCTTCCATCGGCCGGAGCTCGATCACTGGACCGTTACCGCTAAATCTTGGATCCTTGAGGTCTTGAACGTTCGGAATTTTGTTTTTTCTTGCAGATTTCGTATTATTAATGATATGGCATAAGATCGATAGACATTGCCGGCACAATCGTTCTACCGGTTTGCTGTTTACCGCGCCCAGCGCTCCGTTTCGTCAGCAGTTAATTTTACATGCTGACGGTCGGCAGTTGGAGCTGAACCCACTCCGTCTAAACTTGCGGATAATTGGTAGGCGAAAATCAGTTAGTCACTGAAATTCCATTTTTCGCGGTGGCCGAGCCGCGGCCTGCCAGCCTGCCTGCCCCCAGGCTATCATATCAGTGGTACGGACAGGGTTTTGGATTCTTACGGGGGCGGGGACCATGGTGTCAAATTTGGAACGCGGGTTGTTGGAAGTTTGAAGTTTTTCTTTGGTGGACGGCCGTTGGCTAGCTTGAGAGCGGATTCGAACCCCTTCAGACATATTATCACTGAGCGCTTTTTCTTTTCTGACAGCTTTGCTTTAGAAGTTCGCGTTCGTATTTTTCAAGAAGACAATAATGTAGGTCTGTTATAGACGATAGCGGAGTTATATTGGGATGTCTATGCACCTGCAGACAGATCGATCACAATCACATTGTACAACCAACCGGGCTACCGACCACGCTAGGCACCGTTTTCCAAATTTGTATTTTCATCCTCGCGAGCCCAGCCCAATCAGCGAAAAGCTTAGCATCGCTCCAAATATGCACGTTTCTGCAGGTGCGCCTTCCAACATTTCGACAGCAATGATCCGCAGGTTTACTTACGAATCGATATCGATGCACAGGCAGATGCACCTGCTTTGAAATAAGACCTTTTTTCGACAAGGGTCTGTGCGCTTTGCGACAGGAGTCCGAGTGGGACTAGTTGGCTAGCTAGGCGGTTGCATGGACATGGGCCCGACGCTTGACATGATTCCAATTATATTGCTCTTGCAGCTAGCCTTTCTCCTCTAAACGACCTATTGTTGATCGGATCCGGATCCCCAGAAACTGGCGTGCTGCGGTCAAGGATGTCCGGGATGGCTTTTTGGACAAGTAACTTTTGACTCGGTTCCTTTCTTTCCGGATTTTGTTTTTTCTTCCCTTTCCCATTACGTTGGTTTGGTTCTCGTTTTATACTCATCCGATCCCCTATTCGCTTTCCAGCTCTTCCATGCATGTCTCTGAATCTTTTTTAATTTTTATTTCTTCGAGCTTACAGATCGATATCGATCGATAATCGAGTTTTGTCTCAGAACTACAGACGGACTTTGAGCCCATCGCGCGCTTGTATCGATATCGATATCGCTATCGCTATCGGACATTTAACTTTGCCTCTGCGGGTAGATGCGCGCGTGCAGGCGACATATCCTCGGGCGGATAGACACATCCCGCTCGCTATATCCCCAGACTTTCAAGCTTTAACGACGCTTTGTCATAGCTTGGTCATACAAACCATCCGCTATATTCTCCGTACAAGATCACAGATATATCGAAATCCGAAATTATCGGCCGTAACGACTCCACAACATCGACATTGCATTACATTGCATAGCATATCATCCACAACGACTGGACGGACGGACGTGTCTGGTCTGCGGTCGCCATGACGGAGGCGGAGGCGTCGCCGTATACGTTAGATCCTATCGACGACTTTTGCGCCATCAGTGGACAGTCGAGTAAGTAGTACTGCTTTTGCATTGTGTTTTATATATGTGTTGGTTATATATATGTCGCCTTTGGGATTCGTGGCAAGATTGGTATCGCGATGCGATTATTTCTTTGCCATGATTTGAGGCACGATAAATATATACTTGATTAAGTCTATACTTAGTATCTATATCAACATATACTAACATTGCTTGTATTTAACCTACAGCTATATATCTGGACGACAAATTGTTCATCACATCGGGCTTCGCCCCAGTAATAGATAATGGCACGCAAAGAATCGCATCAAGTAATATAAAAAACCGGATCTTCCCTCATTGTCGATACTATACTAACTCTTCTACACGTAGGTCCCTGGATACGCGCGATAGACCTCTCGCGGTCCTTCTCTCTAAACTCCACGGCCGCGGCCACCACCATCTTCCCGCCCTCCATCGTCCCCGTCGACGTCCCCGATGTTCAGGGTGCCTCCTTCTGGTACGACCCGGCCACTCAAAGCACAATATACGCGCAAGGCGGCTCCACGGTCGAAGGCGGCGTGATCCGTGACCCCAAAGAGGTAAACTTTGGCCGCAAGGGTAAAACCTGGATCGGCCCGTACAATCCAGCCAACCGCAGCTACTCCCCCTGGGAGGAAATCGACACCCCGTTCCCCAACCAAGCCGGCCAAACCAACTCTCTCCGTCGCTTCTTCGTCCCCTCGACCCGCAAGGGCTACATCTACGGCGGCTCCGTCGACACCGGCGACGCCTCTGGCGGCGAACGCAACCAACTACTCATCTACGATGCCGCCGCACAAAGCTGGACCAACGTCACCACCCCGTTCGGCGCATTCGACTCCCCCGGCGTCGCGGTCCCATACTCCACCCCTTCCGGCAAAACTGTCGGTCTAATCTTCGGCGGGAATCTAAACGGCACGCCACTCTCCATGAACACGATATTCATCCACGACACCGACTCGAACGATTGGTACCGCCAGAACGCAAACGGCGCGGAAACACCCACTTCCCGTGGCCACTTTTGCGCAGCAATAATCTACTCGCGAGATAACTCGTCCGCGCAGGTGATAATGTACGGCGGCTTTGGCGCCGAACAACGCTCCGACGTCTTTGCGCTGAGTTTACCGTCGTTCACATGGGTCAAGCTGGAGGACTCGAGTCCGCCGCTGTTACCGGGTCCCGGGGTACGGCTGCAGCCTAGCTGTCAGATCGTGCGGAACCGTATCTTTGCAGTGTTTGGCGGTAGGAATCTGGTGGATGGAGATACGGGACACTGCGATACGGACCAGAACGCGCTGTTTCTGTACGACTTGAACGCTAGGGATTGGTTGGCGGAGTATGACGCGTCGGATCAAGATGCGTATCGAGTGCCGCGGGAGGTGTACAGTGCTATTGGTGGGAAGTACGTTCAATATCCCCGAACCTCCCTCCCCTTTCTGTCCTTCTTTCTGTTCCCATTCCCGTTCTATCCGACATCTCCTATATATAGAAGCTGTCCTCCGTGAATTGAAGGAAGGGGTAATGCTGTGTGATCGATGCTATGTGCATGTGGCTGACGGACGTTATCTTGTAGCGCGACCGGTTATGCAACCCTGACAGCGCCGCCCGGCGGGTTTACAGAGACGGCGCTGGCGCAGCTTTTCGCCTCATCCACGCCGTCGGCAACTGATACTCCCATGGTGACTACGGGGGGCCCGGGACCGGGCCAATCGTCCTCTCCGCCTTCTCCACCGGCTTCATCAAAGTCGAATGCGGGACCAATCGCCGGGGGCGTTATTGGCGGTCTTATCGTGGTGGCTATACTACTGGGTGTATTCTGGTATCTAAGACGGCGAGGAAAGCCAACGGCGCCGCTGCCGGAGTTGCCCCTACCGATAATAAGGCCAGCTATGGTCGAAGCCGCGGGTCCGCCGCCGATGGAGGTGCACGGGATGTCGACAAGGCTTGAGCTTGCAAGCAGAGGGGAGAACGGGGCGAATATCAAGCCGGAGGACCTAGGCGGCCGGGGTCAGATGGTGGTGGAACTGCCGGCGAGCGTTCGCTGGGACGGGGACACGAATGAACCCGTGGAACGATATCGCGATAATGTTTGAGTATTGAGTGGTGGCTTTTATTATTCCCTTTTTCTCTTCTTTTTAGCAGGAATCGGCGTCTTTGAGTCTGGTTGGTGTGTGTGTATATTATATATATGTGATGGGATGGATGAATGTTTATTGTATGCAGAATATTCTAACGCCGGTCTATCATGCATATATGCTAGCTAAGCTATCTATCTACGCTTTCAACTGCTCCAACGCCTTGCTATGCGAAGAATTCAAAGGGCTCGGGAACAGAAAAAAAAAGTCAACTACTCAATCAATCATCAAAGCCAAAATAACAGCAGCAAGGACGTGGACGGGAGGACGATCGATCAATCGATCACAGCTTCCGCAGCCTCTCCAATTCAGCTTCAATCCAGCCCTTCTTGCGCACCCATGCTTCCACTCCGCCGTTCACAACTTCCCACACCCGCAGCCATCCTCCCAGCTCTTCATCGTCCCACAGATCGCCTGCGAACCGCGCGTTGTACTTTGCCATTCTTGTCTCATATATACTCCTCAGACCCCAATATTTGTCCATACCTCCGCCTACCCACAGCGTCCACTCTGCATTCGCGGGACGTATTTCAGCCGGATAGACTGGCGTCAACGCCATCGGGACCGCGTAGACGTCGCGAAATCCCAGCACACAGGTAATCGCCGACGTCGCCGGGTCGACAAGCACGGATGACAAGTCCAACGATGTGTGGAAGAGCGTCAGCTCAGAGTATTGCTCCGGTAACGGTGGGAGGAGACCGAGGAGACCGGCGAGGCGACGTTTGGCCGTTCTCAGCTCCTTGTGGTTTACCGGTGCAGTGGTCAGAGACAACGAGGAACTTTCTGTAGACTGGAAGACTTGCATGCACAAATCTGCTAGGTCAGTGATTGATGTCCCGGACTCTGGACCGTTGCTGCCGTCGCCGTCGTCGTCGTTTGCGGCGAGACAGGGCCCGACGACGAAGCTCTGTTTGGGCTTTTTCGCGTCCGTTTTGAATAGTATGTTTCCGATGTGATCGACGGTGAGAGAGTTGGCGTTGGTAGCCTTCATTATTTGGGACTGCACCTTCGCCAGACCATCGAGCAGCGCGGCGCACCGTTTGCGATCCTTGAGAGCGGCATTAACACCTCCTTCCAGCGATGCCACGGAGCGGCCCTTGAGCGCTCTTATCACGAGGAAGGGCACGCCCGCAGAGTTGGTCGGGTCGAGGATGTGGTAGGCTATCTCCGGTGTCGGCAAGGCAGGGCAATTGCGGCGGATGAAGGCTATCGTGGCTATTTCGGAGAGCATCTTGGTTGGCTCGAGAGAGTGGCCGTGGTTGTACGGGATTAGGATTTGGTACGGTAAGGGTGGGCTGACGATAGAGAAGCGCTTATAGTGGGCGAGTTGGTCTGAAAATATGCATTAGCCGATTGTATTCACGACGCAGTCATTCAATCAATGGTGTTTTTGCAACCTACCAGTTAGAACTAGCCGTTCCGATCCTCGGAGCATCATACCCATCCCCTTGAGAACCTCGAACAGACCGGCGACGTTAAACCGAATGGGCGTAGCCGGCGTCTTGTTCTGCTGCGTGTATTCCCTATCAATCTCCTCCCACGACTGTCCACCATTGATCGCACCGCTAGCACCAAGGCCCGGGTCGTCGACACTATCCGAAGTTCCAGGCCGAGGCGGGTCTGCAACGGGGTCTTCAAACTCTAAGGAAGTGTAGAACTGTTCCTGCTGCAATTGCTCGCTGGCGAGGTCTACTTCCTTCTTCCCAGGTGGTGTTCGTGCTCGTTCCCCGGACCCTTCGTCTGCGATCCGGATCTTGGGCGTGATTCTGCCCTCTGATTCCTCATCCGACTCCTCGTCTTCCGAATAGCGGTTGGGCATTGCGGTATTCTGCCAGCGGTAGGTCTCTGCTGCTCCACCATTGGCGTGGTAGCCCTGCTGCCCGTTTGTAACGACTCCGTTTTTGTGGTTGTTATTGACAAGGTATCGGCCACCGACTTCATCCCTGTCAAAATCGTGAAGAAAATTCCCGTTTTCGGCCTGGGGGTCTAACTCGTCCTCTTCGTCGCCATCGTCGTAGCCGTCGCCGTCTTGATTTTCGAGGGATAGGATCTCGGAATCTTTAAAGTCGTCGGAATCGTCACGTGGTTCGGGGCGGGAATGGTTCGTGGATCGTGAGGGAACGCGTGAGGCAGCTAGGGGTATGTGGGAGTTGGCTGTGGAGAAGCCCTGTTGTTGCTTCACGGGAGACTCCGCTCTGGCGGTGACGACGGCGGAGCTTCGAGAGTTCGCACGCCTGCTGATGAAGTTTTGTAGAGAAGTCATGATCATCGGGGTCGTCAAAGGGAGAAAGAGGAAGAAGGAGGAGCGGAAGGGAAGGAATCGTGCCGCATTGTCGTGTCGTGAATCGAATTAAGGGACGGTGGACAGAAAGAAAGGCTGGCGGTTGGGAAGACGTGTTGTTGTTCTAGATCGTGTGTAACGACAACACATGTTTGTCACGTGATGGTGACTGCGTTTGATCAGAAGCGCAACTACACGCAACACGCAACACGGCCCGAACGGGGAGTTGACTCAACACCAAAGCCACGATGTCGCGTCAACCGCTGGCTCTCGACCTGCCTCTTGGAACCGGCTTCCCTCATAACTGCCTCTTTCACTGAAAACTGAATATGACTGGTTGGCGCAACGGTAGCGCGTTCGACTCCAGGCAGCATATTGCTGTTAGGCATCGAAAGGCTAGGCGTTCAAATCGCCTACTGGTCATCGAATTTCTTTCCTTTCATTCTTTTTTTTTTGAAAATTTTTTGTTTGTCGAGCCAGGATTGCCAACCATGGCCAAGGGCGAGCCAAATCTCATCTGGATAGCTCCCGGTCGATATAGGCTCCGACGGCAAGTTTGTAGCCTTCTACCAACGGATAAACCTATGAATGGCCTGTTGGAATTTATCTGAACAACACAGTTCGAACGTTCTCGTGTGAGAGGCGTTTCCCTTTTGGGGGACTTTCCTTCTCCATCTTAGCATGCATATGCATATATCTGGGACTAATATTAGCGGCGACAGTCCCACATGGCGACGCCTGACGGGACGCCATGCATGGCCCGTAAGTATTAATATCATCTGGCGCAATATGCCGCCATCGGAGCCCGATGCGCGGTTATGCAAACCCTGACGGCTTCTTAACGTGCTCAATCAATCTCCAAGTTCTCCACACATGGCAGGCGTGGAGAGGCTGCAGCCTGTCCGGTCATGCATGGTTATTATCTGCAAATTGCGGAGTACATGTTTTAGCAGAAATTAAATTTGTGAACATCCAGACAGAGCTCTGTATGTGCAATGTTGCACGTGTTTAGCCTTCTAGTTCAAACATCACAATTGAAAGTGGACTGCTCTACACGAATAAACTAATTACGGGATTAATTCGCACACCAAGATGCATGTGCCTCTGCAGCTGTTTCTGCAGCTGTCGGTGTCGTTAGCCTGCACACCATTCGCAACAGCCTATTTCCTCACATTTGAACTGAAGCCCGCCGAGCTTGCCACGATATCAGCTGTCGCCAAAAAAGAAAGCCCGGAAAGGCTCTTCATACCGCCCACCGACCCTCTTGAAAGGTCAAAGACACCCTTCCGGGGATTAAGTAATCAAGATGTGGTTACTCCTCGAATCGACCTGGGCGAAATGATGGGCGAGACGATGGGTATTGCGGGTCGCATCAACGTCCCGCTGTACCAGCCGAAAGCGGACCGTCCGAATTTAAACGCCAACCGGCACTTATCAGCATTCCTAACGGATGAGATCGGCACTGACGAAAGTCCAACCCTGAGCAAACTGAAGACACAGGGTCAAGACTTATCTCTAAGCGGGCAAGCGACCACCAGCACGAATACGGGTGTGATAACCGTGGGTGGAAACGTGCCCCCGCAGTCTGCAGGACGTTGCATCGAGTTCCAAACACCCCATGGAGAGACGAGTTTCTTGTTGGAGCGTATGAAGTTCTCCGAGTTTGCTGATAACGATGTGAAGCCTACGGAAATAAATGTATTTTCACTAGCGGGTTGCCACGGAGGCTCCCTTGTCCTCAACATGGACCTAGATTTCGTGAAGAATCCGCCAGGTCAACCGATCGAACTCAGTCCACTAGCTCAGCCAGTGTCGGATCGGTTCAGCGCTATGCCGGTGTACTCGACTGCGTCCGGGTCAAAGAGCGAACCTGTGGAACGTGAGGATATCGTGGAAACCATTGGTGAGAGGCCGCGTGCTCCGGCTCTGGCCCGGTGGAAAACGTTTGCAGAGGATGTGTTTACATCGGTTGATGAAAACTTACTTAACGAAGTTGATGAAAACGGGGAAAAGGTTGCGGATTATTTTAAAGACTGGGACATTTCGTGGAGGGAACTAGATGAAGACAATGCCGAGGAACACAAGGGGGTTACTCCACCTTCTTCTGCGACAATGTTCGCGACTCACCCATTATACGTCAACCAGGGGCTGCAGCAGCAATCTCGTTTCCGGTCCGATGATAGAGAAGAGGATGTTCAGCAGCAGGGTGAAAATCAAGGACGCGGTAATGCTATTCTTAACTATGATGACTACGAATATTCGGGAGATGATGAGGACAACCTTACCCCAGGTCAAATTAACTTCCTACTTACACATTTTAGCGAGTCCACGGATAATATCAGTGAGGATCCGCAGAGTGGAGGTCTTGAAGGTTCGCAGCGGCATAGGGGCGCAGCGCCATCAAAGGATAAAGGAATATAAACTGAACTTTGAAAGGGTCTCGCGGTCTTCATGTCAGCGGTATGTGATCTAGGCAGCTATGGTCGGGCGGGCTACGTACGCTTAATGTAATGCAGTATCAACAAATAGTGATGACAGCCTCGAACGATGGCGTTGGATACGGCGGTCGCAAGGGTGTAAAATATTCCTCAATCAAGAAGTCATCTCCACGTGGCTGAAGCTTGTACTACAGCAGAGGAGAAATATTGATTTTCAGCCGCAGAGCGTCCTCGAGGTTTTCTAAGCTGGTCGACCATCAATCTTTAATTGCAGATACCACGGTACTGGCCAAAGTTTCGAAACATTTCCAACGTTTAACAGCGGGCTGTGCGAGCAGCCCCGAAACCAACCAATCATATCATTTCTGAGGTCGCGGCTGACTGTGGGGCCAAGCCGTATTTCATCAACTTAGTAATCACGCGCCATTTCAGTCAAAACATTCCTGTCAGAGTGGAGTCGTCAGCCAATGAGAAGCCGCCGGCAAACACAAAAGATTTCCCGATTCGGAGTGCTCATCGTGCTAGCATGCTGCCTTGGCTGACGGCCACCAACTGTCAGCATGGGTTCTAGACTTGTTTCCGTTCAAAATCACGGGCACGAACCCGGATTTTAAGAATGACTAGAAGGGGCTATCGTTCTTAAATATCTGCCCGACCTCTGACCAGTCGAATGTTGGCTATAACACACCTTCACACTCTGTTTTGAGGAAACAATCGGATCGGCTCCTTGAATTTCACCTAACCGCATATAACGTTAACACCGTCGGCACTTCTTGCCCCCGACGGCCGACCTGCTTTAACATCCATCTCTCTATTAAGAATTTGAGCTTAAATATAAACGTGGCATATTTGTATCCTTAACACAGACCAGCTGGCGTCGAAACATCTGTCAACCGCTCACATTTCACCCCGTCGGTCGCAATATCTATATACACCTAGGCTGCTAGCCACACGCAGGAGCTACCACCAGTCAAAACCGATCCACTAAAGAAATCAATATATACCCAGAAAATGATATCCACCGTTTCCAACGCGTTGTACGATACCGTCGTCAATATCGCTGTCCGCCAGCACCAAAATGACCTGTCGAAGCAGGCCGCCGCCAAGCCTTCGACTATTTTGAAACCCTCGGAGAAGTCTACTAGTGTCGGGGCAGATGATGCGACCTTAGCGCCTAGCAGGAAATCCAATGCATCATCTTGGGAGGAGAAAGATACTCAGTAGAAGATATACTGCAGCAGCTGCTGTCAGCAAATTGGCTGTGCGATAACCCTGGGTTACTGGCCGTTACCACACATTTGTTGTTAACAGGTCGCGACTTTGGTTGGGAGTTCTACGTACATTTGGTTGGTAAAATTAGGAGAATTATATTGGGCTGGCGCAATTTTTCATCTTCTCTGCTTGCAGAAGCAGTTATATATTTGCAATAGTTGGCGTGTATGTAGCCGTTTACGCCTCAACCTCCCACATCAAATCTACCGATTCTTGTGCGCACGCGTGCATATAAATGCATATTTCAGGTGCCGTTCAGCACTGTTGGACATATGTAGACTTTAAACCTATATAGTATGTGTTATCAACATATTGTTAGTTTATTCCTCCGCTATATAAATATAAAATAACATCTGAATATAAACCAGCACTGCTAGAACGTATTGGTTGTGATAATATCCACTATCTGAGGGGAATGCTCAGGCGATTGGTATCTCTTCCTTTGCCTCGGTTTGCGCTATGCGAAAAATTAAAAAATTGTGAGGCTGAATTTCTTGACCGCGATCTGTTTTGTTGTCAGCATCCTGCATTTCCCACAATATGTTTTCGAAGCTCTAATTATTAAACCGTCCTCATCCATAAGTCAACTCACGTGAATCAGCCAAGAAGTAGAGAATGTTATTGTCAACCGCTATTTACTTTGGTGTATAAAGACTATAAGGATTCAACTACTTCCTTCCTTCGTGGCAGAGCAGTTCTACGTATAGCTGTTGGATATGAATCAGTTCTGACGCCTCGGATCTAGCAAATAGGTAGATAGATGTGTAGGTTTACGCATTTCAGGACCTCTTGACAGAAACTGAGGTAAGGATATCTACCGCCTTCACGTAGGGACTCCCCGCTGGTATTGAGCTTTCTTAACCTCCCTTGTGGTTCATACACAATCTGAGCAAGTGAGCGACGTGGTATGTATTATTTACTTCACGACATGCACATAGTTCATCTTGGAGATCTAAACCCGTTACAAAGGTGAGTGCTAGTTGATAGTCGATTGGCTCACAGGGCAACGGATTGGTCGGATGATGAATTGTGGTTAGGCACCGCCAAGCTAAGGTAGCTCTGCGATCGTTGGTAGAATTGATATTATGGGTTATGCTAGAACGTTTGCGAACATTAAATCTTGGATGACTACCCAGTAGTCATCGTAGCACCCGACCTATTTCTTACCAGAAAAGTAGATGGAGTGGAGCCGAAGAAACGCTAAGAATAAAGCCCTATGAAGGAATTGGCATCAGCTCGAACATTGCCGATTCCCTCATTGGCTCTGTGAAAACTATGCGCCACAGCTGGAGCCATTTACAACGCTGTCACATAATTTGCTTTCTGTCGTTTTGAAAGTTGTAGTTGGCAGGATACGCATTATTTCCTTGGTCTGGTCTGCGATTATCACCCGGGGTCTCCGGATGCTCTGACAACTCCTCTATTCTCAAATCACGCTCATCAAGGGCGTCAATGACAATGCGATCCACATCTTCATTAAAATCGCTTATTAATTTGTCGGGGGCCAGCTGCGAGAACTTGAACAGATCCCGGACCCATTCAAGAGGCCCCGTTGCTGATTCCTCTGGTATATTGGAAGCTTCCTTACCAAGACGCAAGGGGAGTTCATCAATCCAAAGGCCGTTAGACGCGTCACTTATAGATTTCTGAGATATCGAAGCCCTAGCCAAGCCAGGATTAGAGTGGTCCTCCAAAAAAATCGAGGCGCCACCGTGACTGGATGAGAGCAGATAATCTAGTGCCTCTTCGGAGATGTCGTTGTAAAGTATTGTATTCGGCCCTGGTAAGTAATTTGAGAAGTGGGATGACCCCGATACTCCTGACGTTTGTTTGTTTAAATATCCTCGCAGTCGCTCCCGCAACCAATTGGGCGGCAGGCTTGTGAAAGTACGTTCGGGAAGTAAGCTATCAGCTTCTTCAACCGGGATATATTGGAAAGGGTTGTCCAATGAGCCTGGGACGGCATGTATATTGATCAGCTGATGATTTCTGTCCTCGCCAAACCGGGATCCAGATCCAGATCCATTACTATTGTCAAAGCTCCCTTTTCGCAGTAGTTCCTCGTCGAAGAATCTTGTAGTATGATGAGCTTCGATAAAGTAAGGGGGGTCTAATATAGGGTATAATAAGCTGGTATGAACAAAAGTATATTTTATAGTGGGGGGAATAGCCTACCCAAGGATCTGAAGTAGCCTAGTAGCGTTTCTAGGTGACGATCGAATTCGATGGGGGTGTTGATAGAGTACTTTGGATATGGTAGAGATGGAGAGTAAGGTGTGGGGATTTGATGCTGGGTACCATTATTACCCGAGTCTGGACTGCCCAACCCCTCATTCGAAGACAGTGTTCTTGGACATATTTGGTCGGGTCTTTGATATATGGATAGAGCCGCTTGTGATTTCAAGCCAGCTTTCCGTTTCAATCGGCTGTTTTCATATTCCGAGTTTGCAAACTTCAAAACCTTTTGACTGTGATAGTTCGGGTGAGCGGGGTGTGGAAAATGTTTCCGAAATTTCCATCTTCTGCAGCGGTATTCCAGCTGATTTTTCCTATTGTTAGAGCAAAGCATCTTTCAGTAAATTGCAACGCTGTCGAGCTGTAGAAGAACATACGTCACCTCAACCCCTGAATTCGCCTTCAGAAGTATTATAAGTTCATCCAGAGTTGCATCATTATCAATATAGTGTCTTTGGATGAAAGCCCGATGGGATTCCCATTCTTGGTTACTTAGGACGGCTCTTGAATACCGTGAATTAAATACCGCTGTCCTATACTGCACGTGCATGACTTCATAGCGCAACCTCTAGAGAGGCGGCTAGAACCTGGGATCATGCGATACTAGGCGCTCCTAGGTCGGGATCATGCATCAAGCTGCAAAACTAAAAGACTTCTGAGCACTTAGGAAAGTAAACCAAGGGAGATTATGCATCTAGGGTTAGTTGATGACCGCAAGCAGTTGTAATCGCGAAGATTCGGGAATTTAAAGTAGGTGCTGATAGGATTGTTTGTCATGCAAGGTTGATAAAACTCCCAACCAAAATAACCAGGCGGAGACAAGAGCTTCGGCAGTGCTGCATGCAACTTTAACGTACTTTCGAGCAATGGTATTGAACGTGGCAAGGAGACTACCCTGGCTAGTAGACTACTGGGGGCGCTCGATAGGAGCAAATTGGATCGCATTCCCAAATTTACGCTATTGTAACATTCAGACTGAGGCTACTAGCATATGGGTACCAAATTGGATAAAACCATTTTTTTCAATTTTACAGGAAAACAGAATTATCGAATTTAAACTAGGTTTGTATGATGAGTTGTCCCAGCAAAACATTGCAGCGGCAAGATGGTTTGTCCACTTTTCGCGCGCCATACTTAAGTACATATGTCGTTCTGTGCCTGACGGGGGAACTCCATTTACCTACTTGAGTATGTCAAATTAAATCAGTCAACAAATGAAATTTGAGTAAGTGCAAGCATGCCAGAGTGTTCAACACATCAAGTCAGTCTTGATCTCGCAACCAAACACAGGTCGGTGATCTGACTGCTTCCGGTCCTCAGCTCAAAAAACGGTTTTGTCCGCTGTGGCACCCCATAAGTCCTTAAGGCGGTCTCGGTGACGCTGCCTCTGATGCTTTATTAAAGAATTTTCCGTTTTTTGTTCTCTTGTAATAATCCAGGAGGTCGTATGTTGCGCTGCGGAGTAGGCCACTTTTCCACGACATGCAACAAGGGGATCCTACTAATATACCTCCATCCCAGGAGAATATATTTGAAGGTTCCGCAGATAAAATTGCTGAACTGTAAGGATTTCACAAGGGATTCCTCTAGTAATCGGTTCTTGAGGCGATATCCAAGAGTGAGACGGAGCAGTACGTCTTGTAAAAGTTTAGAATAAGATGAAGTAGGGTGAAATCTATAGGTCTTCTAACTCCCGGATCCTCCTTCAAGGTTAAACCAGTGCGAACGCGGCCCAGGTAAACTTGCCCATTGTTCGCCCGCCTAGCGTCGCCTGGAACTTGGGTGTTTCCGAGGGGTGGGCAAAAGGCTTATGGAAACTAGACCAAACAATAGAATAGAAAGCACAAGAGAACCCCGACAATCCCAGCGCCTTAGTAACTCGAGCCGCTTAACATAAGTACATGGGATAATTCGGTATGGATATGTATCACCAACAAGCTGATGAAGCTAATGCATAATCCTATAAGGGATCGGACCGGAACCCTAAAGTCTACAATTCCTCACGTATAGCCATGATATCGAGTTTCCCAGCCGTAGTAAATACCATCTCGTGATTACGTGTCGGCTTCGAAGCTAAGAGGCTGACCATAGCTCCAATCGTAAGCGCCCCGGGAAAAACAAATAGAAAATATTCCCCAAGGGTTGTAGAAAGCCAAGCTCCGACAGCCAGAACAAAGATTATCGAGCTTGATACGAAGAATTCGCCAGACGGTTCTAATTGTGGTGGTGAAGGCCCATTTAGGGAGAAGTGACGCGTGTTTCGCGCAAGAGATTGTGTGGCCAAGAAAATTTCAAGTAGGAGAAACGCTATGGTTGCGTGATGTAAAGCTGGTGATGGCTTTGGGAGTTGAATGAATAACTCGTGAATCTAACCACCATCACTTTAGTCTGTATACTTGGTTCGGAAATATCAAGTGATATATTACAACTGTATTACCTTATCATGGGCGGATACCAATATAGAGCTCTCAGTCAAATTGCCCCGAACTTGCCAGCCACCATTTACGATGAACTTGGCATCTGTGAGTGACAGTAGGGTGTAATTGATGCTGACGACTATTAGACAAGCACCTTCTACCAACCGTGAGCCCATTTCGAAATAATTTAGGTATTAGGGAGGGGTTTCCGTTAGAAGACGGGCTGCAGGTCATTACCGATGACGGTAAATTGCTATATCGATAATTTGATAAGGCGTTGTGCTGCAGTGCAAGCTTTTATTAATTAAAGTGAGGGCCTAGGGGCAATTAGATAAACCGTGTGTTGCTTGGGTTTGCGTGACTAGAGGGGCCTAATTAGGAAATTCTCCGGTTTTCCTAACTAGAACTTATCTTTGTCATTTTGACTGACATGTTTGAGCGTTTTCTCGATAGCAGCCGACACTCGTTCAGTACTTCAACTCAATGCAACAATGGGGCTTAGTTAGCTGAGCTACTCTCTTTTTTTCTCTTACAATTTTTCCACTTACTGTCACTGCCCTCTACTTGCTTTGTTCTACACCGCACAAATTTAGGTGCTCGCTCTCAAGATGCCCGTCAAGATTCCCGTCAAGATGCCCGTCAAGATGCCTGGCAGGATACCTCACAGCCTCGCCAAGCTGGGCAATATTCCTTCTGATAGGTCACAAATTTTATGCGCGTTTTCACGGTACCACACAAAGTGCAGTTCTCGAACCAAAGCAACGTCCCTTCTGACAGCGAACAGCTAAAACGCATCCCCGCTTCGGAGTTTGGGGCTGAAGAGGTCTCCATATATTCGGGTTGTCCTGCAAACCCGAAGTTACTAAGAAAAGACGTAGCAAGCCTACTATGCTTTGAGAACGACTTACAACATAGACATTATACCCAACAATGCCCAGCCGATCGAAGAAAAGTCAGAAGAAGTCCTCTAAGAGTGAAATTGTTCTGGCTTTGGGGATTCCATTTGGCTACATTACAGTCTTCCACTGGATTATTTGCCGATTCTTGGGAAATCATTCCATTGACGGTGCTTTGTTCTACGAATTACTCGCGATCGCTTCTGTCGTCTCCTTTTTAACGGTTGAATCCTGGCATCAACTCCGCCATTTCGCCCTCAGGGAAAAATTTCGGAATCTGGAGGCATTGAGTATCTCTGTAAGAACATCCTGATTAATAATACGCAGTGCCTCATTCAATCGATCTTAATATGGATAGAAAAATAATAGACTACATATCTGGACCCATATTTCTACCTTAACTGCGTGACTCTTGTAAACGTCTTCCTTGAAGGTAGTCTCATCTGGATTGTCTCTCAACTCTGCGGCCATTGTCTCCTCTACATCCTCCAGCATACCGATGCAAGTCTTCGTCTACAGTTAACACAGACTTTTGAGTATGCATGGGCGCAATCTTTGGTCCTGGGCGTACTCGTTTTCTTTGTCGCACGCCTACCTAGGGCCCTACGAATAGTGGTGGAAATGACGTACTGCTCCATCAACAACTACACAGAGATGTTATTTGGAACAGCGGATAAAATTTTGTCAAGATACAAAGATAGTAGTCTTATATCGAGCTTGAGCGTTGACAAAGACAGCACCACCAAAAAGACCCTTGAGGAGGGTAGGCTAACGCCACAGGCACAATCAATTCGTAAAAACTTCACGGAATCCGCTATATTATATCAAGAACACGTTCTGGAGCTTTTACTTTTAATGCTCTTTGGTGATACGCCAATCTCGGGCTGTATACTAAATTGTCGTGATCCGATTCAAGTTATTCCAGAATCGAAGAATAAAGTATGTCTCGAAAGCAATTACCGCGAAGTCTTACTTGAAAGCTCTGCGTGTGTATTCCACACCAACTAACACAATATCAATCTTAGAACACCTACGTCAGAGCCCTCGCCGAGCATATCGTACACGCCCGCAAAGAACTTCTGGACACACACCAACTAAAACATGTTCTAGCTTACTTGGCGACACTGGCGTCTTACAAGTACTTTCTAACCACCCTCTTAAACAAGTACTCTGTATTGGGTGTTTTACTTGACATACAATCACCGTCTCCAGCATGTCCATTCCATCTCGAACGAAGAAAGAAATGTGGGTGGAGAGTCAATCCTCAGTCAAAATTATCGTTGGTAAGTGTAAATGAGATAAATTAACAAATCCAGGTTTTGTGCTCTTGTGCTCTGAGGCTAATGCAGGCATGTTTCTCTCGAGATCTCTTTTAGACATGCGACTCCACAGAACCATTAATCGATATTGCGCATCATCTGGCCTTTGACCACAATTACCCTACTTACAAAGCGTTCACCGATGACATGAATATGCTGATTGCCATGCATAATTCTAGAAAGAGTAAATCATGGGAGATCACACCTCTACAAATTCGCAGAGCTTCGCTTCCTTTTAATGACGGCTTTAAATACAACCAAGCTTCAAATTAGTTTTCTTTTCTTCGGCGTGACTAATACGGACACCTTGTTTTCTTTTACTAGTTAATTTCTACTCTTTCTTTGCTGCCGTTTTCGTAGCAATTCAAAAGTCCCTTAATGAGGTGCGCCCAGTCTTACTACCATCTGAGGAGAGACGCTGAGCGCTGACCGTCTACCGGTTCAATGTTACAGTAATCTCTGGCCTGATTTATAGGCTACTAGGATGTACCTTTGACCTCTACTGAATGAACTTTGACTTTGTCCTAGTAACGTTCTGATGCTTAGAAATTCGAGTCTGTTAACATTATCGCGCATGGACACCTCACTAACAAACTACACGTATATACACACAACCCATTTTTTCTGCCACCCTAAACAACGTCTCCAAATAAATTTTATTAGCAGAAAACGCATATAACCGCTATTATAATATATTAATGGGAGGTGCTGCTAGTTATTAGTATTTCGGTCCACTAGCAAAAATCTGAACTCAGTGGCTGCATTCGTCGACAAATTTACTTCTACTATTTTGCAAGCTTCAAATTTATTGAGTGAGCTAGAATTGCACCAGTTATTGTTGCGTCTTATTCTTGGGTTTTGGCGCTCCTATCGCCTTGCATTGGCCGAGTGGAGGAGCTCCATGCAGGAATAACTGCGATTCACCCTCGCTAGCTGTCCCGCGAACCAGATCTCTTTTGTTGTTGGAGCCAAAACAAACAGCCTCGCTAGCTGGCAGCGCCATGCGGAACTGGCTTTGGGGCAAGGGAGCTTGGACCCCAAACTAAAATAATAGAGCTCTGGGATGCTTTTCATACGAAGGTAAGTACTTTTGGATTTCGCTTCCGAACGATTTCAGCACGTCGCAGGTACCTACATTTCAGTAACTTTCTCGCTGTCTTTTTTTCTCCTTTTGCTACGTGTTTCTCCAGAGTGTGGCCATGCTAGAGATACCTGTAGACGGAAGCCATTCGGCCGACCGACGGGACTGTCGACTCATCCACGCTAATAACTTTAAATTCTATGTCGTCGATCGTCAACCTCGTAAAGGTAATTATCAATGAGTACTTTTCCCTTGTAGAGTGCATATAGCTTTGGCGTAACAGCCTTGTTATCCGATCACTAGAGCACTGTTACTGTGTCTGTTGAACAAGAAGAATGAATTGAGCTATTGGAAGCAATAGCATGCTAGTTGCTTCCTTGGCTGGCAGGCCTACGTACACACATCGTGGATTTAAGGACTGTGTGCGACCAGTACAGCAAGTAACCATTGCCTTCTTCCACTACAAACATGCAAACATACTCCTCTAACTCCAGGTTTTTTTCTCTTGCCTCGTTCTCTTTCATTTTAGCTTCTCTTCTAATCAAGTCCCTACTTTTAACATTGCCCGATAACTTTGATGGCTTAGTTTACAGCTCATGCCTAGGTCCGCCAGTTATTTAGAATATATTTCTCGGGGAAAATATAAAATACAGTAAAGGAGAAAGGGTCAAGTTAGTGTGACGTAAACAGCGTCTCGCATCCTCTCTAAGCTCTCTCCGGTACACCTTCATCGCAGCGTACCAGCAGCGTCCCTCGAGTTTGCTTCTCTCTCCTCACACTGTAGCCCCTGAGCGAGTTCCAGGAGCAATATCCAATATACCACAGCACCTACGTTTTGTTCCGTTCGCCTTTCTCTTGCTTCATTGGTAGCCTTCCATTCATGGAAGGGGATCGCGCACATCGGGTTGACAGCCCGCCCGTTTTCGCTACCACAACGATCGGTGCCATTCCCATCTGGACGTCTGAAACCCACATCGGCTTTGTTTTCACAGTCCTGATTATATCTGCCGTCGGCATCTTCGTCATTCAACCAGTCGCCGGAGCTTGGGTGGCCGTGTAAGATACCGTCACATTCCTTAGGCTAACACCTTTGGCTACACTCAACTGATCGTGGTTTCTGTCAAGCTTAGTCCCTGGTGCTGCTGCATCGGATCGTACATTCTACTCTTCAACCGCTGTTGTCAAAACCTCCATGGGTATGTCGAAAATATCAATTCCCTAGCTAGAGAGTAACGGACGATTCATAGCGTATTCATATGAGTTGCAGACTAGCTGATCGTTACCTGATTTTCTATAGCTGGGTCCCGCGATCTGTCTACCCACTAGGCACGATATGCGCAGCTTGGTATAGCATCAACGCCCAAAACGACCCCGCGCGATCTTTGCCCGTCACAACCGTATTCGGCACTTTTCTAGCTCATGTCATTGTCATAAATATTCAATCATCCATTGCGTGGTGGAGGAGTACATTCTCGTTACGGCAGAGGGCGGGCGAACATATCGATCGGATGGTTTAAAACGAACCATCGTACCAATGGCCAACA
Organism: Drechslerella coelobrocha; assembly: GCA_036971555.1. NCBI lineage: Eukaryota > Fungi > Ascomycota > Orbiliomycetes > Orbiliales > Orbiliaceae > Drechslerella > Drechslerella coelobrocha. The sequence goes on from JAJTUH010000003.1 coordinate 279,278, forward strand.
GACGCCACCCTGCAGGCCTGTACCACCGCTTACATAACCCACCGATGCACACTCTCCGGACCACAACGCATATATATACTCCCCTGAATCCACATACATACGCCCAGGTTATGTATAAAACCCCAAACCCGTCTTCAGATTGCCCGCCACCGGAAACCATAAACCATAAACATCACGGCGATGAGCCCAACCCCTTACCGTGGTCGGGCTCGTGACTCCTCTCGACTTAGCCAGAATTTCTTGAAAACCCCAGCGTCTTGACGATCAAAGATATCTCCTTGCACACGATTGTTTTGGGTAACATCGCAGGTGCGGAGGTAGTTGATCGTTAGTAAGCTTGGTCTTCGCAGGATGAGTCTCGGCATCTGTTAATTTTCTTTCTCGTTCACGCTATTTATTTACTCAGTCAATTTTGGAAACGGCGTTTTTAACTGTAGCTTTGCTTCTTCGACGGTTTTACGGGCAAGCGTATTTGGAATTTTTACGGGTAAGATGAAGACTTGGGTTTGCAGATGCGATAGATAACAACCCTGAGATGAGGTATGATATTTTCCACAATATCTTAAATGGGAGCTACAGTACCATCTTGGCAGCTATGTACGATTTTCTTACCCATTGTTTATTCTACCGCTCGTATACGGGTCGTTCGAACTGCTTTTATATTTTGTCGGAGCTTAAAGCGATATCATTTTTCCGGGAGTTTATACATTGGTTTCTTTATATATGCATGGTTGCTTATTCCGGCTATTAGGGCTTTGATACTATAGAAATGTTTAATTAGATGGGGGATATTCCAGGCGTTTTGCTTTAAGCATTGCTTTCCGACTGTAATTGTGCCATTTTGATTGAACAAGTAGTGGGCGAGTTCATTGCTCGTTTATGTAATCATGATAGTATGCACTAGGAGCAGATGATTAACATGGTGTGCGTCGATATATGACCCCTTAAACAGCTTGAATGCTGTTGGGGGTAATTACTGGGACACACCCGGCCGGGGCAACGTGTGTGTGGAATGGTCCTGTCAGTGCGTACGTTCCTCAGCCATGGGCGGAAAACTATGAGGGCGGGCTGAATAATAGTTGCGATTCGAATTCCAACTGAGATGTACCGGCGTACAGTGTGTATATATATTATCTGCCTACGTTAGACAACGTACGAAAAATGGACATCCGTGGTGAGGCCGCTCGTGAGTATTGGAGTGAAGTCTCACTAGCGATGTGTAACATGCGAAGCGCATGATATGTGATACAACGTTCGGTACCGAAGTCATTTTGCGTAACTAGCTGCAATCGAATACCTGTGAGTCTTGAAGCAAAGCATGTGAGGAAACGTAATAAAGTAATTTTTCATTCCAGGTTGGACGCCGCTGCTTGCCCGCGAATGACGGGACGGGGAAATATCACGATGACAAAGTTGATAGGCCGCTCGTGCTCAAGGCGCTGAAGCGCTTAAGCGAGCTAACCGTAACGAGTTTCGTAGCTGGTCGTGACGAGGTCCCCTAGGAGCCGCGGTCGCATGAAATAATATAATATACAGAAGCTGCGCTATGGTCTGGTTGACGATCTACGCACAAATTCTTGCTCAGTGTCTGCCTAAAAGGGGTGTGAAGCCATTTCTTAGAATGCATCCTTCACTTGCGGTTCAGCTCGACAACCCGGACCACGCACACTCATGTACTCAGCCACCACTATATGCCCATATAATACATAGCTATATATTAGGTACCCTGCAATTCCTGCCAACTTTTTCCGCCTCACCTTATCTTTGTGCCGTGTAGCTGGCTGATTTGCAAATATAGCTGTGGGTCCACCCCTCATCAGCCGATATAAGTTTGTTCACAGCCAAGGTGCTGTGCCACATGCAAATTTTTCCACATCGACAAACCCAACATCTACAGTGCGCCACTGATGATGCTAGGCGAGAAAATGGCGAGAGGATCCAATTTATTGAAGCTCATAGATATCGGTGAGCGGCATGTTAATTTCTGCCTTGCGCATTTGGATTTGTTATTTCAGGTAGGGTTGGAGAGAGGGGGAAGAGGGGGCTCTGAGTAACTGCAGGATATTCACAGCCTCGTCGAGGGCGGCCCTTTACCGATGTCCTCGATTATAAAATTCCGAGATCGTGTCTCTGAATCTAGCTCTTGGAAGTGAAATCTCGCACCTTTTTGAATTCCTAAAGAAAACTATCTGTCGTCCGTGACAATCTTGTGCAGACGGAGGAAACTTTTCCAACGGCATATTTCAATGACTCGACTACACAAATCGGAATATAATGTCGGCTGGCTTTGCGCGCTGGCAGAGGAAGTTGCTGCAGCAGTCCTCATGCTTGATGCTACGCATCAAAAACCCAGAGGTTACGATGAAAGGGAAAACTTCTACCACTTTGGATCAATCGGACGACACAACGTCGTTATCGCAACACTACCAGCTGGTATAACCGGCATCAACAAGGCTCTACAGGTCGCCTATAACTTTAAAGTTGACTTTCCGGATTTAAAGTTCCGTTTTATGGTCGGCATTGGCGGCGGGGCACCGAGTGTTACGAACGACATACGTCTCGGCGACGTTGTTGTCAGCACGCCAGAAGGGATATACTCCGGAGTGGTGCAACACGATCATGGGAAACAGCTCCCCGGTTCTGCATTCCAAAGAGTTGGATCTCTACCCACACCTCCGCAGTACCTACTGGGTGCAATACAATTTATGAAAGCGCTGAAACCAGATCAGAGGAACTCTAGGATTCTGCGGACGTTGAAGGATGCGTGTGCTGGTAAAGAGAATCTTCCGCGATTCGGACGGCCACATCATAGCACCGATATCCTGTTCGAATCTCACTACCCTCACCAATTAGTCCCGGGTAGTAGGGGAGTAACTCAAAGTTCGAGCTGCGAGGAAATCTGTGACAAGGGCAGGAGTAAGCGGCGTGAGTCTCGGGAGGCTTCTTCTCGCATTCAGGTGCACTTTGGCATAATTGCATCTGGAAACTGCGTGATGCGAGACGCTGTCTCGAGAGACGGTATCATACAGGAAATAGGAGCTTTATGCTTCGAGATGGAGGCTGCTGGACTTATGGAAGCTTGGCCGTGCTTGGTTGTCCGGGGTATCAGCGATTATTCGGACTCGCACAAGAACGACCTATGGAAGGGGTATGCTGCCCGCACTGCCGCAGCGTTTACAAAGTTTTTCCTGTCGCAACTTCCGGGCCCTGAAGTTGGGTCTCAATCGGTGGAAGTACAAGAAGGTACGCAATAATGTGACATACCGCAATGCGATTCATTTTCAACTCATCTTGGGTAATACTGATATATATATTTGCCCAGTTCCTCGATTAGAATATCCAAATAGGGGCGGCAACCACGACCAAAGATACCGACCTGATGGAGAGCAGAGATCCCGCCATGGCTCTAGCCAGCGGGAAGATACGGAGCGAAGAAGGTATCGAGAAGATAGATCCGGTACTGCCCCTAGACAAGGCAGCTATGACCGTACTCATACCCACCCATATCCTCCTAGGAGGCCTCGATGGGCTTCAAGTCCTTCAATGGAACAACCTAGTAATAAGGGTCCTTATATTAGTGGTGGTACTTTTAAGGCGAGTGGCGGCGGGAAAGTTTTGGTTGGCCATAACAATTTCAATGCCTCGGGCAACATCAATTTCTGATAAGCTGTCGCCTCTTTATATTGTACCTGTATATGCTACTTTCAATGTCTTGGTTCATAGTACGTTTCAGCGTTGTTACTGGCTTCTCATAACTTAAGTCACATATGTAGGGTTAGTTCGGATGAGAGGCTCGCTTATAAATTCCGAGTCTAGTAAAGGGAAAGCATAGATAGTTTCGCAATGCAATCTTGTTGGTCTAGCTGTCAATTTTTGATCGCCTCTAACGCCACAGATATTTTGATATTGAAAATTAACAAGCCGCAGCCTCGGCCCCGTCAACTGCCACTCTTAATGCTCTGGCGGCCTTTCGCCATTGATCGTACAAAACCTTCCATGAGTGTCTACCCTTCGAGTATAACCCTATAAACTTAGAACCCCCTCAGGAATATTAATAGACCCACCGATAACTCGCGTATCGTCCTGCTGTCTCACTTTTCCTGATAATTTTAACGACCATTCCCCTCTTCAATCCAAAATACCGAGCAACAGGATCTGCCTGCTGAATTCTAGGTAACTGCGTCTCCTTCAGCCGGTACCGCTCTAGTAGCTTCCGTTTGTCCTCCCTGCTCATGAGCACATGGTCTGGGACTAGTTCATGGTGTGTGATGTTGACGAGCAAGTCCTGCTCTAGAAAGCACTCGATGACCGATGGCGCTACGGTTGGAATGATCTTGGAGGCGGACGGAGTAAGCGGGACCATTGTGATAAAGATGCCGGTATGGAAGTTGTATTCGACGATATGGTGAGCAAAGACGCGCATTTGCTTGATGCCAATGGACGTCTCGGGCGAGAACTCGACCCAGACTGTCCCGCATGAGTTTGGGATCAGCTGACCGGTATGCGAGTCGGTGTTACGGTCAATCATCGACTGCGAAGGTTTCGCGGAGAAGCTCATCCGTTTGCGTCTGCGTGGGGCCATGTGATTAGTAGGCTGGACTGGAGGAGCTGGAGGTCTGGGAACAGAGGAACATACTGGGGCCGGCCATCCGAGTCGCAGTATTTGACTTTGAAGTCATCGAAGGAGATGTTGAGTTCCTCCTCGGAGAGGTCGTATCCCTAACGCCATAACCATTTCAGCATCTATAGACCGCATTTGCGCTTGGGACGGCCACCAACCCTATCCGCCACCATCTCGTGCGCTGTCCTCCAGGCGCGGTAGAGGCGCGAGACCTCTCTGGCGTCTGCGTCCGACATGGCTGACCAGCGCCTTTCTATCCCTGCTCAATTGAGTTGTATCCTTGGTGAGGCTGGACGCAAAGCAGGTGGTTCCGGGGAGGCTGGCGGATTCGCGGGGGGGGAATAACGGGATGGCGTCGATGGAGGAAGTGGTGATGAGGTTTTGCTGCAGCTCTGCATGTGGAAAAAGAAGCCTGCGACGGAGAGATCCTGCAACGCGTCTGGCAAACATAGTTCAGAGCACGTGACACGACAAACACTCCTCTTTTAGATTAACCGTATGCAACGCAGAACCCGCAACACCACAAAAAAAATAGTGTCCCACGAAGAAAAGGGAAAAAAGGCGAAAGAAATGGCCGCAGTAAAAGGCAGCTAACGTTGATACAACGTGTCGTTTCCTCGCCTCTCCCCGCCATCGACAACGTCGACGCTTCTCCTGACCACCAATCAGTACTATCTTCCGAGTCGTTCGTTCTTTTCTTGTTACCTTGAGATACGCCGACACAATGGCTGACGCTGCCGTCGAACGAAAAGTCAAGCCAGAGAAGCCTGATGAGGCCAAGTACCAGGAGGAGCTGGGCAAGCTCCAGAAGGAGCATGACGGCTTGATGAAGAGTCTGGTATGTCAATCTAACGCGACGTGAATAAATCCCTGGACTTGGAAAAGCATCAGACAAATTGTGCAATTGCAGTGCCAAGTTGCAATAATATTGCAGCGGTCATAGCATTCCACGGATAGCTGCACACCTGCGCTTGCACTTGGCCTTAGACGTCATGCTGCATCCTCCATACGGGAAGCGCTCGATGCTTCAAACCACAATACTGACAGGACTGCGCTGTAGAATGATGTTAAAGCCAAGCTCGATAAAGGCAAGCCCGCTGGCTCTAACAACCCACAGACACCCACCCAGCAGCGATATGCAGCCCTAAGGAAAGAACTCTCCGATATTCGCACCACTCAGTCTTCGAAAAAATCGTCCAAGCAGAATCTCTTCGAGCGCCAGAAGGCACTGAATGATTCCATCGCAGCCAAGATAGCCGCGCAGAAGCTTGCACGTGCCAAAGTTCCCTACAAGTCTACCGATGAAATTGACCAGGAGGTTGCTAGGCTTGAGGCGAGAGTCGATGCCGGCAACCTGAAGCTGGTAGACGAGCGTCGGACTTTAGACCAGATTAGCAACCTGAAGAAGCAGAAGAAGTCCTTCGTAGGGTTTGACGAAGGTCAGGCTGCAATTGACAAGGACCGCACGGCGCTAGCCGATATCCGGAAACAACTGGACGATCCGGAGGCTAAGGCCCTGTCCGATCGATTCACAGAAATTACCAAGGAGCTCGACACTATTAAAGCTGAGCAGGACAGCGTGTTCCAGAACATAAACACCCTTAGAGATGAGCGCACGAAATGGCAGAAGGAGCAGCAAGATAAATTCCAGGAGATCAAGGCCTTGAAGGATGCGTACTACTCGCAGAAATCCGCATTTAGGGAGTACGAACAGGAGGCCTGGAAGGTTAGGAAGGAGAAGCAACGGGCAGAGCGTGAGGCGTATGACAAGAAGAAAAAGATGGAGGTCGCCAACGACCTACTCGAGGAAGCCAGCTTTAAAGCTTTCACTGGGGAGATCCATACATGTGAAAACCTGATCGCATTTCTTGATCCGAACAGTGCTGTCAAGAAGGCCGACGGGCCAACTAGCCAGTATAAGGCAAGTATTGGACGAACGGTTACCGAGGAGCCGAAAGGGATGAAGGTTTTAAAGAAGGACGAAGAAGATTACTTTGTCGGCGGTGGAAAGAAGAAAGGGGGAAAGAAGGGCAAGCCTGCTGGCGGCGAGGCGGCTGCACCAGCCAAATTTTCGTTGTCCATTGGTATTCTGGAAGAGCTTGGCAAGGTCGACGTTGCGGCGCCAACGGGACCCGAGGATGTACCTAGCGTGATTGAGAAGCTGAAGGAAAAGCTGGAGTATTATAAGGGAAACCAGGAGAAGGTTACCCAGGAGGTAGGTTTATCACTTTCCGACAGGAACTTTCTAATAGTGGAGATGATTTTTATTAACAAATCTGTCTACAGAAAATCGCTGCAGCCAAGGCTAGAATCGCGGAGCTTGAGAAGATTGATCGGTTCGAAGATGTGGTTGCAGAGCTTTCCGTCGAGGACAAGGCCGAGTAGGATTCGGTTTGATATCGCTACCTTTTTCCTTGGCTCTGCTGACTCTTGTATGACATTGACCGGGAACAAAGACCAAAAGTTGCCTTTCCTTGTTCTTCTTGGCATGACGCTCTGAATGGTGTGTTGGATGGCTATCTTGAATGCTCTAGTTCTTCGACACTGGCACTTGAGGTCGTAGCTCTCTAATTGTATTTATAACTGTTTCGCTTTCTTTGGGGTTGGGGCTAGGAATGTGCAGGTGCCTAGAAATGTAGGTTGCTTTCTCATATACTCTTATATATAATTTCTGCTCTCTTGGAGCTTATTTTTGCCGACTAGTCTAGCTCGGCCACCTGTATTCCAAGGGATAGATGGGTTAGTACAATGTGGAAATGCGTAGCCACAGGCTTGTTCCATTTGATTGATTCTCGTGATCGTTTGGATATTGTCGAGCTGTGATTGGCTGCAGAGTGGCTGGTGGGGCAATTCTGCGTTGCAGACGTTGCATTATTTCGATAGCTGGGGCGGTCTTGGCACTTCTTATCGACCGCAAACCAGCACAAAAAAAAACTCTGCGAAAGAACAAACTCTGCTGTTGGTCCCTCCATCCGCCATCGACCGTCGCATCTTCGTTCAATCAACCGGCGGCCATTGACGACGTGCTGGGCAATTATTCCACTGTCGTCCGAGTATCCTCGCTGATACTCCTCTCTTTTTCTTCGGCATTGTTCCATTCGAGCAGCAGTTTTATCTATCTCTCCAGTTCGTCACTCGAACTGCCGCACTCGCTCGCACACCAATGCTGTCCTCAATCAGAGTAGTCGCCTCCCGGCGATTGGGCTCGCAAGCTGCCTTGACAAGATGCCTGCGTGGACTCGCATCATCGTCCCAGCCCAGGAAATCGCTGATTTCTTTCGCAGCTCGCAGTTCTGTGCCTTCTTACCGTTCATTCTCTACCGCCCTCCTCCTTAGGCAAGAAGCCGCCCAAGTGCAACCCGAGACGCACGATGGCCCGCCGCCAGCAGCTTCCGTGGTTAAGAATGGATTACCAACCAATTTTGCAGACCTCGGAGATATCGGAATCGACCAGAAAATCGTCAGCTGTATAACAAATAACTTGAAGTACGACACAATGACTGAAGTCCAAAGCAAAACTATACCAGTTTGCAATACTGGTGTCGACGTGTAAGCTCCATTTCTCACCGAAAGGCTAATAGTATACTAGTTTCACAATGCTAACACGCCAGGCCCTGTAGAATCGCTCGCGCCAAAACCGGTACAGGAAAAACACTCGCCTTTCTAATTCCAACAATCAGTCGCCTTCTCAAGATGGGTATTAAGCAGCCAGAAAATCCCAGGAATATCGGGGGCGCCAAGTCGTTCTCTAACGTCCGTGTCATCGTTATTTCGCCCACGCGTGAACTTGCCGATCAGATTGCAAGAGATGCTATCCGCCTCACACACCAGACTGAGCTCCAAGTATGCACAATGGTTGGTGGTACTGGGAAGGCCTATTCGCTAAGAGACTTCCACCAACGTGGCTGCCATATTCTTGTCGGCACCCCGGGCCGCCTGAATGATGTTCTTTCTGATCCCACTTCCGGAGTTAATGCGAACGCTCTCGAGACCCTTATATTTGATGAGGCGGACTCGCTTATGTCCATGGGATTTGAGAAGGAAATAAATCAAATATTGAGACATCTCCCCAAGCAGCGTCAAACGCTGATGTTCTCAGCGACAATGCCCGACGCCGTCCGCGAGCTGATTGCCGGGAACATGCGACCAGGCTTTAAGTTTGTCAATACCGTCGATCCAAGGGAGGCCGAAACACACACCAAAGTTCCTCAACGTATTATCATGTGCGATGCCTACGAAAATGTTCTGCCCACAATCTTTGAGCTCCTTCGCCGTGAGAATGAAGCGGCAAAGAAGGGTGGCCAGCCGTTCAAGGCTATGGTCTTCTTCAAGACGGCCCGCCATGCGGAGCTGGCATCTTTGTTGTTCCGGCGAGTGCGCCTACCAAGCGAGGACGGCCATCCGCTGTTCCCGCTTGATTTGATTCAAATTCACTCTCGTCTCACACAGCAACGCCGCACTGAGGCTGCCAACGCCTTCAGGATGGCGAATAATGCGGTTCTGTTCTCATCTGATGTAACTGCCCGTGGTATGGACTTCCCCAATGTTACTCACGTCATTCAGATCGGATCTCCTACCAACCGCGAGCAGTATATCCACCGTATCGGTCGTACAGCCCGTGGCAAGGACATTGACACTGGTAAAGGCATCGGCTACCTCATTGTCAGTGATATAGACGCTAGGCAGACACTAAGCAATCTCAAGGGGATCCAATTGCAGCCCGACACGACCCTGGTTTCGCCGACATCCAATTTGGCAGATCTGGACGATATTAGCCCCATGGCCGCGGAACTCGCAAGAGCTATCGTCCAGGCGTGTGGACGGTTGGACCCAATCCTCACCAAGCAGGCATACAGCTCCATGATTGGGGCCTATCTATCCACAGGTCTATCACCCGAAAAGATCATTGAGGATTTGTACAAGATGACCAAGTATAACTTCGGCTGGGAGCAACCCCCACCGATGGGTCGGACTTTCGCACAGAAAATGAGTATTCCTTATGATCACATGCTTTCGAGGGGATTTATTAGTCGAGAGGATGAGGCAGCGCGGAGTGGGAAAATGGGCCATACTCGCTTTAGCACACGGACAGACATGATTGACGACAGCGAAGTGAGCGGCGATGGACGACAAGGGCAGAGAAGTGGCGGATACTCTAGGGGCGGGTATTCTAGCGGCGGAGACAGGGGCGGATACTCCAGGGGTGGATACTCCAGCGGAGGATCTAGGGGTGGGTACTCCAGCGGTGGATCTAGGGGTGGGTACTCCAGCGGTGGATCTAGGGGCGGATACTCCAGCGGCGGATCTAGGGGCGGGTACTCTAGTGGTGGATCGAGGGGCGGGTACTCTAGTGGCGGGTCGAGGGGTGGATATTCCAGGGATCGCCCGAGTGGTGGTTACTCGGGGAATAGAAGTACGAGGTCGGGAGGCTCAGAGTTCGGAAACCGGGACACAAGTTACAACGATCAGCCGCGTCGCAGCCATACCTCCCCTGGGCGGTCATATCAAAGCAGAGAGCCTGAATTCTAGCCTTATGTCTCAACAACAACGGCGTAAGCCTCTTACATACTGGGATACCAGTGACGGGGGCGACTCTCTGCGGCTGAGTGAATACTTTTCACTGTACATATAATATTTGATCCTTTTCATATCGGCTATATTTCGACGATGGTTGCACTCACTCACTTGCTCGCTCACGGAACTACAGGTGGTGGCTATGCTAGGAAAGGGGAGGGAACAAATTTCATGCATCTGGGGTTCTCGCTGCTGGGGGAGGCTTATGGGCCGTTAATGTATCCAGCCTTCACTTCGGAATGTTCAGGTATAATTACCGGGATTTCGGTGTCGTTTGTTTTTTGTTGGTGGTTCTTCACTGTATGTATTATATATAGATTGTCAGGAGAGATTGATGGCGGGTACGATTTCCACTTTCTGGATGCGTTTTGGGGGGACTGTACATAGAATAAGAAATGAAACAAAAGCTTCCCATTCCCAGCTCCCGACTGTTGCTCTTTCCTCAGTAGTCTCGGGGACCCCGAGACTATTTCCTCAGCTTTAGATACGCTTCCGAATTAGTTGTAGCGTTTGGTGTTGCACGTTGAATTTTTCCTTCATGTTACACAGGCACAGAACTCGATTCGGACGACACTGTTAACACTCTGTGCCGCCGACGGCTCGATCGAGGTATATAACCCACGACGATGTCACTCTCCTCTCCTTTCCCTTTCCTTCCCTTTCTTTACCCTCCTCTCTCTCAACGCCTCCTCTCTCGCCTCATCCTACGCCTTAGCCACACCCGCCACCGTACCCTCCAGCATGGCTACCTCCGACAGCCACAGCTGCATCTACAGCACCCTCGCCGACCAAAATCCACCCTGACGGCCTCGGCCGCGCGGGATATTCTCACCTCTGAACTGTCACAGCCTCCGTCATCACCATCATCGTCATCGTCGTCAACAGAACCAGGCCAACCACTATCACCACCAACAACTACAACCGATCACCGCACTCCACCATTCCTGGACACCCTCACGCTAATACTACACTCCGGCCACGGCGGCCACGGCTGTGTCTCTTTCCTCCGCGAGAAATTCATCTCCCACGGCCCGCCTAACGGTGGTGACGGCGGAGATGGTGGTGACGTCTACGTCACCGTAGACCCGCAGCTCAGCAGTCTGCACAAACTCAGTCGACTGCGGATCGTGAAAGCTGGAAAAGGCACGAATGGACAAGGCGGGGCACGGAACGGTGCGAGGGGGGAAGATGTGATGGTTAAGGTACCGCCTGGGACTGTCGTTCGCGTGCTAGAGCGCGACGATGGGAATAGACGGGCGATTACTTCGTCGACCACGAAATCGGGACAATACCACGACGATGTCGTTGACGGTGGCGATGAAAATGGCAATCTTAGCAGGCATGATGACTATTACGGAGATCACAGTGCTTATGATGGTGATGAGAACTGGAACGAAAACGAGGTCGGGGACAGGCGCGAGGTGGAGGAGGATCAACCCTGGGAAGAAGCCGAGGAAGAAGAAGAAGACGACGGCTTCATCCACCGTCAAGCGCACGACGGGAGGACAGACACCGAACCCGCCGAAGTACTAGAAGAGAAGCTGAAGAAAAAGCGACGGAAGAAACGCACCCCGCGTCGCTTCGCGAAGAGTAACGTCGACAACCCGGATAGCGAGTACATCCACTACCCGCTGAGTCTTGCCTCGAACCTGAATTCGCCGCATTGGCCGCCGAAGAGGGCCGCGCGTCGCGATGTGATGCAGCCGGAGGTGTTCAAGCTTGATTTCTCCCAGGAGAGTAAAGATGCCGCGGGAGGCGGCGTGAGCGCAGTTGATGCTGCGGGGCGGAAAAAAGATATGGCCGTCGAGCCTGTTTTGCTGCTCAAGGGCGGTGCGGGCGGGTATGGTAACCCTAATTTTATCACGAAGGATAACCGTCGGCCGAAATGGGCTACGAAGGGGGCGAGAGGGTCGAGTATGAAGGTGCAGTTGGAGTTGAAGTTGCTAGCGGACGTGGGGCTTGTAGGGCGCCCGAACGTGGGGAAGAGCAGTCTGCTGCGATGTGTGACGGGCAGTAGAGCGCGGGTTGGGAACTGGGCGTTTACGACACTTAAGCCGAATATGGGCACTGTGGTGCTCGATGGTGGGTTAGGGATGGGGGATATGTTGGGTGAGGAAGATGGTGGAGGTGCTGGTAGGGAGAGGTTTACGATTGCTGATATCCCGGGGCTGGTGAAGGATGCTGGGGAGAATAAGGGGCTTGGATGGGATTTTCTACGACATGTGGAACGCGCGAGGGGATTGGTGTTTGTAATTGATTTGGGGTTTGATCCGGTGAGGCAGGTGGAAGGGTTGTGGCGAGATATTGCAGAGTACGAGAAGATGCGGGAGGTGGAGAAGCAGAGAGCGGCAGACGAAGAGAGGGCGTTGAGAGACCAAGAGCGGATGCGAAGGGAGGATCAAGAGGAATTTGGAGTTATCATCCGTTTGAGTGAGGAGGCCGAAGAGGAGGTGAAAGAGGAGGACGGTATCAGTGCGAAGCCTTGGATGGTTGTCGCGAACAAGGCCGATCTGGAGGGCGCGGAGGGGAGATTCAAGAAGCTGAGAGAGTATCTGGACGGATTGGAGGCTGCAGGAAAAGACCAAAGGCCGATTGGCTGTATTGCCGTTAGCGCGCTCAAGGCAGGTAGCTGGACCAATGAAGAACATGAGAGACAAGCAGAGATTTGGAGAGGTGTCATCCAATGGTTCCGAAGTCTGGTGGGCTAAGTTGGGGTAGATTACGGATTAAGAGAGTATTCGGCTTTCGCATGCCAACCGCCTGATACAGCTGTTGTATGGCATCAAGCTGCTAGAAGGAAACCGGCGGTATTCAGTAGTTTTTTATAGCTGCGGCTTTGCTTGGCGGTAAAAAATATCTATTCTTTGTTGTGGAGTCTTTTGAAACCGACGAGCAACCATATGTTCGGCTGCAGAGTAGGCAACAACCGCAGACCAGAGGGATTGATTGCCCTATATACGGGTTCATTTGTACTCCAACTATGAAATTCATAATCCGCTCTAAATACCACCATTAGAGCCCTTCGCTACGTCAACTTGTGATACAGAGTCACGAGAAAATCCCTGTCAACTATTTATGGCCCGAGCTAGAAACCTTTCTAAAAGACAAGAATCTAGCTAATATATGAACGCAACTAGGGATGTCATTATATTATCAGATTTATTGCTAAATGTCCAATAATAAAGACAAATCAAACTGCTTCTAAATGTCTATTTAAAGATGCTCTCCAGTCAATTTTCCAAGTACCAAGCAGTGACTCCTGTATCTGGACTATAGATATCTCCATATACAACCAGCGACTTGGTCAAATTGAAACACAAAACCATTATTAAACTATTGCCCCAGATTATTTTTTGTTGTATAGATAAGGGGAAAGCGGAAAATTGAGCAGAACTAGAAATGCGAGCTAGCAACGAAGAGAACCATGATCATGCAGGCTGCCCGCGAAGTGCAGTCTGGCCCAATTCGATACAGGAGCTGTCATAGCCACTAAATGAAGGGAAATTTCCCGGCGCAAAGTAATACTTTTCACTTAAAGCGGCCCCACACTGATAAAATACGCCGGGGCTGCCTGCGTTTTTACTTTGATCTGGAGCGGCAATTAAAGTATCAAGGTTATACTGAAATACGATCGGGAGAGATTGGCTGCTAGAGCTTGCTGCCACGACCATCCAAGCATCAACTGTAGCCCGTTGGCTCGTGTCATAGCTTGCCTTGAGGGCAAGCCTCCACCCATTGGAATCAGTGCCGGCGATAATCCACCCGCCGTAAGTACTGCTGTAGCTTATCGCGGAAGCTTGACCCGAATTCACGTTTGCAAGGACGACAACTGCGTCACCGTCATTGGTATTGTATCTATAGCTATATCCATAAAAGGTCCCCGATTTGGTATTAGGGTCGACGTTGGCAAACATGAATTTACCGATCGCCCTAACTTCTGTAGTATAGACACCTTCCGTCTTGGTGGCGGTAGCTGGGATAGTAGGTGAGGTGGTGATTGTCTGGGTGAGCCTTGTGCTTTCAGTGACAGTTGGGCCCGAGATGATGGTGGAGTAGATGGATGTTGTATCGACAGGCGAGACCGCTGCTCTTGAGCAGGCGGATAGAACAAGGGCGTCGGCGTACGGGAGCAACGGGTCTGGCGGCGTCCGCTGCGATATGAATAACCTGTAATTCTCCGCGTCGCGCATGCGGTGGCGCCTTGGGACTGGGGCTACGGCAATCGTGGTTGGTTCAAACGAGGTGCTCAGGACAGTTGTTGTCACTGTTGACCTCGACGTGATTCTCTCAGTGAGCAGGCGGTAAAATGTTGTAGATGTGCTAGTAATGAGGGTGGTCACAATTGTACTGGGGGGATAGTATCCCAGAAGCTCGGTACAGTATCCTTGCAGGCCATACTGAAGTATGACGTCGTACGCATCCGGCTTCTCGGGGCCATCTGTATTGCTAGGACTCGGCGTCACACTCGTACCCGTTTCGCCGCCTGTGCCCATGCTGTTAGCGGTACCCGTCCCGGTGCCGGTGGGAACAACACCGCCAGTGCCAGTATCAGGGTTTGAAGTAACGGTGGGGCTGATGGGGCTGTTGGGAGAGCCACTAGTAGGAACGAATGTGGGATCAGATGTTGGTGGTGCTGTTGGGAGAGATGTTTGTGGTGGTGGCTCAGAATTGAGGAGACTCGAGGGGAACTGTTGCGGCTCACTTGCGGCAAAGATGGCCTGCTGAAAGCCGCTGTCAGCGCCGAGGGTTGTATTCGCCGGCAACATGTAGATGTTGTATGAGACTGCCCGTTTGGATAGGTCGTGTAAGGCTCGCTTCCGCCCCGGAGTAGCTACCCTCAGGTAGAACTTCCAGACTGCGCCTCCCGATATCAGTTCAAGCTGGTCGGTCAACGGATTCCAGAACCATTGGCCCTTAAAGTCCGAAGTTATCAAGATGCCCGTTTCTCCATGGCGGACTTCCCGAAGCACGTTGAGAACGGCGGGGTCTTCGCCTGGGAACGTCCCTTTGACGGTATCGTTGTATCGCAAGAATGCAAGCTCGCTGAGGTCGAGAGCATTCTGGAGGAGGCCGGACCCGCCGTCGTTCAGCAATAAAGAGACTAGCCGTTGCTCCCCAGGCGTGGCGAGCACAGCCCTACCTGTCGTATCGTCGAACTGGAAAAAAGAACCGCCGAAATTCTGTTGCCCGGCCAAGACAAATGCCGCAGTCGGGGCAGCTCCTGTGGCGCTGGGCGAAGTTGTAGATAACGTGTTAGCTCCAGTTGCACTCGAACTGGTACTGGTAACGTCTCCTCCGCCTGTGGCCGAGTCGGTCGAATAGTTTGAGGCTAGACCCCAAGTAAGCTGGTTGCATTGAGGTAGCCCTTGCCAGGTGCTGCATCCTCCGAGGAAGGAAGTCACTGTTTGGAAATTTGTGACCGTCTCAAATAATACTGTAGTGGTGAGGGCATCCATATCTTGGGCAAGAACGCTCAATGGGAGGTAGGCGGTTAAAAAGAGGCCGGTAAAAGCCGTGGCCCTCTCTCGAAAACGCGCCATTCTGAAATATTGAAGGCTTGGTGATAGTTGCTATTGACTCTTGTGAGGAACCGGTGTGAGATTCAGCGGAGTGCTCGAGTGGAAGCAGGACTGAGGCAACTGGCAGAGCTCCAGGGTCAATTCCCATCTTCTAGGGTTATAGGAGACGGGATTACTGGGAGCCAGTGGTACGGGTGAACGATTTTCAGCATCAACATGTCAGAAACGGGCGAATGCTACGGTGCTGATTCCAATACCAGGCTAGATTTGCAGAGTGTCGTCTATATAAAGAGCACTGCTTTACGATCCCAAGATGGTTATGCAACCACAACGCATAAAATACAACAAGGTTACATTGCGACTGTCTCTTTTCCAACTTATCTTAGCAGCATCTAGGGAAACTATAGCTGTAGTGAGGTATTTGTACACTAGACCAGGCGGGTGGCAGGGCGAACTTATTTTGTGTGCTCCGAGGAATGGGTGATGCATGCTCGCACTCTTCTACGTTGGATGCAACACTTCCGGACTTTAGGGCAGACCCAAGATCCTCGTAGCTACTCCAAAAATATCTTTTGCCAGGTACCCCAGCAGTACTTTACGGCCTTGCTCATAAAATGCAGCCAGCCTCCAAGAAGTCTGGATTTGGTAACCCCTGCTTGGGCTTTCAAAACAACCATCAGATGATTAAGTATTAGAAGTATTTCAATCTGCCTGTAGTAAAATGATGTACGATATATAGTAGGACCGCCCTACGCTATTATTCCAATTATGGATGCACCAATTTCCAGTATATTACTTCCTACATATGTTACCACTTGATAATAATTTTCCCCCGTCCCCTAGCTGCGGTAAGAACCTCATATCCCTTCAACGCATCCTCAGCAGGCCAAATGCTATCAATCACCACTTTAATATCCCCATCCTCATGCATCTTAACCAACTTCATCTTCTCCTCAACGGTGTAGTCCATGACGGTGACACCTTTCAATGTCCGGCCCGTACCCCCAAGCCATGTCGGAGTCGGCCATATCATGTTCAAAATAATCTGCCACGCCGTGCCGATAAATGTGGTCCAATTCCATTGCTCCATTTTCACACCTCCGGCCGAAGCATATTTACCATCCGGCTTGAGATACTTTGCGCAATGGTTATACACTTCCTGCGACCCATGGCAGTCGAGAATGGCATCGAATGGCTGACTACCATAAAGAGTAGCTAGCTGATTCGAGATGCTCTTTGTCTTCTGGTAGTCGACAACCTATCTCATAATATTAGCCAATATCTCCGGAAAGCTGTACCCTGCGACACCAACCTCATCCGCTCCTAGGCCTTTGACCAACTCTGCGTTTTTACCTGAGCAAGCAGCTACAACAACCCCATCCTGTCCTACAACACTCTTCACCATCTGCACAGTCATCGTTCCAATCCCCCCACTAGCTCCATACACTAGCGCGCGATCCCCCTTCTTCAAACCCGCCAATTCGAGCTGCTTCAACGCCACACCAGCAACCAGAAGCAACCCAGCCGCCTGCTCCATAGACGCATTACCCGGCTTCTTCACAACATATTTTGCAGGAATGGCCACATGGCTACACAGCGCCCCGACACCAGTCGGCAGTATATAACCAAGGGGGATGAATGCAACAACCTCGTCTCCCTTGTTCAATCTTGTCGGATTGGTATCAGCATCCGGCGCCCATACATCCTCCACAACGCCGCTGAGTTCCATCTCGGGAGTCGCCCGCGCGGCGCGTATGAACAGCGGGATGATACCCATGTGGAACTGCGAGCCCGGGTTCAGCGCTGTGCAAGCCACTTTGATCTGTACCCACTCCTCCGGGTTTGGTGCTGGTTTCGGGAGTGGTAGAGGTGGGGGTAAAGTGGGCATCGGGACCTCCGTGAGTTCGAGCACATCGGCGGGTTTTCCCCGCGAGGTAAACGTCCATGCCTTTGCTGTCGCCATTTCGCTGAAATTCTGGTGGGTGTGGTCTAGACTTTTGGAATGGCTAATTCTACGGTGTTCGGTGCGACGTTTGGGTGGTTTTATATCATCTGGTATTTTTAACTTGGCGATGTCCAGCGGAAGGCTGGCCGCGTGGCCCGACCCCTGCTGGCTACTCAGTTCGGCCCTTGGCGTTTCGTGGAACGTGACGTTTGCTTGCGTCGGCGACGTGAGGTTTATTCAAACGTCCACGGGAATTGTATCGACCTTTGGGTTGGTTCTAGGCACTAGTCTACAGGCGCTAAGGTATCTTAGTATAATACGTAAACATTTATTACGCAAATCTTGTGTTTATGCAGCTTGAGTTGATGTACTCTTGGCATAACTTCCGTCAAATCACCATCTCGATGGCGATATCCTAAGTGTTGTTTTTGTTGCATTTGTCACCGCAGCCTTTACACCCTGGATCCTTAGCACAAATGCCAGCGAGCATCTGCAGTGTACTGCTGCGCGGCTGTAAATTTAAACCGGCGAACTTGAGCCACCTAGGTACTGACTGATATACTCTCCAAAGTTCATACGTTCGTCGCCTCTAACTTACAATTGAACCGAATCCGTGTTACGATACCTCCAGATCTACACATCTTTCGCCCCAAGCTAAAGCTACGCTAGTAGACCCAAATCCAATTCGCAACCGACACTGCACCATGGTCTGCGCAGGCCCCTACCTCCCAAACATAACATACCACACCGTAACAACGGCCATAGCCACCAACTGCCCTCGCAAACGCGACCACCGTATCCGCATCCTCATGCGCCGCGGCGTGAGCGAGCACGACGCCCCCAAGATGTCCAAGAAGGTCGGTTCGGCCTGGCAGCCGCTCAATGCCACAGAGATATACTCCCACGAGTCGGAGTACATGTTCAATCTGGTGGAACGGGAGTTGGCGATGTATCGGCTCACGGGGAGGCTGTTGCGGGGTACGCCCGGTGGCCTGATCGGTATGCGGAGTCTTTACCGTGTGAGATATTTTTAGACCGGGGCAAACCTTCTCAGACGCAAGGGCCGGCGTGTGGTAGCTACCCGCCGCATCATGATCGATTGAGGGATACATTCAACCAAAAAGTGGCAATTTTAGGACATGGTGGTTTTTAGGACGCTTCAAATAGCATATTCACATTCGCAAATGTATGACGTATAATGTATAAATGATAGTATACACGCATAGATTATACAACTCACATAATACCCCCCGCTAAGTAACAAACCAACATCACATCATTACAACCCGGGCATCCGCATCTTACCTCTGAATATCTCTCTCCTGCCCAACCATCCAGCACCTCCTCCCCTTAATCTTTCCCTTCTCGTCCGCCCACCTAGCAAACGTCATCCCATCCGTCTGACGAACCACCATATCCCTCTTCGGCCTCAAAAACACCGCCACAGAATACCTCTCCCCCGCATCCTTCGGCACCACAACAGCATGCACAGTCGGCAAGACAGTCCCCTCCCCGACCGCCGCACGCGTCTCCGCCAGATTCTCAGACAATATATCCCTCCCCTTCACCGCCGTGAAATGCGCCATCAAGTCCCCCGATATCACCAACACGGCATTATCGATCGGTGGTGCGGAAAATATCTTCCCCTGCCGGCCCCACACGTACAGTCCCGAGGGCTCCGTCGCCGTCATCAGCGTGAGCACGCCGTGGTCCGTATGAGCCTCCATACGGGGTAGTGCATACGGGTCCACGCCGTCTTTGGTCCTGCCGTTCGTGGTTACCCCTGCATTCGCATCTGCTTCGTCGTCGTCCGCATCGACAGATACATTTTTCCGACGGGGTGCAGCAGCGGTACAGCTGCTGCTGCTACTGCTACCGCTACCGCTGTCGTGCGCGTTCGGATCCTCAGGGAATACCTCGGGCGAATAGCGGAGGTACCGCATAGTGCTGAACCCAACGGAATTGACCACATCGTCGGGTACCACGACCGCATTGCTCTTCTTGTTGAACTCGTTACAGATCTCCTGCAGGACCTTGATGCTCTGCTTGAAGTATTCGCGGGTGGTGGTTTGGAACTCCTCGTCGTCATCGAGGGTTAGTTCGCGTCCGCTGTTTTCTGGGGAAAAATCCCACCATTCGCGACCGCTGCCGGGGGCGCGATTGTACCCGCGCACGGTGGAGCCGCGGGGGTGGATTAGTTTCCGCTTGACCTGGTCGGGCTGGGTGAGTAGTTTCTTGGCTTGAGGCAAGGGGGCTGGTGGGAGCGGGTGTCCGATGAGGTAGAATGCGGGGAATCGGGCGAGTGTTTCTGGAGCGGCGTGTAGTTCGGAGTAGTGTAGAATTGGGAGGAGGGAACTGTCGTCTGTGTCTGATGATGCTGTGGAGGCGGCGGATGTGGGCGGATGGTGGACGTGAAAGTCGGTTGCTCGCGCTTTGCCTTTCTCTTCGCGAGTCGGCCGGCGGCGGGTCTCTTTGGGCTTGGTGGAGAAGAGGCCTCTGATGCGAGTGCGCAGCGTGGTCATCCCGCCGGACGTCATCGCGGAGATGAGGGGTTGAATTGAGAAGAAAGGGTGTCGATAGTGGTTTCGTCCAAAGGGGGGAGAAGGTAGTACTCCGTAGTGGGTGGCGGAATGTGTTGCGAGGGAGCAGATCGTCGGTCGATGCGTTGCGTCGCTTCTTTCGGACAGACGGAGTCTGACTAACCGGTCTTGGCGGATGCTGTGGGAAGATATCACGATCGCGACATACTTCCGGAAGCCCCGGTATATATACCTACTCACTTACTTCTGTACTCATGGCCACCGCTTCCAATCTGTCAGCAGCCAGGCTGCCAGGCTCCCGCAGTGGGGACGCCCTTTATTTTTCAGCCTTGCGACAAACCAGCCATTGATCCGATTCGATTCCGCTAACCAATATGGCGAAATGTGACGTAGCGCTGGGCCGTCAGATCGCTTCGAGGGAATCCTTGCCGCCACCTGCGCCTCGATGATTTGGAAGCGAGTGACGGCAGCCTTCGCCGCCTAGCTAGTCAAGGTCAAGGAAACGGAAACAGGTTAGGAGCAGGAATCGACCTCGACGGAAGCGAGTCGGGAATGGAGTCCGTTACCCTCATCGGCACGTCTCCGTACATCCACCAGCCCGGCTCTGGGGAAATCGGAGCACCTGTACCCATGTTTTTGCTCGCAAGCGAGTGGTGAAGGGAAGAGCGGAAAGAAGCTTAAACTCGCTAGCTCAAGGTTGGCAACCCCGTAAACCCGATCGGGTCTTTCGCACAAGTCTTCGTTACACGCGAGCGGACGGGTCTCGACGTCTCCAGACCTAGCCTCGGGTTCCAACATGCAACAGCCAACAGGCTTGCCCGGTTCAGACCCGGCGGGATCATGCGTCCGTGTATCGATCCAATTACAGGGCTCCCAGCATGACATCGGAAGGCAGCGTCCCGAGGCTGGCACTCCATCATGAAAGGTTCGTCCGGGTGGAGCAGGAGGAGAGGCCAAGCAGGGCAGGTTACACACGCCAATCCAACGTCGCCCAACACAACAACACAATTATATCAACGACTTCCACAAAATTCCTCGATTAGAGTTCAACGGATTCCTCCGATGAGAGAGTTTAATATGACCTCAGCAGCATCGCTCCGTTCCATTCGCCAGGTAGATCTTTTAACATCATAAAAGCAAGTCAAATCCACCACCGGAAAAAACCACCTCATTACCCCACCACATACATCATCTCCTCCACTAACCATCGCCACATACCAGGCAAAGTCCCTCCAACTTGACGAATGAATCACCTCCAGCAACCATGTCCATGTCCGTGACTGGCTTCGGCGGCGGAGGCCCTCACCACCTACGCCGCGCCACCCGCTTCGCTCGCGACGAACGACCCCTCCCCCGCCATTGGGTGCAAAAATGGGACGCTCAGAACAAGCGCTACTGCTACATGAACACCCGCCGCCCGAACCCTCGCACCTTTTTCACCCATCCAATCGACCTAGGCGTCCGCTTCGGCCATGAAAGCTCCGACGACAACAGCGACCACGATGCCTCGACGCGAGTCGACGACGGCTACCGCCACCGCATGGCACGCCGTCGAAGGCGCGCATACCGCCAACTCGGCCGACGCCGCAGCGACACCGAATCCTCTGACTCATCCGACGAAGACACCCGCCCCGCTCGACGTCACGAATGGACACCGGAGGAGATGGAGCAAATGGTCGGCTACCTCACCCCTCGTGTCCTCAACAGCCGCGCACCAACTCCCGCCCCGCCACCACCACCGCCATACAGCAGTCCCGCCGTCTCTGTAACCCGCCTGCCGCCAATGGGCGAACACCGTCTCCTACCCCGCGACGAAGCCAACCGTCTAACCCGTCAACGACAACAACAAATCCGCGACAACCCAAACGCAATCCCCACCCCCGTCAACGCCGTACCACCGTCGCCGCCGCCACCGCTCAGTATATTCGACCGACTCCGTCGCTTCCTACACATGCACGTGCCAACACCCGCCGAACGCGAGGCGAAGGAACGCGTAAGGGAAGCCCACCGCCAGCAGAAGGCCGAGAAAAAAGCCCAAGAGCGCCGCATGCGCTACGAAACAGACCTCGAGGAGATCATCCGCGCCCGTGAGTTGATGCGGGAAATAGACCGCCGCGAGCGCGGCCTGCTGACTAGTAAGCACTTGCGTGAGCGTATGGGATTCGATCAGGGCTTATTCGAGAAAAAGCTCGCAGAGGGGAATTTGATGAGTGGTGGGACTGGTAGTCGGCTGGCGCCCGACAATGGGTCGGTAGAGGGATACGAGTATGGGTACGGGAATAACGATGGTGTTGCCGCTGCTGCTCATGCCACGCCAGCGCCGAATCCACCGTTTATGATGGGTGTTGCGACGACAACATCTACTACAGCGGCAGCGGCAGCGGCTCCACCTCTCCCAACCCATACTCTCCATGCTCCGCTACCTCCGAGTGTAGGTGTACATCACGCCCACGACGAGGTTGCACCACCATTGCCACCACCACCTCCTCCTCCAGCTGCAGCTTATGCACAGGACATACCCGTAATGACAGCACCGCCGGCACAAATCCATGCAGCCTATCCGCCGTTCCAAACGCCACCGCCATCAGTAGCAGTAAATGATAGAATGGAGAACTTTCAACCACCATCACCACCTTCTCAGACAGCACATACTAACCCACAGAGTCTCCAGAATCCACACGCCGCTCCACCAGCTTTCGACGGCTGGGGATATAGCAGCACGGGGATGGACGGAAATAGCTTTGATATGCCATTTACGCAGCCGAGTATTCCATTTCCAATGCCTGTCCCTCCGCTACCGAGTAGACATCCTATGAGCGCGGAGGGAAACATGCGTAGGCCGTGGATGGGGTTGTCGTCGCAGCCGACTGAACGGAGTGCAGCCCCAGTTGTGACTGCGGATGCTCAAACGTAGGTGCTGACCCTAGAGGAGATTTGCGACGCAGTATATTTTCCGATATACTATCTTCTTTGCTTGTGTGTGTTTGAGTTGTTGCGAGCTGATATCAAAGTTTTCCTGTGTGCAGGGGTGGATGTGAAGCTGTAGGTAACGGTGGTGGATCCGGTGGGGGATACACCCAGTGGGATGGATTTGGATACACCAAGTAATATTTCGATCTTTTTTGGGGGCTTGCATTTGCCGTTGTAACTGTTGCTGTTCTTGGGAAACCTTTCCGGAAAACTTTCTATTGTGGCCACCTGCCAAAAGTTGTGTTGATATATCATACGAGTTGGATTGGTCGTGTAAGTAGTTTCTGTGTCGCCATGTATTGGTAGCTCCGGTTATAGCAATGCCAAAATATTGAAAGTGGCAGCAGCACAGCTACTCCCATATCGGCTCGCCATCATCGTCAAACCTCGCCCAGAGCAAGAAACCGCATCCACCCTCTTTACCGTCCCCAGATTTCGCCTTAGCGTCATCCTTATCCTTATCCTTATCCTTATCGTCCTGATCCTTCCACTGATTGCCGACCTGACAGCCCCAGAAGTAGCGGCCCATCTTGCGCTTGACGCGCTGGACGGTCTTCAGCACGCATGTGACGCCGCATTTGCAGCGGGGAATTTTATCCGGGGAGAGGGAGTCGCGGTAGCAGCGGAAGGTGATGTTTATGCGCTTGTGGGTGGCTTGCGGGTGGGGTTGGATCGTGTTTGCCGGGTGGATGGAGTGTTTCCAGGATTCTTGGCATTCCGCGTGCATTATCAGGAGGGAGTTGTGGGGGAGGTGGATTGAGACTTGGCCTTCTGGCTGCCATTTCCAGTCTTCTTCTTCTTCTGGGTCGTCTTCGTCTTTAGTTTCTGGTGTTGTATTGTCCAATGGTGGTGATTGGGAGGGAGGGGTAGTGGTAGTAGTGGTGGTGGTGGTGGTGGCGATATTGTCTTCATCTTCGGCTTCAGGGTCTAGTACTACGGGTGCCACTCTGCGTAGCCGAAACTCGCGTTCGACACCGAGGCTCAGAGATGCTATTATAGTGCGGGGGCCGAGGTATGTCAACTGATCGGAGTGCCAGCCGACGCTCTGCTTGGCGCCGTCGTAGCAGTTCATGAAGGCTGAGGTTACGTGCCATTTACCCGCGGGGAGCATGTGTTTCAGCTTTGTGCCGTTCGGGTATACGGATGCGATGCGGTCGGTGATGGCGGTGTTTACGGTTTCTTCAACGAGAGGGGTGATGGCGGCCATGGTTGGGGTGAAGAGACGGACGGAGGCGAGGGCAGTGCCGTTGTACATGTACGATGCGCGATGGCGGACGGCGACTTCCTCGGAGCGGACGTAGAAGGCGGCGGTGTGCGGGGAAGAGACGTTGCGGTCGAAGAGGCGGAATTCGTAGCGGGAGAAAGAAGGGGTTTCGGTGAGGCATTCGGAGAGGAGTTTGGTGGCGGTTGCAGTGGGGAGGAAGCCGGGGTGGAGGGTAGCTGGGGCGTGGAAGGGTACTTGGGAGGGGGTGGTTAGATGGAGAGTTTTGAATTTGGGGACTGGCGGGAGGGGGAATGGAATTTGATTGTTGCTGTTGCTGGTGGAGACGAAAGTGGAGAGGGAGGATTGAGTGGTGATGGTGGTGGAGGAGGTGGGACGGCGCTTCTGCCGTTTGGCGGCCAGAGAGGAGGCCTTTTCGACGGAGCCGTCGCAGGTGAGCAGCAGCTCGAGGAGATCCGCGGGAGAGAGTTCAGGTTGAAGGGAGGAGAGCAGAGCGAGTTTGAAGTCTGTCGACTCTTCTTCAGGGACATCTTCGCCTGCATCCTGCTGCTTGGTTTCCTCTTTCACGCTGGACGCGGGGTCAAGAGCCGGCTCCTTAGACGAGCCAGCCGTGGGCTTTGGGCGAGAGAAAGCCTGGAAGAAGTTGCGCTTGCGCGCCTCGGACGGAGCGTTCTTCGGCATCTGTAGGATAATTGATTAGTTGATGACTGATAGAAGGTTTCAATGAACTGAACTTACGATGCATCCGTCTTATACCGCCAGCCTTTCCCCAGGTTTGTGGGGAGGAATGTGAAGAAGAAGGTTGCTGAGTCACGGCGCTGGATCGCGCGGCCGGCCCAGCCGAAGCACCTCGCGTAATCACGTGATGCTTGATTCGAGGACAAACACGCTGCGTTGCGTTTGCTCCGTACGATGTGTTGCGCGGTCGTTGAATTTACCTGTTCGGGCAGCTGGACGAGTTAGCCGCGGACCGATGAAGCCATGTGAAGGAACGGCGCTCTTCTCTTCCACTCGCCCCACAGCCTGCGAACTGCCAACATCAACCGTCGCCAACTCCAGCCACCTACAAACCCCCTCGTCTGCTATCCTATGGCTCGCTGAGGCTGACTGACTGACTGGGCCGCCATGTTCTCCTTCCGCACGCAGGGCTACAACGGCTACAACCTCAAATACTCGCCCTTCCACGACAGCCGGCTCGCCGTCGCATCCTCGGCGAACTTTGGCCTCGTCGGCAATGGCCGCCTCTACATCCTCGGGTTGACTGCGAACGGCATCGTTGCTGAAAAGACGTTTGACACGCAGGACGGCCTGTTCGATCTCGCGTGGAGCGAGGTGCACGAGAACCAGCTCGTAACAGCATCCGGCGACGGCAGCATCAAGCTGTGGGATGTAGCCCTCAATGTACGTTGTTCCAATCTCATCTTTTTTCCTTTCATTCATTCTCTTCCTTCCAGGGCTGACGAGATAGGCTGATTGAACGTGCTGTGAATCGACACGGGTAGGACTTCCCCATCCAATCCTGGCAAGAGCACAAGCGCGAAGTGTTCTCCGTCCACTGGAACCTCGTCGACAAGACCACATTTGCCAGCTCCTCATGGGACGGTACCGTAAAGATTGTACGTTCGCACTCAGATATATACCATTCCCATCCTTGTCGTGCTGCAATAGGGTCCTCGAGGTCGCTTGAAACCCAACCCTGGCCGTCCAACGTCGCACGATGCAAAATGCTAATCCAATGTTGTCGCAGTGGTCCCCGCAACACCCCGCCTCGGTCAATACCCTCACGACAAATAGTTGCACGTACTCCACCGCCTTCTCGCCGCACTCAGCGACTCTAGTCTCCGCCGTATCATCGGACTCTCATCTTCGCATCTTTGACACCCGTCTCCCGCCGCCACATGTCGTCCACCAGATACCCGTGCACGGCGCCTCGTCACCCATGGACGCGACAGGAATGCCCGCGCAGCCTGCAGAGGTGCTCACACACGACTGGAACAAGTACCGACCCGGTGTGATTGCAACAGCGGGTGTCGACAAGCTGATCCGAACGTTCGACCTCCGCGCGCCGCAGAAGCCGCTAAGCATCCTCGCTGGCCACAACTACGCCGTCAGACGGATAGCCGTAAGTCGCCCGCTATACACAAGTGTAACCCTCAGTGGAGATCATCAAACTTGATACTAACGTTGTCCACGCTACAGTACTCCCCCCACCTACCGGATACAATCCTATCAGCATCGTACGACATGACCTGCCGCGTGTGGAACGACGGGTATTCTAATGCGACGGCCGCCGGCGTAGGCCAAGAGACAGCGATGGGAAACTGCCTGGGGGTAATGGACCGGCATTCAGAGTTTGTGGTCGGAGTGGACTGGTGTATGTTTGGGGCGGAAGGGTGGGCGGGTAGCGTTGGGTGGGACGAGATGCTGTGGGTGTGGGATGTGCGGGGGGTGATGCGGTAGACTGTATTTTAGATGTATTTGAGAGGGTTAATTTGCCATCGAGGTTATATATGCGCTTGTACTAGATATGCATGCTGGATTTCTTATTACGCTATTATCATTGTTTATTCGAGCCAACGTGAAGATTACTTGGAACATCGAGACTACTGGCTAATGCTTATAGAAGAAGCCCCCTTCGGTGAATTCAAAACTAGGAGTTCGATCGTAACTTATGACAGTCGTTTTGGGTGCCGTTCCAGGGCCTCCAAGCTTCAGTGTTTTCGCGGGCTGCGTTGTCGCTGCACGCACCGCTTATGACGCCAACAAGCGCGGCTGGCGACGACAACCTATAGCCGTATTGTTTACGCAGTAATTGATAGACGAAGATGAGAGTAGACATTATCCCTTAAATGCTTCCGTGAAGATGCCACTACTGTTTACCAATATAAGCAGCAAAATAAGTCACAATATCTCACATATTTACTACCTAAAAACACAACATACACCCGCGTTGAGCATAAATCCTCCGGCTCTCCACCACACGAAGCTATAACATACATCTACTTCAGCACGTATATACATCTATATCTACACCCCTACTTCCGCCAAATAACATACACGTCCGTCGAATACGGATACTCAAACACGCCCTCCTTCTCATCAATCCACACCCTCTTCACCCCTTCCCTTCTCAACACCCCTCTCACGCCATCTTCCACCTCCTTCCTCTTCCCTTCTTGTAAAGCCGTGATATAGCTCTTACTCATTACGCGATCCACCACCGCTTGCTCTGTCGTCGGTATCGTCCACTTGACCTGGATATACTCGACGCCCCTTCTGTCTCTACCTCCATCACCACCCTCAGCAGCAGCAGTAGCAGCAGCAGCGACAGCACCGTCAAACGCATTTTTAAACCCTTCCATATCGAAAATACACCGCCAAAGCCCCAACCGATACTGCGGTGTCCCCTGCTCGTGCTCTTCATACACATCCCTAATAGGCCCCACCCATTCATGCGTATCCACCAGCTCTCTATCTTCCAAATTCCAAAGAAACACCAGCACCCCACTATGGGGTTTCAACACCCTCGCGAATTCCTGTATGGCAGCTTCGTAATGCCCGTCCGCCCAGTGGAAGGCCTGCGCGATCACTATCGCGTCAGCCCAGCCTGTCGGGACTGGAATCTTGGCGAACGTGCCGTCTGTAACTTCGACTTGCACGTCGTCTGCACCTGCATCTGCATTTGCATTCGTATCTGTATTTGTGTCCGTATTTGTAGGTGTCTCCTGGGTCTCGCTGTCTCGCACCGTAACGGTAACACCCACCCGCTTCATACCCTCGATGAAACCCTCGCGCATCCCACTACTCGGCTCAACGGCCACCAATCGGTCGATACGCACACCGCGCGTATCAACAGTTCCCTTAGGCGGCCGAACCAGCAGGCGCGAGAATATGCCGGTCCCCGCACCAATCTCGACAATGTTGACGCCTCTTGTCTTCTCGTTGCTACCATTGGCAACAGGAATAGTAGTAGTAGAAGAAGAAGAAGGGCTAGACGTAGAGGCAGCCATGGCACGGTGCAGGGCGTCAAAGACCCGATCGAGTGCTGCAGGCGGATACGACGGCCTGGCGCGGTCGTACAGTCCTGAGGCGCCGGACGCCGTGAACCCCACCGATGCGAGAGGATGGAAGGTGCTCATCGTATGTACTTAAGGATGTATGTATGTATATATAGAAGGGTATCTCTGCTTGTTATAGACGGGTGGGCAGTGTGCCAAGGAGTTGACTTGTGCGGGTAAAAAATGCAGCAGCGAGCTGTGTTGCCAACCAATTAACTACACACAACCGTCCACTATACAACCCTGCCCGAGCAAAGCTGACAGAAACAATTGAACAATTCAAGGTGGAAATATAAAGGTAATACGAGGAAGCAGGATGACCAGTGAAAGAATTATATAGACAATGTAACCTAACCCTGACTAAGCGACCGGACGGGCTCCGAGCAGGATCCTTCCGCCCATTCTAACCTACGCCGCCAACCGACACCCAAAAAGCGCCCGTTCTAAAACTCCGCCCTCGTTTCGGGGGACAGCGACAAACATAATCCAGGTCACATGACAAGACAAACAAAACACACTTAACAACACACTCAACGCACAACATTCACGCTGCGACATCCTGCACACACCCACCGCGTCCACTCTTCACAACCACAACCTCGCCCGCCTCCATTGCCCTCACCGCATCCTCCACCACCACCGCCACAACCTCCCCGACTTCCTGCCCCTTCCCAACCTCATAATACCCCTCCGCTTCATCCTCCACAATATAAAACGCCTGCACCCCTCCCACAGCCGCCACAAGCCCATTCACCCACCAACTCAACCCCATAACACCAGCTCCTACCCCTTTGCTGAACAACCACCCCATCAGCACCGGCGCGATAGCTCTCATGCAGCTCGCCAGACTGCCCGCAACGCCATTAATCGTCCCCAAAACCCCCAAACTGGGACTCGCATTCGTCAGCAGTATGCTATTCGTCGGATACAGCAGACACGCAGACACCGTCTTGAACGTCAGCATCGCATAGATGACCGCGTACAGCAGCGGCTCGTTGTCCGTCGGTAAGAATGCAATATAGGGCGTCAGTATATACACGAAGGGGTACATCGTTGCCACGGCCCGGAAAGTGCGCTGCACTCCGACGAGTCGGACGAATGGCGCAAACACGACGAATTGGAATATCGTCGATAGCACCCCTTGGTAGGAGAAGAGGATGCCCATCGTCTGCGTGGATAGGCCGAAGCCGCCGACGAATTGCAGTGGGTTTTGTAGGTGTCTAGATGAGGTGGGGGATTGTAGGAAGACGGAGATGAGCTGGTCGTAGGTGATTGTGTGGAAGGCGAGGATTCCGTATGCGACGACATTATGGATGACCTGTGCTGTCCAGATGGTGGCGGGTTTGCGGTTGGGCATTGTGGGGGAAGCTGGTGGTGGAGTTGGTGGGGCTGGTGTCGGCGGCTTGAGCAGCGGGGTACGTTCGGTTTCCTCACCGGACTGCTTTTCGGTGGGTTTCCGCGAAAAGAGAGCCGCGAGGCTGTCTTGGATCCAGTAACCGACGTCGCGGCCGCGATCCGGCTTGTGGATGAGATCTCCGTTCGTCTCGTCCAAGAAGAGGATGCCGTTTACCGCCCCGACGAGACAGATTATGGCGCAGGCGAGGTTCGGCAACAGGTATGGGAACTGGTCAAAGATGCCACCCTTGGCGAAATACTGGGGGTAGTGCTCCACAGGCTCTGCTAGCATGCCACCAATCGCAGGGCCAATGATGGACCCCAACGACCACACGAACGGCATGACCGAAAACGCTCGCGCTGCAGCACTGTCAGCTTGAAATCCCCAATCAGATACTATATTCGACATGCAATCGAGACTCACGTTGATATTCCCGCTTCGGCACCAATTCCGCCACCGTCGTTTGCACCACGCCGACATTCCCGTTTAGCAGCCCGCCCAACGCTCGAGCGGCGAGCGCCAGCGGCATGCTAGGCGCTAATCCGAACAGCAACATGCTCAAGCCCGTTCCGATCAGCCCCACTATCAACACGGGTTTCCGCCCAATCCTGTCCGAGAGGTTCCCCCACATCATTCCCGTAAGCATCTCAGCAAATGCAAAGGCGGCAACCGTGCTGCCCGTCCACATGGCGATTTCCCCCTCATTCGGCGTGACGTGAAACCGCGACACCATGTAGTATATGTAGGGGACGATCGAGGTGAAAGCGATTGGCTCGACGAGACGACATATTGCTACATCCGTAGTGATTAGTGCACTGCATTCACTCCAATTGGGGGCTGTGGCAGATGCTTACAGAGAACAATCAGCTGGTGGACCGGGTAGTCTGGACGAGCGGCTCTCGGTGCCATTGCGGGCGACCCCGTGGCAAGCGGCCTCGGTCACTTGAAATGAATGTATTCACGAGTGATTCGTTATGATGAATGACAGGAAGAATTTCCGGATGAAGGTAAGAGATAGTGGAGTGCCAATCGGGATCGAGTGATGGAATGAAGGCTCTGGTAGCCGTGCCTTGAGTAGTGCTGAACAGACTATTGCTCGACTAGTGATTTTCTACCACTCAATATAAATCCATCTACTGTTCTATCGTGGATGATTAAACAGATTTAACCAGACCCGTCCTTTGTGTGATAGTCTGGTAGCCTTCTTCTTGGTGTTGTCGTTTACGCGTTGGCCGGTTTTCGTGTGAACGAGCCGTCGTGTTGTGCAGGATCTGCTGGCGAGCAAGCAAGGGAATTTCTTTATCTACCACAACAGCAGAGATCTATGAGATGAGATGCGATGCTGAGCCAAGTGAGGGGAAATTTAAGGCGATAGGGTGGTGATTCATGCTCGAGCTGACTCTGAACACAAAGAAAAAAAAAAGTTGAAAAAAAAGGGAAAGCTGATTAATATCGGAGACAGCCTCAGAATCTAGCCGGGTATCATCCGGCCCAGCTCGTACTTTTTCCAGAAGCAAGCCATCAGATGACCGACCGACCTGGCGATACGCCTAACTCGAGGTGACTGTGGCCGGCATGTCGGCACTCATGCATGCATGCACGGCCATGGCGACGGTGCACTGGGATGGGGGACCCATCGATGCCTATCTCGACGACGTGCAGCTAAGCTGTGCATTGGGTGGATCCTGGAATCCCATCGCATTAGTGGCAGGCAGGCAGGCAGAGCTGCAGAGCACTCCTCCGCTTAAATTTTTCGTCCTTTGTCCATCTTTTTTTTTTTCTTTCCTGGGGGCGCAAGGGAGGGTGACTGGTTCGTTTGGCTTTTAGGTTTTGCCGGCCCAGCTTATCGATAGAGAAGGAACCGCCAATTCGGCTTAGCTTTTCCCGCTAACGTTAGATGGGATGAAAGTAAGGAAGAAACTTCCAGCCAGTCACTTACTCACGTACTTCTTGCATGCACCGTGGAGACGTCAGTTGATGCATTGAGGATCCCATAGAGGATATAGACGGGATATTCTATATATATTTATGTACTTACTTACATATATCGAGGCTGGGAGCCTGGTAAACATGACTCGGGGAAACGGGAGGGGATACTCGGGTGCTAACCTTCCGACCCCGCGAAGCCATCCTCGTATCACAAATGGCATCCCTGACTGCATATTAACATTACTTCTGCAAGCACAAACATGCTGTGGCGCACGCGCATAACATAAATGCGAATGCGGGTGCAAATGCATGTGGCGGAAACTGTGGCGGAACAACCTGTAAATGGGGGGTGTTAACGTTTCATCCGACCATCAATCCCGAGATCTCGCCCGAAAGGACGGGCCAAGACTTACACTTGCACTCGTTGATGCTAGATTCTTAAATTTTTGTGAGGCGAGCTCGCGTTTCGGTCGGGCAGTCGATCAAGTCAAATGACATGCCGCAGCATCGTTAGTAGAAAAATGCGAATGGGTGCCGTAAAAAGTTACGGGTCATTCGGAACAATGCATTCGATTGTCGTTGGTTCTGTCTCTCCGGCGCTATTGTGGAGAGAGGGATAGTGCCATCGGACTGACTTTTTGCGGGGGGCAGCAATATTGATAAGATGGGTGGCGACGCCAGTTGAATTAGTCAGCAAAACAACCCTTTGATTCCTCGTTCTAGTTTTATACAACGTAAAATTATCCCCTAGCGTAAAGGCACCGCGAAAATAGAAACCGATGTGCACTTCTGTATCTTGAATATCTTGACGAAAAGTGGTTAAAAGTTGCCACTCAATCAGAGCTCTTTATCATGGTTTGTGGTTGTGAAATTTGCAGAAAGGGCAGATATCAATTCTTGCGCTGTCTGAAGACTCATATGAGATTCTTGAAGCTCTAGTTGATGGCAAAATCAGGAGCTTATGAATTCAAAAAGGCTGAAAAACAGGGAAAAAAAAAAAAAAAAGTCGCGTCAAATACCTAGTTCAAGCGCCTGGCCTTGAGACTAACATAAAATGGCGTAATCACGGTTCGCTACTCTTGCATGTTACCGTACCTACCCGTTCCCCGCGTCCGCTTCGCCAATTCGCTTCCTTGTCCCCTTCGTATTTATCGCACGATGCCGCATTTAAGGCGTATCCAAACCCCCGGATTTTAGCCTTGAAAACAATCATTCTGCAAAAACAGGATCAACAAGCTAGATACCAGCTTTCTCTCTCTCAGTATCAACAATCTAAATCGATCCTAAAATTCATAATTTAACTCGAAATCCTAAGATTGGACGTAAAAGATAAATGCCGTTTTAAAACCAGGATACTAACTAGATTTTAGAAAATCAGGTCGATATCAACTTAACAACGAGCCCAAATGCTTGTCTCGTGGACCAAACTACCAAATTCAGTCGAAAATAAAAATAATAATAAGTAGAGCGAAAAAAATCCCGATTCCGAAATCCGGTTTCCGGGATTTATATTGAAGATCGCACGTGTTCAAAAGCTTTCGTGTACAGCCTAGCACTCTCGTAGTCAACATCGGTGCCCGCACAAACACAAGTCTGGTTACGAAACTGCAGCCATGACACCAGGCCGGCGCAGAAGGACTTTCCTAGTATCCTGATCATCCTATTACTATTACTATTTACTCAATCATATATATACATCGTGGTATCATAAACGGTGCCCTATCCAGTAGGTCCTGAATTTTGTACAAATCGTATTTCTAATCGTAAACTTCCCCTGGAGGTCTGCGAAAGAGACAAGTGGTATAAAAACATCGAATAAGAAGATTGTCGCGTAGCATCACACAACATGGCGAACATCCGTCCGGCGGATTTCTATTAGAATTTTAAGGCCGTCTAGCGGCCTAAACGTGAGCCGGGTCTCAGAGCTGTGCCTCGGTCAGTTCAGCTCCTTCCCTTCCGGCAGCTGCAATTTAAGCTCGTTCTTGTGCATTATCTTCATCTCTAGGTGGCCGCCACCATCATAATGATCACCATCACCGGACGCATCTACCAGCAACCACTCGCGCAAATCTATATCCTGCTCGGCATTCTGCCGCACAGTGTACCTCATCCAACCGAGCAAACCAACGGGAATATCGCCGTCATCACCACTGCTTAGTGCGCGTGCTGCCGGTCGTTTATATACCAAGTGCAGCATCGTCAGCCACATGCACAAGACGGTGAAGAATAAAGCTGTGGTGAGCACAAAGAGCAGTGAAACAGCCCACGGTATCTCTGTCCGCTCAGCTATGCAACCTTGTGTGTAGTCATGTATTGCGCTCGAGTTCCCGTTCATAAGCGAGTAAGCGCTCATCACCATGCCATTTAGCACGTACTGGAGCAATTTTTTGTGATTTGGCCTAAGCGTCTGATTAAATTCATCAGAGCCCTCGTACACGTTACTGCGCAGAGTCTCGACCCATTTGGGCAGTGTATCCATGACTGGCAGGTGTGTTAGCATCCAGGCACCGCTTTGTGGGAACAGGCTGCACTCATAGCTGCGCATAATCATGAAACTGCTGTCCGGATCCGCCGTGTCGAAAGAGGCGCGGATGCTGAATGTCGAGTTGATTGGGGCAGTGTTGTTGGCGCTGAGGAAGGTTAGCTGGGTGTAGTCCCCAGTTTTAGTCAGGAGGGAACCGGGATCCGTGATCCCGTCACCCACAGTCGTGTTGAGAAACTGATTGCTCCAGGCCGCGCCTTCACCGATGTCAAAGTATGCGAGGCTTTTGTTCGCAAGGCCTTCGCTGACTTCCTGCACAGTTAGAGAGGCAGCGTATAACGGTAGGTTGTTCGGATCCCCTATCTCGTCGCATAGCCACCTAGCTGCGATGTCCTGGTCTGTTGCGCGAAAGCTGGAGTCGATGTTGATCTTTTTGTAGATGCCGTCCAGGCCATCGTTGTATGCACTGATCGTTTGCGCCCTATCAATGAAGTAGTAGTTCTGGCTCTGCGGGATTGGATTGTCGGGCCCCACGCTACCTGGGCGAGGTCCGTAGTATTCATCCGCTAGCGCTAGAAAGCCGTAGCTGGTGTCGAATTCGCATGTAGTATTAACAGTAACCTTAGTGACGAGGGCGCTGACGGCCAGATCCGAGGACATGGATAAAATGCCGGTGAGCACCATAAAAACACCGAATAAGCCCAGCGTATAGGA
This sequence comes from Drechslerella coelobrocha, assembly GCA_036971555.1. Classification (NCBI taxonomy): domain Eukaryota; kingdom Fungi; phylum Ascomycota; class Orbiliomycetes; order Orbiliales; family Orbiliaceae; genus Drechslerella; species Drechslerella coelobrocha. Next base: position 314,248 of record JAJTUH010000003.1, read on the forward strand.
GCGGAGGGACCAGGTGTGCAAAAGTACCCCAGCCCAGCTGAGCCAACCGGATAGTTTGACAACTGGGATTCTGCCATGGTGGGCAAAGTCCAGACGGGCACGGAGACTGCAGAGGGTACTGATCAAGATGTTGATCAGGAGCAGCAAGCTGGTAAAGTAGATTCGAAGAAATAGACGAACTCGTCCAGACTGTTCGGGGCGAAAAATGCTGAGGTCCATTAGGGTAGCAATATTTTATTAAAGCGTCCACACGCGTCTAGCTAGGTGGAACTGAGGAGTAGAATTGTATTGCAAGCTGTGTCCACGAAAATCGGGGCAATTTTGAACTCCGTAATCGTAGTAGGTTACCGCGAACGCTCAACGTCCAGGGGGCCGGTGTATACAGGAATAAACCTGAGCTGAGAAAATACACAGGCACTTATCGAGGGCCTGGATTAGCCATTATATAAGATTATAAAAATCTCTAGATTGTAATCCAGAGTAGCTAGTAGATGGAGAGAGAAGCCAGAGATCTTGGCAATATGTCTTACAAGTCGGGTAAGTCGGCCTAAGGCTGATTTCCAAAGGGGCGGAAAGCAAGTATGCATCGCAGCATATGCGCATACGCATCAAAGAATTCTACCACTATTCACAACAATCTATCGATACCAAACGCAATCGACACAAACAAACCGCGAGTAGGATTAAAGCAGTGGGGGCTAAAGGTAGGGATTTGCGAAAGTAGCAGCGTCACACATCGAGACATTAATCTCCTCAAGGCTCAACTAATTCAAACCTGCCTAGTTGGTGCCATGGTTGTGTGACCCACGCTAACACCAATGGAATCTACCATTCGGCGAGACATGCCACTTCGAGACGCCCACACAAAAACTATTTCGTTTTGCCCCTGAAGAACTCAAACTTTTAGGACTCATTATCGACAACCCCTTACAGCTGGTTTTCCTGTAGATGTCAATAATCTTTTATAATCGCTTACTCGATCGCTCTAAAACGTATAAATATGCAGGAACAGAGTACATTCTGCATCTAAAGATATAAATATCGGCTGCTTCTGTCGCGCGTCGCTCATGCGCTCAACGATTGGTGACTTTTTGTGTTGAGTAGACTAAATATTACCGAGCGCTATGCCGCCAAAGGTTTTGTGAAATCGACTGAAACCTATACAATTTTACAAGCTCAAGGTATCGGTGATACTGAAAAAAAAACTTTATTAGATATTCCTGGAGTTATGCACAATTGATTTCGTTCGCGAATTCGTCGCCGCGTAGTGTTGGTGAAATTACGTAGGGGCAACGCAAGGCTAAATCCTTCCCGCTGTCTCATTCTGCGGATGCCCTGACAGCTCACACGTTTGTTTCTGTCTGTCGTTCGCCACTACCTGCATAAAATATCAAACGGCGCGTGTATAAGTGTAGCGATATTGTCTAAGAAGGAGCTTGTGTATTTGCAGTACTGGCCGTCGGCCTGGCGGTTCGGCAAATGCATTGAAAGGGACGTAGATGTAGTTGCTAGATGTGAGCTTAGGAGTTTGATCTAGAAAGGGCAAAAGCTGCTAAGCTGCGTCGGTTCGATCCAAGGTGGTACAGAGCAAGGATGCATCGCAGCAGAATATGCATATGAACAAATATGAACAGTCGCGTTTCCAGTTGTCTGAATACCGTCTTTAGCTAATTACTGACGTATACGTTCTCAATCTATTGCCCACTTGCTGATAGCCTCAAGGCCAGTCGTTTTCGACGCACATGCTCGCTGACTTGAGGTTGAATTACTACATTACTCACAGGCCCCTCCTAGCCCGCAAGATGGCACAAGAACTGTGTCGAACGATTGCTTCCATGACACATCGACGACGAATGGAATATAAGCTCCCTTGGCCATGATTCGTTGTGGCTTGGCCCTGAGTATCTCACAAAATAGGATCTTCTTCCAGTCTTGTGGCTGGAGGCACTCCGAAGTGCTACCAGCCCCACGATGCAGGCTAGTCAAACCGCTGGTAAGCGAAAGCGTGCTGAAGCAAATAAAACCGAGCTTTCAGCCTCCGGTCCACTGTGGACTAGACGACTATACGAACTCCACACGAAAGCCTAGGTACCCTGTAGGACAAACCGTCGGTTTCGTTAGGGTAGACAATAAAAGTGAAGGAGCCTGGTTATTTACCGTTTTGCCTTCGTTGGTGTCGATACGGAGAAGTCTTTAGGGCTACAAATAGCTACTTAAGTAGCTGCAGTTAGTATGCATATGCCAGTTTGTCAGCGCGCGAATATATCCATAGCCATACCACCTCAGCTGGCTTCGGAAATCTGGATTCCTGAGCTATAGAAGGTCATACTTGTCACGATTTGCAAAAAGCTATACCACTGGACTAAGTCCCTGCTCCGACTTATAATCACATTAATGCATCAATCATATACACGTTTAAGCGAAAATAACGGGCGACATAAACAAGACGGAATGCAAATGCAACGAGTAAAGTACACATGCACTCGGAATGCTATCAATACAGACCACCCTAGGAACGCCCTCTATCCAGCCATACATAGGACCCCCACCCTCTTAATCCGACAATACACTGCCTTTCCCAAAGTTCTTTCTTCGCTTCTCTTTCTTTCTCGAAGCAATGGCGAGAATCCTGCAGGAGATACCAAGTTCGCTCAACCAACAATGCTCTTCATGCTCAACCCCTCCAGAAACCCGCCGAGGTCCTCCTTGCGCACCTCGACCACGCACGCTTCAAAGCTATCGATACGGACCCGCGCCGACGTCTCGTTCGCTACTTCTTGGAATGCGATTCCGAATCTATTCCTGCCGAGTACCTTCCTACCGGTCTCGTCATCGTCGTCATCGTCATCCGAATCCGAGTCGTCAGAGTCTGAGGCCTCCTCCTCTTCTTCCTCCTCATCTTCATCGTCATCATCATCGTCATCCTTCCTCTTTTTCTTCTTCTCCTTCTTCTCCTTTTCCTTATCCTTCGACTTCTTCTTCACCACTTGATCAGCCACCTTCCGCCCCTCCAAATTCCATCCCTCAATATTCCCGACCCCAGTCCCAACAATGACATAGCACCCGCGAGCCTCATTTAACGCCGCAACAACAAGCGGCAACGCCCGCCGTTTACCTACACCTTTTTCTAACTCCTGCTCGCGAATAGCCTCAGCCAGCCACAACGCCAGCTTTGTCAGCGCGGACGGGTGCGTAAAAGTGACGACGTCTGGCCCTTCTTTGACTACAGCGAGGCGGTACGCACGAAGATGCTTGATCTGCCGTTTTTCTATAAGGGCAGTACCAGTGGTCAGAATCGAGCGGTGGAGTGACATTGCCAACGGCAGAGCCGATTTGAGCGACTCGATGCTGCAAAGAAAATAAAAATGTTAGTCATCGTTATACCGTAAAATTGGTTGTCGTGAGTGGGAAGGACCACATACTCTTCAATCGCATCGTACGCCGCCTGGAAATTGACAATGCTCTCCTGTACCTCTTCATCCTCCAACTTTGTCGCTATATCCACCGCCTCCTCTTCACCCACATTTTGCCCATTCACCCCGCCACCACCCCCCGCAACCGCCGCTTTCTTCCTCCGCCCGCTCTTCCCAACTTCTAACAGACAGCCGACGATAACCGCCACATCCCCAGCGCTCAGACACCCATTCCACCCCCAGCACTTCACCACCCCTTCTCGCACAATTTCCTCTAGCCCATACCGTCCTTTATACACCTCTATTTTGTCCCGCAGACCTCTCTTCAAGTCCATATCCATGTACACGTACTTCTGATTACACTGTTGCAGACTCATCCCCATTGTCGCCAGCAGCTTGTGCAGCCGCTTCCGGCCGTGTTCAGACCATAGATGTAGCTTTGACGCTAGATATGGAGAATGTAGCATACTGTCGTAGAGACTCCAGTGGCGGATAAGCATGAACCGAAACTCGGGGGACAAGCGTAGGCTGTAGTCCTCCGCAGTGGCAGCACGAGTGAACAGGCTGCTGTTGGAGGTTAGCTGACCCGTGTTGCTGCCACCTGTGATGCTGGGCGGGTTTAATCGGCGGACTTCGTCGCGGAGGACGCCCCAGACGCCAATGCTGCGCGCAGAGAGAGAGTTGAGGGTTTGGTCGCCGGAGAAGGAGTGCATGTGGCGGCCGTACATCTGTTGGCCTTCCCAGCCGATGATGGCGAGCCAGAGGAGGTCGTTGTCTTCCCGGCCGAGTTCGGAGGCGAGGGAGAGAACGAGGGAGGAGATGGGTTCGCCGTATGTGCTGCCGGTGGCGTAGTAGTCTGTTAGGGTTTTGTTGTGCTTGCGCCGGAGTTGAAAGAATGTCTTGCGCTGGGAGCGGAGGGACGGGGCGGATGTCGGAGCGGTAGTTGGGAGGGTGGTGTTTGTAGCTGCAGTAGTGGTGGTACCGTTTCCGGGGCCGTGGATGTGGATGAGATTGGAGTAGGCGTGCGGAGACGAGTCCGGTGTACTCTATCGGACAAATTAGCATACGCGCAGGCGCTCCATGTGAAGATTGTTGGACATACAGATCCGGAGCGTATGCGCTTCCTTTGACCCCTGTCGTCATCCGAGTATCCGTCTTCTTCTTCGTCCGCATCGTCCTCATCATCGCTCGAGTTTCTTCGTTTCCGGCTATTTGTAGACGACGGTGTATCTTCGTTTTCTTCGCCGTATCCGTTTCGTCGTCGGTTCTCGGCGAAGGCTTCATCCTCTTCGTCTTCTTCATCTGCACTGTCCCAATCTTCGACGTCACCAACCTCATCCTGCATCTGAATCAGCTCCTTAAACGCCCGCTCCTCTGGCTGGAGGAAATCCTCGACGTCGCCGTCGTCCCAGCAGATGACCCCGCCTTCGTCCGACACGTATCCGTCCTTGCCAACAGCTCCATACCCTTCACCTCCCGGCCCGGCAAATATGTTTTGTAAATTCCACGGCCGTCTCGATTCGATAACCCAGCATTCTACCCCCTTCCGTAACTCCAGGAATTCGGCAATATCGATTAACCCACCGACGCCCAGCAGCACCAGGAACTTCAAATCTTCGTTATTCGTGATAAACTCCTTGTTCGCCTTGGATAGGTCCTGGTAGCCGGCAACCGGGTGCAGCTTGTGTGGGATGTAGTCGGCCTTGAGCAGGCGAGTGAACATGCGGCAAGCGCAGAGTGAGTCGACATCTAGCGAAGTTAGGACGAGTACTGAGGGGACTGTAGACGACGAGGACCGCTTCAGGCGGTTGTACGCGATGCCGAAGTGGTTCCGAGGAATATGCATTGCGTCTCGGTAGCGCGGGGAGGTTTCGAACCGGTGTTAAAGGTGGCGGTGGTTGGTAGAGGAGGGGGCTGGTGGAGCAGCTGGCTATAAGAAAGCCCGGCGGGGCTGCTACGCCCTTCCCTGAGGCCGGGAGAGCTTGGTGAAGCCTGCTACAGCAATGTGGAGATTGGAAAAGCCTTGGAACGCGCTGAAATACGTGGTCTTTTATATATCTATACGTATGCGGACGGGTTGTAGAGAGTGATGCTGGGTGAAGTTGCGCGAAGATATCTCGATGGTATGGGCGCAAATAACCGTGAGAAGGAGCGACGGAAGACTTTATATACCCCTCGAGCTACGGTATGCCCTGGAAGGAGCTATGTATACGCGGCGGGGTGAGTGGGACGGTCCATGCGGGCGTTATTGACGTTGAGATGCTGTGGAGGGCGTCGAGGAGAGGGTAGCTGTGCAGCCAATCGAGAGCGAGAGGAGCGGCGTGGTGTTTACCGCGCGCGCACACGCGAAGCTGCCGCCTTTGTTGTTTGTCATTGGCCGATGCGTGCCGGGACCTCCTGCAACACAACAGGTCGACTCGCAACACAATTCCCTGTTGTAGCGCAAACGCTGACTCCGAGGCCGAGGCCGCCGCGAGGCTGATCGGAGTGGTGGCCGTCTCCTGTCACTATCACGTTACCCCGCATCTTCCTTCTAAACAGATCCTTCATTCAAGTGTTCATATCAGTATTCTCAAACATTGATTGTCTGCGAGGAATCACTTGGTGAGGTTAGTCGACTGATCCTTTCGTCTTTCGTTGGTATTTAAACTGAACAAAAGTTACAAATGATAGTAGAAGTTGCTAATGATACTGTCATTTAGGTTTGGTGTACTGGCAAACGGAAGCACACAGAAGCTAACTAGAAGCAGGCGCTAAAATGGATGGTATATCCGCTGCTGCTAGCCTCCTCGCTTTAATCGAGGCAGTTGGCATTTTGATAAGATTTGCAAGGGAGTATAAAAATAGTCCAGAGGCGGTCGAAGCAGCTCAAGAGCAATTCGCGTGTATTCAGAAGGAGCTTGATGAATATAAAACGCTATCGCGGCGAGGAAGTGATGATGATTTCCAGCAGCAGCTTTTGGTCTGCGAGAACAAGTTGAGCGAAATCACCAACCTGTTGGCTGTGGGCCCAGAAAAGCCGAAAACGTCAGTTCGAATATCATGGTTGCGGAACAAATCGAAAATTTCTAAAACTTTTGCGGCAATCGAAACTTTACGAGAGGAAATCCAAAAGAAACAGATCTTAAATTGGGAAGAACTTAAAATAATTAAAAGCCTATCGAGAGCTGAAGATACATCTTTTGATTTATATGAAGATGAAAATAAACCAATATACTTAAAGGAAACAAGGAAAGAACTTCTTAGAACTTTTACAGATTAGATTAAGGGTCTTTTTGAAAAAAGTATATTCTGGCTATTCGGTATGGCTGGGACAGGAAAATTAACAATATCGCGAAGCGTTTCCCTAAGCCTTTACAGCAACAAGGGGGTATTTTCTTAGAAATCTAGTGACGGCCAACTATTTTCTCCTAGCAGAGGTCAACTAGGCGGAAGTTTTTCTTTAAGCGGGGTAAACCGAATCGGAGCGATGTTTCTTGATTCTTCAGTACCCTCGCCGCAGACCTCGCGCGGCATATACCACAGCTACAATCGCCAATCGCCCAGGCAATAAGGGACGATCCGCACATTGGTGAAAAGACTTCTCAACAACAATTTAAGCATCTTATCCTAACTTCACTGATGTCGCTGATGTAACCCGGATCATTATCTGACCCCCCCATAATACTAATAATAGATACACTTAACAAATATAGGGAGAAAGATGTTACTAAGATAATAAAAAGTTTGAAACAACTTCAAGAGCTAGTAACCTTCAATATCCATATATTTATTATTAGCCGGGTAAAAATATATAAGCATATCCACTCTGAGGGGCTGCTAGACAATGGACCAGGCAAACTCATTTCCCACAGTACTGACGATTTTTTAATTGGAGATGACATCAAAGCATTTTTCATAAGTGAATTTGGGAAAATCAGGCGGATTTGATGGATGCCTGTTAATTGGCCTAGTGTAAGCGATATCAATAAGTTAATTAAAATAGCTGAATTGCTCTTTATAGTTGCAGCTATTATTTGCTGGTTTATTGGTGATAAGAGGTTCCCAGCAGAGGATCGCTTGAAGGTTTTACTGGACTTTGAAAAATTATATGCGCCCAAGCTTTGTGGAATCTATTTTCCAATTTTCGAACAGCTTTTATATTAAGTTGATAGCACTAAGAAAAAAATCATAAAGACTGAATTTAATCAAACTGTTGGCACAGTTGTTTTACTTGAGTCTCCTCTCTCGCGCTTGTCGCTTTTACGCCTTCTTGAAAAGTCGGAAAACCAAATTGACTGTGCGCTGCTACCCTTTCGGTCCACTCTCGAAATTCCCGAAGATTTTGACCAGCCGGTCAAATTATATCACAGTTCCTTCTGAGACTTCGTTTTAGATAACCAGAATAATGAAGAATGGTTCTGGGTAGATGAGAAACAGGCCCATCTCGCTCTAGCCCGCAACTGCATCCAAATTTTATCTCGGGGACTTAGGCGAGACATATGTGAGTTGGGCCAACCTGGGGCTTGTTGCTCTGACGTTAGCGATAAATTAATATAAGAAAAATCCCTGCCGAAATTTAGTACGCTTGCCGGTATTGGACCATGCACTTGAGAAAGTCTGAAGACGGTAGTGCCCAAAACCAAGCTGAGATTTATGGCTTCCTCCAAAAGTCTTTCCTGTATTGGATTGAAGTAATAAGCCTTTTGGGATCCTCGCACGATATAATGTATTTAATAAGTCACTTGGAGGATATAGGACAGGTAAGCGTTTACCACGTATTACATATTTCTCCGCTTTGGCTGATTGTTCACCGGGATATATTTGACAATAGATCCATGATGAAAGCAAGTTCTTTTTATTTCTTTCTCATGCACGGCGATTTGTCACATCAAACCAGTCGATCATTACTGTAGCACCCTTACAGTTATATTCATCGGCGCTCTTGTTCACGGCAGAGCGTAAGCTTATCAAGAGAACATTTTCACCTGCGTTAAACGGCGTTCGGATTCAGGAGCTAACTCCAAGGAAGTATCAAAGCGCGGTAATACAGACGCTCGAACCAGACGGCAATGCCCCGATACTTGATATGGCGTTTTCTCCAGACAGCAAACAACTGGTATCCGCATTTTGTAACAGGTCCGTTAAACTATGGGACGCGGAGTCCGCAGTAGTACTGAAAGTTTTTGAGGGTCATACTGAAGCGATTACTACAATAGAGTTTTCATCAGATGGAAAACTCCTGGTAGGAGGATCAAGTTGTGGTACAATTACGCTTTGGGAAGTGGTAACCGGGAACATTCTGAAAATTCTGAGGGGTTACCATAGCAGAGTAATATCTGTAAAGATTTCACCAGATGGGAAACACCTAGCCTCAGTATCTTTCGACGGGATATTTAGATTGTGGGAAATGGACTCACGAGCCCCAAGCCTACAATTTGAAATTTCTAACACTCACAACGAATTCCTACGCCCTATCGTCCTTTCTCGAAATGGCGACCTTATGGCATCCGTATCCGATGCTACGAAAATTAAGTTGTGGGATACAGCGTCTGCGGCAATGTTGAGAGTTTTCAATGGCCATACTCAGGCGGTTGAAGCAATAGCATTCTCGCCAGATGGAAAGATCCTGGCCTCTGGATCAGATGACACTGTGATTATACTTTGGGAAGTGGCGACCGGGGCAAGGCTACGGGATCTTAGGGGCCACAACAGCGAAGTAGAATGTGTGTCATTTTCGCGTAATGGTAAGTGGTTGGCTTCAGCGTCATCGATGCAAAACATGATACTTTGGGACGTGGCTTCTGGGCTACCGATACAGAGTCTATTGGACCATGTTTATCCGATAACATCTATCGCATTCTCACCGGATGGTAAGAAGCTGGCCTGCTCGTACAGCTGCGGTCTAATTCAATTCTACGATGTTGCGCTACTAGGTGTATCTAGAAAACACTTAGATCCCATATATGCACTGGATTTCTCACCAGATGGTCTCCGCCTAGCCTCAACATCTGATAAGGTTAGAGTATGGGACACGAACTCTGGTGAACTTCTACAAGAATTTCACGACTACATGTACCCGAGACACGTTAAATTCTCACAGGATGGGACGCGACTAGCATATAATTCGGGTAGCACGATGGTTAAACTGCGGGAGTTATCTTCCGGCGAGTTGGTACAACAGTTCAATGGCCATACAAGTGCAGTAACGTCGCTCGCATTCTCAATAGATGGAAAGCAATTGGCATCAGGAGGGTCAGATCGCAGCGTCGTGATATGGGATACGGCGACCTCTCGAGACCCATTGCGGGTATTCACATGCAGTGGTGTTGTAGTAGCTGTTGCGTTCTCCCCGTGCGGTAGTTTGTTGGCTTCAGGTTTAGGGGATGGGGCGATCGAGCTATGGGAAACATCGTCTGGAGCGATTTGGAGAACCTTTCATGGCCACACCCTTTGGATAAAGTCCCTAGCGTTCTCACCGGACGGAATACTGTTAGCATCAGTGTCGAAGGATCAAACATTAAGAATATGGGCAGCCTCAGGTGCCACCGCTGAACTAAGAAAGTTTGATTCTAGTGCTAGCAAGCTATTGTTTTTCCAGGATGCACAAGTCCTTGAGACAGATCAGGGCACTATCGGTGTGGATCATTTGTTGACCCCTTCTACTAACCCGCAAAACACAGACAAACTTAATGCTCACATCGAGTGGAACGAAGACGACCAATGGGTACGATACAATGATATGGATTACTTATGGTTACCTCTGAGGTGCATGCCAGCTACAACAGCGATTTCTAACCACTACCTTGCCTTCGGATCAGGACTTGGTCATATAGTTGTTTTTGGAGATCCCCCTTTTGTTTGAGAACTTAGGTGGAATCGTTGCCTGTACGGTCCTCGTCCAGATGCTAGATCTTGTCTGTGTACTTTTTCAAATTACCATAGGGCACAATTTGGTGTGTAGAGGCGTCGCACGTATTTTTTACCAGAATAGTCGGGGGGCTCTTTTTTTGAGTTTTAATTGATTTGTTCGCCGAAACCGATGCGCCGGAGTTGAAGGCGGGACTTGTGGTAATCTAAAGAACGTAGCGCATTTGATGGTAGGGTGTGCGACGGTCAACAATAAAACTGATCAAGCTTTGAATACTCGGGATCATAGCAAGTAATTCTAAGTGCATTTAAGTTGGGCCTGTGGGATTTCGGTCTCGATAGATAAACGACGAGGGAGGATCCTTAAAGCAGGGTCGCCTGCCATACTCTTTGTGATGTTCGCTAGGCAGTTGTAAAAGTCTAGTTTTCGATCATAAATCGTAGTCGGCTTCGAACTCCTTGTAAAGACAGAGTTCTGAATACCCCGTAGATCTAGATGCTAGAGTCGGACTAGGACTAACCGCCGGTGGAATATTTTCGAGCCAGATTGAGTCCATGGGAAGAAGAGCTTGTAGTTTTCGCCGGTTAATTGAACGCACAATCAAGAAGCCAAAATCAGGCCTGCAGGCAGCAGATTTTCGCGCTAGTTTGACTGAAACATTAGGAATATGGGTGCAGCTGTCTTATGCACAAGTTAGACAGGATAAGACGTACTCACAAGTTACATGTGTTTGGAACGTATGTGTGGATTGTTTTCGCCATTCGACTTGCAAGTGAAAGGTGAAATATAGGATTGAAATTCATGGATGCAGGTACTATACTCCATAAGCTCCCACAATCTAGGAATTTCGTATGAAGGTTGAACATGGCTTGCCTAGCATACAGCTACCGCTGCTAAGACTGGCCAGCTACTCCCCAGCTCGGAAAGTCCTGGTGGACTGTTAAAAAACTGCTGAACGAGACCAATCCGATGTTTCAAATGAAAGTTTTTGCATCGAAATCCCGTCTCTGTATCAACCCTGACCCGTCTACTGTGGACACTTCAAGTCATGGGCGAATGTGGTGTAATTTTCAAGACAATATTCGGACTTTGTATCAGCATCAACACAAACTTTGCAAACGTTAAACAGCACAGCCATGATTTTGTGAAAACCAAGATCTTGATATTACATTATATTAACTGATGCAAGTCATAATGATATTAGAGGTCCTAGCCAATCGCGAACTCCAGCCGCTCCGGATGCTACAGACTCTCTGTCGTCTTGGCTGCCTTTTTTCCTTGTTTTCTGTCCACTTCCTCTTACTAATACCGCCACCCGCGCGACGATGCCCGTTTCAGTCATGAAACCGGGACAGATCCGAATCGACTCGATCCTGCTTAGCTGAAATGAATCCGACTAAATATATCAACGCGTAGGATTCGAGAGCATGCACTCCATATTGGAGCTCGCTATAACAGGGTATAGCACGCGAGCCAGACAGAGACGGCATAAGTGCCTCGGTGCTTTGATTTCTCGGCTTGGTCGTCCTGCTACTGGTATGTTAAAACCCTATATGAAGCCCCACAGCGGCTATATTGTAACTATATAGTATATACCCCACAAGTAATATATGCCCTCGGTAGTAGAGTCCCCGTTTCCCCACTTCGCAGTTGCATTTGTAGCAATGTATCGATGTATCTACCAACCGAGGTCGATATAGCTCTCGACCATACGCTCTGAATATCTAGGATCTTGAGAACATATCTGCGGGTGTGCTAGACTGAGATATAGAATGAATCCGAGCTAACAGCATGATACGATAGCGGCTCGTTGATACTGAGCAGCGCCTTGTTGATATAATGTGTACGATATCATATCGGTGGCTATGAATCTCCTGTCCCCACCAGCTCTGGTTCTCCACCGAAGTAGAGTTTGGCCAGCTGGTAAGCCTTTCAAGATGCCCAGCGTGATCAGATGCTGCACGTGCCCAAAGGGAGAAGGTCTTGAAACGGTATAGTCAAAGGGGCCCGGGTAACGGTGAATCTTGAGTGGACTAGCCAGCGCTCGGACGTGGCTTCACGCTTAGTGGCGATGCCTGTGGCGTCGGCCTGTGCTCATATCCAACCGGAACCGTTCCTGACGTCCAGCCAAACGTTAAACGCCTCCCCGTGTAACACGGGGTTTCTTGTGTTGTCTGGTCTGCTCGACCGTATTTTCCGCAATAGGTCGTATTTTCTTCACGGCAAGAACCGCGATCCCTGTTGAAGCAATATATCGTGTTTTGCGAAATTATAATATATTATATCTCCGAAATAATTTGTCATAAAGTGCTTTTCGCAATACAAGTTTTTCGGCTGGCCGAAGGTCCAGACCCCTCCTAGCTAGCCGTTACAGCGCAGACTAACCAGCGCCAGTCAATTTGATGCAAACTCGACTTCTGGAACCCATCGAAGTTGCGGGCATGAATAAGGCTAGTCATGCATATGCGTGTCTAGCTCGCAAACACCGTCTACAAAACACCTCGGGTTCTATACCATCGAACGTCTTTCGCTAGACCTGATACGGTATACATTCCTCAGGTCAGCTGCCGCCAATGGATTTGTTCACAGAGAGTGTTTGTATCTGATATGAAGCGAAAAATTTTTAACAAGATCTGCACTTGACAGCATAAACATGTTGCGGAGAGCCGAGTCGAATCAGAACGAAAGACGTCTACGTGTTTCGGTTGAACCGAGGCGAAAAGGCCTGTGGACACAGCCCAACTGGAGTCGAAACTGTACAGATACGGCTTCGGTATCGCATCGTTGATAGTCCAAACAGGTCGTCTGTCCTACTGTCGTACAGATACCTCCAGCGACCAGCTTTATTGTGCATAAAATTTGTGATTGTACAAGGGGCGCTCATCGCCAAGAGATACCGTGTAATGCACTGATGTGCGTTTCCCATTTCTTGCCCCAGACACGGCTGGAGCGACTGGGTTCGGCGGAAGGCATGCACGATGCTGGACGATGTCCATTCCGCTTGGTGCATGATGCATGGAAGAAAGAAAGAAAGAAACTTAACCCTCACCTGTGCCACCCTGCCAAGCCATGATTTTGCAGTCTTCGATACACAAGACATCCTGACCACTGACAGCACGTTTCATCGAGCGAAGACATGTACACGCTTGTCCGGATGCATAGAAGTTCGAATGCATGTGTGCATCCCGGTACATCATGCATGACTCTCATCACCCGAAGGGAGGCCTGCAGTAGTCCAGACAAGCTTTCAGGAACCTCGGCTCAAGCAGATCGATCAGGGAAAGAGCTCGCGCGCGATGCCTCATCGAGCGAGAAAGTGTTCTTGGCTCAGCCAAATTTGGACGCCTCAACACATCTAGCGTTAAGAAGCGGGCCATGTTGAAACACCAGAGAACCGAGGCGCAGACTAGGCAGTGGCTTCTCTGTGAGGAGTTAACGTTATTCAGGAACGATGTGAAATCTGTCCGGCTTGGCCACGGGGCTCGTATTCGATGTTGTCCTGCTTGGGATCCGATGTTGTTTGTGGAAGCTTCAGGCGGGAGTTTAATCTCGATGGGCTCGCCAGCATCTGCAGGGCCCGTTTTAGACTCAGCACAACACAACATGTCTAGTTTGGGCCCTCTCGTCGACTTGCCTGAGAATAGCTGAAACAATTACACTTCCCTATCCAGCTCAGGTACTGCTCCAGGCATACACAACTGTCCATGCCGTATACATCGCGCCCCACAATGACTGAACGGACTGGCTGTACGGGTGGCCAACCTCGGTAGCGCGCTAGCACCGGTTCTGCAGAGCGAGACGACCAATCGCCGGGATGCATGTACGACTATGGATGGATGCATGGGTGTTTTGCATGCAGCAGTCCCAGATTTTCCATGACCGAGATCTCCAGCTCCACGTTTCGCACTTTTCCCCGGTCTATGCGAGCTGCGCCAGAATCGTCGGAGGATGCTCGGTCACCAGAACAAGCCTGGCGAAACGCAATGCGGGAACAAATTTTTTCAGCTGCAGCTAGCTTGCTGGGCGGACAAGACTGTTTCTGGTGGAATCGTGGGCTTGCACTCCCGCAGTGCGTTCGCGTTCATGCACAGCGGGAATGACATGTCTAGCTTTAGTGCTCGATCGTGTATATAAGGACCGGGCGTCGCTGCTTTCCATCCACTTCTCTTTCATCATCAAGCAAGCCTTCAGTCGACAAGCGCCTCTACCGCCTTCCTTTTCTTCACTGTTCTCTTTTCACTTCGCCCTGGTGGCTCGATTCTTCTCTTCTTTCGATCTTGACGATCTTATTATTATTTTTTGAACGCTCCTCTTTGCTGTGCATACATACATACATCCAGTAACATTTTCCTAATCTTCTACAGAAACTTTCATTCTTTTTTTTCTACCACCAAGATCAAATATCTCCAATCATTTCAAAATGTACTCCAAGATTGTCGCCCCTACCGTTCTCGCCCTCTTGGCGATGATTCCCCAGATCGCTGCCCATGGTGCTATCACTGGCGCCGTTGGTGACGCTGGTTCCACCCAGGGCAAGGCCCTTGGCATTATCGACTCGACTCCCCGTGATGGTACACGACGAAACCCCTTCCAGCAAGATACCACCAGATTCCGAGGCCAGCGCACTGTCGCCCAGGCTAAAGGTTGCGGTGAGACTCTTGCCGGTGGACAGAACAACATTGCCCAGTTGATGGCAGAAGCCATCAATTCCATGCCACAGGTTTCCGCTGGTGGTCAGCTCACCATGACCCTTCACCAAGTCAACGCTGACGGTGCTGGCCCATACACCTGTATGATTGACCCCACCGGTACTGGCGCCAGCTTCACAGAGATCCAGGTTACCAAGAACGTCCCTGGCAACAAGGGACGAGACAGGAAGGGCCAGAAGTCGGATATCCCACTCATTGCTCAGATCCCCGCCGGCATGCAATGCACGGGTACCTCGGGCACTGCTACCGGTATCTGCATGGTCCGCTGCCAGAACCCCGTCGGCCCCTTCGGTGGCTGCGTCCCAGTCCAGATGACCAACGGCAATGGAAACAATGGAAACAACGTCAATAATGGAAACAACGGAAACAATGGAAACAACGTCAATAATGGAAACAACGGAAACAATGGCAATAATGGCAACAATGGCAACAATGGCAACAATGGCAACAATGGCAACAACGGTAACACTCCAGTCAACCCTGGTAATAACACCATCGATGACACTGGCAACAATAACAACGGCAATGGTAACACTGGCAATGGCAATGTTGGAAATGGTAATACCGGCAATGGTAACACCGGCACTGGTAACACCGGTAACAACGGCAATGGCAATACCCGCACCGGCGGCACCACCAGGAACCGCACCAACAACGGACAAGGCGCCAACCGTCAAGGTGCCAACCGACAGGGAGCCAACCGTCAAGGTGCCAACCGCCAAGGTGCTAACCGCCAGGGAGCCAACCGCCAGGGAGCCAACCGCCAGGGAGCCAACCGGGGTCAGCAGAGGAACAACCGCCAAGCACGCAGATGGCTCGCTTGAACGGGCTCTTAGCTACTTTCTAGCTGACAGCACCCGCTACCCTTCGAGTTCACCATTTGTCTCGAGTTAATTTCCGGCATCGGCATCAGTAGCAGTTGTTTATAATTAGTACATTCTTAGTTGGTTGGGTTTTCTGGTTCGCTGGAGAAAAGGTGGAGAAAAAAGATAAACTTTAAAATTTTGTAGTTGATTTCTTCTTTGGAATTTGTTCTTATATTCATGTATCCTTAGTTTTGCATGTATGCATAGTGGAGAGTTGCACTGAGGGGTTGGGGTGCGGTTTTGAAGAAAATGCGAAGGAGAGGCATCTAAAGGCATAAAACATATCGTTTCCAAATATAAACGTAGGCGTGAAAACATTCCACAGCTAAAGTTATAACAGAGCTCGGGAGATTCCAAAGTTGCAGTTCTAAACCCCATCATCCACAACGCGCAAAGCAGTTAATCTGATATTATTAAAGCCTCTACCCCAATAAGATTAGCTGCAGAACTTATCGATGAATTTGTCCGAAATTCTTGCGGTCAGCCCTTGAAGCCCTGCAGCTAGGGACCCTACACACTCCTTCAACCCAACAGCGACAGCATTGGCACCACTAGATAGCATCTCCTTATTGAAACAACATGGTCCCATATGCGGCGGACAATAGCCGGCAACAGCGCCGTACTCCATCGTAGCAACCGCTGCGGCAGTAGCCGCGGTGGTGACGATAGTGGCAATAGTGGCTGCGTTAGAGGTGGTAGTGATGGTGGCAACCTCCGCTGTAGGCACCATTGAGGCATTAGCGACAACAGTAGCTGCCACGGCTTCGGCAGATCCTGTAACAAGGATATGTGAGAACGAGACTAAGTATAGGGCCATTTCGACTACCCAGGACCAGAGCTTCGGTATCCAAAGGCCTAGCATGATCCCGACAAAGAAGGCCATGGGGCCCTCGACAGATGCGGGTAGCATATCAAGCTCGGTTCGGTACCTCTGAATGGCTCTAGAGGTATATAACATGTAGTGGGTGGGATCCTTAATAGTAGTGGTAGACATTAGGCCCTCTGAGCCGGGGGACGGCGGGTCTATGCTTCGGTCTAGGACGACATCTTTACTTTCGTGTACTTCGTGGTCCGGTCGCGGAGTTTCGACGTCGAGGTCCGTGCACCAGTCGTCTTCATTTTCAAGGCCGCTGTTGCTACTTGCACAACTTTTCGCGGACGCAATCTTAGCATCAGCACGGAGCCGCCTAGGGGCTTGGTCGTGATCCATGAATGGCGGTGTTTTTGGTCACTTTTGTTAATCGTATTTAAATCCTTTATGTTCGGTTGGTGTTAGGTTCCGCAATTCTTTCTGCGTTTAAGGCCGGTTGGACAGTGCGATGAGTTTGAGTTTACGTTATGTGGAATTTGCTGGGCTTTGGTAGGCGAGGAGATCCGGAGATCTACCCCTGCGGACAGCATGTTTTACCGATATTGTCCTTGTTGGATTCGAGATGGATTGAGCGGATATCAATGTTCGCGTCCGAGGGAAGCACCAAATTAAGAAATAGTTCGGAAGATTGTTGCATACACATATACTAGATACAATGGTGGCATAAGCTTCAGCTCGCGGAATTAACTCTAGTTCTATTCAGATTAACAAGCAGAGCAGAATTTTTTGTTGCTGCGCATCAAGAGCAGTCACAGTTTCTAGCGTCTTCGGGTTAATTCTACCACCAAGTAAAAGAGCAATAGGGAGTTTCATTAAGCACAATCGCGACTATTAAGATTTCTAGTCGAACCTGCACATGGATGCATGTTCAGACGCTCGCCTATTATCGATGCGGTGGTCGAGTAGATAAGCCAAGTAAAACAGACCGAACAGACCGAACAGTAGCGAAAACAGCACCACCAGAGCGACAACGCATTCTCTTCTATCGTTTCTACCCTGTTTTCGAGTTCGCCAGCCGTCACTCGGGGTGCCAGCCGCATTTACCTTTCTGCCGTCCGGTAGTTCGAGCTCATCCTTCGTCCCATAGCATATTCTGATGAATTCGAAATATTCTAGCCAGGGTAACATAATAACCAACTCTGCCTGCGGGAGGGATAATATATTTCCCGCTAAAACCTTCCAGAAGCTGGCAGCCGCCTGGCTGTCTTGTCGGCTCTTAATAAGAGCCATTAGAGCATAAGCCTCTTGCATTAAGAACCCCTCCATAGGTTGTTCTTCTTCGAGAGCCCTGATGGCATTCTGACAGGATGCCTCCGCCTTCTCCAACTTATCCTTATCTCTCGTGGGGCTCGGGAGACTTCCATGATCTTGAGGCTCTGTGAGGAAAGTCGCAGCAGCTATGAGATTTTTCGTAACCAAGTAAGTTGATAAAGACATCGTGGAGCTGTCGGACCTCAAGTCGAATCCTGACATAAGTATGCAGCTTTGGTGGTAGCGCGCTATTCGAAGGTATGAACGGAAGAGGCGATAGCGGTTCTGGTATACTGGGGACAATCCATGTAATTCAATGGCTGCAGAATGCATAGCTAGCCAGTCCTCTTTATGCACCGCGGTATCGTGGATGTCGTTGTAATAGTCCAGCTGTTGACGCCATATGCTGCTATTTGCCGGTGGCCATGACTCTTCGTCGACAGATCCTTGTATTGTAGCAGTGGAGCATGGAGTCACGATGGCCACATCGGATGACGTTTCGGAGTTCGCAGGAGGTAATTTCTTACGCCTGGGCATTGTGAGTGGGTGGGATGGTTGGCTCGAGATCAA
Source organism: Drechslerella coelobrocha (assembly GCA_036971555.1). Taxonomy (NCBI): domain Eukaryota; kingdom Fungi; phylum Ascomycota; class Orbiliomycetes; order Orbiliales; family Orbiliaceae; genus Drechslerella; species Drechslerella coelobrocha. The sequence goes on from JAJTUH010000003.1 coordinate 332,778, forward strand.
GCGGGCTGTAGACGCGGGGATTGGGTTGGTTTGTTCGATTCTCTGGGGTTCGATCCTCTTTCTGAATATAAATAGGTGCCAGCGCTGCTGAGAGTATATTTGCTCACCATATCCGCAGATCCGAGCTGGTGGGCGCTTTATTACGCTCAACCCCACTCATAACTTTCTTTACTTTCATGAAGCTGGCTTTATTTTCGAACTGAATTTTTGTCTAAGAGACTATGCTGTTATAAGTAGCTTCTAACTAATGAGGGAGGGCTGTAAAAGTTGATAACGACAATAATGCAGACCATGCTCTTCAAGCTACAATCGCCCAAATCGAATGATCCCATTGGACCTCACTCCCCCATAAAAATGTCTAAATCGACTCCGTTTCTTCATTCAAAACTTCACAGCCTTTTTGCGGCCCAGCGGTTAGAAACTATCTCGTGCGCGGTAGGTTACGCCGGGTTATGAATCCATTGATGTATCTCTTCCAGTGAAGATCTACAGGAAGAATATTTGATAGGTGTGTAACACTATAGATCTAATGGTAGAACTTATTAGAATTTCAATATTACCACCAATCTCACAAAGATTGCAAAAGACCGCTGGTAGGAGACCGCCGTCTAATCGGAAACAATATTAGGACAGTATCCGCAACTTTCAGGTCGATGTTCCTGGTATTTATGAAAACACGGAAGTGGAATCAAACAGGATTGAGTCCTGCTCTCTACATGAGAGACGTCGAATCCCAACTCCCAAGCTAGTTAGCATTGGTTAGACACTTTATAAGCTGTAATAGCAACCTCAATGCCCGCATTGGAGGTTAGAACTTTTGATCAAATTTATTTGTAACTTTGGAGCCCGATGGGCTATAGTTGTTAGGTTATCTCTGTCATACAATAACGACGTAACATAAAATTAATAAAGATTTGGGCCTGGTGGAGCTTTCTGCAATGTTAGAAACCCTACGGGTTATTGTAACAGAAATAGGAAAAGCCAGTTCTCTCATCCACAATTTTAAGAAACCCTTCTCACAACTGGCCATATGTGGCCACGTTAGGGGCATAGTTGGAAGAAATCTTCTGTTAGTCGGTAGGAGCCCTACGGGCTATCTTAAGTCCGAACCAACTAGAGTACCCTTTTCTAGAAACTTGATCCACGGCCACCGTCGCTCAAACCACAATTGCGCTAGCTTCGCCTCGACATTCCCCGCGCGATATGTTTCTTGTATCCGCTCAAGGTATTCTGAACGCGTTTCGTAACGCTTGCTGTGGCGTAGAATTTCTCGTTCCTCGCATTGACTTGCTAGAGATTCAAATCTGGTTGAACTCCTCTCATTGTCAGCCCATTGTGACGGATGATCAACGTCCGGATTGTAGACAAAGCCCAAGCCGAAAGGCGCAAAATCGAAGACAGCCTTAACGGGCCATCTGATGCCCTGATTCCTCGCCCCCAAGCCACCGCCTATCCAACCTCCGTTTTTTGGCTTTCTCAAAAGTACTAAGCCGCGCAATGGGAAACACCCCATGTCCTTGGGAAACTCGTGTTCTTCGGGGTTGCGTTCACTGCCTTCAATGAGTGATATTGTTTCGCAACTCCATGGGGTTTCTTCTCTTATGCTTGGTACTCCATTCTGGTTGAAGTTTAGCAATTCTTCAATCCGGTCTTTGATGAATGCATATCTGTCTTCGCAAAACTCTTTGTGTGCTCGGATAGACAAGCCTTCAAATGCTTCAGCTGCTATTTTATAGTCCTGGCGTGATTTCGATCGCGCGTCGTCGATGCGAACCTTCTTTTCGCTCGAATTTTCGCCATCGCTGTCATCTTTGCAATCGCCGCTCGATGTCACATCATGAACCAGCCTGGATTTCATTCCTATGGGATGTTTGTATGTATTCGGGAGCGTGAGGCAATCTGGAGGTGGACGTTCGAAAAGCGTTTTGGTTCATAGTGTGGTGCATGCCGTTCACTTGTTGATAGGCTGCTCTCATCAAAAGTTCCATCTTCAGAGCGAGCAAAAATCTAATAATAGCCAGGTCTTAGCGATGATGCCCTCTCTCGTAACCAGAATCCAGATGCGTAGGCTTATTTACTCCAGTCCTAAAAGGCCCAAGTCCTTCAATATTGCCTTGGCGCGGCAGATGCCGCTATCGAATGTGTCCATTTGCTTTGGCAGGGTGTGCATTTCGGTTGTGGCCGAATCTAATTCTTCGGTGTCATGTAAAACGTCGATTACGCTACTACCTGCTGCCTTAAAAAATAGTACCGTTTGTTGAAACCCCGACTTGGCCGCTGGACGGCGTAATAAAAAGCTTTTAAATCGATATAGGTTTGGATCCAAGGACAGTAGTCGAGCGTGCTCCTCCCAGGTTTGAAATCTATGCTCGGATGGGAGTCCTACGAATGCCTGTTGTCCGTCTTGACGAACCGAGAACTATAGGAACCGAAGCACAGAGTATTAGCGAGGACACAATTGTCAGGCTACTGCACACATTGAACACTATGATATAGACCAGTAGCAATTTGGAGTAAGTGCCTATGTACTTACCTTCATATTTCGAGGATCTGCCCCCACGTAGTGGATGAGAAGGTCCGTCCCATGCCGGCAAAAGTATATATTTAAATCTTTCGTTTGAAAGCCAAGACGAATTGTCCTCTGATTATCAGGATCTGGGAGAACCAGGTCCACAACGTGGATTTTATGACCGCTTTGGGTGAGAACTCTGAAGTTCATCTTTATGGGAGCGATGCGTTTTCTATCGCTCAGTAGCATTTCGTTGATCTTATCGACTCTGACGTCATGGCGGGTGGTACCTTTGGGCACCCCCTTTGAATTTGGATTTTTGTTCGACGGGTTCATTGCTAGTATGAGTTCTGGTTAGGTATCTACTAGGGCTGTTACGGTGGCCCGATCCGATGGTGAAATACTTACCACCGATAACTCCGCGATCGATCGACTTTGTGTTTGATGGATGATGCGTGGATGGGTTGAGTGTCGTGGTTGATGGGGTGCATTGATCTTTCTGCTATTCAAGAACAGATTTGGAGTTCGGAAAGCCATATTTCCAAACCTGTATGTTGATTCCTACACTACGACTGAGCCAGAGCTGCTTTTACCCTGTCCCGCCGCATCTCAGCAAAGCAAAGCACTTAGCTTCTTCTACTTCTAATCTCTTATTCGTTAGTACCTTCATCGATATTGGTGTACAATAGGTAAAGATAATTAGGATACCAAATCTAACATGCCGGTCCGTCCAGCCCTATATGCGCACTAGTACGTATTTATGCCGAACAAAATTAGTTATAGGCCGTTTCAAGTGGGCTGCCAGTTGCCTCTAAGGGCATATATGCCCTAGGCAGCCGGGAGTTTTGCGTTTTCACCCGATACGCACCTATATGGACGTCAAGCTCGAAACATATTTTTCTCGTGCAGCAACAAGTACCTCGTTTCTCAGCCCTGTAATTAGACGTCACCTTGGTTTCGATAGCTAACGCTATTTATTAGCCTCTCTATTCTTTGTTTAGCTTCCTGGGATATCTCTACTATTCTAAAAACTATAGCAGCCTACAAGCGCATACTAAGCTGCTGAGAGCGCCGACACTGGCCCGAGATCGTGATTGCAGTGGGTACCGTCTCTTACGTCTCGATTCCGAAGCCGAAGAAAAATCTATACCCCTGGCATCTGCCCGCGGCTAGTATCTCGGTTGAAAAAGGCCCCTACAATCCTGTACATGGTGGCTGTATGAAGTTTGTAGTCCGGCGACATTGTCAAAGTGCACCCTGCATATCCTTGTATGCACCAATCAATTTTCCTTTTATCACACCCATCTTGTCTCCTTCGCAGACTCCCAAGGGGAACCCCCATCGTAAATTCGTAGATTATGGAACTAACGTCAGGCAATGATAACGTAATAGCAATGGCTGAATCATATTTTGATCAAGAAAGGGGAAAGGTTTACAATAGCACGCAATATGCGAGCCTGATAAGCTTCGTGGGCGTACTTGCTGAGGCCAATGCGGTGCTGCCCGGCGAGTTCCAATACATCGCGCGTAGCCTAGCATACACATCGATGTTACTACGACCAAAGCTTTTGTGACCTTGAACTCCCGTAGCACGCTTTGTCTTAAATGGTTCAAAGCGTCGAAAGAGGTGCAGTAGCCTTCATAAGTATACATACGTTAGATTAGGTCCAAGCTTTTTTGATATGTATTACATGGTACACTTAGCTTGCTATCCATATTGCAAATCTTAAACATGATACATTTAATTGCATATAGCTCTCCAGTTTAACGAATGTGTCCTATATTAGTACAATACTTCAATCGGTTAATGTAGTCACTATGCCGTAATTTGTTTTTAACGGGTAATATCTCTCTATTGGTTGTGCCTGCTTTTCTAGCTAGTCTTAGTTACATCTTTGAACGTGCGTACGATTGGTCCCACAAACCACAAACTATTAAGCTGGGGAAGGAACGTCATTGACACCAACTCAAGCACACTATGGTAGAGTGGGAACAGGATTGGTGCCCGCACAAACAATAGTCTGGTTAAGAGACAGAGTGGGAACCTCTATAATATTGGCTGATTTGAGTTTGCGAGATGGCTCGTGAAAGGTAATGACAAAACGGGTGTGACTCCCAAAACCGGATGTCCTGGATTATATAGAGCTAATATATTTCTTCAAGAAATTATGGGCCGACGAAAGGGTATCAAATTTGGTTTGGGGTTCACTCACTTTAGATTAGATCAAGTTCTCTTTATAACAATAGTCGATCCAAAATTTGTAACGCGTCACCGAATATCTACCTGTTACACCAATACCAGTACGTGTCATCATTTAGGATAAGTTAATCCCTACGGGATATATTATATTGCTAGAAGGACGGTTTCGACTAAGCATCACTAATACTAGTCTCATCGGGGAAGCCTTCCAGATTGCAAGACCACCAGAAACAGAAAAAACCCAAGGGTACGCGTATCCACTAGCGATTAGTACGCCCGGGCCAACATGAAAATAAAACAAAAAGAAAGATAAAGAAAAACCCCTACGGGGCATCTGGGACTGCAGACAAGCCCATAAGAGTCAATTGCGCAATAGATATTCGCCTCAGATTGGACATCCTGAGAGGCAATCTGGTATCCGGATCAATTTCTTCGGGACTGACATCCATAATATCTCGCATCAGTAGAAACGGGTCTTCTTCTGGGTTCCGTGGAACAGGGAAAATTTCCTGAATAACGGGCCAAATAAGCTTGGTTCAGTTCCCTAAAAATTGCGGGGGCCTTCATACTCTCCGTTCATTGAGTCTGTTCCCGTCTCGTACGGTAGTGACTTCGATATACCCGGAAACGCCGGCTGCTGTCCTTTTGAATTTTATTAGGATACAGGCTCTGACAGCCCCGTTGGGCGTATTTAGCCAGAGCTCCCGGTCTTGCATGAGGCTCCTGACCGATTGGCTCCATGCCACCTCCATGACGACTGTTGGAAGGGTCGCGCCTCGTTGACCTATCCACGCATCAGGATCCTTACCTGAACCCTGGAAAGGTGGATTGAAGTCTGTAAAGGCTATAGGACGGCTATTAGTTCATTTCTCTAATTTGCAGCGTACGAAATTACTAGAATGGCGGACGGATCGGGTTTGTTCCGGGGATTTACTTGGTTGGCCTCCGCTCCAATATAAATCTAACAGATAGGATTCTGGCAGCAGAGAAGACATGAACCAGTGAACAATCTCTTGGTTTATCCAAATACCTCCAGCGCCGTGCACGCTTGTTGGCATCGTTAAAGTCAATACTTTTTTTTGGTTATTAAAACCGAAGCTAGGATGCTATGAGCTGCTATCGCTGGGAAAGAGTAAGCGGGGGGAGATACGTACTGGAAGAGCCTATCTGTATGAGGATATGAAATGTGTTCGTAGACCTTGTCGGCTACCTCCTTGCTGACGTTGTCGAAGGATAGGAAATCCCCTTTACCGATGTCATCGATAGCTTTGATGATGCTTTGAAAAGTCGTTGGAGGATCCATAATGGCTTTTCAGGGGTGTGAGGAGAAAGGCAAGAGAGCAAAGGCGAGGAGCGGAGTCCACAGGAAAAGAGGACTAAAGATGCGCACGAATGTTTATGGTGGTGTTTGTGGTAGTGTTTATGGTGGTGTTTGTGGCGGCGGCGATGGCAGTAAAGATTGCGGTGGTGGTTAGTGACGAGAAGAGAGATGGGAGAAAACTATCGGGTGTGACGTATTAATAATGTTTCAGCACAAACAATCAACGCTAATAGGAGCGTCTTAGGTAATCGATCCCGTATTAGGACGAATTGGTGATTAAGATGGTCTCGAGGCTAAATTAAGATGCTCAATCAGTCACATCAATTGTCGATTAGAAAGAAGACATCAATATCGCACAACGACCTGCTCGCCTATACACTAGTACTGCCTACTAGCTGCCTACTACGCATCTAGGTAAGTAGGTACCTGCTCGCATTAGAAACACGATTAATTGATAAAGTTTCGATTGTCCATTAACGCGAACTTTACAGTGAACATTAATTTTACAGGTTGGCTACCGCCTACCTCAGTAATTACGAGAGCCAAAAAGGTCGAGTGTAAGCTTTGAAGCCTTGTACTTACCGATCGAAATCCTACCGACAAAAACTCAAAATACAAATATCGTACAGTTGTTTGATGTTCGAATTTCTAGGTTCACATCGATTTCCTATATGTTCGCATATGGTCTTGTCGGCGTCTCTAAGGCACGTACACGCCTGGTGCTTCAGTTCGAACCCGCCGAAATCTTGGCCGATTAGGATTCGACCGATTGATCTACGATGAAATTTCCCAGGCGTCTATTTACCACAACAGGGCTAAGGGGTATTGAAGTACGAACGGGGCGCGCCGAGCTTTAGGCTTCGAAGTTAACCTTAAACAAGTTGAAGGATGCCATTTACACAGGTAGGTCGATCGTGTTATTAAGATACATTTTTACATTGCGGTTTCCAGGACCCTCGATCGCGGCTGTGAATGTTTAATAAAATGTCTAATCAATGCGCCATAAACGCAGAGTTTGACCGTTGCCGTTCACTTCCAGGCCAGCATCTCATTCTAACTCCATACTCAAAATCCTCGCCTAAATGGTTTGGTTGCGACGGTCTCGCTTCAGCATCCAACCAAATGCGATTCTTGGCGTTCGCACTGCCGTTCCACGGGTTGGCTTCATTACGGTGGGTGTGAGTCTGGCTCCTCGGCTTTTGGGGAGGGCAAGCATCGGATATTCTTACTCAACCTGAGAGAGTGCCATGCAATCTACAACGTCAACATTGGCATATTTATATTTATTGGCTATCAACCTATAGACGCAGTCTGCAGTAGTCAGCTTCAACTGAATATGCACGCGGCGACGATTTTCTATTGGCCAACCGAAACTGTGCCCGACCCCTACTGACCTTCTGTCAAACATTTTCAGCCTCCAGTATGAGGATCAAATGCAGCAAACATCTAGCCCCGCATCATCCCTACACTCGAACAGAACTGCTCTATTGCAAACAGCGGAACCATTTTTTCCCGCGGCGGTTTGTCTAAGGGCCTCTCTTTCCCTTGTACAGATACCTTCAATTTTTATCTGGTTTTCCGGTATTCTTACTGGGAGGTCGAGACATAACATCTCAAGCGCGGCGTCGGAAGCTATCGCGCTCGCTTTGGACTGGACTTGGCCACACGAGTTTTAGGAGAACTGGATTGCAGCAACTGAGAAAATGGATGGTCTCTCGACGGCCGCAAGCGTCATTGCTGTGATTCAGGTGGCAACATCGGCTGCGAAAGTCTGTGGCCAATACCTTATGGAAGTTAAAAACGCGAAGAAGGAGATTGAAGTATTAAAAACAGAGTCTGAAATAACCCTGCGACTATTAGTTCATACCCAACAGCTCCTTGATGGCCCGTATAAAGCAAAGCTTTCTGTCTCACGAGAACTGGGTTCAGCGCTTGAAGATTGCAAGGCCGAACTTGAAGGTCTACTTGTGAAACTGGAAGACGGTAGGCGAGATGACGGCAAGCGAAAGAACCGACTGCTGAATCGGTTTGGCATTCGAGAATTCAAATGGCCGTTCACTAAGAAGGAAGTAGAGGAGATCGTTAGACGTCTGAAAAAGATACAGCAGTCTATCGATCGTGGGTTGCAAATAGATCAGATCAAAGTTGTTCTCAGCGTCGAACAGGAAGCTCACTTAGCTAAACTCCTCGTTGCCGCCGGCGCGACCTTTGGTTCATTCGAAGATGAGTATGAACCAGAATGCCTACCAGACACTAGGACCGAGCTTTTAAAAGACGTTCAAAGCTGGATTTCTGACCCCGGCGAGAAACGCATGTTTTGGTTGTGTGGCATGGCAGGGACGGGGAAATCGACGATTTCGCGAACAGTTGCCAGAGCCCTCCGCGACAATCGGCAGCTAGCAGCAAGTTTCTTCTTTAAGAGAGGCAAAGCGAATCGTGGAGATGCTTCTAGGTTCTTCGGCACTATTGCGAACAGTCTTCGATTGCATATACCAGAGCTCGGACCGGAGATATGCAAAGCTGTGGAGACAGACCCCGACATTTGCAGGAAGGCGCTCAGGGAACAGTTCAAAAATCTGATCCTCGAACCTCTAAAACGTGTAAATTTGGCCGATACTCCTAAGACCGCTATGGCGATAATTATAGATGCATTGGACGAATGCGATGGCGAAGATTCCGTTAAATTGCTCATCAAACTGCTGTCGCAGTGTCAAAACTTGGACCTAGACCTCCGTATATTCATTACGAGTCGGCCGGAGACACCCATAAATTTAGGCTTCGAAGACCTATCTGGGGAGCATAAGAATTTAGTTCTCCATGACATCGAAGCATCAGCGATCAAACACGATATTTCAGTGTTTATGAAACATGAATTTGCAATAATTCAAAAAGCGCGCAAACGCGAACTTGGAGGAGATTGGCCAGGAGAGGAAACTATTCAAACCCTTATTGGAATAGCAATTCCATTATTTATATCCGCGGCCACTATCTGTCGTTTCGTGGGAGATAAAAGGTTCCCTGCGCAAGTCCGTCTAGACTCCGTCCTCAAACTTCGCAATGCGAGCTTTGCGTCAAAGTTAGATAAAACATATCTCCCTGTTTTGGAACAGATGGTCGCTGGCGCAAGCGAAGAAGAACGAGAGGAAATTACAAATGAATTTCATGATATAATCGGCACAATTATCCTCCTTGAATCACCTGTCTCATTGTCGTCACTCTCTCAGCTTCTAGGCAAGTCGGAAACTCAGCTTCTTTGCGTGTTGGAGCCTCTGCGGTCCGTCATCAATATCCCCGACGATGCACTAGATGATTCCCTCGTACAGATATTTCATCTCTCTTTCAGGGACTTCCTTCTGGATAATGCGAACAGATCTAGCGGGTTTTGGATCGATGCGGACGCAACGCATAGAAAAATAGCTCTGAGGTGTCTATCGCTTCTGGGTAAAACCCTCAGACAAGACATTTGTGATTTGAACTCCCCTGGGGTGCTATTAGCAGATATATCCGCCGATATAATCAACCAGAAGATTTCCCCACAAGTTCAATATGGTTGTCGGTATTGGGTTCATCATCTCACAAAGTGCTACACCCATAAGGCTGACGAAGAAAGGGTATGTGGGTTTTTAAAGGAGCATGTTTTACATTGGTTGGAAACGATGTGTCTCTTGGGAGCTTCTTTCCACACGCCTTATTTAACTCGAGACCTAGAGCTAAGGGCGCAAGTACGTACGCCGCAACAATCACCTACGGTTTCCTCTTTCATTAGCCAACTACTGATGAGGGATTTGTTCTCGCTTATTAGGGTTCTGAGGCCACCGAATTCTCAGATTTCACTTATGATATGAAACGATTCGTTCTATTCCACCAGCCAATATTTTCTCGAGCACCCTTGCAGATATATTCGTCGGCCCTATTATTTACGCCCGAAAGGAGCCTCGTTAGGATCGCATTTGCCCATAAGATACCATCCTGGATCCAAAAGCCGCCAGACCAACAAATTTGGGGCGATTTGGTGCAAACTTTAGAGGCTCACCGTAGTACCGTGACAGCTGTAGCATTCTCGTCGGATGGGAAACAGTTCGCGTCTTCATCACTGGGTGGAACCATTAGGATGTGGGATACAGCGTCTGGTACACTAATCCAAACGCTCGCCGATCATACGGGGTCTATTCATTGCGTGGCATTCTCGCCAGATGGAAGCCAAATCGCATCCGTATCAGATGACAGAAAAATTAAACTGTGGGGAGCAAACTCTGGAGCACTGATTCAGACTTTGGAAGGTTTCATTGAAAAACGATCTGGAAATCTATATACTTTAGCCTATTCACCAAACGGCAAACAATTAGTATCGGGTGGAGGCGAGGTCAACTTGTGGGAATTTGTGGCTGGGTCACTGGCACATGTGCGGACGCTGGACGGCTTTAGGACTGTGACGTCGATTGCATTCTCACCTGACAGCCGCCTAATTGCAGGAGGCAAGAAATATGACATTGCTTTATGGGGCGTTGCTTCTGAAGAAGTCCTTCGGATGCTGAAGGGGCACAGGAGATGGGTAAGGGGTGTTTTGTTCTCACCAGATTGCAAACGGCTGGTGTCAGTATCACTAGATATGACCATGAAGCTATGGGACGTATCCTCTGGTGCCCTCTTGCAGTCACTGGACTATGGCGACCCGTTTTTCTCCGTGGCATTGTCACCAGATTCAAAACTGATGGCGGTGGGGACTGAGCGGGGCAACGTCGACCTGCGTGATACGATTTCCGGAAAATGTGTACATATTTTGGAGGGCCATCGTGATTCTGTAGTCGCACTGTCATTCTCTCCTGATGGCAAGCAGCTGGTTTCAGGGTCAAGTGATCTGACTATCAAGGTTTGGGACGTTGCTTCCCGGTTTCATTCTGAGACTAAAGAAGATTCTGCTTTCGGTTCGAATTGGGAGCTGACGTCGTTAGAGCCATTTGTGGTTGAAGCGAGGCCTTACTTCAGTGAAGTTACGTCTGTGGTTTTCTCACCAGATGGGAGCCAGTTGGCGACGGCATCAAAGGATACGACTACCAAAATATGGGATCCAAAGACCGAGACACTTATCCGGATATTACAAGGGCACACCGATACTGTCACGTACATCGCATTCTCGCCTGATGGAAGAGAGCTAGCATCGGCATCCTGCGACAAGACTATTAAACTATGGGACACTAGTTCCGGGGCATTGATCCGAACGCTAGTGGGTCACGATAGTAAAGTGGACTGTGTAGCTTTCACGCGAGACAAGCAACTAGCGTCAATATCACAAGATATGACCGTCAAGTTGTGGCTTACAGCTTGCGGAACAGCTGTGCGGACAATCAAGCATGATGGACCGGATCGTGAGAACGAATGTTGTAGGGTCGCAGTCTCGCATGACAATAAGCTGGCATGGACAGGATGGGAAGAGCCTCTTCGGGTATTAGATATGGCCTCCGAAGTTACAATGCGAACGAAAGTGACATTTAATTTTTGGAATTGGATGGCTTTCTCCCCGGATGGTAAGCAGTTAGCGCTATCTGCGGATTATGATGAAGTCGAGTTATGGGATACAACTTCTGTAACACAGACGCGGAAGATCAATTTTAGGGCGGGTCGCCTAGAATTCTCAGAAGATGGACAGTTCCTCGTAACGGATATGGGGAACTTTGGTCTTCGTTCCTCGACCGGTAGTCCAGACAATATACCAGGTTCGAAGTTACCTATAACCATCATAGGTTCATGGGTATACTATAACCAGTCCCGTATCTTCTACATTGCCCATGAATACAGGACCGGGATTGGAGGGAAGTCAGCGTTATTTGGGAATACTCTAGCGTTAGGATGCCGGGATGGCCGAGTGAATTTTATTCGAATCTACTCTCCACTATAGGTGTATTTTGCAAATACTAGTGTATGTATATAACTGCTGGGGATTAACCGAGTGGATATTTTGGGGCTAGGGTTTGGGCGTGGTCTTATTCAGAAGTCGGTTGTTGAGAAAGAGGAAGTTGAGCTGACAAAGTCTCGTAACCAGACTTGTGTTCGCGCGAGCACCAATACTTGGCTGACAGACTCCTTCCTAGGTCTGGTGGAGGTGAATTGGAATGCTGCTATAATGCCAGACACTGTTGAAGTTATATTCGCCAATCGACCACCGCAGATAAAGTTTTGGGGTAGATGCATTCCTACCATCGCGGTAGTGTATATCACCAATTTGACGGGTCGTGGTTTATTATGTTTTCTCAATAATATCTCAAGTATTTATAACTATGGGGTCGACTTTTACGATTCCATACATTCAATTTAAAGGCGCTGTCGATAGAAGAAACAGCGGCACCGCAGCCACTCCCCCAAATGCATGCTTAGTGGTGTCGCTGAGCAGACCCAATCTCCATTTGCACACTGGCACACACCGCGCTGGCTACCACCGCTACATACAAAACTCTCCCCAGACCGTTGGGCCCTTTCTTCTTCCGGACTGTTTCAGTATTTTAGTTACTCCTTTGCCAAAGTTCGGCGGGGGGACAGCATCATGAGTACCCGTATCATAAAGCTTAGGGATGTATATGCCCTTGGCATCTCGGTGTTTAGTAAGGTTCTTGTGCTCGTAATTATGGGCTCGAGTCAATACGAAAAAGCATCGAAGAAAAGTAATAGACTAGGTAGTATAGAAAGTCACGCCGTAGTCTCTGCATCAGCAGTTTCTACTTTGGCATCCATAGTGACACCACATATTCTTAACCCAACTAGTGGTGATATTACTTTTCGTTCGCTTTCTATCGGCCATGACTTCTCCGGGTGCAAACTTTTGGATAGATGACCTTCGCCGTGCTGTATGTCATTGCTCCCGCTATCACATTCATTTTTTAAAGTTGATTGCATGATAGAAAAGTGGCCTCTCCTATCAATATATGTATATATGAGAACATCAACTCTATATAGTTACCAAACGATAATAAAGGTTACGCATCGCCAGTACCGCAGTTGGCACGCCAAAGCCTGAGATTTGGACGCAAATATATGGACTACATACTCCGCGTATATATTGTTGCTAGCACATGGGCGTCCAGAAGGGTTTCCTCTCTACTGCGTACAAGTGAGCTTTTATATAGACATAAATATATATTAGATCCATATTAGGTGCGCAGGAAAGGCCGTCAGCAAGGGCGATACAATTAGTGTGAACTTTAATATCGTTGGTGTTGGTTTTGCGGTATTCCGCACTAGAAGGGCCTGAGGATAGGACCGGGTTATGGCCGTGCGTGGTGTTTCGGTTTCAGTTTTGTAGAGCTGTCTAGGTTTGGTACATGCATTGTCTGCGAGCCGTGATCTGTGACGTAAATTGGATTTCTCGGAGAGTAATTGTTCGAGCTACACCCTTTAGAAGCTGTCCGCTGTCTGATTTCCGGTATAGTCATCGCCAATGGCGACTTTAAGTAGCCACATACTAGGGCTTAAGCCGACTTGCGAGTCGAATATTGCTGTATCATGTAGTGTAGTTCACGACGTGTTCTTATAGCACGGGTATGTATGATGTAAAAGTATAAGTTGTTGGATTTCCGATCGTGCATGCAGCTAACTGCTTTCGGAGGTTTAAAACGCGTGCAGGGAGAGGGACTTAGCTACTTGCTCCACCACCATGGCGACCGCGTAGGGACGTTTGTGCGCTATTCAATGTGCTGTATTTTATTTCTGTAGATGCCTAAACGTTGTAACAGCGCCATATTCCCAGGGCCGATTCTTTTCCTAGAACGTAAATAGAGTTGGGTGTGGGGTTTTTTGAATTCCGTTGACAAATTTGCGCCACCGTTCAACTCCTCCGTGTTCATTTCCCGTTTGGAAACCAACAGTATACCAGCATATATATCTATGCTGCCTCCTTTCGGACACGATTTTTCTCTTTACAGCCCTCCGCATGTGGAACATAGTAGCCGTTAATAGATTAACTGTTAGCTTCGAGACTAGGCGTTCGAAAAATGAGCTAAAAGTTTCTGCTCATTATAGGAGGGGTTTGTAAAATGCATAATCGAGACGGTGAATAGCTATTTTAAAAATCTTTTCATTCACTCTGTTGCTGGATGCGAAATATAGGCTTTGTTATTGATAAAATTGTAGGTAAGTAGGTGGGTTCATAGCACTCAAGGAGTATCTGAATGGTGTAGACATCAGTGTAATGCTACTATCTAGTGCTACGGTGAGAGAGATATCATTCCCGGAGGTTGTCCCTTTGATTAGGTAGGACTATCCTGAATCCGGTCCATTGTTTTGTACTTAAACTGTATCGACCTCCCAACATTCTTGAAAGATATAGCCAATATGCGAATAGTTTATTCGGTGCTTTCCATCGCTCGTGATAATAAGTGAGGGTGCAACATCATCCCATGAGTACGTAAGCCTTGAAGATTGTGAAAATAATTTACTCATCAAGCTTCGGAAGGCTTAATCGACTAACACGTCCATCGTATTCGTATTCGGATACGCGTATACATATATACACTGGAGGTGGCGGTGACTCATCTGCATGGTAGTCTGCTTGAATTATTCTATAATGGTATGGATTCGTACGCATGATCGGGACTGCAGAGGAGTTATGTTATCCTCTGTCCCCTGGATGACTTGAGTTCTTCAGCAATACCAAAATTTCGTTTAATGGATGTCATCATTCGCTAAAGGGATCTGCTGGACGGGAATTTTAGCTGCAAATAGACATGTACTTTCGTTATGGCGAAAATTTCTGGCTCTCATCTTTTTGAATCGAGTGCAAATCGAAGTCTACAGTGTTTCCTCGTGCTCGGGATTCACGCTGTGGACTTTATGAGGTCTGCTAGAACCTCTTGTTCCTTATCGGGATTGTTACTTGGTGTTCATTGAAACTATCCCAGGCCATTTTTCTTTTTTTTCGAAACCATGTCCACTTCGAGAAGGTTGGTATCTTTTTCACTTCATCATTTGTTGGTTCGTCAATGTTTTGATGGAACCTTTATTCTACATCGTCCTGCGGAAATCAAATCCGTCATTGAAGTTTATAGCGAGTGTCATATTCATAGGTGTTTTTGATTCTCTCCGCAGTTCCTCTTTCAGAGGTTGATTTAAGTCTGCAAATCCGCGCTTCGGCCGTTTTCTATTTGGGTTGGCCTAAACATCGTGGATGGAATACTCCATCCTTGAAACCGAAGTCGTACTAACCGCATTGGATTCCCCACTTCCCAATTCATGGGTTATCCCTGCATGGAGTAAAATTTGGCTGTCGTGTTGCATCAATGCAGTGGTAACGTGACCCCTGCTCGATCGATGGAGTCATGCTTTCAAGATTTCGGATATGGAATCATATGGCACTCAGCTACAATATCATATTTTCGATAGATAAAAAGAGAAATTTGGGTTTCGACAGCATTTAATCTCTATCGCAGGTGCCAAGAACCCTACTAACAGAGGGAGGGGAAGGTTGCGCTAACGCTACCAGCAAAGGTTGAAGAAGATAGAATGGAAGTAGCCTAGTGTAAACTCTTTGCTACCCCTGGCCGACCATGATAAAATTGAAATTTTTCGTAGACACCCCATAGGCTTAAAGTTTTAAGTTTGGTACCAGCGAATTATATAGTTATGTTTGTATCACAGAGTTCCCATCATATAGGCGTATAGTTGTTTAGCCTTTGCACATTTTGGATGCGTAAACCATAGTTTCGTCCATTATGGCCTAGGATCAAACGTTTGCTTTGAATCGTTGAGCTTGGGATATGGCATGGCTATGATGGAGGGTGTTAGGGCCTAGCGCTGAAAGGCGACAATAAAGATACAAGCGCTTGTGCATCAACGTTAACTTCCTCATTCGCGAAGGTGGAAATGCAAGTACCGGGTGACTACAGTATAGCTATATAGTGATATGTAGTTTATCCACACATGATTGTGGGTTCGTTGAAGATAAATTTGGTGATTATCATATTACATATAGCCACTGCATGCATCAATAGAGGTGCTGGATTTAAGGGCTGCTCAAACATGCCCTTTTGGTATATATGGGATTCCCAGTAATCGTTTTGGTCGAGGAGGGTGGAGATGAGAGAAACTGCTTGAGCTTTAGTAGCGAGAATGGCAAAGATTTGACAATATCAAGCGCATCGCGGCCCTCACCGGGATGCTTTTTGAGGAACTTCATCAAACGACCTCTTCGAAAGCAGTTTCGGTTCATGTGGACATCGTATAAAAGTGATATTTAGATAGTGATAGGTATGCCTGCTTGGCATTTATGAGCATAGTTTGCGGTATCAATGCGAGCGTATTGCATATCCGCCACCGACTCCCACGGCAACTTCTAAAATACCCCCCAGGATCTAGAATCAAAGAGACATGATACTTGAGAAAGAGTTTTTCAATCGTGTTATCCACAGCATTTTTGTGTACTTGAACGAATGAGTTAATGTAGCTATGCGAGTTGCCATGTAGATAAAAACGTTAGAAGTCTAGGTTGTTAGCTGTCGTATTTGAAAGTTTATGAATAACTCTCTAGACCGTGGCTTGCGCCTTTGGAGAGAGTTACTCCCATAAAGTGAATGAGTTTTTATTGAGAGTAATTTTCGTATATGCGTCGTGAGATAGGCTTGCCGGTAGGCCTACTTTCTGCATCCCATCTGATCGTGTTAGATGTAGTCTGTATTTGTCTGTGTATATATATCGACCGTGATGAGCCTGATAGAGCTGATAGCGTTGAGATTAATTCATGATGGAGTTCTAGGTAATTTTGGGATTGCGGTAGGAAGTATTTGTAAGGAGGATGGTTCCTGGGATGTGGTGTGTGAGAGGAAATATGTCACATGTCGTAGATAATATATCGTGAAAGTCGTATCTTCGACGCGTTTCCATTCATAGACGCGACCTAGAAACACGCTCGGCTCAGCGGTGGATGAATATATTTCAGCACATCACCGCTCTTTATTAAGCTCCTGGTAATGATCTAGGACTTCACTTGATCTAGCGCTAGCATTTGATCTCAGCATTAGAAAGCACTATGTCCTAGACGGCGTCAATACCAACGCCTTGTTCTTGCCGTCGATTGTGTTTGTCTTGCATCCTGTGATAATCCACGTACACATACATTCCCTCCCCAATATCTCTCGCTAGCCGACGTTTAACCAACAATAAATTGTAAACTTACGCTTGAATCAAGCGTCTCGCGTTTGGGCATGATGACCTCGCTGTTACTATAACCATCTATCTCCAGCGCTGCTAATCGAAAACCTCTTCAAATAACTTAGCACAATGCCTAGAAGCACTGGACCTCCACGGACGCCGTCTCCGTCACGAGCTGCGATGACGCCAGACTCGCAGAAGCTTCTCCACGCGTGGAGCAAAGGTTCCACGCGACCGAGGAAGAGGACTAGGGATGTCCTGTCTTCGTCCCCAGAGTACCAAAGCGAGATTGCGCCATCTGCCGTCGCGTCTACACACCGAGCATTCTTACACACGCAAGCTCATATATCGACTAGCTTGAACTCATCGCCGTTGCAAGAGCTCGAAGAAAATATTCCAAGCGAGCCTGAATCGCCGACGACCAACGTCATTGAGAGGATGAGCAAGCGAGCAAAGGTGTTGCAGACAGTGGATGATGAAGTTGATGCACCAAAAGCTGAAAGGCGGGAATGTATCGATTGTGAAAGAGACGCGTCTGCTTCTTCAACAGCCAGTAATCATGGCACAGAACACGCGGAAGAAGGCGAAGGAAGTACTTGCAGTGCAGAGCTGAAGAGGCTGTTAGATGAAGCGGCAACGACCTTGGATGAGGACAAGCTTAAGGTTAGCGTTGCTGAGATACTCTGCAGGAGCTCGCACCAGGAGTTGCTTGAGGCTATCGGAAATGAATTCGCAGAAACGGTAACGAAACGGGAAACAGTGCTTAAAATATTTCTGTTGGAATTGTTAAGGCAGGGGAGCGATGCTAAGGCTGGTAGTTGATCAGGCTCTCAGCGTTCGAGAAGCCGAGTTCGCCTGGTTGCAAACATCAGGCTAGGGAGCGAGAGAGAAAGTCGGAAGGAAAAAAGTTGGAGGAGGAATACCAAGGCGGCCTTGGGCCCTATATTTATTACATACTTGAAAGGTAGAATCATAGCTCGCAAAAAAATATTTGCTACACGTTTAACGAGCGTCGCAAAAATCATCACTCGCAAAGGCGGCTCGTAAATCAAAAATGCAACAGCTGCCTGTGTTGGCCACATAATCCCACGCGAACCATCTTTGGCGTGGTCCACCCGACGCGAAAAACACCAGCCGAAGCTCGGGGTAGCATGCCCACGCGCCCAAGGAACGCTCTAACTAATCTGCACAGCGTGGCATGTTGTGAGTCTTGATATTAAGTTAGTGTCATTGTGCATGAGTCGTGATATTGTTATTACTCATAAAAACGTGCATGCATCACCCCAGATTAAGGTTACGCCCTTGCCGTTCCAGGAAAGAACAACGAAACGCGCCAATGTTCGTTAGGCTAAATGCAGGTGGACCCAAATGCAGCCAATAGCAGAACTTCTTTTTCTGGCGCCGCGCCGGCGTTTGCACGGTAAACGGGGCTCTGCGGAGACTTTCCTCGTATTGTCCTTTGTCAGCAGAGTTTGAAGTTGAGTTTTCCTCGGCTTCCTGCGTTTTTATTTAAAAAGGAGACGTTAGACTCTTCTCCGGTGTCGTTCGCGCTCCTGTTCTTTATCGTCGGTCGCTCTTTATCAATTCCGTACTTTTCGTCGCTCCTTCCGGATCTAGCCATCATCTCATTTTATTTTATTCTTACTTGCAGGACTCCTGTATTTCCATTCTCTCCTTCGCACGCTCTCTTCTTCGACATCAATCGGATTCGCAAATACCACACAGCCAACGCAATGCAGCGCATTTTGCTTCTCCTCCCGCTCCTGCAGCCGGCCTTCGCCTCTTTCAATATCCTTTCGCTTCCCGGTGGCCTGAGCAACCTCCCCGACGTCCCCGCCGGTACCAAAGAGAATCCCGCCTGCATCACCGCCGTCAATGCCACCATCGACTGCGATGCAACCACTTTCACCGGCAACTTCACCTCCGGCGAGGACGCCGAACCCACAGAGGCCGAACTGAACACTCTGTGCACCTCCACCTGCCTCACCAGCTTGCGTAAGTGGATCCGCGGCGGCACCGGATGCGCCGGCGATGATTTCCTCACCTACTTTGGTCTTAACAACGCCACTTTCTTCGGCTTGAAATCCATCACCTCTGACGACGTTCGTCAATACTACATCACATCGGCGTACCACTCCAAGTGTCTAACGGACCTGAACCCACCCGCCGGTAAATCCAAGTACTGTCTCCTGCAATCGGAGGACCCGTCTTTCGTCCGCAGCTCGGTGTTCAACGTCTCCAACCCAGATGCCTTTTGCAAGAACTCGACCAACTCGTGCATCACCCAGTCCGCATATCTGTGGGCACCCATCGGGACTATCTACAAGTACGACCCGGCCAACATGACGGAAACGTCCTCGGATTCTTTCAACCGTGACCCACAGCTGTACACCCTGGATCAAGTCTGCCCCAACATTGACACGAGCAAGTTCCCGACCAGAGAGTCCGCTGTGACCGACGCTATGCTGAACGGAGGAAGCACCAGCGGTGGTAGCGGCAGCAGCAACAACGGTGGAAATAGCACCAATGGGGGTAAGCCAAACGCAGCGGGTAAGCCGTCCGTGCACGGATGGACGGCTGTCTTTGCTGCCGTGCTCACAGCAGCGGTATACATCTCCTGATTGATTGATACATTAGCTAATTAATAATAAATATTACAACTTGTCACTTTTACGTACCGAGGTGCGATGTGCATGTACTATCGATGTCGCTACGTTCTGCTACGTACAGGGACGCCTGGCTTATGAGGCGAGTACGCGGTACGAGCCGCTGTGCGAACTGTAATGTATGCCAATTGGAGCTCCCCTCCCATCGTAATATCTATCTATCTCATGCTACGTGATGTATACAACTGCTGGGCATTATACGCGCGCGTACCCTTGGTTACTAATATCCCGGCCCAACAATAAGCTAAGACGAGGAGAACTGCTCATCAATCAATCAAAGTCCTCAACTGCAACTCCTCGCCTTAACAACGCGCCACGAAGCATACCCCTCCTCGCCTCCCGCTGCATCTCCCACAGCTGCATCTGTTCTTCTTTTCGCGCACGAACCTCAACTTTCTTCTCCTCCCGCGCGCGGAGTACAGCCCAGTGTTCTGCTAGATGACGGATCCTCCATCCCGCTGTCTCGGGGTTAGTACCGAGGAACTCCATTTCCGGTTCCGAACGCGTATACGTAAACGTAGGTGTAGGTGTAGATGGAGACCCCGTGTTCTTCTCGCCTCCAGTAGTAGCACCATCGTTAGCGCCGTCACTAGCATTATTATCCCTATCCCCACTCCAAATTCTGCTCCGTGCACTTATGTTAGGACCGTCGTAGACGCAACACCACCCCGCCTCTGAAGCGAGAACGTACACACCGCGCCAGTCATGCCTGAGCACGTGTTCGCCCAGCGGTGCGATGCAGCGGTCGGACAGACGGTCGAGAAGCTGCGGGAGGCGGCGGAGCGGGAGCAGGGAGTAGCCCAGGTTGTTGACGTTAAAGTTGACAATGGGGGTGCTAGTAACAGTGTCGGTATCTGCAGTGGTGGCTGTGGTTGTGCTTTCGCCTTCGCTTTCGCCCTCGAGGTTGGGTATGGCTTCTACATCGACAGCGGTGAAAGAGGATAGGAAGATACGAATCTGTGCGTCTGTTTCTCGCTTCGGCGGTGCATTGGGAGGGTGGACCGCGTCTCCGTACTTGTATGAGCTGGGTGGATGTCTGCATCTTCACTTCTGTCTTCATTCTGATTTGCGTGTTCATCGTCGGTCTCGTCACTATCTCCAAATGTATTGCCTGCAACGCCCTCGAGGGGCGTAGTAGCCGTAGCTGTATAGAGGCGTGTAGGTGCAAATGTAGCTTCTAACGAAGGCGTAAACTGCGGCTGCGTATGTGTCACGAGTGCAGCAGTAGTGGTAGGCGAGATAGTTGAGTTTAAGAGCACGTCGACGAGGGAGGCGTAGACACCGTCAAAGATGGCGTTGGCGGGTGGAGGTTGCTGCATCGTAATTGCGTGTCGATGTATCGATGTGTAGAAGCCGTCTGTATCGCTCTGATGCCGGCGGGTTTACATATAGACGCGCCATCGTATTGCAAGCCTTTCGGTCACAGGCCTAGCGAAGCATTAATGGGCGTTTTTTATGTCTAGCAGAGTTGACTTTCATCGTAAGGATTGGCTAGTATAGTTTTCGTATTAGCACCAAACCCTACTCTTCTCTAATGAAATACTACGCTATGCGCCGTATAGGGTGGGCCGGTTCTAACTGCCCTAATCTTCAAGATCCTCCTACATCAATGCTCTTTAGGTTACTATGGCTGAGTCACACCTCTTACGAAAAGCCGGGCTTTCGGCGTTTATATAATGGACCACAATTAGTTGGAAATAGAGCTTATTCTCTTGAAAAATCGTATGATTACACGCGGAGTAATATACAGTTCGCTCCTTGGATTCTTCAACCCCCCCACATTGTTCAAGCTGGTTTCGTCAAATTTCTCTAAAGAGCACGGGGTAGCAAACTCCGTTGTCTTTTGCGATTCCGGCTGCAACCCGACCTGCCTAGAAACTCGAATCGACGTCACAGCCTCCAGACCAAGCTCTCCAATCATTGACCGTCACCTGGTGGAACTCCACATACAGCCTGTGCCCCTCACTGCCCTCCCAGAAACTCAGATCGATAAAGGCAAGGTTATCGTTCTCCAACCACGCTCCGAGGTTCTGCACCCCCACGAAAACGCCAGTATAGTATACTACACGAGCCAGAGATTAGTGAGAAGTTGGATGTTACCAAAAAAGCAGAGGGCTTCACGTACGGGTGGCAATAGAAGTCCATTTCAACAACATCTCTCGTGTATCAGTACGGGGGCCGCCGACGTCAGCCCAGGCCTTTACGCGGTACCGACGCCAACCAGCCTCGCTCCAGTTGCTTTCCCAATGTGCGTGCAGGTTGCAGTTGCCGCGTGGCAGCAAAAGACTGTCGCCGACGTCTCTTGCATTGATATTGTCGCGGACGGTGACGCCTGTTTCTGTGACGGGTGCGGCCGTAATGGTTGCTGCCAGCGACAGCAGAGATAGCGCGATAGAAGCGAACTTCATTTTATCGGGTGATGCGAATTTTATAAGAAGAACTTGCTCCCTATTTCTGATTGATATATATGCAGTTGGATAAGTGTTGACCGTTACGATTGTTATCGCAATAATCCTATTGTCCTCAGTCCCATGGTCGAGTCTTTATACCTCGAGCCGCCAAGACGGTGAAAGCTGCCTACAGCATTTCTGCCTTCTACATTTGTTGAAAACAATTCGCGAATGAATTGTTACTATCCATTGTGATGCGCCAAAAATATCCGTCGCGGCAGTTGCGCAACAGCTAAGCGCTAACACGGCGATTTCTACGCCGGAATCACACCTCATCGGACCGCACGACTGGAACAACACGGCCGGAGCGTTTCTCTAAAATATAAGCAGCGTATTCCTTTTTAGAAACAGATCTGCTCGGCCTCGTATTACGTCGCTTCGCCAAGCGTTTAGATAGATTATCTTCCAGCGTTGTGCAATCTCGCAAACGAGGGGCACCCAGGCCATATCCTAGCACCGCCCCCTTTGAGGAACCTCAATGAGATCATGTAGCGGTAAAAGCAAGCTATATCGTCGGCCGAGGTTTAGGCAGCGAAAATTTCCTAAAGGGGGATTAAGCTTATTTTGTCCCGCGGTCGTAAAACCTGGTTCGCCATCTTATTCGACCTATAGTAGGAAGGTATAGCTGACGAGGGTTAGTATGCAACAAAGCACCCAATCATGTTGTTCCGAATCGCTCCGTCTAACCCGCTTTGCTCTCGACATGCATCGGCATCTATTATCGGGCCTATTCTGGCTAGTAGGTTTCACCGTTAGTACCTCTATTAATATACTGCGTTGGTGCACCGATGTCTGTATTGGCGGGGTGGTCAAGATAGCAACTGCCAGCCCTTACACCCAAAGCCTGTTCGTCGTGTCTCGCATCTGCGATTTTTGCTTACTTAGTTAGGTACCAGTAAACGCTGCCATGCATTGCATACAGCTATAGAATTAGTTTGGTCAACTGCAAAGTCGGACTATGCAGCATACCTCATAACAAAGATTCCATATCTTTTTTAGATATTGAATGTATCCTTCAAGCGGCAGATACTCGAAGTAATTAAAGAGGCATTTTATATCAATGCAAATAACTATACATCTAATATTAAGATCTGGAACTAACAATTGTACAGCACTATGAACCTTCGTAGCCAGGGTGCCTATCCCGCACAAACCCCACAAGCTCAAAAAAGCTCTTCTTGAACGACCGCTGCTGGGTAGTCCTGTTTACGGTTTGCAAACCAAATCTCTGATCGTAATCTCCGAATTCCCAGTTGTCAGCAAAGCTCCAGGCCAACGCCCCCATCACGTTAACTCCGTCTTCCCATATCGCTTTCAATGTTTCAGACAAGAAGGATTGGTAATAGATGCTTCGCGGCGTATCAAACACCATATCCTCATGAGACCGCTTGTTTGCTTCTCCGAAAACGGGATATCCAAATTCACTTATCAGTACGGGTTTGCGGAAAGTGTTCCAGAGATAGTTGAGATAGGTTCGAAGGTATTCTGGGGTAATATAGACATAACTCTGGCTCCTGTAGCCAATGTTCCAACCAAACTTATTTGTCTTCTGTTGGGCGGCGCAAGTTGGGAAATAAGGGTGACTGGAGTTTCCGGCGCAGCTATCGATGCCTCCGGGACCGGGAGGCGCGGAAACAATAGTCACAGTGTAGGGATCTACCGCAACAAAGTCGCAGGTATTTTTGAGATACTCCAGATCCTTTTTACTAAGGGGGACGTAATCCGGAGCTGCCTTTTTGAAAGCGTCTGGGTAATCGATCCCTAAGACTAGTGGATTCAAAAAAGTTTTTAGAAAAAAGGCGTTGAAGTGGTTCGCCGCGTCTATATCGGCCTTTGGATCGCGAGGAATACCAAAGCTACCCTGTAGTTTCAGGCTAAATTTACCGGTGCCTTTGACCACATCTCTATAGAAGTGCGCAAGTCGAGCATGCGATTTGATGACAGAATTAACACTAAGGCCGTTATCGCAGACTAGAAGAGGTTCGTTGAAAGTGAACCAAATTGGGACACGGTCGGAATAGTGTGTCAATAGGATTTTGCCATAATTAACAAACGCTTCCTCGAAAGTAGAATTTTGATATCCACCGTTGAAGACACCGAATCTCGTTTTTTTGTATCTCTCGGTCAGGTTCCCGGCGAAGAACTGCAAAGGCGTGTCGAAATGAGTCATCGTCACTGTCGGTATCATGCCTTTGGATAACACAAAGTCGATAAGGTCATTATAATGATCGATGCCGGCTTTATTCACAGGCGTCCCCGGTAATGCAAAAGGCAGGATGCGTGTCCAAGAGATTGAAAAGCTGTAGTACTTGACACCAAGACTAGCCAGGCGCTCAATATCTTGCTTATATAGATAATAATTTTCGTTTGTAACATAATTATTAAATGGGCCGAGAGGGGAGAAAACGTCTAGCAGGCCGGGACTTCTACCCTCCATTGCTACGGCCCCCTCTATTTGAGCCGCCGATCCGGCGACCCCAAAGATAAAGTCCGAGGGGAAGTTGTAGCAATCCGTAGGGCCGAAATAATCTCTCGGTGGGAACACTAATTCCGAAGAAGGTAACGGCGTTGGAGGTACTGTGGTGCTGTAAAGGCCGGTGGTGAACCCAGTCGGGTTCGCGAACTCCCATAGAGACGACCAGGCGGCGCGCCCGTACGGATCCGCTGTGTCTGTGGCGGCAGTGTCATTAGGGTTCCAGTTTCCCCACGTTGTAGTCGTCAGCGATGGCATCAAACTCGTTAAATGCGGTGGCGCATATGTTTTGGTTGTGGTTGGGGGAGAGACAGAGCTCGCGTATCGATAGGTCTCGGTCTGAGTGAAAGAGAACCTCGAGAACGTATACGTGGGAGTCGCTAGAATTTCCGAGGCTGGGCAATGTGATCGAGAGGCGGTGCCATTGGCAAGTATATAGACCTGCTGTGCGTGGGCTAGATGCGCTAGCATCTGTAGGGAAAGGACCGCCACGGTGGGAGAATGGGTTTGCAGAGGTACCATGTTTCAAGTATAAAAGCTTCCCGCTGATATTTTCTAATGGAGAGTTGCTTTCAATCACAATTGTGCGTAAGGTCAATCGCAGCTAGCGGGCTATGTGGGAGCGAAAGCTTTATAATCGAAAGTATTAACTTTCTACACGCCCACATTTCATAACGGGTTTCTAACGTTTAAGCCGCTTCGCGAATTCGGTTAGCGACCGTTTTCGCAATTGATGGCGATATCCCCGCCTGGGTATCTCTCTTTAGCAGGTAATGTAATGTAATGCAATATTGCCTTATGCCAACTTTAGTTAGATAGATAGACTAACTAAGTAAGTAGTCACAACACTACCCAATATTGCCATCCGGCGGAGTAAGTCCCAAAAGAAAGATAAGTTAACCTGCCCTGTTGATCTCCCGTCGCTAAAATTTGTCCTACCAATATCGAACTGACTCGCGAACCACTAACCTCCATCCAACAGATCAGAGACTCCATTTCCTTCGACAAGCCCTTTACTTTATATTACCTTCCGCATCGTTCTATAAAATTGCGTCCCCGTCAATGGAGCCAAGTAAACCGCATCAGCGCGCAATATCACCAAAAACATATTACCTCTTCAGGCAGCTTTTGTTTCACTCTGGCCAATGGGTGATTGGAACCAGCCTGGCTCCTATAAAACTTATTTATTGATTCTATGTTCAAGCTCCGAGCGGAAAATTGAGTGCAACTCAAATTTTTGATTTAAATATAATATGTTAAGGTTTTAGTTGCAATAAAAGTTGTAGTATGAGTGCGACCAGTCTGAATACAGGTAGGCGTATCTATAGTAGTTGTTGTTGCGGTAATCGCCGGCATGGCGAGAGCGCAAAAGGAGGAGTAGATATCATAGGGGCAGTTAGAGATGTAGGAAGGCCGGTCAGGAGTAATAGTTGTACGACGATCTGGCGCGTAATCGCGTTCGTCGAACGAGATTGGGGCGGCAACTGCGGTCCGCTGCTTTATATAGTGGTGGCCCCCTCCCCCACCGTGTATGTAGGTGGTGGTGGTATACGTAAGAGAATCGGTTATAGTAATCGTAGTTTTGGCCGTGCTATTATAAAAGTATTTATTGAATTTTCCATTAGTTTAAACTTAAAAGCGTAGAGAAAGATATAGCAATGATAAATATACGTACACCAGCTCAGGGACTATCGTTATTGGAAGGTAGGTACTGCAGTCGGTTGTTAAAGTCACCAGTTGGACCGCCCCTGGGGTAAACAAAAATAACCCATTGACAAGGTTTAAGAGTTCTATAACAAGCGGGCATTATCAATATCTATGCATGGACGCTTGTTTTAAATTTACAGGGCAAAAGCTTACGTGAACCACAGAGATCAATTTCGCAGTCAATATTATCATTCGCTATAATGATAACAGGATGATATCAGCATCTAAATTTAAAATTCGCTTTAATAGACAAAAACTCACGTGCAGGTGGAGTATAGAAATTGTTTTGGCACCCATCATTGCCATCGGCTGTAATTCCAATGGCTCTAAGGACCGCAGTTCCGAAGATGATTTTTAAGTACTTCATATTATAAGAAAGGTTAATTCGAGTATTTGATTGGAGTATGACGCTAGATAGGCGTATTCTTTAATATAATTAGTTTTTGAGGTAGGATGATTTAGTAAATTACAAATACTTGTAAATCGATAACTAAGGCGGAAGTGTGTGGGTTTGGTTCAATAATTATATACTTTCCGGGACCATAGAACCCCCTGAAATGTAGATAAATATTATAGCATGGATAAATGGTTCTATTGCCATTGGTATAATGCAGAGTTTTCAGCTAAGACTTCTAATCAAAAATTTTTTATTTTGTGTTAGAATACTTCTGCGCATTTATGTGGCTTATCGGCAGCCCCAGTGCGAACAACCCGCAGTACCAATACTCCGTCCTCTTCCGCAGAACGGCATTAAATGTTAAGATAGCATTTATATAGCGAGTCGAGACCAATATATTTAGTCCTGAATTATAAGGGTGGTTGCACGAAATGCCTCAGGTTCGGATAGAATATCTCCTATTCTCCGGCCTCTTTAAGGCCTAAGGTATTGATCGGGCTAAGATAGCATATACATGACTGATTGGGACCACCCCGCTTGGTTTAAGCTATAAGAGTGGCTGCTTCACATAAGTATGCATACATCAGGCTCGGATAGAATAGCCCTATTCTCTGCTCTCTTTGAAGTAAAAGATACCAAGGAGGGGGGCCCCGGGTAGCGGGGGGTTTGGAACTAGTATAATTGCGCATGAGCGTGTGCATCATATGCTACGGGCCGGGTTATGCGGGGAGTGGTCTGTGCATGCATTAAAGCGCCAATTACGTGATACAGAGTCGCTTATAATATCAAGTACCCCGCATTTGTAAATCAAAATGCGCCCAAAGGATAAATGCGTCGAAATGTTGCGATTGCGATTATGCCAAGCTCTGAGCCAAGTAATGCACAAGGACAAAGACAAAAACGAGTTTATGTACTCATCTGCTCGAGAGCAGAACATAGCTCTAGAATATCGAATCAGAATTAGCTTATAACGATCTCCTTCCACCACCCTGACTAATATTTATTATAAGGTATAACCTGCGTACTCTTCTATTGCTATCGAAGCCCCTCTTACATTACGCTGCCAGATTTTTTATCAAATATTAAATACCCCAACATAACTTATACCATGAAGTGCTCAGCAGCTGTCCTCATAGCTGTGGCATTCGGGGCTGCTGGTATCACGGCTGACCAACAGTACCAACAGTGCTCCTTAGCCCCCTGCGTCTCACGTTAGTCCACGACAATTAAAATCATCTGTGTACGCATGCTGATGCACCTGAATACAGAAATTATATCCGTAGCGTCTAGCTTACGTTATGTAAAAGCCTTTTCGTACACAGTAATAACGTCGGACTGCTCTACTTGGTTTCAGATAACAGAAATCCTTACTCCAACGTACGCATATATTTCGCTATTGTTCACCCTCCCTCCACCTTTATAATAGAAGATATATTTCGCTAAACGGAATAATATCATAATATAGTTTTACGAAAACCACAGCTACTATAACAGTAACCACCACCAAACACGGGGGCGATGGACCGTGGGATCACCGTAAAGAAAAGCGCAATGAAGTGACCTCGCCAGCTTTACTCGCCAGATACGCAGACAACGGACCAATGGGACATCATAATGACATAGGGACGAGTAGCATATTCATCACCCCTGATAAACCCAGCTACCTCAACGCCTGTCCCTACAGCTCGCTATCTGCATTTTGCTTTACCATTGTGAAAGGCGTGCGCGGAACGGCTTCTACCGCTACAACTACCACGATAGACCACGGTACTGTTACAAAGACTTATTACACTTATACTACCGTCGCTGTTCAAGGTTAATCTATCGATGCCTTTGGTTATATATATATAATTATATAGAATGCAGAAGGTTAGGCCTTTTCTTCGCTTAATGTTACGAGTGCCCCATCTAGCTATATAAATGGGTTAGTTACCATGTTGGTTTCCAATCATTTGTTTCCGTCTCCATACGTATGAGACAGCAAACGACGCATACGAATAAACAATCAAGCCCAATATCATGAGCTAAGAACGAGCAACGTTTGCAGCTCAACTGCAACCGTGCTATCGGTCAGACTTTGTCAAATTATTATTGAAATGGTTAAGGTCCAAGGAAAATAGCTATGATAAAAATTTCCAAAATGCTCAAACGCCGCCCAATGGTGTAAGTGATTTTAAATAACAGTTTCCCTCAACTACCTGTCGCCAGTACCCCCTTGCTAGTTGATAAAAAAGCCGCCTCGTCTTAATTTCCGCGTTGAATGTTGCGGAAACGCCCAGGAACGCCGGTATTACGACCATTCCTCGTCTTTGGGTCCGTAAGCTGATCAGAATTAGAAGCACCGCCCCTCTTTCTCCGCGTGCCCTTTGGCCTGAATCTCGGGTTGCCAAATTGTGTTTTCTTGCTGCTATCAGACGGGAATGTGACCGGGTTGTTGGTGATTCCGACTGTGAGAGTAGATAGCCTTGATATATCAATAATTTCTCCATTCTTTGGATTTCGGTATATGTTAGTGTCTTGTTTTCAACCAGGGTTTCTGAAATTGTCACTTACACTCATACACCCCCAAACCAAGTTTTTCGCAAGATAGTCATCGATTTGGTCCTCTGACTGACTAAGCTTATCACCTAGTACTGGATTAAGTGGAACAGTGGCGGTCACCAGCTTTGACGGCATTGTCATGTCAGGACCACTGAGTACGGTCAAGGCACCGATCCTTTGGGTGAACCACTGCGAAGGATCTGTTGGGACACTACCAAGGAAGCAAGATATTGTGAAGCCACCTGGGAGCTCGGATTGGTCGACAACGATGTTGACATCCCATTCCACAATGGTCTGATCGTCTGCACGCTTACGCGATGCAACTTTTGTTTTGTATAGATCATTGATCTTCTGGGTGGTGAATGTGTCTAGT
The DNA here is from genome assembly GCA_036971555.1 of Drechslerella coelobrocha. Classification (NCBI taxonomy): domain Eukaryota; kingdom Fungi; phylum Ascomycota; class Orbiliomycetes; order Orbiliales; family Orbiliaceae; genus Drechslerella; species Drechslerella coelobrocha. Next base: position 362,548 of record JAJTUH010000003.1, read on the forward strand.
TGTGAAGCTGAGTATGTCTTGTAACTGCACGGAACTTCTGGAAAGCCATAGCCATATTTCCAGATACTGCTTGCGGAGGAAAATTCAGTCGAGGTGTAGGTGGCCCCATTAGTGTTTGTAAATGGATAAAGCGGCGAATTGATGTCGTCCTGGCTAGGATTCGGTCTGGCGAAAGTAGTAACTCCAGCTGAGGGCTTCATCGTCACGCCCGGGTTGGCAGCTTGCCAGATAGCAAACATACGGTCGATGTTGTTGTGATGTAGCCTAGGTGTAATAAGCATGTCAGCACCAGATCGCAGATATTCACTGAAAAGCTTGCAATCAATACGCACCAGAAAATGGGGTCGAAGGCTGAGAATGGCAGATAAGACATGTGTCCGTAATTGGCCCCAATCGCGCCGTGCACATTATTGTGCACACCTTCTATAGCAACAGAGAAGTCGTTGAAGCTGCTCGTGATCATTAAATTGTTATAGACTGAACCTCGTCGCCTACATTTACAAAGTTAGCGGGTGCTTTCAGGAACAATGTGGTTGGAAGACTAACGTTTGAAAACCGCTTTGGACGTTTGCATCCGCCTGCTGTTCATTGTCCGCATAATTCGAACCGGCAGCTCTAACTGTTCGACCTATTTGATTATACTATTCTTTGGTTAGGCGTGTTTTGTAGCTTTCGGATCGGATTTTATTACTCACTGGGCTCGAAAAGCCTTGAGATGGGTTGGTTTGTCCCGATTTGAAAGTGTAGGCATACAACGGGTTGGCAATAGTCTTTGTGCCGCCACTTGGGTTGGGGACGTTGACTGTCGACTGTTTTACGATGGCTGGTAGGTGGCTCTGTGTATCAGCTGCGGCCCAATCCCAGTATCTATATTGAGTCTGAAGTTAGCACCATAACTCTGTATATTTGACCTCGGCTGTTACTCACGGATATCGGAGCAATTGGGCTGCGGCCACGTATCTCGACCTGGTGGAACTAGGGAAGCTGTTCGCAATATTTATGCCCACTCGAACGATTGTTTGCTATTCGAGGTATCTTGTGTTAGCACTTCGACATTTCGTGTGAAACGCAGTAGGGGTGCACACCTCCAGCGCAATCATGTACGGACGGTGCCAAGTCCCGAACTAAAAATTTGCAGTTAGAATCTGTGTCATTAACGACGCCACAAACGGCTGTATGTTGTCTTTTACAACATTAGGTTCTGAGGGACTTACGATAATACTGCTGTGCGGGCAGTAACCTGTGTATATAAAATTCCCTGTCGCACTTGGGTTTGGCCAAGCTACATAACTGCAGATTATATTAGATAAACGGCACCGGAGGCTACCTAAGAATGCTTGAGCTTACGGGGCGCCGTGGATTCCTAAGCCATTGGTGTTAGTACAGGCTTCGATGATCGGATGAATATTGTTGGCTCGAAAGGGTTAATTACCTGCAAGTTGGTACCAACTCCAAGGGTTGCTAGCGTTGTAACTCTGGATCTCGGCTAGGGCGAGGAGGAACAAATTAAAGGTATCGAGCTGTTGAGATTGCATTATATCGATCCTTTGTCGATCAACGCAGCCATTGCTAGCACCGACGATTGCGAAAGGAGCGGTGGCACGTCTGGCAATGTCTCCTTCATTCGGTAAGATCTCCGCTGGAGCCGCATATACAGGCTCCGCAGCCACTGTAAACGAAAGAGCATAGGCAAGAGCCTTCAACAACCCTTTTCGTGCCATACTAACGAAATACGGCCCCCAAAGTGGCAATTCGGGGATGAGGAATGTAAAGTAATTTGATAAAAGATGCTATAAAACGAGTGGCAACGCCTAACTGGCAAAAAGCGTGAACTCCAAAATGGCTGTAGAAATTTTCAGTGGGATTTCAGTGGGACTTCATCTTGAATTTATAATTGAATGGACACAATTGCCCCTCACAATGCCTTCGGCCAACAATCAATTCTAAATCCAACTTTGAGTCCAAAGAAGCAAAGGAGCTCGGAAGTGTCGGTACAAACTTTCAGGTATCTTTAGAACAACCAATCGATTGTCGCAGTGTCAGTCACCTCGGCTCAGCTAACATTAGTGACTACATTTGAGCACAGACGGCATGAACAATCTCGAATTAAAACATGGCGGCAAGCAAGCAAGGGCCAACCCTGTCAATCTACAGAGATTAGCCAAAGCACTCGGAAACTTCCTAAAGCGTGGCTTATGGAAGCTCGAAACGATATAGTGTAGGGCAGCTGTCACCCTCGCGCAAACGAATGAGTGTCGCCAAGGAAAGTTTTTCTAGTCCAACTCAGACTTTCCAACACAAACTAACTACTACTGGCGGATGCTAATTGGCCAACACTTACAAGGAGGCGGATGCTCCTTTGAACACCTCGGGGTAAATTTTTCAATGTTGGACCCTTCGTAGCATCGTATCATTCGGATTAGACATTGCGTACGTATTGCGTTCCCCTTTGATCGATTCATATGATAATTTTACATTAACCCAACGTTGCAAACATGCCGCTTAACAGTATGCGCATGCGCGTCTGTGGTCTCAGAAGCCAAGGAGCAATTGAAACCTGTAAAATTAAGTCCGACCGTAAGGAGTAAACGTAGCGCACGAGGGCCCCTCAGGAGATCCCACCAAGTGAGGCTGACACAACACTCGGCACAAAACGGGATATATATGCGTACCTGGAAATAACAACCAATCGAATTGGCGGGTCGATGGGTCAAGGGGAATCCTTAGTCAACACCAGCATGCAGTGTAACCCCGCTGGCAGTGTACGTTTACAATTCGAAAGCTGAGAACAATGTCACTCGTGCATTTCTCAAAACAGATTTTATTACTAATGGGGCTGCAGCCCCCAATTGTTGGAGTGGGTATCCTTAATATTATTGCGGTATTATAGCTGCATGTGCCTATATTCGTTTAGCTTTGCTGCAGCCTGGCGGGGAAAGTCGGCGGTCTGGTAGTACAAGACATAGTAAGATGCAAGAAATATTTAAATACCAACACTTCGGTACCTGGGCCCCGCATGCGACTAAGACGCTTATGGCTCATTGCATGGGTCGCATTTTTCCACGAGACTACACATTTTCTCCAAAGTTAAAGAAAATTAGGGAGACACGCAGGGAGCGGATGTCAGCACCTCGAGACCTGTTTGGAGAAGTGCGGCAGGAGTTATAACTGTAGCTGACCTTATTACATACTTGATGGATATCGATACTCGGGCAGTACTCAGCACCATCGCACGAGATTTTGTCGAAGACAGAGAGCTTACTGCAGTTGCTGAAGTTAGGAGCTGACCCCTGCAGATTGCCAAGACGCTACGACAAAATACTTAATTAGCACAACGTATGTATGGTCAGCGTCGATACATCTGGGCGTGAATATGTCTAATTCTTTATGAGGTTAAAATAAGTATAGCTATTGGTAAAATGTATTGTGGAATTAATGTAAGAGTTAGAAAAATGAAGTTTCTCCCTATAGTTGCGATAAAAAAGTAACAATTTCATATAATAGGCCCGGCAAATTCAACGATATTGTGCTTCGGCGGTCTCCTGAGCATATGCATCCGGGATAGAGTTATTCGATTCGTAACTCGAAAGCGTTGAGTTTGCGGATCTAACCTCTGGGATTCGACATCTGTATTTTCAAATTCATCTTGTTCGTAAACATCGCTGTCGTCATCAGGAGAACTGACTCGAGTCTCGAGCGCACGGACGCTGTCGTCGACTTCTCCCCTTACCCAAGCCCCAAGGGGTAGAGCTAGCCTGAAAACCGGAGTGACAAGAGCCAAGAGACCGAAATGATTGAGAGTTGCCAAATGAAGGCCGGTCCAATCAGAATTGACTTCGACGCGATTTATAAGGCCATCGTATTTCGTAACTAGCGTGCGCAACCACTCTGGAAAGGGTCGCTGGCGTGTTGTATCGTCTGGTGCCACAACTCTGATGAAATCATGGCGGTTTATCTTACACGCTTCTAAACTGTCGGACCTAGACAACTCACCTCGATCAAGCCTCTCTTTGCACGGCTGGCAAAGGTCGGTGTCAGGGCATATGCGGCAACAATACAAGTCTTCCGAAACTTACCACACAAATCACAGTTCGCCCCCCATAACAGTTCACTGCTATGAGAACTAATACTGTATTGGAGCGCAGCAACGGCGTTTTCGTTGTCGCCGCGTTGAAGAAATGCCCTCGAAAGCTTATAGAGGCCGCCTATCTCGTGTATTGCGCGTGAAGGCTCTGCGGAAGCCAAGACCAACATATCAAGCGCCCTCGAGATTATGTTGATATTTTCCCTTATGGTGTCGCTCGGGCATCCTATTGCGTATTGTATTGGAGCGTAATTCCATCGATCTCTATGGTTCGGCAATGAGGGGCAGAGCCGGGAGAGTAATACCATGGTGTTGCGATGACCTTCCAATGCAGCATAGTGCCAGCAGCTCCTTCCAAGTGTATCTGTCATAAGGTGGTCCGCGCCTTTGTTTAGTAGATACGCAGCTGCGCGCTGGTCCCCACGCTTGCACGCAATGGATAGAGCTGTTGCGCCCAGCAAATCTTGGTCCTTAAGAACCCCGCCATGTTTTAGAAGTAAAGAAAAGATACAGGGGTCAAGAGGAAGCGGGCCGCACGCAGCAAAGACAATCGCAGATTCTCCGTTATTATCTCGTATTCTTGGGTTAGCTCCGTTCAAAAGCAGCATTCGAACGATAGGGACAAAGCCTCCATCACAGGCAACCATGAGCGGCGTGACGCCGGTTTTTGTGATGCAGTCAATTGGTTTGATTTTATGCTCAATTATCCACTTGACAACTTGCGCATCTCCTCCCATACATGCGACATGTAGAATATTGGCGCCGCTTCTTGGAACGATCGCATGCTCATTAGCTCCAAGCGCCAAGAAGGTTTGAAACCCTAGATAACAGTTGTCTCCAAGGCAGGCTTGGAGCAATGGAGTCCCGGCGTTATCTCGTTGCAATTCGAGAATGCTGCGGTCTTGTTGAAGAAGTAGGTGGCAAATATCAAGATAACCTCTGCAAGCTGCAGTGTGTAGGGGACTGTGCTGCATCTTATCACTGCCCCTAGGATCTGCCTGGCGTTGAAGCAGGTCCTTGACCGTTTCCACTTGGTTCTGTGCAGCAGCTAGATATAACGGAGTGTATCCGCCATTACATTCGATATTGACGTCAGCGCCAGCTGCTAGTAATTCGCCCGAGATTTCTGTGTGGCCGTGGTCTATCGCCACCAAAAGAGGGGCAAGTCCTGGACCTAAATAATTGACATCAGGCGGAGAGGTAGAGGCTAATAGCATTTTTACGATGTTCAAATTTCCGCTATACGCTGCCGCATTCAGAGTACTGAATGACCCGGCGCTTTCATCAAGTCTTGCATTAGCTTTAAAGCTAAGAAGCAGTGTAACGAGTTGCTCGTTCCCTACCCATGCCGCAATGTAGAGTGGCGAGCGAAGTCGCGAGTCTAGTTGATTAACTACGCAGTCGTACTGGAGAAGACTCTCGCTAATCGTGTAATTCTCTAGCTTCACCGCAAGATGTAGGGGTGTTTCGCCAGTATCGGGATTAGAGCAACTTGGGTCTGCACCAGCTAGGAGAAGACTATCGACAGTCCCAGCTTTTTCGTTAAGCACTGCGAGGGATAACGGATTGAATGTTGCGAAGTTGTGTGTACAGGACTCATTCAAATCACCTCCATTTTCTAGAATTAGGCCAATGTAGTCGTTTTTCCCAGACCAAGCAGCTAGGCAAAGTAGTGAGCACCCACATTCTTGGTGATGCTTGATATCGCCCTTGCATAAGATATAGCAAAATATATCGAATTGACTCCATAGCATGGCGAAAAAGGCTGGCGTGTGGCCTTCTGGTGACCATGTATCTAGTTTCGACCCGTGTTCCACCAGTAGGCGAACAAGATCTTGGTTCCCTGCTGCAATAGCAGCTTTAAGAGGACTCCTGATACTAGGCCCAGATATATTAGGATCAGCACCAGCCTGTATCAAAATCAGAGCTTTCTCAACGCTGTTATTGATACAGGCGAGAACGAGAGGCGTGTCTCCTCTCTCCGTAAGTTTATTGACATCCGCTCCTGCATCAATAAGGAGCCGGACGACCCCCGTCGAGTTACCATCTTCACCCGCGGCAGCCAAATGAAGAGGCGTTGCTTTAAACCAATCCCTGGCGTCAACCACATCTTTTCGTTGAAGACAGAATTTTGTCAGATCAACCAGGCCCCTACCGGCGGCTATATGAAGTGCTATTCTTCCAGATCGGTCTTTCGTTTCGAGGGCCCTAAAAAGCCATTCTCCAGAAACTAATCCAGGCTGGATTTTCGTAGAGTAAGAAACATTCGACCAAATAGTGTAAAACAAGCCTTTTATATGTAACATCTCATGTTGTTCATACTGGAAGGATACAGGCGTTGGCGTCCACTTGAGAATGTTGATTGCATTGACATGGATGAGGTCGTGGAGGAAAAGGATTCTGGTATCACTCTTCTCGTAAGAATTTTGAGACGAGAGTAGAAGGTTTAAAGCTGGAATAATATTTTCGACGAGATCCCCACATTTCGCAACGTGGAAGGCCCCAAACTGGGTAGAATAATCGCGCAGTTGATGAAATGTATCTTCGCATTTATTTCTGCCCGGCATCTGCGAATATTGAGCGTAAAGGCAAATTTGGCCCATTATGGCGTGCAGACGTTCTTCTTCGAATTCCTCCAGCCCGACCTTTGGTTTGAGGAGGTGCTCTTTGAGCGAATAGTGGATGACTTGAACTCTGTTCTGCTGATCGATCCTGACAAGGCGTGAGCACCATTTTTTCAACAAACTTGTTAAGTCAACATCCATGAAATTTGACTCGTGAACGATCCCAGCCGCGTAAAGAAGCTCCTTGATAGACAGGGGGTTTTGCGCACTGATGACTAGTTTGAAGGCAGTTCTGACAACTCCCTCTGGACTTGAAAACTCTGGCAGTGAACTTAGCTGTTTATCGAAGTATTCACCAATATCATGGGGGCAAGAATGGATAATCTGTTGGATCCTTTCTCGCCCAAGTCTTTCCGAAGTCTCGATGGCATGAATGATGTTGTAAGTCCAGAAAAAGAAGCCGTCAGCGTGTTTCTTGATTATCTCCGCAATCTCCCTTGGTTCCCAATCTTCGAGATCCTTGTTTAGTGATATACTGTTAATGTTCAAATCCACAAAGTCGGCGATATCTGACTCGATGTCCTTCGGAGTGATCCCGATGTGCAAAGAGCCAAAAGTCGACAGGATGCCCAAATCCGGTCTACAAGATATTAACACCTTTACATTCCCCGAATTCAAAGTATTGACCCCGCTCCCAGCTTCAAGAATTCGGTGGACGCCATGCAAAAGCTTTCTAGCGTAATTATTGTCGCATTCATCGAGTCCATCAATGATGAGGAATATCGGGCTGAAGCTAGCAGTCAAAACAACACTCCTCAGAATCTCAGCTAATGAACCAATAGAGAGCCGCGAGCTTCTGGAGTTGTGAGATTTGTAAATGGTGTTGATACTCTGGAATAAATGTGGCTTCCATTCAATGAGAGATCTGATCCAATAGTCTAGGATAGGTGGCTCTCTCTGCGAAGTGGCGGCCACATTGCAGAAGAATGGCAAAACTTTACCGTGGTTGCCACGCACTACAACGTGTTCTAGATAGTCAACAACATATCTTGCTATGCAAGATTTCCCGCAACCGGCAGACCCTGTTATGAACAGAAGAGAGGATCCCTGGCCCTGCATCCAAGTCTGGAATTTCGTGTGTTTCGAAATCCAGGTGCAGGTGCCTGGCTGAGGCCCATTGAGATCGTTGCCAAAGTTGAGATCCGTCCAACCAGAGAAAGAATCTAAAAACTCAGGTAGGGACAGGCTGTATTGAGCGAATTGCTCCTCTGTATTCGTCGACTCGGGGCGACTCATATATGGGTTATGGTACGCATTATCGGCGTACGTTAAGTGATTTAATACTAAAAATTAAATCTTGTTTAGTGTTCTGTGTTTGTAATGCAATATGAAGTAGCGGCTATATCAGCTGCACTCACTCACCCTCTCTTTCCCTCATACTCTCATTCGCTCTATGAGAGGCCGCCGTTTTAATAGCTGGTGTAGCTGACAATATTTCCTTGGCGTACGCCGCTGCTGTTCCTGCCGCATACTCCTGCCACTTCTTGTTCTTGTGCGAGTCGGCGTAGTCACAAATGCCACGGATGACGAGGCAGGAGAAACTGTTCATCAGGCCCGCAGCCTCCATCTCAAAACATAAGATACCCCCTAGCTTTGCGCTAACGTTGTCTCTTTCGGCGGCATCTCTAATAACTCGATTACCCGATGCTATTGTGCCGTAGTGAATAACGGGCTCCTCGCTCTCGCGCGGCGGTCGCTTTACCTCCTTGTCCGAGCTGCATGACTGACATGTTTCCCCTCCTACATGGTTGTAAGTCGCCTCGAATAGAATGTCAGGCCCACAGGTATCACGCGTAAACTCCGGCAGGCGAAGCTTTGAGACGTGTTCCCAAAGCTGGCTTCTTTGACGGATGCGCTCTACTTGCACTATATTAACAGCGCTGAGCAGAATATGGGGTGGGGAGTTGAGAAACCCCTTTTGTTTGAATCCGTCTGTAGTTGTCGTCCCAAAGTCGTACTGTACCACCCCGCTATAGCCCAGATTTGGCTTACTGACTACCACGTCCCCAAGCCGGATATCAGCTGCACTCGGAACGCCACCGCCGATACCAACCATAAGTCCGAATTGCACCGACCTGAACGTTGATTTCATCTGCGTCGCTACTTTCGTGGCGGGGTTGTTGCCTATCTGCCCTGCCGGAAGGCATACGATAACAACGTTATGGTCTCCGATGCGCCCAAGTGAATACACATTTTCATCGGTCTCATCTTGTTCAAGACTTTCGTGTTCTTCGTCGAGCATCTCCTGTGCCGCGGCCAGCTCGATCGGGAGGGCGCACACCCATCCTACAGTGTATTCCTCGTGTCGAAGCCGGGGCGGCATTTTATCTAGTCAATAACGCGATACCTGAAGTCTCCAAGGCGCGAGGCTGAGCCGGGAAAGGGCCAGTTGCAGTTAGCTAGGGGCCTCGCCGTAACTTTATCGTGGGATGTACGAACCCTGGACTGAAGTGAGAGGCTTGGAATGGCGATTAAATCTTGGCTAACGGGCCTTCATTTGTAGATATATCTGATGTTAAACCGAAGCGCTAACTTTGTTCTACATCGTAGAAGGTCTCCTCTAGGTTTCAAAGCTATGAGCAGCCGGTGGGACCATCGGCGATTATTCAATGCGAGGAGGCTTGCGAAATCCAGTTGTCGAAAGTGATCAGCCTGGGGCGGTCGGCAAGCCCAACATCTTGAATTTCATTGGTTGGGATGCGAGCTTTGGGGCTGAAATATTAACCCCGCCACACGCGCTGTTCAAACTAAATACAACGTCTGGCCGACGAGACCAACAAGAACATGTATTAGGTCTCTGGACACATACGTATTCCACGGCTGCGGCCTTTATAATATAGATTTTAGCAATTACTGTAATAAAAATGTCTTTAAATCAAATTGTATAAGTATCTCAAATGTTAGACATTCTGATGATTTATAGGGAGAGGTAGGCTGTAAGCTGAGGCCCGCCTAACAGACATAGCAAAAGCGCAAGGAAGCAAAATATAGCAGGCAACACTTATTGTGTGGGTACAAAAGCTCCATACAGCCGCTGCAAGATCATAGATCCAGGCTCGTGTTGATTTAAGGCACCCGGTCGGCGGCCGCCAATAGCCGCGATAATATATAATCGGTTAGTTTTGATATAGAGTGACTGGCCCATCAGACAACGAACATAGCGCTTGTGACCCTCGTCAGACTAACAACGGAGGATTTCCCAAAATCGTCCGAGCCGAGGACGACAAAGGAGAACAGAGTTACTGTGTCGCCAATAGTGTCTCAGAAAACTACCCATCGGATCCAGTTTAACGGAAATCATCCACTTCGGAACGATGCAGACGGGCGATCCGCAGAACACCGTCTACGCGACGTCTATCCTGCCGAAGGTCAGTTAATATTTTGGTACTGAATATGTTGCTTGAAATCGATTCGTAATTCGTTAATTATACAACAACTTAACGATGATAATTGGTTGAAAGCTGCTTTCAAGAATTCGAGGTGTAAGGGATACAATGATAGGCTGACTGGACATTCCTAGATGGGGGAAAGTAGCTTTGCCGGCAAGGTCTTGCCTTTTCGTAGGCTTGGATTTTTATTTTTTTTCGAAGCGGCTTCTGAAGTTGATCCTTGCATACATAGGTGCCGAAGTACCGTCGGTCAATTCCCAGAAAGTGACGTATTGTACCAAAACCTCAGTAGTATTCGGCTGCTTGGGAAGGGCGTTATAAAGAAAGAATGTTGAATTTGGGTAAGGAGTTCACGAGCTGAACGCATGATGCATCATTGGCTACCATCCTAGTCACTAGACTGAATGCGTGTTGTCGGCATTCACAAACTCTCTATTTAGGTCTCTAACCAATTCGATGGTCTAGTGCCAGCCAATACCAGTTTTTGCCACAGCACTAGTTCAATTCTTCAAACAAGCTGGGGAGGTGGCTCTGTATTGGTCTCGTAGACCAGGCAACACCGAGGTAACTCCGCATGCGCTCATGGCGAAGAACATCCGCCGGCTGAGCTGAGGCTATATGACGTACGTCTCGCAAACGGGTTTGCAGAGTGTCGCTAAGATCTCGCTTTAGTATGGAATACCAGACATGCCTGTACTGCGCTGAGGTAGTGTTGCGATTCTCTCTCGTGTGTGAAGTCAACGAAGCTTCGATATATTGTACCTGGTGCAGTCGATCGGCAGGTCACTAAAATACCAAAAGACCAGACTAGCCAGGATCAAGTTTTGGATGCAAGGAGGCCCGTCAGAAGTCGCAATGCCGGTAGATTGCCAGATCAATCCGCATCTTACTCGGTAGGTTTCGGAGCCGACCTTCCGCATTTGCAAGGGTGTCGAGCTCAGGGCTCTTCTTCAGAACTAGCTAGCGGCCAATGAAAGCCATTCGTAGAGAGAAAAATTCCCATAAGTCTATTTGTCTGCAAAATAGTGGTTAACAGAAAAGTGAAGGGATATATACAGCTGTATAGTGCTACCTATATCCAAATGAGATGTTTAAATGTTGAGATGAGGACTTGATGGGGGAACACTGCTGTCGATCACAGTATATTGATTAATCTTAAGGGCGGGAAAGGAGAGGGATCTCGCCTGCATGCATCCTAGCCTAGCGCCTCCCGAACGGAAGAGGCTGTCTCCACAACCTTGATTTCAGCCTCGACTTAGCGTTTGGGCCTAGCGGACAGGCACTACAGGGCAGTATTGTATAAAAGTTTAATAAAATACAACTTCGTACTTACTTAAATACCTAGGTACTTACTACTAGTACTACTGCTATCACCACTACTAGATGCATGACAACACAGGCTCAAGGGTATGCTGCTGATCGCTTCCTAAGAAAGCTTAGGCGACCAAACAAGCCTTGCAGGCTTGTCCAAATCGATCGGATCTGATGCACATGCGATCGATCGAAAGTACAATAGCGCGGCAACTAGCATGGAAAGATTAATCACGGCTCGCTTGCATATCCACCAGGCTAACTTTCAGCTAGCTACATGCAAGACAATGGTTATGTGAGTTTTTGGCTAACTTGATGCAGCACTGATCTAGCCTGTTTAGAGTATTCGAGTGAGGGTTCCTTGTGGAGGGCAGCGTCCTCGAGACTAATTCCTTGACATCGCTGAATTTTGTATGCTGCATCTGCATCTCCGGAAACTTTCAAGTCTTCCTATTGGTAGCGGATGCAGTAAATCTGCGTGGAGTTGTGTCAGAATACAGCCCAGTCAACCCATGCATGATTTGATGTCGTGGAATTTCTTCTGTCCGCTTCGCATTGCGATTGAGTACGGTGGCTGTTTCGGCTATGCCCCGCTCCATTCTTTCCTCTGAGAGAAATTTCGTGCGAGCATCATATATTATGGTATACCTATCAGGTCACCGAAAAAAGTATAAGAAGAACAAGTCATCCTCTTGGATATACAGTCTATTATTCACATCAGCATAGAAAGCAAACAGCCTATTTGATATCGAGGTTCACTCAAACATTTCTACGCTAAATCTATATCTACTTCATTATATATACAAGTCATCCTCATTATGTATAACTTGAAAGTTGCTGTTACAGTCGCTCTAGGCATTTTTGCAGCCCCATCCTTCGCCGTAATAACATCGGCAGAAGTCGTTACAAATATCGAGTTTCTCGGAGCTACCAGCAATAACGCAAATAACCAGCTTTCGCCTCTCAGCACCTCATCTCCGCCTAATACCGTGCCTACACATGGTCAAGTAAGCTTCCAATACAATCAACGGCTATTATTTTTAAGCTATGCATTGAACACATTAGCTGACACTTTTACAGGCTCTTGTCGATAGCTTTCATCAGCTCATCAACGCGGTCTCTTCTGATGTTAGCGGAATGGGTGGCACGTCCGCTTTTTCTGCTGCTGAGGCGACCAATGTAATCAACGCCTTCAACGATGTAAGGTCCCCGATGAGGAAACCGTATTAGTCCTATGCCTACTAATTCTATACGAATTTAGTTCGTTAGTAAAAATCAGAATCTCCTATCCACAGTCATTGGGAAGCATCCTATTTTTGCGCAGTTTGGGTACACCGCACCGATCGCCGCGGTTCTTCGAAGTTGGGAGGGGGCAATAGATGTAAGATAGTCTTCTGAAGAAAAGTAACGCCCTTTTTTTCATTTCATCAATATGCTGACCGAAATGCGATATTGATAGTCTTTTGCATTTGCCCTTATTTCGTTGATTCCAACCGAAGCGGATCAGGCCTCAGCGGGGCAGAGCAAGCTGGATACCGCGGTTGTAAATGCCATCTCTACTTACCAGCAAATTTGCGTCCCTAGCCCTCTGTACCCCACGATCAAACCCATTTGCGTTGCTTTGTGATAGCTTGGTTTGGGAGCGTGGACGAGGAGATAAAAAGAGTAAATTGTATTCGTGTTACCTCTAAGGAGGGCTCTGTGACTGGCTGCCTCCCCTTGAGTCTTCTTGTGAAATAGTGTAAATACGTTTCGTTGTTTACCACTGGTTAACTTTGTTCTTCAAACGTATTGATCTAGATATGTGGAATTCACGGTTATTGCTTGCAGTATGGAAATGCACGTCCACGCAGATAATGAACCGATTTTAAGTACACACATGGAGCTAAGAAATACCAATAAACTAATATTAGTTTATTATAATAAAAACCAACAATCCCCGTCTGAGCTACCCAATCTAGACACGAAAAGAAGACTATAACTTTCGCTCTTGGGTGGGTAGATTGCAGTGCATGAAAGATGATTCAAGGTGCGCGGTGCATGGTGGGTGCATAGACCAAACTATTCTAGTATACTAATAGTGATTGCTTTGGCCTTATATGTGAATTGCAAAAACCAAATGCGCCCCGCACCCACTGGTACACTGGCCGGCAAATGCAAACCCCTTTAATTCTTGTGCCGTGGCGGTGGGAGTGTGCATGTTACCTGAGGCGAGTATCACCAGGCGCCACACCAAGAGAAAGGAATGTTTAGGCGAGAGTCAAACGCCTCTCCGCAGCAGAATCATGAGAACCATACGGTCCTCTTCGTGGGGAGGTTAATTTCCGACTTTAGTGGCGTATATGCCAGCGCGGGCTGGATGCCCGAACCCCATGTGGCCTACCTTTCAGCCGCAAAACTTGTACGTAAAATCCAAACAATAGATGGCATTTACCTTGGAGAACTCTCGGGTCCTTTAAGTCCTCCATCTTAGCGAGCCAGAGCGCCACCGGCAAGACAGACTAATGCCATGTGAGAGATTTTCAGCCTCAGCTTCGCGCTGTGCGGCATGCAAAGGCCTCCAGCCGCATAGCAAGCGCGATACCCCTAATGTGATCGCGAGGAGCCCAAAACCATGGGCTTTCCAGCTACCAATTCTTCGCTCCGATCGCACCTATATAACACACGCTATAACCTCCGTCGAGAATAATAACCGTTGTAAATTTATGCAGCGCGGCTTAGGTATTGACCTGGGCGGCCAAAAGCAGACAGCCGAGCAGGTACACCAAGGAAGCCAAATGCAAGCCGAGCCCATAGTCCGCAACGCGCACAGCCACCGAAATGGGTGCAAACGACAACAACAACACCACCAGCAATGGCACGATAGCGAAAGCGGATGCGGGTGTAGCATCGCCATGTTGGGGCCGCGGGAAAGAAATCTTCCTCCAGTTGCTCCTTGATTTGAAACGGCCGCCCTCCAAAGGAGACATTGAAGAGTTCATGAAAGACAATGCAGATTTGGATAATACTGTCCAAGCCTGTAAAAAAATACAGGATTCCGCGGACGCAGCGTACACTAAGAAGGCTGGCAAGTTTATCGGAAAGCTGTTGGATACCTTGTTGATTGTGAAGAAAGTCGCTGATCCGTTTTTTGGAGTTTGCCCCGGAGAGTGTCAGTCTCGCTTGGTTTGCCATAAGTTCCATGATTGAGGTAAGTTGTGTTTTTTTCTTCGCGTTGAAAATTAGCTTGCATGCAATGTTTGGCCTCTGCAGTATATTAGCTGCATTTGCAAATACCGAAGTTAATAAAATATGCTAGATCGGTTCCGCGGACAAGGAGAACTGCGAAATAATATTTGGAGCTTGTAATAATATTACAGCTATATTGCTCACCTGCCGTCTTTATGAGAACCGGTATGGCGACAAGCTAACAGGCAGCAGCGAGTCGCGTGAAATCGGCAATGCCGAAGTCGAAGGAAAGATTATGGGGAGCATACCTGATATCATAGCCAAGATTCTGGATTTTTCGTGGCATGTGCGAATATCGTTCAAGAAGGATAGACTCGGTAAGATACAAGATTGGAAGATAGACGAGAAGTCGACTATTTGTTTAGAATTTGGCGGATTCATGCTGACTCTATCATGCAAAACTGCAGTTTGGGCGTTGAAGGAAGCTTTTTCGCCAAAACTGCAAGAGAAGATTGCGGCGATAGAGGCTGGATATGCCAGTCTTCGCGTGATTGCTAATGATGCCTTTCAGGAGAGAATTATGGATATGGTGGACGGTCCGTACTTCACCTTTACAAACTAGGTTCTCGGGAACTAGACTAATGTCAGCAACTAATCGCACCTCCCGACTTACAGACCTGCGCCAGAGTAAGTGTCTCCTGATTAGTAGTTTTAGTATTTCTTATTGCAGAGTAGTAGATTAAAAAACAACTGGGTCCGCTTTGTAGGTTTGAAACAGGACAAAACGGAATTGCAGGCGATATTCTTCCCCGCGCTTGACGGTGAGTACTCCAGCGCATGATATTTTTAAGAAAATCATTGTTCTAATAAATCTTAATGCTCCAAGATATCAGAAGCAAGTTGAATGACATTTCAGCCATCAGGGCATCGGTGGAGATGTCGAAACTTCGGGAGCAATTTCGGCTTGAGCGCGCGAGCCTGCGGCCTTCAAATATTCATTCGCAACTATTCCAGTCAACTTTCGATCCCGTATCGCGCTTTGAGGACCACATCTGTCGGTGGATCTTCTCTGATCCGGTCTACAAACGCTGGGAAACAGCGGGCGCTTCTTCACAGGAGGAGCTAGTCTCACAACAAAATGGAGTTGAGGTACAATCGGAAGATAGAAAGCTGCAACAGGCGACTGCACTCCAGTTCAGACTTCCGAATCTTTTCTACATACAGGCGCGCCCGGGATTTGGGAAATCTGTCGCGCTAACTTCAATCGTGCGTCGGATATCTAAAAGCTGCCCTGACTCGGTGCTCTGTTATTTCTTCTTCAAACAAGGTGATGACGCTACACAGAGTACGCTGAGCGCCTTGGCGAGCCTCGCGGCTCAGTTATTCGATGACCGAAATCTGAAAACTGAAGAAGAGCTCAAGGCTCTGATGACAACGTTAGAACAAGTGAGAGGCGAAACGGCGGATGCAACGGATAGCTTCCTTTCATCCGGCATGTTAAAAGATGCCATACGAAGCTTTAGCAAAGTTATCAAGAAACGGATATTTCTTATCATAGACGCGATCGACGAGTGCGCAGACTGCGAATCTGAAAATCTCATTTCTTTCCTCTCCAGTATTGCCAGTGATGGGTCTTTCAAAATCATGCTATCCAGCCGAGAGAACGAGGACCTAGAGAAGCTCTTTCTCGCAGATGAAGTAGGCAGCGAGCGGCAAGATGCCGTCTTGGACGGTAAAACGGGGGAAGTTCAGTCGTTTTGCATCCTCGCGAAACGGGCAATAATTCTCAACATTACGGAAGAACGTAATTCTAAAGACATGGAGACTTTCCTAAATTCTTCTTTGGATAAAATCATGTCCCATCGTTCGGCCGGAGCTTCCTTCGCATCCCCAAAATATAAATTGATTCAAGAGAAAGAAACACGGCGTATCGCTAAAAGCATAAAAGAGAAAGCGAACGGAATGTTCACATACGCGGCCATGGTTATTGCAAATTTAGGGCAACCTTCAAGGTTAACGCTGGCCCAAAAGCTGAAAGATTTGCCAGATGGGATGAACGATCTATATCGGCAGAGGCTTGAGAGTCTGTCTCTGGAAGAGAAGAGACTTGTTGCTGAAGCGCTGAAATATATTGTGTGGGGGTTTAGCAATCTTACCACTATCGAGATTGCGGAGCATTTCAAGAAAATATATGATACCTCCACAGAAGAACCAGAGGGACCAGCTACAAGCCAGGAGCAGACTGAGGACGAAAGCCCAGATTCACCTATTGGAGAGGCGTATGACGCAACGACAGATCCAGAAATCATCGAGACCATCTATCACCTTACTAGATGTGGCCGAGACTTTTTTAAATTTAGCAACAACCAAAAGGATATTGATGTGGTCCATAAAACGGTGAGGGACTGGGTCACAGCAGAATCTGAAAAGATATCCCGAAGACTAGACACGAATAGTGCCGCTGCGCCTGATTTTCACGTTAATGATAAAGGCGAACTCAAGATGATGGTGTTCATACCATGTAAGGCCCAACTTCACCAATTACACACACGATTTATCACAGACAAACTAACCTTTCGCAAAATATCAGCGTCGCACTTTGTAGACAGCGGCAGGACTGACTCAGCAGAGCTGCAAAGCGAAAGGGATGCGTACCTCGATATGACAATTAGCTTATGTGGGTCGCCATAAATTTCGTATAATGTTGGAATAGAACGCTGATAGTTAGTAAATTAGTAACGTCCCTTACTAGTCCGAAGTTCGCAAGGAGATATTTCCAAGATACCGCGCGTGGGTACAACAGGGTAGCTAATGAAATCACCCCTACGGAAGCTAAGGAAGCCACCGAAAAGCCCCCTGCTACGGTATATCGCAGCTATTCTATCTCAGAATCCGGGAAAGACCGCCTATTTAGGTACGAGGTCAAGCATTTGACTGTGCATTTCCGCTATCTCGAGAGACTTTGGCCGAAGGAAGAACGTAAGGGTGCAAGATGGGCAAAGTTTTGGGAAAGGTTCAACGAATTTGTCTCTCCAGACCACGACTACTTCAGAGTTTGGGCCGTGCAATGGAAGCGATACGTGTCCGACAACCCTGCTGAATTTAATCCATCAGCATCAGCGGCTTGGAAACCGATTCACATGGCATCTGAAGCGGGACTACTGATGCTGGCGGAGTTCCTTGTCACGAGCCAAGGTGCCAACCCGAATGAACCAGACGGATACGGCAATGTACCCTTATTTATGAGCTTTGATTACCCAGAAGTCACTGAATTTCTGCTACGAAATGGTGCGGATAGTAACTTTGTTTACGACAACGATTCAGCTTTCAACAGGTATCTGAAAACTTGCCTAGGCACATTCGTCACTACCGGGGATCTCACTATTTCCACGGATATCTGCAAGCTTTTATTGATGGTGGTGCCAACGTCAATGAAAGAGAACCCGACGGTGGCCGTTCCCCACTCGACTTGGCAGTCGCGCTCGGATCCCTGGAAATTGTCGAAATGTTGATGAAACATCCTGATATTGATATGAAAACAACAGATTACGGGGAGCGAACTGCACTCCACTGGGCCACTATTCCACTAGGACGCGGACGGGGGATCCCTGATGAAATCCGTAAAAAAATAATTGAATTGCTTTTGGATGCTGGATGCGACCCAAACCACCAGGACTTTAAGAGCACGGGCCCATTGCAGTACGCGGTTCGCTCTCACAACAGGGCATGCGTCGATTTACTCTTGCGGCACGGCGCAGATGCCAACGATGACGATTCATCCGGTCTCACCGCTCTTCACTGCTCCGTGATCGGGAAGGAGATACCAACAAATCTTGCCGCAGAGGCGCCGGAGTCCATTGCCAGACTGCTCTTGATGTATGATGCCGACTTGGAGCGAGAGGATAAGAATGGCGTACCAACGCTTTACTACGCCGCGGAACAAGGTTTTGAAAGCGTCTTCTCGCTCCTCATTCGCGAATACCAAAAGAGGTACGGTGACCAGGATCGATCGTATACTCTAAAGACATATGGGTAGTGAAGAGAACAATCTTGCACGCCGCGGCCGCGAACGTAATAGACTCACTCGCCATTATCAAGTCGCTAATTCGGCTGTGGACTCCGGAGCAGCTACAGGATATGCTCCGCCAGACTTGTGGCAACGGAGCTACTGCCGTTTATTACGCGGCCGGTTCGGGAAATGCTGATGTGCTTAATTTTTTGGTTGAGCTCGGTGCGGATCTCAACACCGGAACGACCTCGATGAGTATTATTGAGCTATCTGTAGAGAAGTGGACTCAAGCCACAAGAGTAATGAAATCATGCTCCAAGGAGCACACCCAGAGGCAAAAAAGTCTAGAAGAAATCTGCGTTTTGCTGCTAGAGGAGGCCCCGAAACTGCTAATAAGCAAACAGCAAAGCGATCTATTAGCCTCTGCAATACTCCGAGATAACAAGGTCCTTCTTGCTAAGTTTGGCGAATCCGGGCTCGATATCGAGGCTATAGACAAGTACGGTTGGTCAGCATTTGAACATGCTTATGCGAGTAGACGTCTGGATATGGCTATGGCTCTACCGACTTTCTCGGAATGGCAGAAATCCCCGAATCGCAAGCCTCGGGAGACGAGTACTCCATTTAAACTTGAGATCTGGGGTCCTTGCTTTTTCACACTATCGGATAATGGTCTTGCCTTTGAGACTGTTATACGTAGGTCTAATCAAATTTCTGACGCCACTTTGGCGGATCACCAATCGTACTAATATACTTCTTAATCATATAGCAGAGGAAATGCCACCTGAATTTACCGTAAAGGTTCAGGCAAATTGCCCTATAGCAGCGCATAAGCCAGTATTTTATTGGGAGATCACACTGCTAGAGTCAGATTCAAAGTAAGTACACATTTAATTGTTTCTCCCTTTAGATTATAAAGCTCTAGGGCATCTCCTGTTCGGATAGTATACAGCACTATAAGAAACCGTGAGTAAGGGCTTCTCATCGCTAAATTCAAAATTTTAGTCAATTCTTCATTGGCTACATGGGAGATACAGCATACAGTCAGTTCCCACCAGGCCATATTACGGCTACGGCAGAAACCTATGCACTCTGTGGGACGGGGCATCGATGGAGCAACACTTCCGCAACCTCTGAACACGAAACAACCCCGATTCCCGAAGTTTTTGCTCCTCTTGGCACAACTGAGTTTGGGGATGGCGATACGATCGGATCTGGGTACTCGCTTGAAACAGGTGTGATATTTTATACTTTGAACGGCCGGTATTTGGGCGCGGTGTTTGAAGATGTACGTGGTAGGCTTTGGCCGGCGATTGGGTCAAGCTCACCCTGTAAAGGGACGGTGAACTTTGGGGCGGAGCCATTTATGTTTGAGGAAATGAATCACTAGGATGAAATTTGAGTAAATAATAGTTCCTTAGGCTCATATAAAGGGGCGTGCGTGTGTATGCTTGTGTATGTTGGAAGCTATTCTAAGCAGTAATATATGGATTAAAATCGTGTAATAGCCATTTAGGCCTTAAAGAGATATATGGGCATATCATGACTAGGTTTAGCCGGCTAGGTCTAATTGGGTCCACGCATTGTTATTTGTTGACTTATGCGGGGGCTTCGGTGGATTCAACTACAACCTCCGCGGACAGCTTGGCCAGAGGTAGTGGCTCTTGGGTTGGTTTCCAAAAATTCGCTAAGGCTAAGGAAGTCGCCCATGGGCTGGAAATAACCATAGATAAAATAGTTGATGGACAAGACCGGGACACGAAATTAGCTAGGATGACGAAATCAATTAAGTTTGCACTTGTCAAGATGCAGGCGCAATTGATTGTCGCGAAGGGTCAATTAAGACCATAGCAGCCAAGGTCGCGAAAATCGTGAATATTACTGATGTAGAAGTGAAATATAACCTTGAAAATCTAGAACTTACGGAGCTGACCGATGCAGTCCTTGCGTTCTTACGTGTCAATACGGCGATATCGGTTTACCAGTACTTCAAAGAGCCATTAGAATGGTCTACTAAAGTATTAAAGCAAAAACCACCGCCGACCGTGATGCCGGGAAATATACGACTGGCTTGATAGGTTGGCTGGACGATTTTGACGAACCGGCTGGGGGCACGGCGCCTAAAGTTAAAGGCGACATCGCGGAAAGAACACTGGCTGATCTCGACAAAGCTATCCAGAACATTGAATACTTACCAGATGTCGAGTTTGACTAATGGAAATTTGTGCTACTCTAAATATAATGGATATGACTTATTGCTATTTGCGTATAATGTACTAATCAAGGCTGTTAAATCCGGGTTATTCAACTTGATCACTCAAAGACGCTCCGCAACACTGTCTCACGAGCAAGACTTCTAGTTTATTCAATCCAGACAATGTACGGTTTAATAATATCGTAACTAAATTCATAGGGATTGTTATGAGTACTCTGACGCAGTTCGATGAGAGGTATCTTACTTACCTCATACGGGTAAGTGTAGGTATAGGTATATGTATACCTGCTTACTCACGTGGGACACAGTTTTTCAACGGTGGCATATAAATTCAATTTTATAATCAGTTCTGGATTCAAATATTTCAACCAGATCTCCATTATTACGATACAACTACTACTACTACTACTACTACTAGGATATGGTTACTAGAATGACTGATTCAGGATTTGCAACAACATTTAGATCCTTTGTGTGGGCTTTAACGCCGATACCGCTGACAGTATGAATTTTACAATCATTACGCTACATTTCCGAAACAGCTTCACAACCAGTAGCGTACTAACATTTTCAACTATAAACGCTGTCAAGCCAGCTAAGTATTTAGCTACCCTTGGGAGCCGCCTGCGCTTGTATTGGTTGGCGGAATGACAACAGGGATCCTGTGTTATACAGCTGCACCGGCGACAAAAAAAATTCGCGAAGAAACTCAAGGATAAATGCTAAATTCTGCGATCGACGAATATACAGCAAGGTAAACGATTAATTCCATTAACTAAAATATTTGTAGGGCTATAGTGTGTTCTAGCAACAATCGCCCGCCAACCTGCCGCCATCAATGCTGGGCTTTCGTTTTTCGCTTGGTAGGTTAAGCGCCGCTTAAACGGTGGCTTTGCATATGCAAGGTATACCCCGCTTCTATTCTGGATTAGCTGAAGGCAAGAACCCGTACCATCCAAGCGTCCTGCCTTCAAGTTTGTCTTGAACTTTGCAGCCTGAATTCCATCTTATCCTCCGCGGTCCCTCGTATTGTTTTACTACGTCACTCCCACGGCGCCTGGGCGCTAGATTCTCGATGGCGTGGATACTAGCCGATTTTCCGCAATGGATACAGCTCAGATGGAGTGCTGAAAGTGTCAAGAGCACAGCCATTCAGGCCGCCAATTCGGATCTGCCTCTCATCGGAACTAAGATCGATGCGAAAGAAATCCGGTCTAGCAACAACAAAAGCTTCCTTCAAGCAGAGTTAAGCGTCTCACAACAGTTAATAATAGACCAAGAGGTGCCGGACGGCGCTATAGATTCTTTATTATCGATGGTTCTCAAGGTGCAAGATAATATCGATGGCATCAACAACGGAGACATAAGTATTATCAATCAGAAAATTGCAGCAGATAACGCCACGAACTTGAATATATTTATAGAACAGGATCTAGCAGCTGGAAGATCGGCAACGGAGTCTTCTAAAAGGCCACCACGGGGCAGCCAGGAGAAAGTCAGGATTCTCAACACCTGTACAAAGCTGAAGAAATACTCAAAGAATCTCTTTTGGGCGCTAGTTAGGCAATCATCTTCTTGCTATCATGCTGATACCCAACATGAAGTGAGACTCATGCTCCCTCGGTTGGAGGATTATATTAGCGAATCCGCTTTATGCCTTGAGCTATTTCTGGCATCGCCCAAGGGTACTCAGTGGCACAAAGTCAAATGTAAAGCTCCTAGGTAAGCCTATGTTCGCCAAGGTGGAATTATTTGTTACATATGCTGGGTCTCAGTCTAATAAGATAGCACCGTGCCTACTATATGTGATGACCCTTGGAGCATCTGCGCGCTCACAGATACAGGGCACAGTCATGGATCGAGCATTCATTTACTTTTTAGTGGAGGGGATGGGGATCATGTTTTATCTGCGGATGACTATATACCTCAACAGAGAAATGTGGATTCCCCAATGCCTGTGAAGTCGCTGGCGAAAATGGCACATTTCGAGGCTGACGATGCTAAAGCTATCGCGAGATTCGCATCGGATTCGATGGATGAGAAAGCCACTCTATTGCTCACTTTGGCTCTTGCATCACTCCACTTCTCGGAAGAATCGTGGCTTAAGCAGAAATGGAGCTCTGACAATATATTCTTTGACGACGATGAATACACCAATCCATATGTATCGTCCTACCTTTCGGAGCTGGAGCCATGCTCAACTTCGTGTTCAGAACCGGCAGCGGCGAACCCTTACTTCTTATCATTTGCTCGACTTCTCTGGGAAATCGAGTCTGGGTCGAGACAACTGCCCGCAGCCACATGGGATGGCCAGCCTAGCGTCTACTTCGCCTTGTGTCAAGCCATATCATCGAGCTCGGCAACCCGGGTCCGACAAGAGGTTAAAGAAGTCATAATGGCCTGTCTGAACATGGGGTATATGACCGATGATGAAAAAGCGCGATTCGACTTCATATACAATAAAGTCATCTTACCTTTATGGAATATTGCCGACCCTACGCAAGTGTCTCGGCCAGCCAACAAGCGGCGGCAGGCGGAGCAGACGTGTCAGAAACTAGCACCTAAGGGTACAATATTTCTATACGATGTCAAAGAAACACCAAAAGAGTGAGTTGAATCATTCCATATTTACGTAGCCCTGGGTGTCTTTGACGTTACCTTTCTAAATGGGCCATTTGTTA
This sequence comes from Drechslerella coelobrocha, assembly GCA_036971555.1. Taxonomy (NCBI): domain Eukaryota; kingdom Fungi; phylum Ascomycota; class Orbiliomycetes; order Orbiliales; family Orbiliaceae; genus Drechslerella; species Drechslerella coelobrocha. The sequence continues at coordinate 386,029 of JAJTUH010000003.1, forward strand.
GTCCGCACATACTGGCCGCGGCCGATAGCTTTATGGAACACCTAAACGATTTCACAAAGGTGCATATCCCTATACCATTGCGGAAACAAGCCCCCAACCTTTCCGACAGAGTCAAAGTGGCAATTATCGACAGTGGAATAGTTCGCCAGGCTAATTGGTTGAGACGCGCCAAAATGGACGGGCGATTTGTTGAGGGAAAATGCTGGGTCGCCGGACGGGACCCGGATGACTACGAAGATTCTTTCGGTCATGGAACACATGTTGCACATCAGCTGCTTTGTGCAGCCCCGAATGCTGCCATCTTTGTCGCCAAAATAGCCGATGGAGAAGAGATCTTAGAAAATGAAGCGGAAAATATTGCCGAGGTATGATAATATAAGACTATTTGATCATAGATTCCTCTTATGCATTTTTGAAAATTTAAACTCACTTATTCCGTCATATTGCAGGCAATTGAGCACGCTATAGCCGTTTGGAAGGTTGATATCATTTCCTTATCCTTAGGGCTATGGAGGCCGAACGCGAGGATTGCAGCAGCAATAGACAAGGCAACGACTAATAACGCTACGCTTGTATTCTCCGCGGCTGGAAATCATGGAGTTCACCGTTATAGGGCGTGGCCGGCTTCTCGAACCGATGTCATTGGCGTCCATGCTACAGATGGATCTGGAGGTTTAGCTCACCACTTCAATCCGCCCCCGCTTTCAAACCGACCCAACTTTGCAACCTTAGGCATTGGGACTAGATCAACTTGGCAGGGCGAAGAAGTTAGACGGTCAGGAACATCCTTTGCGGTACCAATAGTCGCGGCAATGGCGGCAAATATGCTTGAGCTTTGTCGGAAGCATAACATCGACAGTGAACGGAAGCTATATTCAGCGCCAATAATGGAGCACCTCCTCCAACGTATGTCTGTGAAGAGGGATGGATTTCTGTTTCCGGCGCCGTGGATAGCTGTCTGTGGTAATCCTCCGTGCCATCGGGAGGACTGTCCAGAGAGCCACTGCTCGCATTGTGACGAGAGATTACGGATAAATTTACAAGCGGCATTGTATGGGCCTAGCCTGTTGTGAAAGCTGTTTGTGTGACATGATATCTACAATGCTATATAGCCGAGGCAGCGCCCTAATTATGACATTGCTTTTTATTGTACGTAAATGTAATTATCAAGCTAGTCGTGGATTTTCCGTACGCTTCTCAATGCTACTTACACGTAAGATATATCACCGCATGAGTGATTCTAATTATTCTCGCTGCGAAGGGATAAAATCCAATTTATCTCTCTGTCGCCGCTTTCTTCAACAACCGCTGTTGCCCCTTCTTCACCGCCGGTGGCTTCCTCGTCGCCAAGCTCGTTAGAGTCAGCTTTAACACCACCTGCACCAAGCAAAGCTCCTTTTGAGTGAGGCTCGTTCACAAGCGTGCTCGCTTTGCCCAGTATGGCACCAAGGACGGACCTCTTGTACCATATCTTCCTAAGCCTCACCCCAACAACGAAGTCATCGGATTTGGATATCGAAACCGAACTGCCGGTTCCAGATTGAAGATTGCCTCGTAGCCCAACTTCAACGACTTCCGTTTGGTTGACTCCCACATCCATATTCAACTCCCAACTTTTCTGTTCTCTAACGGTGACTGAGGGTCCTCGAGCGATCATTATGCCGGTGATAAGGTAAACTGTCGGTTTTGATTGGCAGTAGTCAAAGTAATCCTTGACCTCAGATAACTGCATACATGCACCAATATATTCTCGCGTTGGGTCAAATTCTTCAGTGTCCAAGCCCTGGAAGTTAAATTCCAGCTCTCCGCTTCGTTCTGCGGAATAACCGGTATCTATCCCAAAGCCTTCCATTGCAACAACCTTGGCCCAGATGCCGGCTTCACCCTTGAGCATCCGTGTTCTCGTTGAAGTAAATCCTTCGACATGAAAGCGATATATTTTCTGCTCCGGAATATCTACACGCTTGTCCTGGTTGATTGGGTCGCATGTTTTGACATCTGTGATGAGAGTTCCGAGGGCAAGGGGTCCGTTTGGAGGTGGAACAGTTCTAAAGTTCGGGGTTAGATAGTATGAAGGCGCCATTTTAGGACCAATGCCCTAATATGTCGCCTGGCGTCTGACTAGTGTTGATGCCCCGTGTAGTGCGCCGTTGTCGCCCTTGGTTGAGCTATTGTTTATATTAAAATATCTCGCCAGTAGACAATGATAGTGACTTACTTGATTGGTATTGTCGCAGCTAAATCCTGCTTAAATTTCTGAGAACTTACAGTCGCATAGCTCGCGAACTAACGATGCGCGATAGCCAGAGGCCTTGGGTGACTTCCCCGCTTTCTCTGCGTTGGGAATCCTAACAGTCTGCCTTCTACCGTTATGGCGATTCGCCTCGCGAATTCAGCAGCCTCGTCATACTAACTTCGCCCTATCACGCACGCCCAAAGTGTAAACCGGATCCCTTCCGCCGACTAGGCTTATTTTCTGTACGTTATATGGCTACCACATCACCAATCTCAAGCTTCGTCTAAATATGGGGGCCCTGCAGAACCCAATAACGCCTAGCTTCGCCGTACACCCGTATAACTGTGATTTTCTAATGTCATTTAGATAGACCGATAGCCGTTGTTGAGCAATGTCCGGTGAAGAACTGATTGAGCAAGGTGCCGAAGCTTCGGAGGGCCACTATGTCGCGCAGGTTCTAGAAGTGGAAGAGTATCCCCACGAGATATATGACATCGCTTGCATTTGCGACGACCTGTTTACGTCTTCTCGGCAAATAGACGTTGAAAGCGTTCAAATTAGTACCCTCCAACGGGAGTTCTGGGCATGGTCGAGTGACATTGGGGTCTTTGCGGAACATTGGATGTCACTAGACCAGCGACTGAAAAGCTATCCTGAATTTCAGACAATTTTTGTGCTGTTGCTGGAGACGCTGAGGAAAAATCTAGGATATAGTGAGCTTTCACCAGTTCTCCAACGGAGAAATACCCGTACCCGTTATTCACAACGATACTCATTTTGAGCAGTTTTGACACTTTATCCGAGCGATGCACAGCCGTCCGCGGAAACGATTGAATCTGTGGATCAGGATGCTGTCGAAGCCGTACTTGAGGGAATCGGTGGCTCCATTAATCGCCTCCAGCGGCTAACTACCTTAATCAGAAAATCCTCAAATGACAGCCGGGCGAAATGGGTTGCGTCTTACTCCGCGGAAGGTGACTTGGACGCGTTTATTAGTTTCATATCCGCTTACGTGGACCGTAAGTTCCAATTTGCGGAGGAAGGATTGAAAGATCAGTTAAAGCAATCACTAGTATATCGGCGTCAGCGGATAGAATACCAGCGTACCCACCAAAGGCATCTAGCAACGGGAAGGCAGCTTAGCGGCCCGATTTCCAGCCAAGTCGAGGAACAAGTGCAAAAACGTCAACATTCGGATCCGGCTCTTACGCCTGATCCACAAGTGGTACCTGAACAGCTAACCAGTCCGTCTCATGTGATCACTCAGTCTTCTGCTTTGGACTCCCAGGAGATTGAGGAGGCTACACAAGAAATAAGCCAGCTTGAAGCACTGACCACCCAAAGCCCTTTACTGCTCACAGGCGATATAAAGGTTGACTATCCGCCAACTCCAATTCCAAAACTCGGTGAAACGGATATTCAATGTCCAATCTGCCATCGTGAGGCTGGATCTTTCGAAAACGTCGAGCAATGGAAGTACGGTTAACCCAGAGAAAGAGGCTATTCGATGCTAATATGTTACGTAGGCGTCATGTAGACGAGGACTTGGAATGCTATGCCTGTATATCAGAAGAATGTGGGCCTTCCTCGGTGTGCTTCGCTGATAGGACAACCTGGCTACAACATATGAGCGATAACCATCAACCTGATTGGCCACAGTTAATCCACAGGCAACGTATATGGAGATGCACGATTGGTCATGAAACCGCTCTGAACTTCGATACAGAGGAGGCAGCCACGCAGCATATAAGAGATACTCACTCCAAGATTTTCAAAGATGACTATATTAGCACTATTGTGCAAAATTCTGAGATACGTAAAACACGCCCTCATAACGTCTGTCCACTCTGTTGCGACATTGTCGATGATCAACTCTCTACCCGAGGCCACTTCGAAGCATCTTCGACGCTTCCTAGTGTGGAGGAAATAGACAATAAAACATCACAGAATTCTTCAGGGGTATTTCGTTCCGCTGCATCTCATGAAAAGCCGCAGCGTGGCGTCGAATTTGCAGATGAGGCAGCTGGGGACTATGTCCTAGTTGATGGGCGTTTCACTAGCCCACCAATAAAGAGCAAAGAAGCGGCCTCGGCCCTTCAATTTAACAAAATGGTGACGCATATTGGTGGCCATCTAAAGGAGCTAGCATTCCAATCACTTTATAACCTGATTAAAAGAGGCGATGGTTCTCAGTCACTGTACGCATACACGGCTAGTGAACAGAATTCGCCATGCGATTTGAGTCAAGACGATATTAGTTCCATAGGTTTCTCGGACAGGATTTCATCAGCGGCTAGACCGGATGCGAATTCAGGACTACCAGATGTTCCTAATAAACGGGAATTTACGAGTGACAGCCTAATTTTAGTGGGCCACGGGGACGGCGCCACTTTGGAAAGTTCCAAAGAAAATTGGATCAGTCAAAACAACTTTTCTGAGACCGCGGATAACAATGGACGAGAACAGGGTGCTATGAAAGCTGTACTGGCCGAACTAAAACGAGAAGACTACTCCGTTTGCTGGATGTGTGTGGAAGAAGTCGAATCGGAGGCAGCATCGGCGGTGCTAGACGAGACCTATGCCACGCCCGACATTATTTCTGACGGACATAATTCCTACTCGTTCGGTCGGATAGGACCGCATAACGTGGTAATTTTGCATCGCTCATCGCCTACCCTTGGGGTAAGCTCAGCGGCGACGGGAGCTGCCCACGCGCTGTCAAGTTTCCCAAACCTAAAACTGTGGCTGCTGGTTGGGCTTGGAGGAGGTGTGCCCAGCGACAAGAACGACATTCGCCTTGGGGATATAGTCGTCAGTAAGCCAATGGGCTCCGTCGACAGTTGGATTCGATATGACTCAGATGAGTTAAACGACCCGTCTCTAGCGACGAACCTGCTAGCGATGAACCTGCCGCCGCCACTTTTTCGATATGCTGTATCAGCTACACAGACTATGGACCAAGCAGAGCTAGGCCGCAGAGTAACCGATACAGCTCGAGAAATTATAAAAAAGGATATAAAATTTTCACCCCCAGGTCGAAATGCTGATAGGTTATTCAACGCTGATTATAACCACCAGGTCGGTGATAACTGCGATGAATGCGATAAATCCAAAATTATTTCTCGACCTGAACGGCATCACGATGATCCATACATTCATTACGGAACTATAGCGTCAGGGACACAGTACATCTCTGATGCTATAATAAGAGATAAAATAAGCGTGGACTTAGAAGTTATTTGTCTTGAAATGAGAGAAACAAGGCTGACATCGATTGGAGACCCCGCATACCTTACGGTCCGAGGAATATGTGACTACTCCGACAGCCACGCAAATAAGGATTGGCGGCCGTATGCGGCGCTGGTTGCGGCCATCTTGGCGAAGGAATTACTTAACCAAGTACCTGCAGCAAAGCCGGCACGTTGGGGCAGTATTTAAGGCAACCTTTGAGTCGATATATGCTGTGTAGTTAATAGAACCTAAAATCGAAGACTTAGACACAGGTATGAAACCCCAAATTCTCCCAGTCACACCTTTTTCAATATTCACACATTGACGCTATTACTCGACAAAAAGGGGAATAAGATGAGTCTTGTCACTGCACGGGCGGACACCTGTCGGCTTCATCTCAGGATATTTGCTCGATTCGACCGCGATTGCGATTATCTGTCCAATGGGCATTAGAGATAATGCCCGTTCTGGTGATGCTAGATACTGAGAACTCAAACAGAAACATCCGACTCTCTAGAAAAATGAACGGATATATCCTAGGAAAAATAGGATACCATAACGTGGTAGTCGCCGCAGTGCCTGAGGTTATTGATGGCAGTATTGCGCCCGTTGTTATGCAATTAGTTAAGAATTTCAAGTTATTATGGTTCAGTTTGCTTGTGGGCCCAGGTGAGGGTATCCCCGACGGAAACAAAATGATATTATATTGGGTGATGCCGTAATAGGCTGGTCGAGGAGGGCAATGTCTGGAACAGTAATCCAACTTCATCGATCCGAGGTAGATAGGATATATGACCAGATCGACTTCGAAAGTGAGGCTACTCTGAATAAGCCTCCAATGCTTCTAGTGTCGAACCTCGAAACGTTCGTTACGAGGTATACGCTGCAGTTAGTCGATCCCATCGCTCATTTATCGAAGATGTTATCCAGCTATCCTGGTATGGCTGAAGAAGGATATATTTATCAGGGCGAAGAGAATGATGTACTCTACCGCCACGACTACCACCATGACAAATCAAAGGAAAGGGGCTGTGAGAACTGCGATCCAACAATGCTGGTCGAGCGCCCGAAAAGAGAGTCAAAAGCGCCTCAGATCCACTGCGGAACGATTGGGTCATCGAAAAGCGTGGTAAAGGATGGAGTTACCCGTGAGAGGCTGAAACGATTCCACGATCTTATATGTATAGAGAGTGGAGCGGCCGGGCTGGCAAGCGACTTTCCGTGCTTTGTCATCCGAGGAGTTTCTGATTATGCAGACTCGCATGACAATAAACGGTGGCAGCCATATGCAGCAGCAGCAGCAGCAGCAGTTGCGAAGGAGTTTCTTTCTATCATTCCGCATAACCATCACTTTCCATCGAAGGACGCAGATTTTAACCAAGATTTCAACGAGGATTTCAACGAGGATTTCAACACAAATGCTGAGTGGAGTGACGGTTAGAGCTGGCTTCGTAACCCAAGTCGCTGAAGTGGGAGCCACGGCGGAGAGCTATAGCTAGTGAGACGAAGACCGCAAACCTCCGACTTCTCCAAAGCCCTATGCCTCAAGTTGCGTGTACAAACGAACTGTCTCGTTCTGCTGTAGCTGCTTATTCTAAGTTGGCAGGATAGGTGTCTGCTCCCGCCGATACTACACAACCCGAACCTTCTATGGAGTCGTGGGTATTACTAGAGCCCGCAGTATCGTGGAGCTACGCGCGAGCTACACAGGAGCATAAGCAGATCGTTCTGACGCACTTCATACGGCGCAACTTGTATATTATCCTATTGGGCCTCCTAAGGAGTTTCTATTATTAGGATACATAATATTCATCATTCTTTAGGTTGGCGGTTTTGTTATTTTATTTTTATTGTTAATTACTGCGTAAGCCAAATGTAATTTCACCGCTACGTTATTAGAGCTTTGCATCAAATGACAAAAAAAAATTCAAGCTGAGTACATAAAGTCATGGCCCACCCGCATCTTCATCCATCGCCAAGGCCCGCAGCAGACATCCCAAAATCAATCGTTCTTGGAACGCTCCCCAGCCAGTCCATCAACGAGCTCACGACCCAAAACGACAGTCATATACCCCGGCAGCACCAGCCACGGCCCATTCGGCAATATCCACAAGAAAAGCATTGTCCAAGCGTCGTTATGTCCTGTATTCTTGTACTGTCCGAGTATCTCAACCAGAACTACACGCAAGTCAGTTAGCCGCCTCCGCAAACCTAGACACAACACGGGAAACGTGCGCAAGACACATACAGTAAAAAATAGTCTTCCAAAGCGTCGCTACGGACGCTGCAAAGGCGCACGTTAGCGCAACCGCCGCCCGTCTCCCCAGTATTCTCCTCCCCTTAAACCCGCCCACGAGGTACAAGTAGTATATATAAGTTGCCGTCTCGAATACATTCAGCGTGCTCTGCGCCGGGTTGAACCCTTCGCCGTCGTCGTAGTGTTGTCGTCCGTAGACCAAGTCGACCGTCCCGTAGAGCGCGTATGGTTTCCAGGGGGTATGCCATTTGCCGCCGGGCATGGAGTATGGACGGAGGAAAACATAGAGAAAGTCCCAGATGACGAGGGGGACGGCGATCGCGAGCCAGAGACGGAATATTGCCGGGGCGGTGTGCGAGAAAGGAACGGGTTTGCTGGACACCATTATGGAATGGTGTATCTTGTGGTGCTAGATTCAGTAGGCGAGGGTAGATGAAGCTGTTGGAGGGCTATTTGGTGTATTGGCGGGGGTTCGGGTCGATGAGGAGCTCTGGAGTTGGAGAGATGGATATGTGGTGTTTCCTTTCCTAGGGTTACACAGAGTTTGTCGTGCTTCAAGGAATGCGCTAGCGAACGAGTTCAAATTCGCATTCCAGCGCTCAGCCTTATCCTGAGCTCTGGTGTAATTTTGGAGCGCACTGCTGAAGCGAGAAAGTTATGTCGGCGATGTTTAGATGCAGCGCAAGCCTATAGCGGGCCTGGCCTCGATAAATAGTCCTTTTAGCGGTGTATGCGATGGAGGTAGATGTCGCGATTTCGGGTGCGGGGAATTGGGGTCTTCAGGGTCTGGTGCGCCGCTTGGCAGAGTCGGCTGGCCCGTGGTTTAAATTCTCGAGCTGCTTGTTGGTTCCTGAGACGTCTCGCCCCCCGGAATTTCCAGCGCCGAGAAGACGGCTAAACATCTCGTAGTGGAGCTGTGTTGTGGGGAGAAGGTTTCAGGTGTCGGCAGAGCGACCTTCCGGCGACGATTCGATTCGATGGACGAAGCGACCGCTGACAATGCGCCACATTCGCCATCCGGTCGCAGCAACTCTTATACGAACACGAAACCAACTGTCAGTGAAGGACTTGGAGAGCTCAAGGGCCGTCTACTACACGACCGATCAGTCAGCTAGTCTCCGTGTAGCGTGAAAGCTGGCGCGTACCCCGTAAGCTTCGGTCTCCGTAGGCGCGTCAGGGTGCTGGATGCTATCGGATCGGTTGTCATGGATGGGGCTTATGCCATCATGAGTGATACTGGGGCTGATGAGCAACCGAACGTATCCGCTGAACACCATATCGGCCTGCGGACCTGTAGAACCCTCCGATAACATCCTGAATGTCGCTTCGTTTCGGCGTTACACGAGGCAAGAAACCGGACCGGCTTTCTTCCCAATTGAGGCGCAGGTTTACTCGCGGACGAGCGTCGGGCTAGCATGTTTACTCATCCAGCTCGCCCAAGCTGGGTCCCGAGACTATAGCTGGGTAACGGTCGGCATCCGGATATCCGCTGCAGGGTCCAAAAGACAGTTAGCAAGATCTTAAGAAGAACTTTTTGAAGAGAGGCAGACTCCTGCATCACCCTACCTGTTTTCTGCTGTTTGTTGAGATGGTACGACGCGTAAGATATCGGTGGGCGAAGTGTCCGCGTACGAGGCGTAGCCTGGCGTAGCCTGACGTAGCAGACGAGATCTCAACGCACTCTAGACGGCGCACGTAGCATCTGTGATATAACGATGCAGGTGCCTGCCTTTTATTTTCTTTCGTATATTGCGAGATAAACTGATATAACAAGAGATACTGTAATTACCAAGTAGGTTGCTATATCCGTGGCTTCCGACTATATCTCTCGTTGGACGGGGTCACGTCAGCATGTCAGCACGATTCACCGCTTAGCGCTGTAGCCAAGTGCTGCCGCGCTGCATGCCGCACCTATCGAATCTCACCATCGCACACCGCGACTAAGCGAACAAGCCCCGCGAGCGGCTCTTAAAATTCAATCTCGAGTATTGAAAACTACAAACCCTTGAGATCATAGTTGCCGGGGTTGAGGAGAACAACATTGGGCTGTCGCTAGAATAGTTTATATTTGTCAGTGAGCATGAGCAAAGGCTTGCAACGCTTTACTACCCACGCATCCGGATATCCGTACTGCCATAGAACTCCTTACGAAGATCAGAATTTTGTCCTTCCACTTAAACAGCTGAAGCATTTACTCAGCCTTACAATTCCTAATCTCCTTACGTCCGCCGGTGGGATAAACTACACACCTGAAAGGATCAATTCTACTCCTCCTAGGCTCTCGCTCTGAACCAAATTCCCATTGGCCCTTATGAGATCTTTCCCACAATACTTGTCCTCGCGAGCGGCTCTGCTCGAACGCGATTGTGGACCCCGCAGTTATTACGTAGTAGAGTATTATTGAATGCTGAGATACTGAATACGAATCCTTTCTCATTTCTATACTTCAGCAGCAAAAATTTTTAGTAGATAGAAATTGTGAAGACATTTCGAACCCTTTACCAACAATGATTCTACTCTAGTCAGCAAACTTAACGATTTAAACCCGCGCACCTAGGCCTGTTGAACCAGATCGGTGGAATTCAGTATAGTTACTATTATAATATTGGCCCTTGGCTTCAACGGAGGCCGCAGGTTCCGCCGCTAGCATTATACAAATCATTGCCGTCACCATCCAGTCCGCGAAACCAGTTATGGAGACTATCTCCGTCACCTCTATTGTGCCGGAAACGATTAATAGTATGAGAGATCAAATTACGCGTTTACTAGGAGCTTTAAATAAAATTACGGGGCTTACGACTATATATATGTATATATATGTACCAACTAAAATCCTTCTTATATATATTAGGATACCGATGAGGATATATATACGCACTTTGGTAATCTTAGACTTAGGGAAACCTCTACGCCCCAGAGCCTATATTTTACGCTATTCCTCAATCGCAAAGTTGGAAAACAGTCTTGCCATAAGTTCCGGACTAGATCTCTAGAAAAAAAACTCTAGAAGATCGCCGCTCTTCATCTGAGCTAGAACCACCTTAAGTTCCAAGCTATTTCCGTCAAACGGAACGCGCTGGTTTCAACCCCTCCTATTCAAAATTTTTAAAGCTTATCGCAAATAGGAGCGCCCATCAAGAATTGAGCCCCACGGAGACTTTATAGCAGTTGTCGTTAGAGTCTAAAAATCTTAAATCTTGTGACCAGCCCCATGTTTACGCGGGAACTACTTCTCAATTCTTGAAAACTAACCAAATTGGGAGTAGCAAGAAGGTTGTGTAAGCCCAACGAGATTGTCGCTGGCCGGCTATCAGGACAGCCTGTGAAAAAAAGGTCAATTGTATAATAAGACCATTCTCACAAGCCGATATAAAATAGCAATCCTACGAGCCTGCTTTCTAAGTCTTACGCTTCTTCGCTTTATTCCTAGGCTGACGGGGGCTGTTAAGCCAAAACTTTCAGCCGGGTGTCTTGTTTACAATATATAATATTTCTTTGCTACATCGTGATATCAAAGAAAAACTATTTGCTGCGAGAGATCTACGCCAACCAGTAAAATAAAATGCTTCACTCTACACAACAATTCGACACTATAACTCGACATGCGCAATAGTGAAAACTAGGCTGTTACTAAGCCAACGTGAAATAATATTTATTGGTCTTGGTTGGTGGTCTTTATTTGAATGTGGCTAACTGTCGCTTTTGCAGAGTAGTCTCGACCGGAACTTTGTACTGCATCCATAAATTCACAGCGAGTTAGGTACCACCCAAACCAAGGGCTGGGCGGTTATCGCGGGCTGGAGCACACGGAAAACGAATATCTTTTAATTGCTCAAACGCCAACTCCCTAGTGCAATTTCGATGTATCTAACAAACCACTCTACTTACCTACTTCCTTAGCGAGATACTTTCCCTCCACTCTCCTTTCTTCCGCTTGCTGTGCCTTGCTATCGTTGTGCGGCGCATAGTGCCTTTCCTTTGTCCTACTTAGAGTGTTGTGCTGGCGCAGGCTATGCATTTTAGAGAATCTTCACAGCACAGAGCCGACTTATTAGGATCACGCAGGTTCGGGGCTCTGACTAGGGCTAAATTGAGATCTGCTTTACAGTTCCTTTAATTGTTTACAGCCCTTTCCGAATAGATGCAAGCTGCGCTAGTGTCTGCATGGCCATGAAACGTGCCCGTATAAGTATATTGGTAACGTGACCTCTGGCTATATGATGCTCCCGTCTAGTCTTGGATTCGACGCTCTTATCCGCGTTGTACATGTTTGGTGCTAAATGTCTCCCGAAAGGAAAATCCCTCTCCTCGATCTAAGCGACCCCAAACACCCTATTGGTGTCCCTAAACATTGGCTAGCTTTTGGGCCTCTGGACACAACGTCCCCGAGACTACCTCTGAGTGCGCCTCGTCCAACTTAGCGAGGCTGTGCTAAGTATGCACCGATGCCGCCGCTACTCGCCCGAGACAGAAAATCCTTGCGGGGGTTGAACAAAAGTGCATTATTTATAGTTATGCGTATATATACACCGGCAAACCGCGATGTGCTGCATCCAAGCTAGCTATCTGTTTTAGAATGAGAGCTATTAACGCGAAATTTAATAATTTAGTGGACTGACTTCTTCATTGCTCCCCAAACTACCAGGCAAAACTATACGATTTTGTTATTTCAACGAGATGGGACTTCAACGTGAAGACTGGATGAATGCGCGGTGTAGCTGTGGGGGATATTTCCGCGATGGCGTTTGTAACCAATGTCAGGGCAGCTTCGAGTTTAGTGTAAATACAAGCTACAATACAACAAATAACGGAAGTAAGCCGGGAAAGGGTAAGGCAGAAAATTCTGGTTTTAGAAGGTCTGGCCAGCACATTCCTCCTGAGAATTCACTGAGCGCCTCACCGAGAAGATCCAAACCACAATTGTCTAAACTAAAAAAATCCGAGTCAGAAAGACCTGAACCGGGAATGTCTACGCCTGGACACCTTACATCTGCAGCTACTACAGTAGGAACAATTATATTGGAGGATAAACAGGACGGGTATCAATTTTGGCCTTCAAAGGTTGAAGGAAGACAGTATCCCGACTTAGAAGAATGGTTGAAGCAAATGACAAAGGTAGACAGATGCGACATCGATATCTTCAAGACAATAGGAACCGATGGCGCAAGATGGTGTTCTTGCAATGTTACCTCGGTAACGAAATTCGAAACTCTCTTAGAGATATTAAGAGCTGATGTACGTGCAGGCACTTACAGGGCACGTATGTGGGAAACCATATGGCTGAAAATGCGCTAAAGTTTCGAATAGGAGAAATCCAAAGAGGCCAAACATCATTATCTAGAGTAAGATATAATCTTTTGAATTGCGTTCCTTGTCTGTCGAATGGCTAACCACTGTATCGCTATAATAAATTCAGTATTATAAACGCGGCATCTGATAAAGTAATTAGAGCCGTCGGATACTATCGTAATATAAGCCCATCGTTCTTCGATATCCCGTACACAATACTTCAGACCGACAGCGGAGCAAAAGACAGTATGTATGCAGCAGAAGCTTCTAATAAGCCCCGAGAAGATAATAACGTTAACTTATTGCGGTCAAGGCATGTTTTTTAGCATACAGTTTATGGCGCTGTATCCACTGGATGCCCGACCAACTGAGTCTCTAAGAGCTAGCACGTCCCCGAGATACTTTTTTTCTAATTTAAATAAAAGCCTACCGAATGAAGAATGGAACGTTACTCGCTTGTCTATGTTTGCAAGATGTTGGCAAAAGAAAACATACTACTCTCTTGTAAATCTCGACCCAGTGGACATAACACTATCGAAAGCTCTAAAGGCGCTTCTCCTTGGACAAGAACAATGTTTACCACTCCGAAAAGCCGACCATATTACCGGAGTGATATCCAGCGTCTTATATACGGTCGCCCTATCTTCGACACAGTTCCTACAACAAGCAGAAACACACTTACATTCGTTGGTATAGAATTCTTGCTCTTCTACCTTCGCGATCGCACGTTTCAGGACGTTTGAACGTTAGCTAATTGGAACCCATTTTATAAAGACGAAAATAGATCTCGAGGAAAAGCCTTCTATCAACGAATTGATTGAAACTTCGCGCAAACTACACAACCTCCTTGATTTGTGGCGCGCGGCGCGCCACCGAGCTGTTGCAGCCAAAAGCCTGACCACGGATATGCCAACCCACCCCTTCATAGTTGCTAGCGGTTTGCAACAGCGAACAGAGGACGGTCTTAGGAAGTCCAAGGCGATGTTAGAGGATGTTACTAGCAGAATAGATGACCTAGTAGAAAAGACTAAGGTTCTCATAAACTTGGTAAGATGCCACCAGGCGCACACACGATGCTTAATGCGCTACTTGGGTGAAGGCGACTCGCCACTGCAATTGCTAATCTATTGTCATACGGGTTTAGATTTTCAATATCGCAGGGCTATATGATGCCCAAGCTGCAATTGAGGAAACTAAAGCTGCCAATAGCTTTGCTGCAAGCGCGCAGCGAATCAGCTCCCTTGCTTTGATATATTTACCAATAGCCCTTGCTGCGGTAAGTCAGACCGATACCTTGAGTGTAAGTCTGATAAGGCGATATTGTAACCCCGAAGCTCACACTCCTGCCAATAGTCCATTTACGGGATGAACGTCCAACAAATTACTGGCGATCGCAGTCAAGGAGGGATCTGGGCCTTCGTGATTCTGGGAGTTATTCTTTCGGCTGTTACTACCATCGTATTGATAATTTGGTCAAAGAAGGACCGCATCCACAAATGGGTTAAAAAATTACGCAAATCACAAAGAGGCCAAAGATACCTGGGACAAGTTGCATAGGAGATACTCGAAGTTTAATCATGTTGCGAAAGCTCTTGCTTCACCTATGCCTGGTCAGTTACCCTGAGTGGTAATATTCTCGCTACACTTAGCCCTTTCGATTTTTAAATTCTCAACCCTAATACCTAGGTTTAGTTTAAGGAAGATATATATCATTTTATATATAGTCCTAGTATGACATGTCCTGTCATAGACCTCGGACCACCGGTTGGGTGAATGTATTATACGTTGACTAATAGACGAAGAGGATGCCGCTAGTAGAAGTTTGATTTTATTGGAAAGGTTGATCATTCTACAAACGATGCGGTAGGCATCTAGGCTTGGGCAATTAATATTGCTGACCAGGAACTTAATGCACTGCGATATCTCGTTTTAATGTTGACCCTGCCGAATTCACCCTCTCACACCATTGCCGACGTTGTTTCGAACATGTGCCCCGATCAGACGCGCGCAGAACTTAGAATGACAATTAAATATCCATGTCTAATAGAAACCCTAATAGACAGAGCGAACAGGATGTGCTAGAAATTCCAATATAGCCGAGCGTGTGGGATACCAAGCGGTCAGTTTAGCATTCCAGATTGTCGGTTTTATGGAATGCGGATTCTTCAAGTGGCGACATCGAGAAATGCAGAAGTTCAAGCGCTCCTCCAAAACTCTAAGTTTATCAGATAACACTAGGCAGAATTGTTAAAGAATCCAATCGCCACGGCGAGGAATCAACGAAGCGATTCAAAACCAAATCAACAGCCTGCATGCAAATATGAAGCGGCAGCGACTTCAATACGATATTCATAGGCTAATGTCGTCGGCTCGAGCTAGTAGTCTCTTCGAACGCTACGCCCGAGTAGGCCTATAGGCATCTCTTCGGATAATAGTGAATATTGCAACTGCGTGACCCTGTTGTAAGCAGATTTTCAGATATGGTGCGAAATTCGAATTTTCACGCTCATGCCAGCTACCACCCAGCAAACTAGCTGGCTACTGCGATGCTACATACTTGAGACACTAGTTACGTTGCATAGTCCTGCGATAGGGGAAAGGACCCAGATCGGTTGATGCGCTTGCCAAGACATACTTTACTAAAACCGTGATATCGCGGAGTCGTTGTGGAGGTCGCCACAGCCCCAGATGTCATCTGCTCTGTACTTAGTGGTCCAGCCCCACCAGACTACTGGCCAAACTAGAGTAAAATAGTATGAGGATATGGTATCGATGCCATTATACATGGATATATGGGGGAGTCGCCGAAGATAGAAATTTGCGAGAACTTTAGTTAAATTGTGCAAAATTCTAGGCAATGTATCTAGGACTGGATAGATGAGCACCGGACGCTAATTCTAATCCCTTTCAAGTGCTTTAGCCTAAAACATAGAGTCAGTGTCATGTTATATTCGTCTTGCATTAATCGTCACTGAAATGTAAACTACAAATCCGTGTACAAAACAGTTTCAACGAATACCAACAAGAGATTACGCAAGCAACTCGCGGCCTAAGCTTGTCAATCAATTCGTGTTCGGTGGCGGCGGCCACGTATTCGATGCCTAGGTCATCAGCTATTCATCATAACCTGCACGGTCGCTCTGCAACCAACCAGATTGTGCGCAGGACGGTCATATGTGGTCCAATAGAATCGATACGCGACGTAGCTCCCTTTGATCGAGAGTGAAGCCGAGGTATCGCCGGAACGCCGATTAAGATCTTCGTCGCTGCGGCGTTACTGCGAAATAGTTATTGCCTATTCTGCATTACCCGTGACTGGATACTCAATTTGTATGTGTGCATTTCAACTGGCGTCCAGATTGAAAATTATATTGCCACTGCGGGGTAGAGTCATGAGCCGACCCTTGGTTATACAAAGCTATCTAATCAAGAGATATTCGAAATTCCGATCTGAGTTCCCAAAATTGTGAAGCGTATCGCAAAATACAAATGGAAACCGGGTTTCCCGAATCCTATTGCATTCTGTCCACATGGAACCCGACCGGGAAAGAGCAATTTGACGAATTTACAATTGCTGAAGAGATTGAACCCAGGTATATATATCGGTTTTCTCAGATATTGCTGGAAAATGGGATTGCGATATTCCATTAGGTCTTTAATTTTCGTCGGGTCTATGAAAAGAAACGAAGCAGAAAAAAATAAAGAGAAAATTTTTTGTTTCTAAATGTCGTTTGTATCAAAATGAGGGGGAACTAACAGCAAACCTGCATTATGTGAATTGCAATTGTGGGTCTCGCAGACGGGTCTGTGGAGTGCAAAGATGTTCAGCCCCCCACTTAGGAGGTGTGATATCGCAAAAGATTTCTTGAGAGTGGGACAGCTTGACAGATAGCGCTAGAAAAATACTTCAGACACCTTGTAGTATCCCAATTGTGAGATAAGAAGAAATTTTTGCATCTACGTGTGCGTTTCCTTGCAGGTCAAATTATATCCTGCAAGTCTACAATGCTCGCGTGATTGTTGTTGCGATAGTGTTACACAAACGTTCTGTTATGTCGACCTCCATAATTTAGATTTTGCAACCCCTTTCTTCGATTCGTGTGAGAGCCATCACTAGCTGAAAATTTCTAGCGTTAGGGAGGACGGTTTCCACATCTCTGTCACAAGGTGATTTTAGTATCGGCATGCCTAGTAATATTGACATCACGTTGAGCTATCGCAGTTACAACCACAACCCACCTTTTGTCGACGAATTAATTAATCATCCGATTCCGGACAAGAAGACTTTAAGGTGCGGGTGGGGCGCCCGTTGTGACACCGCTGGCCTCGAACCCGGTTCTCCCTCTTTTTCCTTTCTTCCAATTTTTTTTCCACATCTCATCCCTCTCAAGGATTTTGGTATCGCCATGTGGTCTTACGCGTTCAGGTCGGACTCATACCCTCAAGTTCGTCTCCTGATTCGGCTGGTTTGCTGTCACATTTGTCACATTTTTGTCAATTGTGCCAAATCGGGATTTTGACGTGGTCAAGCATCCAACGCTGGCTTCGCCAACACCAAGGGCATCTAAAATAACCAAGGGGGTCCCATTAGCTTGACGCCCCATCTGGCGGTTGCTACGATGCCTCTCAGCATCAAAATCAGGTAAAGTGCCGACGCTACCCACCACACTCGTGAGGTCCACTGCAAGACTCAGAAGAGATCTCTGGTACAGGTACAGGTACCGACGGTCGAAGCCTGGCCACTAGAAAGAATCGCAGCCACGCCAAGAAGCGTGGAAACGTGTTGCTGCTGGACTCGACCGACCTCGCTGTCATTGGCCGCTATGACAGTTCGCCAACCAGCCCGTCCAGTTGGGCCGTGATGAAGCATCGAATAGCATTTCCACTACCACATTTCGATTGGTTGCATATCCGAGCCAATTGAAGTGACATGGATGCGTTGTCACCGTACTGCTGCGGAATGCCGTCGTAGCAGCAGCGCTGGGCGGGCTCCTTTGAAAATTTTCACGAGGAGCTAGAACCGAAGAATTGGATTTTTCTGAGATGGGTGTGTGGAGACAGCGAATCCCGCAGCACCCGTTTGTCGCAGGACAGTTCACCGGCATATGATAAGCAAGCCGGGCCATTGACGAGGCCGTCGATGGTTGGTCAGATTTTTTCCGCAGTCGAATTTATGGCTGGCCCGTTATATATACGAGGTTGGCCCTGGAATGGGAAGGCGAAGTTTAAAGGCACCCAGATGATGTCCAGCCAGCTTTTGTGTTGCGATATAAATCTCGACATCACGTTCAAAACTTCACCCATTGGGCCATCTTTTTGACTTTCAAAATTGACTGTCTACTTCAAAGTTGGCTATCTATTTGAAAGTTGAAGAGAATCCGGCAATATGTTTCTCTTTCGCGCAAAGCCGGCTGCTGCGGCTCCACCTACCCCAGCTCCCTCGAATCCGAGCACTCCGGCACCTTCGCCAGTGAAGCCCGTAATTTCAGCGAACAGCATATCTGTCACATTTTCGAGCACAGATTTCGCCATACTCAAGGGGACATTAGGGAGGATCGATGAGGGAACAAAATCCGACAAGGATCGCGCTGGTCCGCGAAAATTGAAGGGAAAGGATACCGACTATGAATACATGCAACACTTGGGACAGGGGAGCTACGGAAATGTATCGAAAGTCAGGAGAGCGAAGGACGGCAAGGTACGAAACGACGAACGACGAATTACCAAACTTTCAACCCGTACGTTCAATACTAATGGAGACTCGATACTCTAGGTGATGGCCTGCAAGACTATCGACTGCGCCCGAAACCCACAGCTCTACGACTTCACTTGCCGCGAAGTTGAAATCTGGGCGACCTTTAAGAGCGACAAGTTCATCGCAGAATTCGCACAAGACTACTCTTGGAGCCCGTCAACAAGGAGTATGCGGTTATACATGGAATACTATGAGGGCGGTGATTTACAGAAGGTTTTGGAGGCGTGCCGGGCGGAAGAAGTGGCGATACATCCTCTGATAGCAACATATTGGGCAACAGAGATTGCTCGAGGACTGAAGAGCTGCCACGATCGGGGTGTCGTCCATAAAGACCTGAAGCCATCGAATGGTGAGCCCAAACTTTCTTTACCGGATGATAGGGCGTAAACTAACAGACTTTCTCGTAGTGCTGCTCTCGATGCCATACGTCTACAACGACATGCTGTGGGCCGCAACCCTCGGCGAGAATTTGTCCGGTATGCTAACCTACCCCGTGGATGATACGGAAATTCCTTTCTAACATTACTGCCATGATCAGAAAACGAAAAGCAACTTGCCGCACAGTTTACACAGTGGCTGAAGACAAGAACTCCATGGTGCCACATCGCCGATTTTGGTGTTGGAAAGAATTCTAAGGGTGGGCTCACCAGCGACTCCCCAGTCGCTTTGTCCACCGAGAGCACCTATGTTCCACCTGTACGTTGAACCCCGAACCTACGAAACTTAAACTACGCCCGTACATGAATTCTAATTACTAGCTTTAGGAATGCATGGGAGCCTCAAAATCGAACTATACTTCCAAGTCGAATGTTTACAGTCTCGGTCGACTGCTCTACGCCATCTGCCAGTGCGATTTTCCCAACCTTCCCATCGATGCTCCCGCAGACGACCTCCAACCACTACCAGTCGAATACCCAGAACGGTTACGCAGTCTGATACCAAAATGCCTTAAGCATGAACCTTCGGAGCGACCGAGTTCATCTGAAGTCGTGTTGGAAACCATGGAAGCCCTGTGCGATTTCTTCTGCGATACCCAATACTTCAAATTGAAGACCAACATCGACAAGCATGTCAACCCAACACGGCCGATATCGAGAATGCGGACACTCTCCAGTGCGTCCACACTTGCCAACGTCTACACAGCGCTTAATAGCGTCCTCGAAGAACGGCCAACCTCCCCAGCTATTTCTTCTAACGCCGACCCCATCTCTAGGACGGCGACTCCCCCACAAGATAACCACCCCAGGCCGAGGTCCTCCCCGACATCTAACAAAGGCTCTCCAGTAGCCTCCAAGGGCAACCACGTCTCGCTCGCTATCATTCAGGAGGGTGGCGCAACCACCACAGTTGCACCTGCAGCTCCGATTGAGAAAACGCCCGAGGAACTTCGCGAT
The DNA here is from genome assembly GCA_036971555.1 of Drechslerella coelobrocha. Classification (NCBI taxonomy): domain Eukaryota; kingdom Fungi; phylum Ascomycota; class Orbiliomycetes; order Orbiliales; family Orbiliaceae; genus Drechslerella; species Drechslerella coelobrocha. The sequence goes on from JAJTUH010000003.1 coordinate 406,191, forward strand.
GATCTGACCAAAGCCTGGTACTCCCGCGATATCAACGCCATGGAGCGTGCCCTGATTGCTGGAGCTGACCCGAACGCTGTTGCACGATCCTGGCCCAAGATCGGACTGACAACTGAATACCCACTGCTCAACTGGACTATCAAAGACGGGTGGTCCAAAATGATGCGGTTGCTTGTCAGCCACGGCGCAACTTACAATGCCCCGATCGCTGAAATTGTTTCTGAGCTTTCCAAGCAGACGGAGATCAAGAGCTTCCAGAACCAGTACCACCCGATCTATCTCGCCGTTTTCATTGCCGACTTTGCCATTCTAGACTACTTCTTTGTCGACAAGGGATACGACGTCAACTCTCAACATTTGGAGCGTGGAGATACACCATTGCACATCGCGGTGATGAGGCAGGACCTCAGAGTCGTGAGATATCTTCTCCAGCACGGCGCCTCAACCGAGTTCCGAAACGAGTTTGGCGAGTCAGCAGTCCACCACGCCGCACGGTCTTGGGGAACAAAGGTCAACCCATGCCTAGAGTACCTGCTCGAGGTATTCCCAGATGGTGTCAACGAGGTTGACTCCGCAGGCAACACACCTCTGCATACTGCCGCGAGAGACGGGTGTCTCGAAGGCGTCAAGGTGTTGCTGAAGAAGGGTGCCAGGCTAGACGTGAGAAACTCGGAGGGCTCGACCCCAGTCATGCTCGCTGTCGGCAGAACCAACATTGCTAACGCACTCAACGAGACTGATTCGTCCATCTTGATCAAGGAGAAGGACGAATTCATGCCTGAGTTGAGCGTGGGTGTTATGCCTGCAGCTGGAATCGTCGCATAAGCGACCATCTACATTTTCTCTATTTCCTTTGTCTATCATTATTGCTATTTATTCCGCCCTATCATCTGACGTTTCTTTCCACGACATTGCGCGCTCAGATATTCACTTCTATACGCCTTACGGATTTTTATGACCTTTTCTTTCCTATGTTTATGCATTTTTCGTTTTCCTCGGTTGTTTTTTGTTTCCACTCTGTCTCCATTTTCTTCGCGCAAGGGATCACGGCGTTACGACAGATTGGACGACTTGATTTCATTATTATTGCATGGACTGGACATTCGATCGGACATTCATTTTTTTACAGGGGCGTTTTCGTTACTGGTTCAAGGGGGTTCCACATATCTACACTTATTTCATAATAGCATATACAGAGGCTGGGCATATATTTTTTCTAAACTAGCCCGCCATATTTACCGGTTGCAATGATATCTCATCGAGTTTTCGCTCAGCATCTCACTCGCATCATGACATTTTTCTCTTCTCTTTTTTTTTCTCCTTTTTCCCTCTGTAGAATTAAATTACTTCATATAATATCCTATTTTATTCCTTTGACTGCCGAAAGGAGAACATATATCCACTCAAGTGCTGTCATCTAAAAATTTAAGCATAACTTTCGAGATGAGCGCTCGTCCGACTGTCAGGGAAAGAGTCAGCGGAAGCCAACAGAAAACCCTTGCACGCGAGCTCACGCCGCCTCGGTACGTACCACACCGATGCCGGCCGGCCGGCTCGCATCGCCCGAATCGTCCACGACTGCACCATGCATGGATGTCTGTATGTAAGTAAGTAAGTACTTATGTATGCACAGCAGTTCACTCGGGCTACCACGTAATCTCGTGAGCTCGAGGGCCCGCCGGCCACATGTCAGCGGAGCTAGCTTTGCATTTGCATGAACTGGTTGGCTGAGACAAGGATTGGACCTTTCGGCATTACGCAAAAGATCGGTTTGTGGAAACTTTTCGGTTTAAGACGAAAAAAATTAAATTAAAAACAAAAAATTGGCCGACGGGCGAATTGCAAAATTGAGGGCCAGCTCACCGTACATGGTTGGTTTGTTATAAATAACCAGGGCCAGTCGGTTGTGTTGTCGACAGCTCGCACATGCGAGTCCCAGCAGGAAAGACTTGGTAGGTTTTCCAACCGCTGGCCGCCCGTCTTAATATATCTTGATATTAATATTCCCAGGCGCATCCTGATGAAATTTTCGGGGCCAATCCTCGTACCGACATTATGCGCTCGACGGTGCTTTAGATCTAGCGTTCGGTCGGTGCTATTCCTGTCGCATCGATGGCGCCGGTCGAGAATATGTACTCATTGGCCGACATTGAAACCGACCGAGCAAACCTGCATCAGCAATGTAAAATTTGCGTATGCCAGCGTCCTAATGGGGGTAATCCAAAGCGGATCGGGATCAAGTTTCCAAACTGTTCTTTGATATTAGTACATTAGAGATATCAATAGGTTCTCCAATTGGGAGAGTAGGTGCAGATTAACGACGCTACTGTGAGATACCATGGGACGCTATTGGTCGCCCGCTAGACTTTTAATGGGCGAAATGAATGTAACAGTATGTAAACCTATTGATTTGGTGCTTCAACTTGCCGTCGAAGACTAATAATCAATCGATTTAGCTTTGATTTATGCATGAAATGACGCGCAAGTCCGATGACGCCTTTCCCGTTTCAGAATCCAGGACCTCGAAAAAAAAGTATTCTTGTGGGTGAAATTCACAGGTGAGAATACCTTGGCATTCAGAAGATAAGGGATGGTGGTACGACAATGCAACACTAAAGCGGTCATCGACATTTCACGTTGACTCTGGACGGACAGCATGTCCAGTTATAACCTACCATGAAAAAAAACCATAGATAATCCACAGCAGCTGAATGTGCCGTGCGGGTATGCATATAGTTGAACTGAACAGTGCCCAAGTGTCTACCAGGTTGCACCGGTACTGTGGTTGTGATGCGCGTCCGGCTCTGTAATCCTTAGTATATCGATTATTAGTTATTATCCCTTGGGATATACTGAATTCTATTCTAGAATCAATATTGAGTAAATCACTGCGCCGTGCACTTCGTCTCTCCGAGCCGTGTCACTTCCGCATCCGCGTCCGCGTCACCAGAATAATCCATATTACTAGAGGCGCATGGGCGAACTAGAAAAGTCGAAGTAAACGCCTCAGGGGCCATAATTATCTGAGTAGTTAGAAACTTTACATAATTCTAACCTCGAAACTAGACACTCGAAGCATGCGCTACCGCTAGCCAGACGGTCCTGGTACTAGGCCACTGTTCCTAGCGTCGAGACTGCTAGCCAGACCGCAGTTGTGCCGATGCACACAAGCCAACACAAGTTGTTCCAAAATCCAACAAGGCTCCCACATACAATCAACGTTGAGCTGTCACATCCACCGTGAAAGTACGCCCAAACACCGGTGTAGGCTATGTTACCTTTGTATGATTGAATCTCTGATATCTTAGACATATAGAAAAAAACGTTATGGGTATAATAAGAAGCCTGCCGAGCTGAAAAAGATTTCTTGCTCCATCACTTCTACATTCTCTTTAATATCAAGTCCCCCTCCACGCTGAACTCTCAGATTTGGCCTTTCATTTCTACAATAGCGCTACTCAGGCGTTTATTTGCAAAGCTATCTGGTATTTTCCTACATAGCGCCTGGAATATCTACCCTTGCTGGGCGGTAAGATACCATGCCCACCCTTATAATTGCCCATTTAGTCGAAAGTTTATGATCTATCAGTTCAGTTTTGAGCTTTCATGGTTGAAATTGGTGCTGCCGCCGGCTTCAAGGTCTTTGGAACCCTGAACTCTTCGATTTTGGTTTCTCAGGATGTCTCGAATGCCGTCTGCTCGACATCACGCTAAATACGCTGATGCCAAACATACCGCTCCCGGTCAAGCGCCCGTTCCTCCCGTCTTTGGGAAAACGTTCAGGACTCCTCCAAAGCCCAAACGTACCTCTGATGGGAGACAGTCTGAGAATGGCTCTCCTTCTACTCCTCCTGAGCAGCTAACTAGTCCGCTTGTGCGATTCTCAACTACTAGTGCTTCTGAGCTCGTTGCCAGCCCCACTGGGCAGCTCGCGATCGCTGGGATAGTTCAGTCTGGAAGTTACATGATTCCTTGCTTCGAGTCTGAAAGGGCTTTATCCCCTCCACTGTTGCGGTTGCGCAGTCCAACTCGGCTGACATCCCGCTTGATGGCACCGAGTTCGTGGAATCTGGGTAATCGACATGGTTATGCCACTTACAGAGAGTCGCTTGATGCAAGTAGTGAACCGCACAATTCCAGACGACCACCTCGGAATCTTGAGGGTGTTGCGGGCAGAAAGCCTGCGGTTCCCAATATAGATATCTCGAGAAGTACTTCCAATATGTCAACGCCGTTTCGCAAATCCTACTTCTCAATCTATGAAGACAATGATGAAGACAAAGACCTAGAGCGACCAGGTTTTGCTCGGCCATCCAAGCGAGAACTCAGCAACCCAAGGACTGGACATACTGACTTGGCACTTCGCAACCTGCCCGTACTTAACCCTACACGTCCCATCTTGAACGATACCGAATACGCCGTTAAATTCTTCAAACCGACGAAACCAAAAGCTAAAGACGAGCTTTCCAAAGCCAGCATTCCCCTTACCATAAAGAAGGTTACTCAATCATTGCCTAATCTCACGCGAATCCCTATAAATCGTTCTTTCGATATATGTGAAGGTGGAACTCTAGTTTCAAAGCCCCCAGATAAGGGTGTGGTACCAAAGCAACTTGCTATTGGCCCGCTTGCCAGTACCCACCGTGTCTCTACAACGGGTAGTCACAGCGATAAGCAGCAGTCGCGTATTGCAACAGCCGCTACGATGTTTATGCCCACAGACACTGGGCTGGCTGTCACTCCTGAAAGTTATGACAATAGCAGAGAGCCCGAAACAAATAAACAACCAGACGCTAAAACTTGGAGACTTCAAGAACTTTCTGAAGACGACTGTTTCAATACGGAGATATACCCTAAGAAACGAAATCTCGCGAATATAGACCCGACAAAAATCATCAACCGATCCTTCTCACAGTTCCCGTCATCATTCAACCAACTCTACAAAAAGCTATTCATCCCCAATCACACCCTCGTAGAGGGTATTTCAAGCCTCCCTGCGTTCTTCCACAATTGGAAGCCAAAATCCATCTATGCAATGTTTGAGAACCATATCAGTGAGTACCAACCCTTGACTTACTTACATACCCCCCCATAACACGAGATACTATGCCTCTAACAACCCTTGCGATTCGCATGCTTTCCGTCCAGTGAGTTGCGACGATATTGATGACCCCTCTTGCCATATGCGCATCGGGCGAATGAGCACTTTCGTACCCATCGCCATGAAGTCTGGTGATACCGCTATTGCTGGGCTTGCGCCGCTCGAGCTCTTCCACTCTGAATGGAAGGGGACTCCAAATTCAGCGCCTTCCCCACCGCACCCCCCACTCATCGGGAAGGCTGCCTACGATATTCGTATCAACGGCCGGCTTACAGCCGATTGGACTTGTGACCGAAACATGGCAGCCCCTACCGGACGCATCCAAGGTAACGTTTATTTCTCCAGGTCCAACTAGCTCTCACTGCCGTTGCACAGAGTATAGTACTAATGTTGTGTCTATTTATCTCGCTTCAGGGACAGTGATTGGAGTCGCCGCCGGGGCCTGCATCCTCCGCGTTCAGCCTTGGTTTCTCAACAGTGACAAATTCAAAACGGGGTCGCGTGAGATCCCTGTCTTGGATGCTCCGGTCTCCAAATCATCCAAGGTCGTCATGTACGACCGCACGGCAGTGTATAATGAACATAGCCGTGAGTTGGAGCGGCGAAGGGAGTCGAGCTCCAAGCTCTCGGTCGCCGGCATTAGGGGCTCAGTGGGCGATAATTCCCGCGCCGCGAAGCGGGATGGCCCTGGCCGCGACCTGGGCCCCGTTTGTCCTCCGAGATTCTTGAGTGTCGCTACTCTCGGAGGCAGTCCGGAGCCTCGAGAGGAACCGGTGAGGGTGCGTGGCATTTTTGATGAGGTAGATGTGCTGGATAAGGTTAGTCACGGTCCAACGTGGTGACGTAGCGTAAAAGTGAATGCTAAATATGTCTGCCTATAGAATTTAGGGTAACTAAAGGCACAATTGACTACTTTATATTTTCTTTTTTTTTTTTGGTTCCCGAGAGACCTTCTAAATCTCATTTATGGGAGTTGTCCTTGATCTTAACTTATTTCAATGGATGCTCCTGGCTGCAGCCTTTTCTTTGTATTTCTCACGTACTTCTCTCTGCACCCACCAACATACCTCCAATTACCTTATCCACGAAACCACCGTCTTTTAGCACACCCTTCGAAGCGACTTACGAGATATCTCCACTCTGCATCCTGCATTCCCTAGCCATACTGTAACCTGCTTGCTGTTCTCACTCGTATCCACTTTGCAAATGTGTTGTCCGCACAGAAGCCAACATCAGCGGCCCAATCACAAGCTGCGGACTCCTACAAGGCCCCCACGTCCGCATGTCAAAATCAGGCAGCTCGCTCAAGACATCGGGTATTCATTGGGCCGCTTGAACGGCCGAAAGGCTGAGCAGCACGAAGACGAAGATGCAGCGCGAGAAAAGGACGGCTACTTCGGTAACAAGAAAGAGAACGAGGCTAGTTAACGGTAAGAGTCTTTGATCCTTCTTATGTCACTGCGGCGCCGTCTTTTTCATTATTCGATTCGATTTCGACACGCGAAAGTGCTTCTCCGCCGCCACATTAGCTCTTAGCTCACATCGCCGACTTCCGATGGAATAGCCCTTCGTCCCCCCATCCAACTGCACATCTGAAACGAGAAACCATCGGCCCCAGCGCTGCTCCTCGAGCGACCACGCCCGCGCCCTGACTCGCTCGCGCACGCTGATTCGGTGGCGTCTTCCAATACATCATCGCGTGTTCGCCTCCCAGTGGGGTGGTTTCGCCTTCACAACCCCGTGTTTTCTGGGCCGGCAATCTCGCGCAGAGGTGGAGAAAGATCCAGCTTGGTCCCGCATTTCGTTTGATGCGAGAGCCTGATTCGCGGAGGCGCGGTGAAGATTACTGACCCCGAATCTAGGTGGTTTATATATCCATGTACGTGCTTCTGCACTGCAAGATGAGCAGGCATATCGCCGATTCCCCAAACAAAACATGGACCAAAATGCTAATCTGAGCCGAGGGAGCGGATACGCAAAAGACCGAAAACCTCAGGTCTGGGCAAACGACGCAAACGTTGAGCGAAACGAAGGAGGTTCATTTGTAATCCAAGCCGCCTCGTTAACCTGGCCCAGCCTTCTGGAAACCGGCGCCGCACCTCAGTTAACTTTCCGACGCAGCAGTGCTGCATTTGCAGCTGATACCTACACCTTCCCGGTCGTGTTCTTGGTAGGTGTCGTTGGAACTTTCCTCTTTCGCACGATTCTATAACGTAAGATAAATCCTTTATTTGGACTGGTCATGCCTCCCATGCGACACTTCCCTTTGAATTTTTCTAAAGGTCGCCATCATCCGATCATTTTGGATCTCGACTATGTTTCGTTTTGCGCTTTACCAGTCGACCTGGTCTCTGCGGTCGCGCTAACCTGGTCGTCCGCCCTCTCAGATTTACCTTTTTCGTAATCGATAGCGCCTCGTCATAACCGCCATCTCGCAGAAACTAGCATCATCAGCTTCCTGCCTATTCCTGCCTGACCTGGACTAATACAGGCGGTTTCGCTGAAAGTATAATTTACTATGATTAGTCTATAGTTCCATTCTCGCAAGCGTTACCCTTTCACTGTTACCTAATAGCTACTATCGCATCCCCACAATATAGCGGTACCCCGCCCATCCGCAGCGGACCGTCGCGATGTCGAACGATTTTATAGAAGGTGGCTCGACCACGAAACGACGGCGACGAGAATCGCCTTCGGATTCGGATTCGCATAATTCTCCGCCCGCGCCGATATCCGCGACGCAGCCGAACCCGCCGTCGCAGCTGTCCGGCGCAACCTCCTTCAGAAGCGTCACGGCGTGCAACCGGTGTCGGCTACGGAAGAACCGCTGCGACCAGAGGATACCTGCCTGCACGCAGTGCGAGAAGGTCGGCGTTCAGTGTGTAGGATACGATCCGATTACCAAGAGAGAAATACCTCGGAGGTACGATTTGATGAGTTCCCTCTCTTGCACGTAGATGCGTCGCGTACATCCGAGTCTAATGGGCTCTCTGCCAAAACAGTTATGTGAGCTACTTAGAAGAGCGAGTGACGTACCTCGAAGGCCTCCTTACCACGAATAATCTTACATTCGATCCACCCACCTCCTTCTTCCCGCTTAATGGTAAAGTCGTGTCATCTCCCGGCGCGTCAAACGCCAACCCGCTATCACCGTCGTTATCCCGGAATGGACTCGAGAGCAACGAAGTGAACTCCCCAAGTTTCATTAAGCCTCCCACGCCGGTATCCGCGCATCACACCCCAGGCATTATCACCATAAACCCGGGTAACCGGCCCATAGACGATAATGCAGACCCCATCAAGAATGACCCTACTCTATCAGCTATATCGTCGATTCCCGTCCAGGGAACATCGGATCCCCGGTTTCTGGGATCTACATCCGGCATCTCCTTCGCGCGCCTTGTCTTCGAGGCCGTTAAATCTACTAACGGCAATGGTAACGGAAATGGGGCTGAAAATGGTGGCATCATGGGTGCATACGGCAACGGCAACTCGCGATATCACCGCCGCTCGTTTGCGCAACCGGGTGTATACAGCAATAGCAATCAGCCTAAGGATACAGACATGCGGGAGTCGTTCTTCGGGTTACAAGCGAAGCCGGCTATCCCCCCGGCGTCGTTCCCAAGCAAACCTCTCGCCGAGAAGTTAGTACAGCTCTACTTTGAGCACTCGAACCCGCAGATACCGATCCTGCATCGTGTTGAGTTTATGAAGTTCTTCTCAGCAGCGTATGATCTACGACCTGGTGAGGCGCGGAGCCCGCAGATGCTGTATCTACTCAATATGGTGTTTGCGATTGGTGCGGGGATATTCGTGGATAGAACGCCAGCGTCGAGCCCCGGGGCTGGAGAAGGGAGATATTCGGTAGAGCAACAGCCGGAGGCATATCATGCTGCTGCTGTTGTGCACCTTGAGGAGTTCCTGCGAGCTAGCTCGGGTGGACTGGAGGAGTTGCAGGCGGTACTTCTACTTGCGGCATACGCGATACTACGCCCCGTTAGCCCCGGCGTTTGGTATATTATCGGGGTAGCTATGAGGCATGCTGTCGATCTGGGGTTGTTTACAGAAGAGGTAGTTCCGAAGGGCGTTGGAGACGACGGGACGCGGGGCTGGAGAAGGGACCTGAGGAGAAGGCTGTTCTGGTGCACATATAGTTTAGACAGGCTAGTTAGTACTTGCGTCGGTCGACCGGTACAGATCGCCGACGAAGTTATCGGGATAGAGGTGGGTCAAATCATTCCAACACTAATTTTCAACGATGCACGGGCTAAGCTTTACGGATTTCTAGTTTCCAAGCTTCCTACCAGACGAATATATTACACCAACAGGAATCATACAACCCTCCTCGCCACCCCCAGCGACTTATAAGAGCATATCATATGCTTACTTCCAACTTAGACTACTACAGTCCGAGATACTACAAGTACACCACTACCAGCAAACGCATAACCACCCGAACAGCGCGCCGCAGCACGTCCATCCAACCGGCTTGAATCTCGTGACACCATTCCTAAAGAACACAAACCTCCTGGAATGGAGAAACGATGTGGATAACCGGTTGAAGGAGTGGTTTGAAGGCTGCCCGAAGAGCAAAGAAGTCACAGGATGTGCTTTCAGCTTGGAATTCTTAGAGCTGAACTACTGGCTTACTCTGATGATGTTGTATCGTCCGAGCCTATCGGTTCCTGATCTATTAGCGGAGAAGTTTGGCAGCATGGTTGACCCCAACGGCAAGATCAAGGTCGATGGGACCGACAAGCAGAGAGAGAAGGCAAGGGAGAAGGAAGAAGAGGAGCGAATATATGTTGTTGTAGCCGATGCAGGGATGAAGGTTCTGAGGTTGTACAGACAACTGCATCGGATGCGACAAGTGAACCACACATTTTTGGCTGTCCACCATTTATTCATGGCGGGTGAGTTTTTCCCGGATTTCTGACCTACGCATGTTATCGGTGCACTAACTCGAAATTTACGCAGGCATCTCGTTCTTATATGCGATCTGGCATTCACCAACCGTCCGCGCCAAGCTATCGATGGACGAAGTGGATTTTACAATTCTGGCTGCGACATCCGTTCTCGGTGATCTTTCAGACCGCTGCCCACCCGCAGAAGCATGTCGGGTGTCGTTCGAAAGAATGTCCCGCGTGACAGTCAACATGTGCTTATCTGGCACGGAACCCGCGAACCTCAATTTGAGTAAGGACGCCCCTAGCCCGCCGCCGAGCGAAATTAAGCCATATAAATCCAAACCGGATGAGGAGAAGCGGCCTACAGCAAAGCGGAAACGACCGACATTCGACAGCCACTTCCGCGAGTTATTCGCCGGGAACGACGAGCTGATAAGCCAGGGCACCGGCGCGGGAAAGGTACCCAAAAGCGGTTCTGGGATGAGATCTGGGAAGAATCAGCGGCTAGTAGATCGCGGTTTCCACGCAGTGATCAAGGAGAAGCCGATGGATGATAACTCCGGCGAGGGTGAAGATGAAGAAGACGAAGAGGTTAGAAGAGCTACTGCAGCTGCTGGTATGCTGGCGGCGAGTGGCTATTCCCCCACCCCGGGAAGCTATGGTGTCGGTGATGGAATGACACCAGGCGACGATGATTCGAGCATGATTTCGAGCACCAATTCATATCTTGCAGCTACGGGTGCTGGAGCGGGCTTACCAGCGGACCAACCTACGGATTCCACGATGGGTGGTGTGGATTCCGTCGACTGGATGACGGGTTACCAGGAGCTGAACGAACTAGGGATGGGGACTGGGTTTGGGGGACTGGACGGAGGTAGTGGGTGGGGTGGGCCATTTGATTTGAATATGAACATGGGCGGGTGGGGCGTTGGGGGCCTAGATGGAGGCTGGACTGCCGGGAACGGACAGATGGAGCTTTTTGACAGCTTTTTCTTTGGTGGGCCGGGGCTATAAAAGAAACGCGATCGATTTCATTTCAACCAAGAACTCTTCCTTTACTTTTCTGTTGGACCCTTTTTTTATTTATTTATTATTTCCGTGCGCTCAGGGGGTGCGGTCTTATCTTCAGACTTTAACGATATCATGGCGTTATGAACCGTTGTATATTTCTTACCATTTCGAGCGGAATCTCGGCATTTTGATGTATACGTAATGTACCTGAAAGTTAACTTAGTTACTTACCTCAATCTAACATTGCATACATATGGCATCGTATCTACTGCTTAAAATCCCCCCTGTCATGTCCCAGATTTTGAAGAGTCTTGGCGTCAGCACAGCGATAGATAGACATCGGTTTCCCAGTTTTAAGCGCCTAAGCGCAGATTGATTGGAGTCTAGATTACCACCACCGCAAGGCAGATATATTAGCCACTCGACTAGCGCGTCATCTTTGCATGTCAGCAAATTTTACCTTGGTGTAGTAGCAAAGTCAGACGCTCCACTGTTGTCAGCAATGATCGCATCTTACAATCTGCAGCATGGATCCGGTGATTGCCGACTTGGGCTAAATATTCCAGATCGTGATACATGATATATAACTTGCATGTTTGTCAATAAGGCTTGAGCCTCCATTGTCCTCTCCCAAAAATCGGTTTTAGAATACTTCGGTTTCTCCTAGCCTTATCTATAGTGTTAGCGACTCGCAATTCGCCTAATAATAATAATTATAATAATAATAATATCGTGAGAGCATAATGATGATTCTGCCACAACTACCAACACCAGACACCACAGATATCAATACGTCGCTAAAGTCCATATACAAACCCGCATACGAACTCGCCACAGACAACCCTGTCCAACCAGCTCCCGCTTCCTTCCCGTTCTTTCAACTACCCCGCGAACTCCGCGACGAAATATACAAATACATCGTTTGCTTCACTAACCCGCCGCCGCCAGAATCACGGCCGCCACCCTACACGTTGGGCTTACCGGATTACCAGCCGATTCCACGGCTAAACTTGTCTATATTCCGAGTGAGCAAGCAAGCTCATGAGGAGTCTACAAGAGTGTTTTACACGCGCAATGTATTCCCCGTGCGGATGCTGGTGGAGTCGCGGTTGGTTGGGGGTAAGACGTTTTTCGACGTATGGTACGATACGCCGTGGGAGAGTATGATATATACTATGCGAGAAGATAAGTACGTCGCTGGATGCATATATTCTATCCCATCATTATGATACATCTATAACATTTATAGCGTTGCGGTAAAAGAAGAAATGTTTTTTTGTTTTTTATTTACTTCGCTGTGGTGTAGACTGTATCCTGGTTAACTTTCAAGTCTAGCATGAGCTAATCCTATATTGTGACGCGAGTAGAATCGGCAGCTATGTCGGTACGGCCTGGTCGGCGGGTACCTACATCCCGGAAAGCGAGCTTCAACAATCACCGGCGCCGCGATACCGCTCCTTACTCCGACACATTCGCGTTGACGTTGTAGACATCCGCATCGACCCGTCTCGTCGCATCCAAGAACCGCTCAGCCAGATTGCCCGTGCCAAGATACGCAAGCTGCTCATGCCGCTGTCAGACCGTCTTGAGAAAATCCTAACCGACGCCGGCACTGCCGCAAAGCTAGACATCAACGTCTTCTCCATGCTCGCAGGCGACACAAGTTGGAATGAAAGCGAGAAAGACGGAACCAAGCTACCATATCTAGTACCCATTCTACAGGGTGAGGCAGGGATCGAAATCCCCGAAATTAGCGTGTCCGACCCCGGAGAAGGTAGCAACCGCCGGCTAACCGACACGGAAGCCGAGCATGCAGAACTCTACAAAGAACTAGTAGATACAATATCCCCGCTAACTCTCGGTCCATGGAACTACACACTACGAGTGCCAAGATCGTTGGCGACGCTATTCGGGGATACAACAGCAGTCACCCTACAGAACTGCAGGCAGAATACAAACGTCAACGAACACGAACGGAACTGCCTAAAGAATGTTCGGATCGCTACCGCGTGCTTCTGGGTCAAGCTGAGGGGACGACTACACGCCGTTGACGCGCACGAAGATGATTGTGGGTTGAGTTGCTTTTGTCTGTACGATTAGCCTGTCCATTGCCTTGATTCATATTTGCGAGAAGTACGTTAGATGTATTTTATTTTATTGGCGACATATAGGTTAACTTGTGGTTTTTTGGGGGGGGCGTTGTTTTATAGGCTGGGGATTTATGACCGCATACATCTTTACGTCACATCCGTCCTTACATTCCTTGCAATATATGTTCTCGGGCATTAGACGAGTCGTGTCACAGGACCATGTTAATTAGGTCCATTGGCTCACCTTGGTAACCACCACTCCCTGGGTCGACTTCTTCAGCGTTTTAGCAGACTAAGACTTCTCCATATCTATAAATGGGGTGCTACTAATAGATTGAACTTACCAATCGCCTCGCCTAAAGATTATAGTTAGAGCAATAATGAAGAATGTCAGTGTCAAAGCAGGAGATTCGGGAAAGGTGTAAAACTACCATTTCTATAGGATTAGTTGGAGTTTTTGCCAGTCACCGGCCCAGACTTTGACTATCGCTACTTTCCCTGTGCGCGCGAAGTAGAAGTCTGGTTTGCGAGTCAATACTCGCCCCCAAAAATGTAAAAAATTTAAATTCCATGTTTATAACCCGCTATAATAGATCTGTGGGCCACACATGAAAAGTGTTGAAGCTAGTAAAGCCTCCGATGAAAATGCAGCAAGTAAACTTTTCTTCGATCAAAGATTGTCGATCGCTCCTTCCAAACTCTCGGACAAGCACCGGACATCACGAAACTATCGCTCCTCAACGTGCTACGGATACGATTTGAATACCCACTTGCCACACTGTTCCCGCCAGCAGCAACTTGACACCAACCGGCTCCGGTAACTACATCTCCTTGGCTCTTCGGGCCAAAATTACAGCAACCAACAGCATCTATCGGTCCAAAGCGAACCCGAATGGTCTAGGCAATCATAGTTTACCCCGCCATGGGACAGACATATAGTGACCTTGAGTACAAACCAAAGAAAAACCCTCTACCGAGCGATACCTTCATTTTCTTAGGCTATACGTGCGGCCCAGAATATCGTGGGGCGCAGTATTTCTGGTTCAATCGAGAGGATCCGGATGGTTTTGCGAAGGAACTAAGAAGATGCGACATGGCAGGAAGTAAGGCTTTCAGTGCTGCTCTGACTTCCCTGAACTGATTTCATATCTTAGTTTCTTGGCCCCCCTGTTGCTAAAAACGTGCACCTCTTTAGTAGTCGTTGGTGAAGCAGGATTTCTAGCGACAGAACCTACGGAGGAAGAGAAGGCTGGACTCACTAGCCCAGTGCCGAAGGCTACACTATATCTAGTCGATGAAGATGAGATTATATCTTCTTCTATCGTTCCCGACGATCATCGGACCAACAATACGGCGATGTATCTGGCTGTTTATCCGGAGAGGTACAAAGGATATGCGCGGTACGTCGTTGGTGACGAGGAGCTGATATCTGGAAATTTCAAACGGCCAGAGAAGAGGGCTAGATGGCATTCTTTTGCAGATCGTGAACCAGGATCGAAATCTCATCAGGATTCACTGAATAGTCTCCGGCGTAGGAAGATGAAAGGAAAGCCAAAGCTTCCTTAAGAGTTAATTTACGTCTATACTAATAGAAGTGGTGCCTGCAAAAAGGCAAGCCCGGTTACAAGGCTGTGTACCAATATTGGTTCTCGCGCCGGTAGAAACTTCGGGTTTTAATAACGAGCAATCATTAGGCGCATAGCAACGAGGAGATTTACAGTTTGTATTTTAGCATGGGGTATATTGAAACTTGGGAGGAAGAGGTTCGAGTTTTTTCATTGCCAGTGTTGTAAAAGTGAGACTGAGTTCCGAACCGCCGGCTTTGCGGAATTCTGTAGCAAATGTACATCTGCTCAAGGCTAATTTATCCAGTTCGCACTTGGACTGATATCATAACACTTGGTTTCGAGAACGGCGTTTGAGTTTTCTAAACTAACCGATTTACCATACAGCTGTGTTTTTTCATTTTTGTTGTTCTGAGTGCAAAGTTTCGGCAAAAGTACATATCGACGGCTGCTGTAATAGTATATCTATATACCAATATTACTACCCGTTTTGGTGGTAGACGGCCGCTCTCAAGTTTGCAAAGCTAAATACGCTGGGCTGTTTACCGTGCTAGTGGGGCGTTCATCAGTAGTATCTACTTAAAATTGCTTGTGATACAGCTCTGGCGATGGTAATTCCAATGCAGGCGTTGCTACGATTTTAACGCCGACACGCGACTGCTTATTGGCACCATGGTGTACCAATGATGTAAGTCGTCGTGCTCTGCTGCACCCGCTAGTTGGTTCCGACCTAGTAGTCATTTAATTGCTGCAAGTGAACTAACCTCAGCACTCTTTTCATCCACAATATCCCCAACCTGCAATAGCCTGTTCTTCTCGTCTCTATAACTTTCCAACATCGACTAAGCGCGAAAATTCCTTTAGCTATTCCACAAGTCTACTACGAGTTCCCACAATATACTTGGGATGAACGGCCGCAGCAAATTTTGGAACATGGAACGCGTTCTAGAACCATTAATGTTCGATGTAACGATATTATTTGGAGAGAATGGATCGAAAATCATATTCCAGAGAAGTGGTCCATCTATCCTGGCGCTCGTTTCACCCCATACTGTTGTGAAGATTGCCATTACGGTGAGTATTGACGCCGATCTAGCTTTTGCTATCCTAATGCTCAACCGTTATATTGCCGAGTACGGCGATTCGTTTCACTAATGAAGGGCCTTCGGTATTAGCGTTTCAGCGAAGGAGGGCAAAAGAGTAGCTCGAGTACCATCAGTTTCATCGACTTTACTCACCCGGGGGGTCAGCGTGCACAACTCTTTACAATAGAGAATATGTTCACTGGCACTGGGACGTGTATAATCGATGTTAAGCCTTACACCAAAAAGGAAATAACTATGGCTAAAACCCTTTGCTTTTTGTGTTAACAAGGGTAGAGGCAACTACGGCTATGCAAAAGGGGGCTGTGACACCTCATTGGTATGCTATTGTGGCCTCAATTATACAAATCAAAAAGTCGCGGTCACTATCCTTTACCTTATTAACCCTTGTCTCGCAAGCCAAACTGGCACCCCGCCTGTCAACGGTGTTTGCAACGTAAGCAGTCTGGCTTACTAGAAAATTAATCCGAAGGATTAAAAGCAGATATCTATTCCTTGGTTGGTTGTTTTCTGCATTTTGAAGAAAAAACTAAAATAAACCGAAAATGGAGGGATTGAATCATGGCACGACAAAAGAGAGTAGAACAATCTCTAATCAATGTGATATTATGATGTCTGGCACAGGACTCAAAATAGCACGCAAGCCGCATCCAAAATTACGATTGCGAAAATATCGGATTATTTCCCATTCAGCCAGTGACCATGTTTCGACAAACTACCATCATGGCACCGCCTAGTCAATCTCTATGCAGGCAAGGGTGTATAATTTTCCCGAGGGAAAAGGCCGGGGGGAGTCTCTCTTGAAAGGATTGGAGTAAAGTCACAGTTCGAGGCGTATAGGTCTGGTCATTCTCGACAGAACATGCCGCCGGCCCACACCTCATCATTCAGTTTGCTTCGAACATCGAACGAGACAAAGCGGTGGATGTTTTCTGGGGCGTGTTGGCGACTCGAAGCTTCGAAGCTTAAGATGTACGTAAATAATAAGTCTGGATGTTAATTTCTTTCTTCAAGTGAGACTTCACCGCGGATGCCATAGTGGCTAAACCAGCTAAGCTTAAAAAGTACGATAGACGGTAGTATGGGGCCGTAAAGAGCAGTCGCATACCGGTTTGGTTCGCTTGGTGGTAGGTTAGGCTACTAGAGTATGGCACCTTAAGGTATCCTGAATAAATCATCGTCCCTATTCACGTTTCGTCCGTATTGCCCTTTCCATCGCAGCTTGAAGACGGTAAACGTCTCAGTCTCTATTGATTAGGTAAGCCAGCTATTCGTGTTGGGCATTTGAATACCTCTCTCATTGTAGATCTAGACGGCGAAACCGGAGCGACATGAACAATATATTTCTACATCACAAAATTATTGTTCAGTAATACTATCGATATTTTGGAGAAGTATAATCCACAAGGGTGGTATATCACGCACAACTTGCGAGATAACGGGAAAAAACATGGATCGGGCCGCATACTCAAATGACAATCAGGCATTTGGATACGCAAGTCCAACCCGCCTCAGGCTTACCCTCTCCTCGGTTAACGGTTACCGTGTTACCTAATGCAATCTCTCCAATTGCTACGGGGGTGATGCTTTGGGTCTGCGGCTTAGCGCTGCGTTAGAAGCACGCTAAATACCCGGTGTCGGTACCTGTACGCTGGATACTTAGCCTATTCGCTGAGTTCGATTCCTGAGTGGAAGCTGCACAGATAATTGGCTGCTCCGAAAGGTGTCGGAAAGCTTATCAAAATAACGCAAGGTGTCTGCAGGGTATATGGGGAATGCTTCATGGGTCTTTAAGCACCGGCACCTTCCGGTGGCTTTGTTTCTCGGTCCGCTATTGTGCGTTAGTGCGCACGTAGACCGACAGGCTGCTCAAGTTGTACAAATAACACAACACAATATTTATATTTTAGTTAACCAAGCTAAGAAGAATGAGAGGTATTGTCTTGGAGAAGGCACTAGCACCTGGACCTATTGTTGGTCTTACCTGGAGTTGGTATTAAGCTTGGTTTTCGCTCCTAATTACTAGGAACTTAAATAACCGAATGGCTGACCGTCAAGGAGGGATTACAATTTAAACGCATGGACAAGACTTGATACCAGCAAATTCTACTGCATGCTGGGGCCAAATTTGTCTCGTAAACCAGACTTCTTCCTAGCCAGCAAAAGCTGAACCGCCGGAGGTGTATAAAAACTCTATACAGCTACAAAGAAAAAGCTAGAAAAAAAAACTGGACAGACAGATAGACAAATAAGCGACCCTTTTTAGCAAGTGATAGCTCCTAATTTTGGGTACGGTGTGAGAGCGGAGTAAAGGCTTCGCCTTTACTTTGTGAGGCAAAATTGAGCTGTCGGCTTATAGCCTAGAGATAAGGTATCATAGCATAGTTGGGTTTAAGTGCTGCTTCGCAGCATCCTAGTAGAACTACACCACGTAGGCCCTTTAGCAACCGCTCACCAAGTTTTCTAGCTTGGTTCCCCCTGTGATATATGTAGTTAAACCTCGAGGTGCCTCGACTGGATTCAAGGATATGATATGCCTCGTTCAATGCACATATATATGGAAAATAGTCTTAATTAATTGAAAACGCTGTGGACGGAATTCCGGAACGACAGTAGCGATTGACAGCACTCCCCCTCGCCCGTCCTAGAGATGGTAGCCTACTATCGGGTTTATAAATATGGGCGAAATTCTTTCCTTAGGTCTCATGTAGCTTTGGCATTGCTTTAGCTCTGAAGCTGAGATATTCTGCATACCTCAAGAAGCGTAGAACCAACCGACTTGAAGTAAGATGCGCAGATTCCAATATGATTTTTTTCTTCTCTTACTATAGGCTAACAAAACGCTTGTTGTAGCAATGTTACTACCAAAGCTCCCACTCATAGCTGCAATGCTAGCCATTGCTTCTGCTATTCCTCCGCCAGCGGTCGAGGAACGCGATACCACTACGGACATTGTCAAAAAACATGCCGGTGAACTTGACAAGCGTGATCAAGGTGCATGTTGGATTCACTACTGGCACGGGGGTGGAGTTTGGCCCATCTGGTACTTCCGCCTCGATACATGGGGTGAATGGGATGATGACTGGGGCAGCGGACTGTTAGACAATATCCGTGGGAAATGCTATGCTTGGGATTACGTGTGGAACTGGGGATTTTCCTACGATCAGGGGCCTCCTCCCACTTGGGGACATGCTACGTTTGAAATATCTCCCGCCTTCGCCACAGCGACTTATCAATGCGTCGCTGATGCAGTCGCGGCCGCAAGCTGGAATTGGGGACCTGTGACCTGCCAGATTGACGCGGCTGGTTATAAATGGTGGTGATCGATACGTTAGATGGGTATAATAGCTGTATAACCAGTTAGCCTGTTCAATTATATATGTATACATAATAGACTAACTTATAAAATATTGGGTGGCGCCATTTGTCATGAGCTCGCCCTTAATAGAAAGACGCGCTCTTATGGGCAGCCACTGTCACAATTTTTAACCATCTATTCCACTAGATAATGGTATATTGTTCATTTGGTTTCACCTCTCTCCAACGAGGATATAAGACTCGTAGTCGTTAGTGCGTGGTGGGAAACGGTAGCCCTCAGGCGCTGAAGTGGGAAGGTTACACCAATTCGTAAATGGTATAGCGCTAAGCCCCACATTCCGCCTTCGTCTAGACCGTCGAAAATACCCGTGAATCCGAACGACGCTTGCCACACAGGCAACACATGTGCGCCGGTCGGCTGAGAGCTTATTTTAGTTCTTGGTTCCGTGGCTTCGAGAGTTACAAGTTACTATCAAGAAAACCAAAGGGCCATTGCTGAGTTATCAACCCGATTCGAAGGACAGAAGCACGTTTTCTCTCCCTCAATGGTGTCAACCTTGCGTTGGGGCCGGTGGTTTGCAAATTTGACCTTTTGCTGCGGGGCCTGGCTGCTTGGTGAAAGTTCGCAGCCTCCCGGGGTCGGCGTTTTGTTCCGGCACCAATTATCTTCAACCATTTGCGCACCTGTGGATGTTATCTAGCATCCTTGCTTAAGGAGAACATGCTTCCGCACACCTTCTTCCTCGCCTGATGGCTAATGTATGTTTCATCCCCGGTGTGCCAGTATATCAGTGCTGAGTATGCATAACGTTCAAAATGTGACATCCATGTAGGCTGTGTCTCCACTTGGCTTATTATTCGCTTTCGGTCCGAATCGCGAATCGAACCCCTATGCTCGGACACTCGAACTGGCGAGCTTCTGTTTCTGCGATTTTCAGCACAAGACCAAGACTTTACGACAAGCTTTTGACGGTGTGAGGGGCGGCCGCGGCAACAGAGCTGACGTTGGCCATTTATTTACTTTCAACCGATTCCGCCGTTCAAACCAAGATCGGGGTAAGCTCGAGCAGACTCATTAACCACAGACCTTCTATTAACTGCTACTGCACAGCGCAATAAAAGCCCTCAATTCGAAATCTGTTAGTTAAAATCCCGGGTGATATCAGTACCTTGGGTGGCCTTTCCAGCAGGGCCGGCTTGTTACCTCGCCAACATCGGCGGTGCTCTGGGGTTAGCCTCGCATAAGCATTTTCGGCATTTGGCTTGGCTTGGTGCCAGTGATCCTGTGCCGATTCCACTTCTAACACCCAGACGGCCTCCCGTTTGCCGAGAAATGCTGTGGATTAAGACAAGGCGATACGCGATGTACCCAAGTCCGTAATATTATGTGTTGCACAAAAGAATAACAAATACTATAAAGAGAGTAACACATGCTGCTAGAGGAAAGCCTTTGCTGCTGTAAATCTGAATTGCAGCCAAATGAGGGACTGTGGATTTTAACGACTTCCCGGGTTATGAAGAGGTATCCGAAAGCATGTATTGCAGTTCAAGGGGTAGGGTTTGAAGTAAAAAAGGTGAAATAGTGCCAGGGCGCCACCCATATTTGCCTCCAAGCCCATCTACTCCTACAACGCGTTATTAATGGCTTCCTCCGCGCTACAAACAAATAGCATCTGACCTAGATATTGAGTGTGTATAACGTATTTAGCTAAATCACTATGAAGATCGGTGCCCGCACAAGCACGAGTCCGGTTATGAGACTGCACCGTCTTCGCTAATTTTACTATCAACTTTCCATTCGTAATGGGCAACAGGTTGAACAACGTTGAATCGCGTTTTTGGATCCTTACCTATCTGGATCGTCCACGTAGGCGACTCGGCAGTGGCTGCGGCTGAGACAAGGCTGCCCGACTTTCTTGTTGCGCCATGATGTACAGCAGAGCCCTAGCTCAATGCGTATAAAGAGCAAAAGCTGTCGGCGACCTCCCAATTAAAGTTTCCACATCGCTAAACCCCGACTCCCAGGTTATAAGTACTTGACCATGCTAGTGTTCCTCATCGTTTTGTTAACTTTATGCTTTCCCCAAGGAGGGCTAACCGTTCCGGTCCTCGTGAGCCTGAAAGCAATCTACACCAGAAGCAGCGCGCTTGGCCAAAATGCAACACTCGCAACAAATTCTACGACCGCCTCTGTAGCTGGCAATGTACGCGATGAAATGGTCGGCTGGCGGTCTGGTCCCAGTTTTCGAGGGACGCTGGAGATCCTAATAAGCTGCACGACTACCCTCTCGCTCTGTGTATACACAGCTTTGCACCTAAATGTCCCTGCGCGGGACACGAAAACTTTATACAGAGTGCTGGAGAAGGCTGCTTGGGTCTTATTCGGCATTATCGCCCCAGAATTCGTCGTCTACATAGCTTGGCAACAGCGGACCGAAGCAAAAAAGTTAACGCGCTTGATGAAGAGGATAATTAATGATGAAGAACTACGAAAATTTCGTGAACGACATGTTTCCGATGAGTCGAAGGTGAGATATTTTTCTTCGCATACCGTAGAGGACGACGTCGACTAATGTTATCATATTAGAGTTCGCATTCTACATCGGTCGAGTGGACGGACGTTCATTCTTTCTTTGTTGATCAGGGCGGCTTCTGCTTCGACACAACGGAACATAAAGAGGTCTATATTCCTGATTCTCCACGTTTGACAATAACACCGACCGGGATGGTGCTACTCGCAGTTCTGGGATACGTTCCGCGATACAACAAGGAATTCATCTTGGACAAAAGCAAATCGGATGTGCTTGGAAAGACCTTGGTGTGTATTCAAGGCAGCTGGTTGATCGCTCAAACTATTGGCAGACTTGCTTCTGGGCTCCCGGTTACACCTCTCGAAGCCAATACCTTGGCGCACGTAGCCTGTGCTTTCCTTATATACTATTTCTGGTGGAATAAACCACAGAGCGTTGATGCGCCTATTCCTATTTCAGGCCCAAACAGCGCAGAGCTATCCGCATTTTTTTGGTCAGCCAGTAGCCTTAGCAGCAAGAATTTTGACTTCATTCATAAACAGATAAACGGGATATCGAGCGACGCTCATTTCAATTCTCCAGGGAGTGCTAAGGCCGGAGCCGAAGAGATAATGGAGTTGTTGGGCATACCACCGGACGATGAAGTTGGCAAAAAAGCTATTAGGTTTATCGTCAAAGAATTACCTAATACTTATTGGCTGACTGAACTTACGGCGTTCAGGCCAACCAGCATACCTGAGCAAGACGATCTCGCACTCGCTTTTCGTAACGAACCACGTAGGAAAGGGAGCAAATATGCAGACAGAGGATCCGAAGCCGCAACAAGCAACACGGAAAGCCAAGCGACAATACCTCGGAAGCATCTATTTCACTATCTAGCTCTAGTTTTCTCTAGCTCTAAGGTTAATAGCGGTGGCGTTCCTATACCAGCCAGTCTCAATCCAGATTTATTGAGAAACACGGAGAAGCCGGGACATTGCCCGAATGATCGACCGGAACACCAAGACAGAGCATTGATCGAATTTCGGAGACCTGGAACTGAACAGTCTGGCCAGACCGTCTGCTCATGCGATTCCTTTGCGCATCAAGGATTATATATTCGTGATTGGCTCAACTGTTCTATCTCTGCCGGCCTAGAGGCAACCGCGAGACGCAGATTGCTCGCAAAAGCAGCCGAACAACACGAGGCCCTCCTCATAGTATGGCTAGCGCTCGATCATTTTCAAGATTACCGGAGAGTTGAACTCGTATACATACAACGCAACAGAAATATTCTGGATAGAATGTGGTTGAAAAGTTGGGGACAGAATATCAACTATCCAGAAGAAGAGAGCCATATTTTCGGAAGCCATGCAAACTCAGATAATATCCAAAATGACATCGCAAAGTTGCATGTTCCGAAGAAAGGCCTAGCAATCGTACTGCTGTCGCTTCTAGCGCCTGTGCTTTACGGCATAGTACATGCTGCGCTCTGGAGACATAGATTCCCAACTAGAGTAGAAGAGCTCATGTGGAAAAGCTCCGCTATCTATTTAGCTGCTGGACCAATTGCAATGTTGGTCGTCGCGACTGCGTTAATGGTACCTGGTTTAGTACTTTATAATATACTTTCCTTCATCTGTGACAACGGAAATAAACGGATATCCGAGAAAACGGCGGTGAGAGTATTTTTGTCTCTTTTGGTCCCCATAGTTCCCCTAGTTGTTATCGCCACTTGTGCCTACATCTTTGCAAGGTTCTTTCTGTTCATCGAAGCGTATATCAGCCTTCGGTCATTACCTCCTGCATCATATCAAACTCCTCAATGGGCAGAACTCATCCCACATTTTTGAGAATCATGCTTCTTAGATTATTAAGAGTTTATCGAATCAAAGTAAGACCACACGCCACTGAATACTCCCGGAGTTCAATAAGGATATGATTAGAAACTGATATTTTTACCACAGCCATCTTGCCGGCTTAAATCGTCGGTATTCATGCCTTCGGATGCTTACTAATACTGGAGCTGCAATCCTGGGGCAGGCCTCGCAAGATGTAATTTGTCCAATCATATACACTAATGGGCTACATCACTAACTGGGGGCTGCCACTCGACCCTCTGTTGGCGAGTAAAAGTAGGGTATGACTAGAAATCTACGGAAGATATTTCCGGAAGTTAGTGTAATCGCGCACTAGCTATGGCTGAGCCCAGCAAAGCCTACCTAAAGAAATAATACCCCAGAGTTACTCCGAACCCTTAACCATGGAGTGGCCTTGTTTCGTGAACCAGACCTCGTTCGTTATTGGAGCCAAGACGAACGCCTGCGAATTTAGCTACATTTCAATACAGCCTTGCTGCATAACTTTAATAGGCCCAACCGATCCCATGAAACTCCCATAAATTCCAGCCTCACAACACAGCCCGTATAGATATCAATCCCTTCCACCAGTTCACTAGGTCTTGCGTCTCGCCGCTGTGGGCTATTTGTAAAGATCTAGTAACCTATCGATAGTAGATTTCTTCCTATCCTTTTGCCTCTATCAGGAATAGGAGCTGAATTTTTATGATCCCAAAGGAAAAATTAGAATATCACGGTTTGGCCTCATTGCGCTGTGCCGTTTGGAACCCAGAATAATGATTGCCTTGCACAAACACTACCTATGTAGCTATTCCGCCTATTGGTAGATGGTTTTGCTTCTACACAAATAACACAAGCAAGGCTGAACGAAGAGCGCGCTTGGCGGGTAACAGATGGACCTATTTGGACCACACAGGTTTCGACAGTCGATTATTGAATTCCAGTTAAGTGCGGGGTTTCAATGGACTTTACCTGTGATCCTTTGGACTACCAAAGCCCTTTCTTGATTTTAAAAGAGGTAGTCCCACCCTCTGATTGATAAGAATTTCTGCGAAACAACTATTCAGAACTTGAGATTACCGAGTCCCAGACACCTCTCAGACTGAGACCACAAGAAATCTGGCAATATCCCGGGAACAATGCCAGCACGCAAGGTCACCCTCATCACCCGTCCCATCCAGCATTCGAACTCCAAGTTCGAAAGAGGGAGAAGCCGTCCATCTGGGCAAAGTTCCACCTCGGGTAGCCGTTCTCGCCATCAGCAGCCCGGTGGTAACGGAGCCCCAAGATCTCACGGATCAGACAGGCTCAACCACTGGGCGTTGAGAGTAGGAGAGTACTCTCACGAGTTGCTTACGGACGATGACGGAGAGATAGAATACAACTTTACTGTATGGACTCAGGAGCAGGATGAAGAAATAGTGTCCAGATCGGTGGTCGGCGAGACCGAGATGGATGATGGGGAGATAGAAAGCTATGGTTCGTTGTAGAGTTCTTTCTTCATCACGATCAAATATGCTTCTACATAACCCGGATGTTGAAAACTAATTAATCACTACCAAATGCGCGATGGCGTATGTTATTCCGTCTACTAGGCGAACAAGTGATTGCGGAAATGCAAAAACAAGGCAAATATCATATAACGCGAAACAACTGCCAGGAGTTCACTCATAGGTTGGCAAGCAAAATACTTACCAACTACGATTCGAGCGCGATGACTGGCCGGGAATCGGTCAAAAGGACGATGTACAATGCAGTCGAGGATGTTGCGTTCAGCGTAGTAACGTCAGCCGTTGTGGGACCCGGTAGCGCAGCCGTAGTTTTCTTACCAAGAAAGACAAGGGAGGAGAGCTATGCCTGGAAAGGATGGCGGGATCTCACGCATTCCTTTAGAAAGGGCCATTTCGGTTATTAATATATCGGAAGAAATGGCTCGGTATCTCTTTTTCACTGTAAAAGAGAACGGTGGTTCCATATAACGTCAAGCCAAATGTCAACATATATATATCTATCTTGGCGGGGAATAGGTTTGCCACCTTGAAACTACCATATACATCGCCTGCAGACAGTCCATCTATACTATCAACTCAAGTAGCAATATTGCGAACAGTAGAGAGCGCCAACACGAGAATCTGCCCCGACATTAAGTCATGGCAGGTGAAAAGATTGGTGCCCGCACAAACACAAGTCTGGTTACGAGACTGGTAAGTCAAATGTATCATACAGGACTCGGTCAAATTTATATGAGCCCGGATTCAGACCACCCCCTGGCCCCATCTGGGCAGTCATCCAAGCGTCGAAAGCAATTCTGGCTGGATGAATTGGCGCTTGGGGGTTCAGCGGCCAATTCAGATCTCTCTTCGCTTCCAAGGCTACCAGAACATCACCAAGCCAAACCTGCATCTTTCCTTCAACGTCAATTAGAATACCTGCAACATAGTAATCGAATCTGAAACCCCATCCTGTACCAGGGGGTGCTGGCGAGTCCGCTAGACATGCCGAATTAGGTAGGGCGCGTGGTGGGAGATGCGCACCATATTCCTGGTCGTTATCGAATGCCTCACTAGATGTCGAATTAGTCAAATGGTAAAGTCAAAATAAAAAATGGTTGCGAGGGCTCATACAATTGACTTTTAATCCGTTGGAATACGGTCACAAATATGTTCGCGGGCCGTGAGCTATTCATATACTCAAAAACAATTTGAACCCGGGCGATATGTTGAATAAATTGTTCTATAGTCATTCCTTTTCCAGTTCGATCAGGATAAACACCTGCAGTTAAAATCTGGTATTTGATTCTGTTACTGCGTGCTTCTAAAACGAAAAAATCGGACAGATACCCTTGTCCCCGATACACATCATTATACCATGACATAGCTTGAACCATGTAAAATGTAAATGAGAGGGATTGATAGCGCGACCCTGCTATCTCGTTGTTATCGAAGAACATATCGAAGATACCGGGGCCATCTGCGTCTGCATTGCATGGAGCGCACCCGATCTTCTGCATGTGATCCAAGAACCCTTTCAGGAAATTATTTTCGAATATGTGCTCCTATCAGTTATCCTATTAATATGGGGTAAATGGGTGAGCCTATCTTCATGTAAACCTACAGTCGCATAAGCAGCAAGAGGAAGTGCTACACCTGGGGTTGCTGGCTGTTTCGCGTCGTAGGTCTGCACCTTCCAGAAGCACGGAGTGAAACCAGGGATCTGAAAAAATTCAACGTCGTAGTGAGGTGGAATGAGTTGCAGGCCGTTGTAAATTGTAATAATTTCTCCGTAGCTCGGATAATCTAGAGTATTATAGGTCGAGTCCGTACAGACGGTCAACGTGTATGGTTCTCCGGTTCTTCTTTTTTCGAGCCTTTTAGACTGCATCGGTTCTGATCGGGGCAGTAGCACTCCGGGATTGGCAGGACAGCCAAGGAGGCCGCATGGACAAGGTGTAAGAGTCTGTTCGGGTTGCGGAGGGTCTTCTGGT
This sequence comes from Drechslerella coelobrocha, assembly GCA_036971555.1. Classification (NCBI taxonomy): domain Eukaryota; kingdom Fungi; phylum Ascomycota; class Orbiliomycetes; order Orbiliales; family Orbiliaceae; genus Drechslerella; species Drechslerella coelobrocha. The sequence continues at coordinate 433,139 of JAJTUH010000003.1, forward strand.
TCCTCCGGAGTGTCTGGAGGGCCAGGGTCAGTAGGCTGTACTGGGCCGTAATGATCGATATCCTGGTGCCAGCGCAGAGGGTTGAAAAGATCAATCACTTCATTCCATTAGTCGCTACCGAAAAAGATCCTACGTAGTGGAGTGTTGCTAGAACTTACGATTCGCATTAATAACCTATGGGTTGGTTGCATGTCATGAATCAGCGGCCTCAAGCATCATATTTAGAAGTCAGGTTCGTAGTTAGGGTGCTGTTCACTTACAGCTATTATAGCAGTCACCACGATACCAGTGGTCGCCTGTATTGGCGTGTAGGCTACGATCTCACTGCCTGTTGCGATCATTACCTCGGCTAGAAGACGTTGACCGTTAGCCTTGACAGTAGGGAATATGATTGCAATTATTTGACGTACTATGCCTCTGGGCCGGAACTAACGCCTGCAGTTCAAATTCGTCCGGCGCTTGCTGTGAGCAAAGAGTACTGTCAGAAGAAAAGCACTTTCCCTGGAGGCGTGGTGCAGAAGTGTAATACCGGCCGATTTGGAAGGTACCTCGCAAGATACGGCGCGAGATTTCTCCACGCAACTTGTATCCTAGCTCTGAATCGTATGTTGATGGGAACTAAGTATGAGACCAGTTTATCAGTATACTGAAGAATGACCCGTACACTAATATTAGGCAACTTCTAAGCAAGCGGCTTTCGATTTTTCTCCTGATCAAAATGGTTAGCTCATAGGCGTACTTACGGCATTGAACACATGTTGTTCTCACCCGGGTCCAACTATCGGCGAGGCGGGTTGCCCACTCAGGCGGTATGAATCTCTTGTGCTTGTTGCCGCTTTGTTGGCCGCCTGCAGCCTCCGCATCCGCCAGTAGACTGGCATACTCGTTCAAACCGCTCTCCAGAGCGTCCTCACAGTACCATAGATCTTGCATCAGCAAAATCATGGCAGCTACGTCGATAAAATCGAAACCAATATTTTGGTAAAGTATGTTTTTCAGCCCACCGCCACATATCTCGCTGGACTTCCCTGCGCATACGGTGTTGCACTGTCCAAGGTCCACATCTTGCGCTGAACTCGCAAGTTCATCGCCCCAGTAACACGTATTTCCGCCTTGTACGGCTGCATATTTGTAGCTGAATGCCAACTCCAAACATTTGGCAACTGTCATGGAGTCGCTAACTTGAGTATTAGGGAGAGACCTGCTATTTGCATTGTCGGACTTGCAGCCTACCAGCGCCCAGTCACCGGATCCTTGGTTAACCTGTGGTAGTGTCGGGGGCACCGGTTCTTGGTAATCGGTGTTTAGGAAAAGGGACAACCGATTTCCACCACCGCACATTTGCGAATTATCCCCAGCGCATGGGGTATCGCAATCACTTGAGGCTGCTGGCGTCGACGATTGTTTTAATAGGTTGCCCCAGTAGCATTCGCCGTAATACTGTAACCCAACATATTTGAAGCCCGCGCCAAGCTGCAAGCACTTTTGGATAGTCATTGCGTCCCAATCCGTGCCACTATGATCCAGGCCTCTTGACTCTGGGCTATCCGTATAACAACCTTGCGATATGAATGCGCCTGTGTTCGGTAAACCGGGTGGCTGATACGAGGGGTTCTTGTCTTTTAAAGTAGCGATGTCAGCGGATGCATTTCTTTACGTTGTAAATTTGCAATAACCTCGGAAACTTACACAGCTGAATTCTATTACCGCCGCCACACAGCTCACTCGCTTTCCCTGGACAGGTCATATCGCAGCCGTTTGAATCCCCATGACTAGTACTAGCTAACGTGTTGCCGTACCAGCACTCTTGGCCGTATTGCACGCCAGCAAAGTTGAAACCGGCGGCCCTGGCCATACAACTCGCAATTGTCATGCCACTAGGGTCGTTGAACTGATTGCTCAGGACTCTTGCGTTCACATCGTCGGAATAGCAGCCGTAATAGTCGAACCCGCCAGTACCAGGGTTGATCGTCGGCGTCGCCGGTCCCGTTGTAGTCGTCCGGCTCGCGCTTGTGGTAGTAGTTGTGCCTAGAGGCGATACATTTACCGCCTTGCTAAGGCAGCCAATGGAACCCCCTCTATTCGCGACTAAGACGCCGAAGCCGCAATTATTATTGTTATAGGAGACGACCCCGCCACATCGGTTCGGGCACTGCAGTATTTTTTGGAAATGCGATCTGATGATCGATCCCTCCAGCCTTGGCGGTGGAGAGTGGTCATTACAAGTGTATGAAATCATAGCAAGAGCGCCGCTATTTTGAAAAGAAGAGAATACAACTGGCTCACTACCACCGCCGTAAAATAAACCGTCTTGGAATTTGGCAACAGCACTGATAACGGCGTTCTCATTGACCGAGCCGACATCACAACCATCGTCGACAGTGACGCATTGAGCGGTTTGTCCATTGGCACCAGAGTAGGTTGATGCTAACAGGCTGAGGAGCCCCAGGGAAACGCCCTTGATGGGCATCTTTGGGAAAGATTGAGGAATTCAAAGGTTGTTTGAGGAGAGCATACAAGCAGGACGAACAGAACTGGTATCTTTTTGACCCACCCGCAAACGTAAGTATCACTCAGAACTTATAACTTTCGAAAGTTCAGAGAGCTCCCAGCCGTACGAAGAACCTGACAATCTAAAGTAAGCCCACACTTTAGCTCGAGCGCTCGAGCTCCACCACGGGCTCTCTTCTGCCTTACATTGTCAGACGTGGCACGGAAGTTTAGACAGCTGCACGTCGGGAAGCCTAATTGCGTGCAGGTATGCACTTGCAGGGTAGTTGCTCTATTGTTCAACTCTCTGCCTCCAATTGAGCCTGCACGAGGTGCCTGCGTCTGCATTAAGCTAGTTCCCCATGACCCGAGATGCTAACATTGCTAGGGCTAGACGTCTTGTATGCACCCTGATTAATATATTACTTAGGCAAACTGACTGCCACCCGCTAGGAGAAGCTTAGTTGCTTCGGCCAGACGCGCGAGTAGCGCACTTGGCGCGCTTGGCGAGGCCAATTTGCCGGTTGGAAGCCTTCAAGATCACAACGAGAGATTTTCGGGCTTCTCCGGCGAATAGCTGACAAGTACCATGGGTATGAGATATCAGAGTGCGTGTTCACACCGTTTTAATTACGCTCGGTCTATTCCAACAAATTTACAATTCTATCGCTTTAGATTTAGATATCGGTGGTCATCGGTGGGGATTCTGATGGAGGTTCCAGCGCTCAACATTGTATTTTCAGGGCACTTCTATTTCAAAAGACGGATTACTATCCTTGTCCTGCAAGGCGGACAGCAGTTAGCGTGATATTGTAGGTCCCATTATTGCAGATGGAGGTCCGTGTACCTGCAGCAGGGATGGAGCTGCAGCATTTATCCGATTAAGCTTTTCCCTCAACGAAGCTTATGAAAATCCGAAACGACGTTCAAGCAGAGCTCTTCGATACCCTCTCCATCTGCTAAGAAAAATAGGCTTCGTCATGGTTATATTCAGGCCATTTCTGCGAGGAGAGTGTTCGCCACGGCTGCCGATAGCATTTTGTGTTGGCTACTTTTGGAGTTTTGATGATATTTCAAAAGTCCGAGAAAATGCTCCGCCAATTCATTTGCAAAGAAGTTACCTTCCAGGTTCTATTATCCCTCAGCTTCTTCACCTCCAGTACGCTCGCGTACCCGTTCCAAGATGGCTCCAAAGGCGCTTTACGATATAACAGATTGATGAAAAGAGGGCCGGAGCTTTGCCCAGCACTCTATCAAGACGGACTAGTACCGTTCTTTGGCTTTCCGCAATCGGTTTTTGTCGCTATCACGACAACAACGGCGGCGAGTAGCACATCAATCTCGCCAACGACGACAAGGACGACGACGGCGACAACGTAAGTTGATAGATAATTACACCTCTATGCATTTCACTGCACTGTATTAGCGTAGCTTTGAGTCTGACGTCTTTGGCGTAATAGAGGTACCACGGGTATCGGTTCTGTCAGTTCTACGACTACAGCCTCCACTATCGCAAGTTCAACTACAACAACCACAAACCCGCCTACCTCAGTCTCGACGACTACGGCATCCCCTACTACTACAGCTTCCACAACCCAAGTGTCCTCTGCTACAACCTCTACTACAACCCCCGCGACTACGGTACCGACGAGCAGCTCGAGTACAAGTTTGACCACAAGTAGTCCAACAACGACTGCAATAACTACGACCTCAGTTACTACTACAACTCCAATTACCACAACCGCGATAACTACAACTGCGATAACTACGACTGCAGTAACTACAACTGCAGTAACTACCACAACTACCACCACCACCACAGCCACAACTACACCATTCCAGGTGGTTTGTCCGAGCACATCACCGTCATGCGAGGCGAATGGTTGTTCCGGGTCCGTGGTTGGTAACGGTAATCCTACTTGCAAGTCGACGAATCTAGCAGGGTGTGCTTGTATCCCATCAAAAAACACACCAGGATATACCTGCAGAAACCAAGTCTGCGACCAGAATAATTGTGCCGGTAGTTTCAACGACAATGGCGCAAGCGCAACGTGTAAATATTACGGAGCCGAATGCTCTTGCACGCCCACTTCGGATATGTGTGGATTAACACAGAGCTGCGACGCAAGAGGATGCGCCGGGAAGTTCGGCTCCGATGGAATCGCAACTTGCAGGGGCAACTACGCTACCTGCCCCTGCAATCCTACGCAAGGTGTCGGCGGAACTTGTGGAGCTCAGCAGCCCTGTGACAATGATGGCTGCAACGGCGATTGGGATAGCAATGGCAAAGCTACTTGTCGAGGTAAATATGCGACTTGCCTTTGTACCGCTACGCAAGGTCAAAGCGGGACTTGTAAGAGCCGCGCGAGTTGCGACGGGAATAATTGCGACGGTAAATTTCCCGGTGATACTCCTTACCCACAGTGCACGAATTGGTGGGCTCCCTGTTATTGTAATCCTACGGACCATACGTGTGAGGATCCGAAGAGCTGTGATGCCAACGGATGCAATGGCCAATGGGACGGGAACTCGGGGGTTGCTAGGTGCACCGGAAATTATATCGGTTGCAAGTGTATTCCCACGCAGGGTGAAGATGGTACCTGCAAGGGCCGCGCAAGTTGCGATGGCGGTAATTGCGATGGCAAGTTCCTCGGTAATACCCCTATTCCGCAATGTACCAATTCCTGGGCTCCTTGTTATTGCAATCCGACAGATGACACCTGCGGGGATCCGAAGAGCTGTGATGACAACGGGTGCAACGGCCAATGGGATGGGAACTCGGGTATCGCCCGGTGTACGGGGAACTTTATCGGCTGCAAGTGCACCCCCACGCAGGGCCAAGGCGGTACCTGCAAGGATCGCGCGGGCTGCGACGACAATAATTGTGACGGCAAATTTCTCGGCAATACCCCTATTCCGCAATGTACTAATTCCTGGGCACCGTGTTATTGCAATCCGACGGATCATACTTGTGGTGACCCCAAAGATTGCGACCTTAATGGCTGTAACGGCTGGTGGGACGGAGACTCCGGTATCGCCCGGTGCACGGGAAACTACGCTGGCTGCAAATGTACTCCCAATTCGGTACGTTGTTTTATCACTCTCCATCAGGATATTTCCTCCGTTTTAACTAACCCGATAAACCGGATCAGAGAGTATGCGGCGCGAGAGCAAGCTGCTCTGGCGGCGGTTGTTCCGGACGCAGAGGCAGCGATGGTATCTGGCGCTGCACACAGAAATATGCACCCTGCGGCTGCTACTCTAACCAGTTCTGGGGTTACGTTCGTTCGCAGCCAGGGACAGCCGGTGTCTCACTGGAACTTTGGTCTAACGACAACGAATGCAGTAAGTAAAATATATCATCCAGATAAAACACCGTATGTTATCTCGTTGCGCGCTAATTTAAGCCTATAATTCAGCGAATATGCCGTGGGGTTGGGACGACGTCGTGAGCACAATCACGGTTCTCGCATGGACATATCGTTGCAATTTTTATGTGTGAGTTCTGGCTCCTAATTACGGTTTGGAACGTTTAGAGCTGACCAAATCCTGATATCTGCAGCGATCCAAATTGTACTGGCGCTAGCCTCTTCGGTAATTCGGAGAGAAACGTTGGTCCTGGTAGTTGGGACTTACAAGGGGCTAACTCTTTCTTCGACAACAAGATATCGTCTTACAAGTGTTGGCGAGATCCTTTAACGTATTGTGGAGACGTTCCATGCTAAGCATTTCATCGATGCGGCATCCCAGCCGAAAGACTTTTCTATGAGGATCGACTTGCTGTTACATATTATATAGTATACACTTAGTTTTATAGATAAAACACGAAATTCAGTGGCTCCGCCTGTTATGCATGAGCAGATTTCAAGAAAATGTATTGTATCTAACATATAAGTAGATATTATGAATATTTATACATAAGTTACTATCCAATTTCATGTCGCGAATTTTTCGGCAGTAGAGCCTCGATGGTTGCGAGATGCGGTTATGGGATAGACCCACTACCCAGTCTCTCCATCACTAGTTTCAAGAGATAATCGATTTCTTCCGATGTCTGATCTAAGGCGTCTCTGTGAGGAATTTTGGAAACTTGGAAAGAAGAGTCGATGCCAAGAAGTGAGGTGCCTTGCGCTGCAATGATATGGCGTTCCGCGCCGAGGAGGTTCTCAACCGTCCCGACGGACGCTGACGGCTTGCCCCCATAGCTGAACCGAAGTTCCTTTTTCACTACCTCCTTTGCCCCCTTTGTGTCAATGATGACAGCTCCCTCGGGGATAATAAGCTGGCTTCCTCGTGAAATCTTATCTTCAATCCAGTCGAATATTTGAACTGTAGCCTCTTGACCCCCATTCAGCCCCGATTTCACCTCAAAGACCCTCTTCAAAACCAACTTACCGCCCTCCTCAACGGCGATGATGCCATCTGTAAAGTTTACAGCGGTGGCAAGTTTGCCATTTTCGAAAAGGCTAATTTGGGCACCCGTGAACAAGCGGGCGCCAGGGAATTTCTTCAAAACCTTAAGCTGTATTGGGCGTGCAAATATTTCGCCAATGTTGCCTTTCAGGATGCTGAAGCGGCCCTGGCCAATCTGTGTACGAGCGGAATAACTGGCAATTGGGTCACTTGACTTGAGTTCCTTCAGCAGTTTGTTGAGTCGCGCCAACAACATTTCGCTCTCGGAAAATAAAGTGTCCAAGTGCGCTTTGATCAATTTGTCAGAGTACCCCTTGGGACGCACGATTTCCAGAAGATTATAGATGCGTTCCGAAGTCGCTTTCGAAATCACGCGGTAGTCTGGCCCGAGTAGCTTTACTAAGATGTCGCGATACTTGCCATATGTTTGAGCCAAAGCCCAATCCAAAGCCTTCGCTGTCTTTTTGCGCTGAGTGTAGTTCTGGAACCCTTCTTGCAGCTCAGGGTGAACAAATCCTTCACGGTCCGCGTTCAATAATGTTTCCAATCCTACGTATTCTCCATGAACACGGTTCATAACGGTGGAGAGGTTCCCGAGCATCTCCGCCGTTGGGTTACCGGCTTTGAGAGCGGTTGTTTCCATTGACTTGAGCAACGAGATTTCCCTCCCGCTAATGCTCGCTGCCTTGACTGCCGCAATCGTAGCATTCACGACCTTAGTTCGTCGGTTAAATAGCTTTAACAGGCGTGGACCGGCGAGCGTGGTGAGATTGATGATAAAGTTGAGCCCCATTACAAGCTTCGTGCTAGTTTCGATGTTGCGGTTGTAGCGATCCTTTGAAGTAAACACGCCGTAGAAAAACTCGGCCGTGTCAATGAGCGGACCGACGTAGGGGATGAAGCTGATACTTGCGTCAAATACTGCAAGCAACAACGTCTCTTCAGCGCTGGGTTCGCGGTCGAATTGGGTGATTTCTTTCCAAGGTGGGGTTGGGACCACTATATCGTATCCCTGGGCGGGAATCGAGTTTATATCGTTGACTTCGTATATCTTCCATGGTATGAGGTATTGGTTTCCTTCCCACCTGGTGGGACTTATCGTCACTTGGAGCGGTCCTCCCAAGAGCCTCACGTTGACGGAAGGCGTCTTTAAGATCTTGACGAGCGGTTTGTCAACCGAGCCGAGGACACCATCAGGGTCGAACTGGTAGCAAAAGCGGGCTGTTGCATCCTTAGAGTTACTAGGAGGTGTAGAACCCTGAGGCACATCTAGGCTTAAGACGAAGGTTGAATAGGGATGCGATATGACAACTCCGTCAGCTCGCCGGTCCAATCTAAAATAGTTTTCCGGATATTGGTTTGGCCGGAGTTGGATCCACGATGGAAAGACAATGGGCATAGGATTGACTTCCTCGGACCCGAGATACGTATTTGAAATAATGGGGAGTGCTATCGGTGGGATGACTTCCGGGTCTTGAACCCTGATGACTTCTAATAAAGTGTTATCACCACCGGGTTTGTCGCTATGGGGAAACTTTTCCAAAACAACAGAGACCCCGGGTGCCGCTACTATACGAATAGTAGCTTGCATCGGCGATCGGAGCTCAGCGCCAGGTTCCTCTCGATACTCGAACGCGGCTGGGAAACGTGTGTAGCCGGTAAGCTCTTGCTCGACGACAAGATTGACGATATTGTACTGGCCGCCATAAAGAAATCCCGCTCTTTGCTTGAGTTGAATCGCCCGTTTGCCAGAGATGGAAACCTCTTCGGAAAGAAAATTATTCCAAGTGATTACCGGAAGCGAATGCGTGCTTGGAGAAGCCATACTCTCTCCTGGAGTAATACACCTTCAAGTAGGCTCCGGTGGATATATCGCGTTAGCCAGCAATTGCGGCTTATTACAGGACTTGGAACCCAGTCGTTCAGGGAAGTATATTGACTAAAAACTTAGGTCTTACACAATAGTCCACCTACTGTCCCGTAAGATGTATGGCCCAGCTTAAAGGAGACGGAGGCTGCTATTAGAGTATCTGTTTTTGACGCCAACCAACCGCCGTCTAGAATTGACAACCCTCTCCGTCGAACGCGGGGTCGTATTTAACGTTGTCGCTGTGCTCCACGAGCTGTCGGATGTTCACCAAGACGGAATTCAGAGATGTAGCATGCCCAGCTAAAAGACGAGCGCCTTGGCACGCCAAGATGCCTTGGGGCCCTGACTCGAGCACCGATTAGGACTCCACCCCGCATCGAAATAGGTTGGACCCGCAGCATAAACCCACAGAGCCGACAATGGACGATCTATTCCGTTTCGTTAGCGTTCGCCCAGCGCAAAGTGCCGATGTCACCAAGACGGTATCCATTTCAGGAAAGACTCCCTTTCAGGAAAGGGCCCGCCGCAGGATTGGCCCCAACACGCCACCGGCGGAAAGATGGCAAATCGTCGAGGACGTCGCAAAACAGTCTGTGTCCATGATACAAATTGTCGACGACATCACTTCTCTGTCCCTGTATACAAAGTACCGGGATCTCCGGTCTCGTTTGGCGACACAGGACCCGCACCGAAACCTGGTATTCGTCGAATCTGCTATCAAGCAGGTCTTCGGAGCCGCTCCCTCAGATGTTGAAGCCGCGGACAATTTCCAAGAGGATCGCAAACGCGTCTGGGACAGCATTGTACTCATTTTTCTCCTACCCGAGTTACAGCGTGGTCCGTTTGGCGCGCTTATCGAGGTAGCACAAATCATGGATATCGTGCACCGGGCCGCCAAGCACGATCCGAACCTTAATAGCGCAGCCGGTATCGACTTTGCGCTCTCAGCCACCATCATACTTCCACCAGATCTCTTTCCTTCGGTGCCTGGGCGCTTGCGTCCCGTTGGCATCGCCGACTTACTGGTCGTGAAGCAGCATATCCAGCGTTATGAACTCGGCGAGATTGTGCAGATCGAAAATATCCTGCAGGGCGAAAAAAGGTCCAAGACCAACAAGCACACGCTTAGCAATGAGCGCACGCTTATCGTAGACACTTCAACCACAACTGAAAAGACGAGCGACCTCCAAAACAGCGAGCGGTTCTCACTCAAGCGCGAAGCCGAAAACGCCGTCAAGGAGGACATTAGCGCCAAGGCTGGAGTCTCGGCAACGTATAAATACGGGGACAGCCTCCAGATTAACGCGAATGTAAACACCGACTATTCCAATTCCAAGTCGGATTCTCGCAAAGTCTCTTCGGAGTACGCCAAGGAGGTTGTTTCGCGAGCGTCAACCAAGGTCACTGAGCAGATTCGCACCCAGGAAACCACTCGGATCATTGAAACTTTCGAGGAGGAGGAAGACCACACTTTCGACAATACCGGTAAAACCAAAAACGTCAGCGGCATCTATCAGTGGGTGAACAAGGTCTACAAGGCCCAAGTGTTCAACTATGGGAAACGACTGCTATTCGACATCATGGTGCCTGAGCCGGCAGCCCTTCTGATTGATGCAACTACCACCAAGTCAAAGACCCTGCTTCCTCCGGATCCACCACCGATTTTCACAGATCTGCCTTCAGACCTCTCTCTCGACGTAAATAACCCTCACTACTACGGGCGCTATCTCGCCATATACGACGTAGAGGAGGTAACGGCCCCGCCGACCGACAATATTAGCGTGGCAAAAACATTCGCCGTCGCAGGCGACGACACATCAACGAACAAGGGGGCCGAACTCACCATCCAAGACAACTACCGCGCCGTGAAAGTGCACGTAGGCGCAGCCTACAACTATAACAACAAAGACGAAAATGGTATGAACGTGTTTGTGGGAGACCAAAGTTTCCTGTGGGTGAAGCAGGCACCAACCGGCCCAACGGATGGCTCGTTCACCACCAAACCCGCAAAGTCAGTCGGGGTAGCCATCGAAACATGGGGGGTCCACGACTATGCAGTCGTAGTCCAGATTGACTGCGAGCCCCTCCCGAGTAGCCTGGAGCAGTGGCGGCTCGATACGCACTCCAAGATCCTGGCCGGCTGGCAAAAGAAGCTCCGCGACTACCAAGATGCCTTGGCTACACAGCAATACGCACAAGCGCAACCCGGACCACTGGGTAGTAATAACCCCGACGCCAACCGTGTCACCGAGCGTATGGAACTCAAGCGCTCCGCTATCGCCCTTCTGGCTGATAACAACCTCCTCGGCTTCAACGCTATAGACGAAGACCCCGCCCCACCCCCTGGTGTCCAGGGAGGACTTTTTCCACGACCCAACCCACAGGCTGCGAAGGAGGTCGGGGACTACGCCCGTTTCTTTGAGCAGGCCTTCGAATGGGAACAGATGACGTACGTCTTCTATCCATACTACTGGGCGCGCAAGTCGGTCTGGTACGACCACGTCTTGCGCACGAACGACGACCCGCTGTTCGGTGAGTTTCTACGCGCGGGTCAGGCGCGTGTCGTAGTACCCGCGCGTCCGTCGATGGAGCCGGCGCTGTGGTTCTTCCTCATGACGAACAAACCATGGATGGGCGGCGACCCGCCGCTGGTCGCGGATACGGATTATCTCCCGATCGCTGAAGAGATCAAGGAGGCGTCAGGGGCACCGGGGAAAGAGGAGCCGTATGGGACTTCTTGGGATATAGTGGTGCCGACGACGTTAGTCAAGTTGAGGAAGGGAAGTCAGATAGAGGATGTGGCTTGGAAGCTAACGCCGCCGTGGGATTGGACGCCACTGCCAGACGTGCAGGGATCAGGGGATGACTTTACGGGAGAAAGTGACGATAAATAAGTCTTTGAGGTTCTAGTGAACGGAGCTTGGTCATGGTATTGTGGCGCGCAATTCTGTGTTTTATACAATTATCTAATACCTTATGAAGCACCGACTTACCAATCGGATCTGTGGTCGGAAATACGGATACTGAGAAATCTTCTATAAGGTCATGCAAAAGTCTACTTGAAAAAAATAATCTATCACTTTTTTTAAATTTCTGGTCTCGGGAAACTCTATCGATAGAATGTGACGGTATATCCAAATAATTGGCTCCATGCAGTGACGTCTCCCAAGGTGCCACCTACAATGCTCGCAGCTCTCGTGAAACCGGGTAAGTTGCAGAGAGAGACACAGGGCCCGAGAGAACTGATAGCATTGAGCGGACTGTGCGGCAAGGCTGAAGGAAGTCGAAGTCTTGGTGGTGCTAAACCAGATTTGGTCCGAAACGCGGGCCGGGGATGTGCGGCACGGCTGCACTGAATCGAATCCGCCCAAAGCTCAAGGTGGGTCAATCCCTTTCATTGGGCGGAATAGACCCGGCTGGAGATGCCGCTTCCCTAAATAGACCTCTAATAATCTCTATCACCGCAGAGTTCAACCATTTTCACAGAGATCTTAAAGGAACCCTAGATAAAAGCGTGAGAATCTGACGCACGGACCGCACGGTGACTTTATACAAGAATACGCTCGGGTAAGCGTCTGCGGATGCCTTCTTGACGCTTCAACGGCACTAGCCCGATTTGGAAAAACTATATAACGTTATCCGTAAACTGCCTTTCACAAAATACGATGAAAGAAACAGTAAATTATTGCAGTGCGATTGCAGTATATTATTCAATGCCGTGTCAATCATACACACCCTCGTTGATGGCTTGAGACAAACGGCACCCTCGTCACGACTAGGGTTGAGTTAAATTGTCAAGTCGTCTTAGTTTTTAAGGGTTATATCTTAGTGATGCTTAGAGGTCCGTCGATTGCGGACTGCGTTTACCCAGCATGATATCATGAAGGTTGCGCTTGATATTTTATTTGAATTAATGAGCGGATGTGCGGGAAAACCCCCAAAACTGCGTAAATAACAGAACTGTGGTAACGAACGTAGAACAGGTAGAACAAATTTATGTTTAGCATTGATACACCATTATCTTTGCAAGATCCACCAATATCCCAGGCTACAATAAGGCCACTATCACTGCGAACAGAAAGGTAACTAATGGGAGCTCGCCGCAAAATCCAGGAAGGGCCTCGAACCGACTCAAACCCTCAGACACCCCAGATCTCCAAGCCGGAACAGTTATATTCGAATCCGTAGAATTCACAGTTGGCTCAGGAAACTCCTGGTCCGGGGACGCGCTGGAAGCTGGCGGTGGCCTTGACCTAGGGGGAGTCGTTCCTCCGGTTGGACTGAATTCAGATGACCCTGTCGGATCAGATCTCTTGGAAGTTGTAGGCTCCCGCTCTCCTGGCGTGGTGGGAGGAGTGGGAACCAGTCCTCTAGTCTCGGTCGCAGGTTTCTGTGGGGTTTCCCGCCTAAGGGCTTCAGCGGTAGCTCTTAGTTCTGCATTTGCCTCTGCCTCTGCTGTAGCGGAAGCCAATATAACACGACTCATGCTATGACGCTCGCTCGTCAGCGACGTAGTTGTTCGGGCGTCGATATAGGTCCAGTATGTGTACCAATACGTCCATGTTACGGTGCTTGTATAAGTTTGGTAAATAGCGCGGCTTGAGGTGGCCTGCGGCCTCTGCGGTGAATTGTAGCCCTTCATAACGTAGATGGAATCCTCATTGGTGCAGGAATTGTCACTGCAGCATCTTGGATAACCATGATCATTGTAACAAGTATACCCGTTAGAGCAGTAGGTCCCTTTGATCACGTAAAAAGGGGTTAGCACTACTGATCACGGATTTATAGGCAAGATTTTGACATTTATTACCTGGAAATGTATCTCCGCAACAATCATTCCCCACATCAAGGCACTTTCTGGAGCAGCATACAGTGGCCCCTAGGCAGTAACCTACCACAACATCATAAACGTTAGCAATCAGTACCCGTAATCGTTTAGTATTCTCTTGTACTCACTTCCATCTGGACAACAATGTGCGTCCTCGGGGATGCAAGCAGTATCGACTGTCCCACAATAGTAACATATGGTTAGGGGATTAGGTGACCTCGCAAAAAGGTACCTCGGTGAGTATCCTATAGAATTTGGCCTTCGAGCGACAGCGGCGAATCCCGCCAACTGCGGACCATGCGATGGTACAATTTTCAGCACTCCCTCCGCTTGTTCTGTGCAGAGGCTCAGACGAAGCAAAGCTAGGAATGCAGTGCACAAGATGAATGGAAATGCCATGATGATGATGAGGGAGATACAACAAAAGACCCAGTTTCTTGCGGGATAATCTTTGAAGAAAGAAGGAGACTAGGGATGAAGTATATGTTATAGGCAGTTTTAGTTAGGGTAGAATAGTTATAAACGATCCTGATGCCTACTAGAAGGTGATGAGACCTGTCAATAACAAGAGCGGAACAACCAGTTTATATAGTCATAAAGCCAGACGAGGCCCAGGTACGAACGGCGATATACTTCTCCCAAGCCTTGATATTTAACTAAGAAAGTAGTCTTGGGAAACTTGGTAAAGTCCAAGCGTCTCCAGACCCTCTTCCAGGGCGTGATATTGAGCATCATATCGTATGATGAAGTCGGAAAAAAAGGTACTCAAGTAATATATGGGGGTGTTGAATGACCGAAGACTTTGTATCCGGATAACTACTACAAGTTCAAACGACCCGTCCAGGGTAGAGCCTGGTCACACAAGCCGCATTCTTGGGCCGCCGAGTTTACTCCAGGGCCCCTGCGTAAACTCAAACGGAGCCAGCGAGCTACCTACGAGGCTGGCTCTTTTTTGTTAGGTAATCAAGCATGTAGAAGAACGAGGCGGCGCCAGGACTAGACCCTATGAATTAATACTCTCAACAATCATGGACTCTGTTCCGATGACCTGCTGGAGCGTTCCGTATACCTAAAATGTTGAGATGCTTCTATAGGCTTGTAAAGTTTAGTATTGATCTTGCTCGCCAATCACAGCGCCCTAAAAAGCGGCCACTACATTCCACGGGAAACCTCCTTGCCTAAGCACATGCATACACAGCCTCCTTATGCTGCACAGCCTCTTATGCGTCTACTTCAAGCGTTTCTAGAATGATTGAACTGGGAACAATGTCCTCCTTCGGATTGTGAGACATCTCCTATTGTTGATTGTTGTGTTAGTTGAGCGGGGTATGCACCTGGGGCCCCCTCTGGCGCGACAGCATTCTAGTTATGACCCTTCACTCTTCAGGTGAATCCCCACGAACCAATAATCCTATCTGACAACCTGGGGCCACTGTTGTTTGTTGCTTCCTTTTTACTATCCTTGCGACCTTCTGCTAGTCAGCCAACCACCGGACCGTGTGGTTTGTTTCGTTATCAAGTGGGGTCACCGCCAGGTCATCGTCCTAAAGGAAGCAAACCGAAAACGAATGAGGGCTGGTCGATCCCCACTGGACGGCAACATCCCCGAGACTAACTCACGCCCCCTCAGTAGCATATCTGTGAGGAGCTACGGGATCGAATCGAGACTAAGTCAGAGCGGTAAAGGTGTTACAATGCCTTCAATACCAAAACCCGGCGTGGATACTTTGAAGAAGGGCCTGGTAAATATTATATTCGCAGATTCGCCAGGTACATATGAAGACAAAGAAAACTAGTACCACGAGATGAAGGTATGTGTTAACAATAAGAGATAGAAGTGGTCGCGATACTTGGCTGACTTTACCAAAGTACTTTGCCGGCCGGACAATAAGTGAAGTTCAATTGAACACGCTTTACGGCGCTGCCCCGGTTGAGGTACAGGAAAGAGTGATAGAGCATTTCAAAAGTATGGGGGGCGGAAAGTTTAAGGGATGCTACGAACGAGCGAAATGGCTCCCAGAGTGGATGTTGCGTGCACGTACAATATCCAATCAAAGATCTAATAGGAACGAGGCAGAGCATCCGAAGGCGGGTGACTCGCCCAACCCCAAATCAGATACTGAGCCATTTGAAGGGGGAGAGAGTAGTGCTCAGGCAGGTGACCCTGGCACGGACGACCGAATAATCGATGCTCAACTCGGGAGCACCATACGACTACCTGTAATACATAACAGCACAAAAGGTCAGACGACTGGTACCCAAATTTAGCAGTACCCAACGGTTGCCTGCAATACGCGATGTATTCCTGAGCTTCGGCGCTGAAGCCTCGATCGCTCCGTACATCGGATACCAAGCAAATTAGATCGATTCCACCGCGTTTATTGGATACACCTAGCTAGGCATTTGAAACAGCAGTCTGTCTCCCTTCAACTCGTATGTGGTACACCAGCGTTGGGGCATTGAGGCATCGAGGCGTTGAGCGTTGGAAATACGATGTGGTTTATGCTGGGGCCCCCGAAAGTCGACTTCTGTGCATTCTTGTCCTCGCGCGAACCATCCTTGTAGTCGGGTGTAGGTCGATGACCCACCTCCAGCTAAGCCAGTACGCATACGCTCATAGGTTGAATTCATCTGCAGTACTTGTGGGCATTCTTTGGCGGGCATGAATGATTCTATTTTCCGTTACAAGCGAAGTTTGTGATGTTTCCATAAGTTTATAAATCTCACCCGCCAATTCAAATATTTTAAGAATAGTCACTATATTTCATAGAGAGCGTTTATTGATAAATATATAGCCTTTTATACTGCACAGCTCTCCATATGTTGAATTTATGTATTTCTAGAATGTTTGAACTGGGGGCAATATATTTGTTTATATAGTAAGGTGTTTCTTATTGTTATATTTGTTGTACAAATTACTGGAATTTTTGGTATAATACGTCTAAAAAACCGGTTTAGTATGACAACATTCTAGTCATAGCGCTATACACTGCATCGCCGTCTTTATCTGAACTAAATATGGATATACCTGGTACTATAATCCAATTTACGAAATGGATAAAAGTCGGGCTTGGGATATGGAGCGTGGGATCAAATACCACGTCAGTGCTTACGGTTATGTAATTATCTCTCTGTAGAAGATTGGATCCAGGCTCGAATCAATCATCCCATATTACAACCTGCCGCTGGTATTTCCCTCAAGACCGCGCTATCAGGTTGATTATGTAAAAGGATTTTTCATAATCAATGTGTGGCACTGAGATTTCGAAAATGTCAAGTACCAAATGTAAGACTATTGTGAGTAGTGGTTGCAGGTATTATCGTCAGAATTTCGCGAATTTTTGACTATTGTTGGTCTTCGGGCTCGATTTAGTCTTAGCCCAGGCTATCAATGCACTAAAAGGTTTACGAGAAAATTCCGCCGTTCATGTGAAAACTAGAGACTTGGAATTTTCATTTTTAGCCTTTACGGCTGGTGAAACGAAATGAAAAGAAAAGAATAAAAAGAAAAATAACAACAACAGGAAAATAAAGCAAAACGCAAAACAAAGAAGAAACCAAGGAAAAGAAATATATTGAAGCACACGACCAGGCTGCATAATGGTAACAAAGTAGGGCGGTGGTCCATGGTAATAATAAGTATTACCATGGAGACTGCAACGACGGTGGCAACAAGAAGGGCAATGAATACGATGTCGGTGGCTGTGGTGGTGGCGACAGTAACAGTGACGGTGATGGTGGCGTGGCGGTCATGGCGATGGTGATGGGGATGGCGAAGCGGTCGATGACGACGATGATGATGGCGATGATGACGAGGATGGGAACGGAGATAGGAACGGAGAGGGAGACGTTGAGGCTTGGGTAGATGGCGGTGAGACACCCAAGGAGACCTTGTGAAAGGTCCCCTCGGGCACCGCGAGCTTGAAAAGAAGCTCACCTGGCGCTCTACCTTCGTATACGAGGGTAAGGGCCGCCAACAGCGCTCCCATCACTACCATGCCAACCCTGACCTGCCTCAGGTCAACGGGCTGGCCAGGCTGCGGTAGGAGATAATGCAACCACGTAAAAACCAGCACCGCGGCTACCAGTACAAAGTAAAAGGCGCGAGAGGCACTCGGGGTTAGGCTCCCAAATACGTATTCTCCTCCAATCGCTTGGTCCCAGCATGTCACTATGGCAAACGCTTGCCCCACCAAGCATGGCACGTAAACGCCCAGCACCCGCCAATCTATTCGAGTTACAAATGGTCATGTTAGCTTCGCGCTATCGTTCTTTCACAAAAACTAATAATTAAGCTTCACTTACAAGGCCATTCTCTGGGCGTTTCCCCCATTGCGGCTCGAGCTGTCGCTCCTAATGCCGCCGCTGCCCCGACGACTGTCCGCCTAGCCAGTAATGAGAAGAAGATCGCGCCCGACGCTGCTGCTGCCGCCACCACCCAGGGTATCGCCGTTGCGGACAGGGTATCCAACCATGCCCGGACCACCACACCCGCGAAAAACGCCGCCATCCCTGCTATCCCTGCCACTACCGCCACCACATCCCACATCTTGGCTGCTGTGGTCCTCGGCGTGGTAAAGTCCGCGGTCTCTGTGCCATCTGCGCCATTCCCGTTGGAAAGATCTTGGGAAGGGCGACTTGGGGGGAATGGGCGTTGCTCGTGGAAGTTTGCAGAGATAGGAGGGCTAAAGGAAAAAGGCTGCGCTCCGGTGCCGTCTGGGAGGGGAATTCTGCGGCGTATTCCTTTGGGTTTAGGTCGGCCAGAAGTCGGCCCCGGCGCCAGAGAGCCTCCGTCCTCGTAGATTCTGCTGGGTGTGGACATCTTGCAAACTTGCTAGTATCAAATATGTTGGCGGAGAATTGATGGTTGTTGCTTGAGATGCAGTGGTTGATGTGGGAAGCTCCGTGCGCCGGTGTTATACCGCCCGAATAACACCCACCCTATCATTGACATGCTCTAATTACGACTTATGGCTATGGGCTTATCTGACAACGGCACGTCCAAAATAACTATCATCGAAGAGGGATAAACCGGCCCGCTATGCCCACCGACGTCTTCTTTCGAATCCCTTGATGTTGTTTGGCTTCAAACGCCTCGCGTGCCAGCAGGTGTCCAATTCGCAGCACCACGATGAAACCAAGAGCCACGTGCACATCATCGAAGACGCGTACACTACCGACCCAAATAGATACTCATCGGGAAGCAGTCAGATAGCAGCGTGGATGCATCTCTCTCTCATGCATGCGTTGCTTTCGTTGGATTTTTAAGGTTCATTGTTCGCCAAGTTTAGCTTTTGACTCACAGGATTTGATTACTATTCGCCGGTACGTATACTGCCAATCGACCGATCATTGCACCAGCCATTCATCAAGACTTTGCCCTCATTTGATTAGCTACAGGTACGATGGAGGAACGTAACGCGAACAGGGGGCATAAGAATTGCATTTAGACGCTAGCTAGCTCGTTCGTATCGTAAAGCACCATCTCAGCTTGCTTTTCTCATTTCTCCCACAGCGCACTACAGTTGCGCTTCACATACCGGTCAATTCTCTGGGTAGTAGTGGGCGCAATGCCAACATTATTGGTCCTGATACTACCAATCCCCCCGCGAACGTCGCTAAGACTAAGAGGGTACGTGCGATCACATCATCCAATTCTAACCCCCCCATCGTCGTTGTTTCTAACCTTGCGGATAGGCGGTCCGGCATCACTGATACTGCTGCGTGCGCTGAAAACCCGGCTGCCCACCCTCCTGGTACCCCCACCGCGAAAACCGTTATCACTATCGCCACTACGCCGCCGAAATTAATCGTACTGAGTGTCGAACTAGTCTGACCTATGGCTTGTAGATTGTCCCCGTCAGGAATATCTGGAAGGAGCGGTCTCGGAGGAAGTGACCGTAGTTTGAGGGAGTTTGGAGAGTGAAAAGGATCAAGCGGAAAGGGCTGCAGCCTGGGCATATTCGTAACGGGAGAATCACGGGGTAGTCTTCTAGATTCATCAGGGTATAGAAACGCCATCGGTGGCGATTTCCGGTCGCCTGTGCCCGTAGATGCCCACATTTCGTAGGATGAAGGGGGCTAGCTGAATTTAGGATTTTTCTGGTGTAGAACGTGCCTGGAGGATTTCTGTCGTGACTATTCAAAGGTGAGAGAAGTCATTAGTTATATGCTACCGTTCAGGGAATCTAACGACCGCAGATTTGATTGTTTAGAGCGAACGGATATCGATGGCTTTCGAGAGGAGCCGACAGAGTTTGATTATGTAACAAGCTTTTAGGGCTGCTGCAACCAGAGTTATATTTACCCTGCTGTATATCTTCTATTTCGCTAAAAATATACTTTCCAAAAACGCACTTACGTCAACGTGCATAGATTATCGACTAACTTTCAGCGACTTCTCATCTCAAAGCCCTTAATAGTCAACTCTCGATCTGACCGATACTTAAGTGCTGAGTGTTATTTTTGTTGCATTTGAACATTGGCCGCACACTTTGCACTGCTGTCCAGCTGTCGGGGGTAGATACAACAGCAACGGTCACCGATCTAATTTTGTCTATTTAAGTTCTGCTACCCCATCGTTGTTCTTCTGGGCTCCAACAACGAACGAGATCTGGTTCACGAGCCAGGTCCCACTAGCAGAGACAAGTTAGCCAAGATCTCTTTGCACCTCACAGAGACCAAAATTCTTCCCACTGATTAGTCATCTTGAAATCTACAAGCAGCAAACATGCCCACGAACAGAGCTCGACACCAGGCATGCGTTTGTCAGAACATCTCGAGGGTAATACCAAAAGAAATCTATATGGACCCCGGATATCCCGACAAATGGGGCTTCTACATCTTCGACTGGGACTGCGGCCTCTCAGCGTCGACCACGATAATGGGGGCACCAAAGTCATGGCCATACACCTACCAAGTAATAGGTTATCCAGCCGAGCACCCAGGTACCCAAACCCAGTAGCTACTACTAACTAACCAGATTTCGACTAATCTTCTTCTCATTCTCGAGCCAGACCCCGGTCAAAGATACATCGACCACCCAGAATGCTGGATATACGGCGCCGCCTTCCACGTCGTTCTAACACTAGTAATGGATACATGTCTCTACTACAATACCGTCTCTAGAGATTTACTCTACACTTACTATTTAGCCTACGTAGCCTTTACCACAGTTATCTTCAGGGAGCCCGTGCCGGCGTGGGCGAAGCTTAGGGTGTTTGCACAGATCCTTGTGTATGCCACCGCGTTTTCGCTACCGATCGTTTGTTGGCACTTTTATTACTATCATCAGTATTCGACACTTTTATCGATATTCAAGCCGATGCCGTGATTTTTGGCATGGGAGTGTTTAGCTTGCGCAATCCTCACCTGTATGTCCGCTACACCGAAAATATATATGGAATATGCGTGCGTAATATAAATTGAATATTCATAGCCTCGAGTACTCGGTGGCCTCGAGTCGACCTAACCGGCAGATACACGCCGCGGATACCATAAAACAGCAAAAATAATAGCTATAACATATCATTTCGTAATAGTTGTAATAATGAAATAAAGGTGACATTAGGACCGTCGTAAACTTCGTGGAAAAATTAAGCGTAATTAATAATGTCCACTGTCCTACCCCAATATCCATGCGCGGTGCGTTCCGCTGTGTCTAAGTTCGAGCGAAGCCGCCGCCCACGTCGCGTCGGGTATTCGTGGCCCTCGTTGTCGCTGCTGGCTCCAGCAGATGACGACATCTGATGAGAATGGAAACGATTTTGCTAGTATTGAATCTGTTAAGGGTGTTTAATGGCGAACGATTGAAGATGTGGTACAATGACAGTTCCCTTGAGAGCTAGAGAGGCAGTAGTAATCATATAGGGGGCTCCGTGCGCCGGCGTTATACTACCAACATCGTACCTAACGTGACGCGGAAATTAATAAAAGACTCCTTCATACCTATCTTATTGTTTGCATACCTTAAATGCGTCTTATGGCTGTGGATGCACTCGAAAACGGTGGGTCAAACAAAAAGCTGTACATGCCCAGAGAGGATAAACCCGGTTGCTGTCGCTGTCGCCAATTTCTCAGTTCAAATCTCTTGGTGTTTGGCCCCAAGAGCTATATGGGCCAGCGGGTGCTCATTTGATGGTATAAACTAGCAGCAGATGTTTTACATTTGGGATAAAATTTTTCTCCAGCTATCATCGAATACCGTAAATTAGCGGTTAATGTTTAAACACCTTGTAACGTATCAATCTTTTTACCATTGTCTGATAACGTGGTGGCGATGACGACGACTTTTTATACTTATCAAGATGATTCTTACCACCGACTTGGGTGGCCAAGGTAATAGCTGAGGAAATTGTCTAGCTTAACCCGTTTTTCCAGGCCGCTGACTAGCTAGCCGGAGCAAAATTTCATATCGTAGATAAGACCGACGGACCGACGGACCGAATAGCACAACTATGTGATAAGGATGGGAGAATGCTTTATAGAATAAATGTTATACCATGTTATGGCATTAGTGGGAGCATTGAGAAGCCATCTAATGGATTTTCTTAGTATTTGAGATATCTAAGCAGATTCAAACCTATATAAAAAGCCTATTATACATATTTGAAGTCCAAGTCGGTTGGAAATTTCCTCTCAACAATTGGCCTCACTTGATATATGTCAATGATAATAGAAATGATTTCTCCTGTTTACGTCCTCACAAGCACTGCGAGTAATAATCATTGGAGAACTTGCAAGTCCCTTGAGTACAGCAAGTCTGCCCAGACCATCCAATTCCGCCGCACTGCCCGTATAAAGCAGCACAGCTTGATGCACTCGTTGTAGAAGTAGACCTTGTCGTAGTAACAACAGCTGACCCAGTCGTAGTCCTAGTGGTTGTGGCTGTCGTAGTCCCAGTGGTTGTGGTGGTAGGATTATTGCTGCTACCGCTACTAAATTGCCACCAATTAAAATTAAACAAAGATCCACTACCGCCTGTGAAGCGGAAGAACAGATCCTGAGTGCCCGTGGCTCCACTGATAGCGCACGTAACTGTCGTCCATGTCTGCCAACCGCCAGTTCCAGGTACACTACAAGTGCCAACAAGCGTACCACTCGTACTTCCCAAACGCACTTCTATATTGCCACCGCTAGCGCCAGAAGCAACGCGGACGGAAAGGGATTTAGCCCCAGAGCCGAAAGCCACGCCCTTAACTTTGATGTAGTCACCATTGTCAATGTAGGCAACATCGACACCACCCTCACTGCATGTTTCGGTTTTCAACCCGGAAGAGAAGGCTATAGTTTCGGCTTCTTGGCGGGCATAAGGGTCCAGAGTGCCGAGTTGTGGTGGACCAGCTGAGGTTTGCGCAATACTGGGAATGGAGCCATCGGAATTGTATACAAATCTTTCGACGCAAACGGAGCGCGTATAGCCGCTGCCACCGGGGAGGGCACCGTTGTGGTAGAAGAAGTACGAGTTGTCCTTATAGTCAATTATTCCAGGGTGGTTTGTGAAACTCTTGCCGCCGGCGGGCATGATCACGCCCTTGTAGGTCCATGGGCCTGTGGGGCTGGTGCCAATGGAGTAGCGGATATCCTCGGAGCAGCAGTTGGCAGCATATATCATGTAGTACTTGCCGCTGCGTTTATAAGCCCACGGGCCTTCTTCGAATGTTGTAGGACGCTGTGCGTTGCCGGAACGGGTGCCAAAGCCGGCGGTTGTGAGGCTGATCTTGGTTGGGCTGCCGCTGTATGATATCATATCAGAGTTTAGCTTGACGTACCAGAGGTCAGGGTTGCCCCAATACAACCAAGCCTGGCCGTCATCGTCGATAAAAACTGTAGGATCAATCTGATTATTTTCTACTAGCGGTTTCCCTAGGGCATCTTTATACGGTCCTGTGATGTTGTCGCTTACTGCTACACCGACTGCCATGGAACCAGTGCTGTGGCGTACCGGGGCGTAGTAATAGAACTTGTTGTTCCGAGCGATAACCTGCCCAGCCCAGGCATTGGCGTTGGCCCAACTGAAAGTCGCCAAATCCATGACCGTGCCATGGTCCTGCCAGTTCGCCATATCAGCCGTCGAGAAAAGATGCCAGTTTTTCATGGTATACGTGGTTGAGCCATCTTCGTCGTGGCCAGTGAAGAGGTAGACGCGGTTATTGTAAATCAACGGTGCCGGGTCTGCCGTGTAGATAGTTTGGACTATGGGGTTATCCGCCCTGGCAATATGGACTCCGTTCGGTACCGCACCCATGAGCAACAACAACAACGATTGGGACACGGCCCAGCACTTGGAAACTTTCATGATGAATTTGTAGGCTTATCCTGTGAGATTTCTAGAGATGTGAAAGATTGTTTGCTCGTCTGAGTGGAAGCTCCAAGCTTAAGTAGTAAGGGATTTCAGCTGTGACATTTTTGAGTCGGTGCACTCTTACGGGATATACCGCAGTATATTTTATGCCCCTCAACAAGGGTAGAATAAACCAAATTTGACTCTAAAGTGTAATAACAATAGGCCCCCAGCGAGTGGCCTTCCTACTATATCGTGGAGATTCTTATTTATTTGTGTTGGTCTGGCTCAACTACACTACTGATTGCGGGGTTACTTGCAATGCTAACTTATAACCGAAGTTATAAAAGACTACCTGGATAATATTATTCTCCCGGTTATAGCCCTCAGTCCCTTGGTACGGAACGCCGGGTAACTCGATCGAAACCATGGATATATAGCTGAGGTAATTAATCAATCAATTAATTAATATGTTTGTTGAGGTTTGTTGGCGGGTGAAGAAGAAGGGATGTGGAGACGAGCCCTGCGGACCATTTAGGCTCAAAGCGGACCTGCCACAAAATACGTTTTATTGCCACTTACTCAATGGAGCATTGCCGAAAACGAAACCCGAGATTCGAGATCTAGTGGAAATGGAAATAACGGTCCCTCACGAAGTCAGCAAGTTAAATTAATCATGCTAGCGTACGCAAGAGTATCAATGATTGTGATTTCAGTTTCCGTAAGGCCTGCTGATGTTGCTATTGGCATCAAGCTGGCAAGTTAGACTTACTGGAAACACGAATTTAATTACCAGATATTGCGAATCCAAATTGAAATCCGATTAAAAATACGGCGACTTCTACAGGGATATAAGCGAGTCAGCAACCTGCCGCGGTTCGGTTTATAATTTACGATTTAAACCGCCCCGTGTCATTCTCTAGCTTTCGCCTAGCCCCGCGGGTTTTCGCTCGATTGCTTTCTTAGTTATATTTCGAATACATATGGATAGGACGATCGATCCCGGATGATCCATAGATACGGATCCGGCAACCGTTGATAGTCTGCATGTAATATGTCTAAAGACTCGTGGAACGTATTCCCGTCGGACCGAAACCACCGAAATCTTGCCTAATAAGTAGGGTAAAACTTATAAACACCTCTTTAGGATAACGTTAACCTTAGAGGAGTTTTTCTCAACCAACTGCCATCCAATTTTAGGGACCATCGCAAGAAAATACAGGCGATAGTATTATGATGATTATAATAATTGGTCGACGCTGTGTATATATCTTTTATACATTCGAGATCGTGTATCTTTTGATCACTTTTGACGGCCTTGCTAGCTAGCCCATCCATACCGAAAAGATCAATATCTTTTTTTTTTTGGCTTTTCTCGTTTCCTCCACAGTGTATATGGAACATATGTGTGTAACATAAATTAAATCTTCGTGTTCTCCGGCGGTAGGCAGTAAACGTCTAGCCTAACGTCGACCTAGCCGGTAGATGCACGTCGCGAATGTAAGCCGAGAATGCTATAAGTATAACGCGGCAAAAAGTAACAGTTATGACATATCGTTTCGTAACAGTCGTGATGATGAAATAAAAGCAACATTCGCACCGTCCTAACTTCCTTCGCGGAAAAAGCAAACGCAACTAAGAATGCCCTCTGTCCTACCCAACCTCAAATATCCCTGCCCATGCACCTAACCCAATACGCCTAACCGCATACATAAAAACCACACACCCAACGAATCCCTACCCTCTCTCACACCTGTCTCGAAAACCAGACGCCGCAGCATCTCCTCACCTAACCCTCAACCCGCCCATCGCCGCCGCCAACTCTCCAAGTACAACCTCCCTCGTCTTCCTCCTCAACCCAGCCTTCTCCACCTCCCTCAACCCAACAACAGCAGCCAACCACCCAAAACTCCTCCCATCGACTCCATCCTCCCTCGCCGTAAACGACTCCATCAGACACGCCACCGCCCTCTCCAACCCAAACCCGTCGTGTCCACCGCTCACTTTTGCATTATCCTCATTCTCATCGCCGGTCCCCTGCCGCATCCGACTCGTGATATGTTGAATCAGCCGGTTGACTTCGCCGCGGAGCGTCTCCGATGATTCCCGCTGATATCGAGAGACGCGGTGCGATTCCGTCCCTATAATGCAGCCGATAAACACTTCCACTTCCTCCAGCGGCGCATTACGGCGCGGCGCATACGTCGTGCTGAGATCTTGAATGTTATTCTCATAACTACACCCAGCATCAGTAATGCATCCCCCATATACAACATTAACATATACTCCCGCGCCTACGAAGAAACGTGTAAACAAATGGGGGTAACCACACACCTAACCCTCAAATGCTTCGCAAAGTCCAACCACGGTAAAATATCGTTCGTCCGCGGCACCAACCGCAGCAAGTAATCCCTCACTTTTTTCAACAGATGATGCGGTCCATGCGCCTCATACCGCCTAGCCGTACTCTCCCACGCTGTCACAAACTTGAACTCATCGATCTCTCGGTATAGACACCCCAACGCCTTATGCGAAGGATAGTACAGCCACTGTCGTTCCGGCGTGAACGGGTCATCCGCGTCCGCTGCTGCTGCCGCCGCGACGCTACTGGGTATAGGCGCAGCTATAGCCGACGCTCTAACGTGCTGCGGCGCGTATTGGTCGTCTTCGTCGTCGTCATCGGAGTCCGACTGCTCGTCCGAAGCGCGGGTAAGGCTTACCCTACCGGAGTGTAAACGCACGCGGGGGCTAGGGGCGAGAAAGTCAGGTCGGACGGCTGTCGACTTTGGCAACTCGCTCATATCGACTGGTATCCCCGTCTTGGGGAAATCGACGGCCGCGGAGGCCATTTTCGCGCATCGCAGGCATTCGGTGCTGAATACACCGTCGGGTTTTTGGTCCGCGTGGACCATGTGCGCGATGGATATTACCCCTACGCGGTCGTTTCGCATGAAGTCTAGGAAGAATTTAGCAATATCTGCCTGCGTGACTGGTCTGTCCAGCTCCGGCGCCTTGACGGTGTCGTAGTCGGCGGGCATGGCGGGGATGGTGGGCATGATACGGTTGTCCCACCACACGTGGTAGAGATCACCGTCAAGGTCGCCGCCGGATAGCATGTTGGGAAGATCCCGCGGGCCTTGCTGCGAGAATACAACGCAGTTGGTGAGTTCTCGAAGCGGTGAATTGAAGGGTACCTCTATCGCCGTTACGACCTGCACATCTCCTGGGTGCAGCGCGGGTGACCTTGCGATAGCGATCCGCCCAACGTGAGCCCAACGTTCCTCGCCTTCTCTTTTTATCGGGCAGTAGATTTCGCCTTCGCGTAGATAGCCGGTCTCATCCAGCACGCCCATGAGCGTGAAGCCGTTCCGGATGGGGATACGCGCGCGGTACTTGAGGTCCTGCAACGTGTTGAGCATGGAGAATTCGACCACTTGCCGCAGAAACTTGTCTTCCTGGTAGTTGTAACCGAGTTCGTGCAGCTGGCGAAGCAAGAAGGGGATATCAGCAGGCCGACAGCGGTCCTGGGATTGTAAAAAGTACGCCGCAAAGTCAGCGGAGAGCGTCATCCGTTGCAACTCTGCTAGAACTTCGCTCTGCAGCGCCAAAAAGACATCCGTGGGGACACCCCGGTCTTCGAGAATCTTGATCAGATGGCGGTTGAGGTACAGCGGCAGCGGCTTGACGACGCTCAAGCAGATCTCAAAAGTGGCATGACCGCTCGCATCAAACTTGACCATCGACTCGCGGATTCTAATCTCACGATCGGGCAGACGACTGTCCAGCGATACGACGCCCTTGGCTCCTGTGGCGCGTTCAAATCAGCCATGTCGCACAGTAACCCTGATACCATTAAAGGAACCGGAAACTCACCGCTAAATCGAATCTGAAATATCGTCGGCCTCACTCTCGTCAAATCAAACCCGCCTTTCTTCCAAATACTCTCCAGTAACTTGCGCGATATCGTCCCACACCCGTCGCTAAACGTGTACGTCTTTCCACCAGTCATTCGCTGCACATCCTGCTGTCGGACGATCATACTAGGCTTGATTTTAATATTCGCCACAGTATCCGTAAAAGCCTGTCCGATCCTCGCAGCACACTTCCCCGGAATACGAATGTTCCCAAAGTCGCCCAGGTCTTTTATGATAGACCCCACGCTAACATTATCCCAGTGCCCACTAGGCCGAGGAAGAATAAACGGTGCCATAAACCACGCCGCATGCGTCCGCAACGAAGACTGCGAAAAGCCCAAGAAATTAAACGTCCGCCCACCGATACGTAACTCACGGCTATCTGGTAAGAAGAACGGTAGGAATCTATGCTCATGTATAGTCTTGCTGTCCACCCCGCGCTCGAACCGCAGCTCCCCACCATCTTCATCCACCAGCAGCACGCGGATAAAATAGTCCATGTTATCAGAGTACTTGCGCAACACCCGGTTCTGTGGTTCCAACGATGGTCCCATAGGGTATATCCCCGCCGGGGTGATGCACACACGGTGGATGAGCACCTGGTTTTCCTTCCGGTAGAGCTTCATCTGCAGCATGTAGGAGGTGCTATCCTGGCGGCGTTCGAGCGTGGATGCAAAGTCCTCCAAGATACTCTGGGTAAGCCACTCGCGTGGGTTGTCAGAGTGCAACTGAGGCTGCCATTCTTCCACCCAAAATTTGAGAACTGCGGCGGTGACTTCCTCTCCGTGTTGGGCGATTGACAGGCGGACGACGGTGAGTAGCTCCTTAACGCGGTGTGGGAGGAGGATGCCGTTGAACGCGAAGGCTTGCAGCTGGAAGGCGACGCCGAAGGGTAAGCGACGGAGCTGGTCGTTGAGGGTGGCCATGGAGTGTTCGAAATCGTAAAGCGGCTGTTGGTAGAAGACCTTTGCTTCGGTGACTTCGCTGAAGCCGGTGATGGCGCCGATGGTGGCGATGCGGATGGCATCGTGGGCGTCGCGCAGGCGGAAGCGGTAGACGAAGCAATAAGGCGCGATCTTGCGGTGGTTGTCGTCGAGGAAAGGTACTCGAGATTTGAACACGCGGGGTTTGTGGGGGTTGCGTTCGTCTATTGCGACAGTCTTGTCGTAGAACTTGGGACACCATGTCATGGAGATTGTGAAATACGTGCTGATGCCGGAGCGCGTGATGATCATTGAGCGCGTGGCGTTCGCATTGCAGAGGAGGTACTGGCTGCCCTTCGAAGCCGTCGGGGAGGACGGCTGGAGCGATATCTTCTTCGAAATCTCCACTTGCAGAGCCTGTCGGGTTAAACGAAAGGTACCCGCGGAGTTGTTTTGATAGAAGGAGGAGAATGTCGGTAGCGTCGCGTTCCTCGGATCGGTCGACCAGACGCCACATTCAAACTCGTCGAAGGGGATGGGTTTACGATACGGTTTATGCTGCGCTGGCTGTCGGTTCGCCATCGTCTGGGCCTTACGGTCGTTCTCATCGCGTAAGGCACGGACGATGTGGTTAGCTATTGTATCCGCGCTGTTACTCTTGAGCAAGACGACCTGCGACCCCGCGATGAGGAACGGCTGTTGGGGGCGGCCACGCTGCATGACCTGCCGGCCGCTACGTAAGACCATGCGTGGGGGCGGGGCGCCATGCTTTCGTAGGATCTCCTCGCCGACGGAGAAGTCGTGGATGATGACGCGGGCCCTCTGCTTTGGATGACCCTTTGTGCGCCAGTGCTGCAGCTCGAAGGCGTAGATGAAGTACTTGCGGAAGAGGTCAGTGAAGGCGGCGCGGATCTGGCGGTTGTTTGCCGCGTCTGGGATGTCCGTTACGAAGAATTCCATGGCGAGCTGCAAAGTTAGCGCGTGCTCCGTAAATTGATCTTTTTGGTCGATCGTTGCTCACCTTCTTTTAATGAATTCAACCTGCAGGAGTGAAAGAGTTGGACATGCAGGCCGGCCTTCTACTAGTAATATCTAGGCCGTATGAGCGGTAGAGTATCAACCGCTGACCACAGCTTATACCCATATGATCCACCCCGTATATCGCGTGCCTTGCCAGTGAAAGTTCCGCCAGAGCCAGAAACTGCTTCACCAGTTATCACCACTCCACCGTCACCCTTCAATTGGTATCGCTATATTATATAGACGGAATTAGCCGCACATCACCACGCCACGATCCTAAACCCAACCACAAGCAATGCGAACGAGAGCACAAATAAAACCTACCTCTTATACCTTATCCAGCCTAATCTCCCGTATCGTACCTCCCAGCCGCCGCCGTCAATGCAATGCAGCCGGTTGTGATGCGAAGGTTGGATCCAAATCCGTTGCGTTGCATGCAACAAAGCACATGCCCCAGCCGGACGTTAAACTTGCCCAATCGATCGAAATCGCAGCCTCGCCCACCGTTCGGCCGTACGTCCCCAGCGTAGCGCGATGCGAAAGAGAAGATAGCAGAGGAGCAAAGAGAATGAAAAAAGACGGTAAGGAAAGCACAGAGGTGACAGAGGCAATATAGCTGCCAATCGGTCCGTATTTAACTTGTTTGCTTCCCCGCGGTAGGATGTGGTGGGATGGTGGGATGGTGGGATGTGGTAGAGAGATAGATGGTGGGGCTGGGTAGCTCTGCCCATTTGCATATGATGCCTGAAATCGAGCCTCCAAGTTACACCGTCTGCAGCTGACCAGCAATCCGCCGTGTAACCGTCTTACCAACAGCATATGCCAGCTACCCGTATTCTAAACAGGATATACCTAAGTAAGTACCTTATGTACAGTACGCGATCAGTCCACGTATGCTTCAATCGTACGCCTAACGTTATAACAGTCGTACGCGATACATCGCCTGAACGGCAGGGATATCATTGTATATTTTAATGTCACCGCCAACCAACCAACGATCCAACATCCAACGCCCAACCAGGACAGTTAGAAGATAAATACATACATACACACAAAAGCCGCTATATACACAGAAAACCCCATAACTCCATACCCCACTCCATATATCCCATACGGATTAAATGACTGAAAGCCAAT
The DNA here is from genome assembly GCA_036971555.1 of Drechslerella coelobrocha. Classification (NCBI taxonomy): domain Eukaryota; kingdom Fungi; phylum Ascomycota; class Orbiliomycetes; order Orbiliales; family Orbiliaceae; genus Drechslerella; species Drechslerella coelobrocha. The sequence continues at coordinate 464,016 of JAJTUH010000003.1, forward strand.
CAGTCGTCCTTCGCCCCGGACCCAAGCATATACCCCCCACCGGTAAACCCACCCCCCAGACTCCCAATGCTCCCGTTCAGACTCCCATTGCCAGCATGCCCGTTGGCATACCCGTTCGCAACCCCGTTCACATGCCCGTTCGCATTACCATTACTAGCAAAACTGAAACTCGCGTTCCGGGGTGTCGAAAGCCCGTACGTCCCGCTGCTGCTAATCCCGCACCAACACCCCGTCGCGCTAGCTCCATCCACAGCCTTCTCTACCTGTACAAGCACTTTATCCATCCGACGTCCCAAATGGCTCTTTACGCGCTCTCGTACCGTGCTTTCGTCCGTGCCTTTATCCACAGCGATGTGTATCACTCCCAGCACTTTCGTCGCCTCTCCATGGTGGTGGTGATCATGGCCGTGGTCGTGATCGTGATCGTGGTCGTGTTCATGATCGTGCTTGTGGTCGTGACCGTGATCGTGGTCGTGGTCATGGTGGTCATGGCCGTGAGAATGCCCATGATGTTCGTGTGTATGCGCCTGCAAATGTACTCCAATCTCCATCCCCTTCGCCTCACCATCCGCTACCGCAGCCGCCGACGGATCTCCAAGCCAGAACTTGCCAGCATACCCCACCACTTCCTTAAACCCACTCAATCCGCTAAGTTTATCCCGTAGCTCGAATTCCACGTCTTCGGGGACAGTAAGAAGTAAAGCTCCGGCGCAGGACTTAATCAGCGGGTACGCCGACGCTGCAATGAGCACTGCGATGAGTACCGATGCAAGCGGGTCGAATAGCGCCCATCCCGTGCGTTGGATCAATAGCGTAGAAATCGTAACGGAGAGCGAGCCCAGCGCGTCCGCCAGAATATGCAGGAATATGCCTTGCAAGTTTTCATTCTACGCATACCAGTCAGAACTCAACTATGCACACAGCTTAGAGGAAAGGGAGAAAGAAAACTTACGTGATGGTGATCGCACCCCCCAGGTCCATGCGCATGTCCATGGTCAAACGCCATGATCCCCACAAGATTCACAACCAACCCCGCGGCACTGACGTACAGCAGCTCATCCAATCGCTCCAACTCCACAGGCTCATACAACAGCCGCTGCAGAGCCTCCATAATGATCTCCCCGCTAATCAAGAACAAAAATATCCCATTCGCAAACCCGGCCAGCGTCTCAATCTTGCCAAGACCGTACGGAAAAGTCGCCGAGGGTGGCCACTTGGACATTACTGCAGCCGCCAACCCCACCGCCAGAGCAAGACAGTCGAGCAGCATGTGAATCGAGTCTGACAATAGGCCCAGCGAGCCCGTCAAGAACCCATACAGCGTCTGCACCAACATGAAGCAAAAGTTCAACAACATAAAGTAAAATATCTTCCGCGAGTCCGGATCCGCGATAACCGCATTAACAATCGGCCAATTCCGACTCGCATGCAGCAACCGAGTCGTCACAAACCCAGGCTTGCGTACAGATGCATGCGACGACTGGCCCTTGCCACCGAGATAGACCACACCAGCAACTACTCCCGCGATACTTGCCTCCAGGAACCCGCGTCGCACAGCCCACTCCTCTTCAATCCACCCGCCCACAAATGCCGCAGGGATGGCGTATACAGCGCCTTTCATCTGTATCCCCACCATACTCTTCCCCATACCACCTGTGTAAGCAGCCCCCGCAGCCACAATCCCAACACCGTACCATCCAGGGCTAGTAATCCCGAGGGTGTATGCACTAGATATGAAAGGCAGCGCAAGAACGGGTACGCATAGCAACAGCGCGGCGAGGATCGTAGTAGGAAGCTCAGAGGACTTGGTGAGGTGTATCATGGTCGCCATAGTACTCTCGGATTTAGCTGGTAGCGGCGGTGGAAGCATGAGCAGACCAGTCAAAAGAGCAGCATATCCCGTAAACGTCGAGTGGAGGTCCTCCGGTTCGCCAACGACAAAGAGGTCTATAAAGGCAACAGAAAGCAACGTCGTCAGAATGACCCAGTGACGGGTGCAAAGTTTCTTCAGTTCCGCAAAGCCTAGTCTGGGTGTGCTGCTGAACCCGCTGCTGAGGCCGGTTGCACCCGCACCGAGGAGTAAAATAGCAGTGCGAGAGCCACCAAGCTCAAAAGCTGCGAGGAACGGCAGCATGACGCTGAAGGCTCGCCGCGCAGCCAGAAGTAGGGCACCCCTTCCGAAGAAACCTTTCGCAGGCTGCGGCTTGACTTTGTCCAGGCTGGCCTTGGAGTCATCAGCAGCTTTAGTGTTCACGCCGCCATTGGTCACGATTCCGACGAGCACGCATATCAGTAGCGCGCCAGAGGAAAGGGCGCACGCCGCTAATAAACGCGACACAGTAGGCTCCTCATGAGTGGTATCCTCTTTCGGGGTTTCTGGATGTTCGTGGGGGTGCGAAAGGAATGTCGAAGCGGACGAGAAGGCAAGCGAGGCGGAGAGAAGGGCGAGCGTAACGAACAATGGCGGTGCCAGAAGCTTCACCAGCGAACTATTCTCCAGTTAGCAGTTATTGGTAATACCAATAGGTATATACTCACTGTTCATGATCATGGTCGTGGTCGTGGGCATGCGAATGCGAATGTGAGTGTGCATGCGAGTGCGAGTGCGAGTGCGAATGGGGGTGCGAGTGTGAGTGACTGTGAGAGTGGCCGTGCGAATGCGAATGTGAGCGCGAATCGCAGTGACCGTGCCCTGGCGGAGACCCTCCATGGCTAGACGGTGGCGAATTATTCCGAGAATGGCTACAACTATGGCTGTGACTGTGACTGTGAACATGTCCGATAGACGCCTGGCTACCTCTCGACGCCGGCCGGGATGAGTCCGCAGCAGCCGCTGCTACAGCCGCGGAGACACCACCAGGCGAGTAGGAGTAATTCGAGCTGCGAATGGACACGGCACCGCTGAACCGGCGGGAGGCGCGGCGAGACGAAGCCGTTGGTTCATGCACGTGATCTTCCTCTGTGTGGTCGTGCACGACACCTTCGGAGACGGGTGGGAAGCGGAAGTTTGTGATAATTGGTGGCGGGACGTTCGCCGCATTCGAGGCCGAGGTTGAGTTTGGGTTCGAGTTCTCCTGGAGGGGTGGAGGGTAGGAGCCCGATGCACGGTGGGATTGGTGGTTAACCGGTGAAGTGACAGAGTCGCTGGAACGACGGGCGTGGCCATTGAGGACTGGGAGGGCCCCCGATGGCGGGGCGTAGGACGACATGCGAGTTCCGATTGGATGCTGTTGTCGAGGAGAAGATGGGATGAAAAGTAAGTTTAGAGGAGATGGTGTTTTGGAAGGAGATGAGATGGAAGCGCCAAGACCCAGCACCGCACTCGCTACCAGAGAAGAGAGCGGCGGGTTAAATGCACGAGAAAAGAGAGGCCACAAGTGTAATAACTTAAATGTACATGAACAGAAGGCGAGAGAGCGAGCGAGCGGCGGCAACGGAGGCCATATAAGAAAATCAGGAGCATGGAAACGAATATAAAGAATGGCGGAGGGCCACGGTGAGCCACGGTCACATTGGGATGTAGGTGATAGGGGCAGCCGACGGTCGATGGGCCAAGGCTACGGTGCATATGCAAGCCCGCTAATCCGCTTCCAGCGCCACCTGCCGGATTCAACTGTCGCCTGCTGCTTTCGTCCCAGCGATGTATACCGAGATACTATTACTATTACATGCTCGCGCATATATGGGAACGTAATCTCGTCAAGAATTAATTTACACAACCACATTCATACAGAAGCCGCAAAGAAAAGGGCAGTCTATGCCAATGTGTTGATGACGCAACACCAAAACCAACGGTTTGCCAGCCATCGACTTCAACCGAATTGCACGCTCCGCAGCGGGCACAATAATAATGCCAATGCCAATATGCCAAGCCCCGTACCGCGAACCTGCGCCGCAGACCTCAAACTGGTAATACAACTAACCACTCACGTGCAATAGGCCTGCATATCAGATTTCTCGAAGAAAATGTCTCTTGCCCCTCTACGCATTGCCGCATGCACGTCTGCATAGCTAAGACTAATTTGAATGTTATATATATACACCAAAAAGAACATTGGTTTTCCTATACTACCGGAATTGGTATGCAAAATTTAGAGTGTGTGTGTTTGGTGCGTAGCCGCGTGCCCGTGTCAGAATATCTTACGAATAGCCCTGAAACGAGGCGGAATAAAACACTACATCTACTGAATAGTTATATAACTTAATTCTTCTTCTTCTATTGTTTCTTTCCGTCTTCTCTTTTTTTCTTTCTAGTGGTACAGCCGGAGGACCTATCGTTTCTGGCCTTGGCCTAAGTGATAACCTAATACATTAAATTTTGATATATAATCAAGTAAATAATTACTAAATATATCAATACATTGTTATTTTAAGATAATTGATTAACTTTACTCTATAATTTAGTCTTCAGTAAGAGACCAAGCAGTAGCAGTCGTTGTAGCAGTAGCAACAGCAGGAGCGATCGTAGATAATAGCCACAATGTTGTGACCTTCAATCAGGTATTTTTGTTGTTTTTTCTTATAGGCGGCGTGACGGTGATGACGAAAAATAGAGTTTTATCTCAAGCTATTTAAGGGTAGGTGCTCACCCTCTCCGAGCTTCCACCTTTATCTCACCTCCATCTCAAAACCACAGTTGTCCGTTTAACCGCAACTTTCTCGAACTCAAAAACAGAAATTCAGAAACATGGCGACTCCACAATCTCAACCCTGTGATGATAAACCAACGGAACAGACAGTTTACACTAGCCTACTTCCAACCGCCGAGGAGATCGACGATGACGAAACAAACGACTTCCCGTTACCAAGCCCATCGAGGACTTGCATTGCCCTCTTTTGAGTCGTTCTTCGTCTTAGGGGCCATAAAGATCAAGTCTTCGACATCGAAACTGTTATAAAAGACTTCCAAGAAAAAGGACAAGCAGCTTTGTATTATCAAAACGGTGAAGCAATACCCGATAATACAAACCACGATGGATCAAAAGGACCGATTTGGTTGAATATATCGGTACGCCTTTCGTGTCCCGTGGCGATACTTAACTTTGTGCTGACTCGGTAGCCAGTTCCCGACATAGCTCATTACCTCAGCCACAGTATTCCCAAATTATGGTGTCGGATATGGGGACTTGATAAGTCTCTATATGCTTCAGAATTTGATTTAATTTACGTACACATTGGAGCTCTTACACCCTCAAAAGATTTATATGGAATTCCAAAAACATCCCATATATGGTCTCTCCCCACCATTTCGTCTACGTACGAATGTTCGCGTCGACTCTGGAAGTGACTGCTTCACACTTTCGCTTCAAGACGCCGACATCTTGCAACTCAACGCTGCATACGGAGAATTCTTTGGCCGAGCGTATGTAGCAACCGCCAATGGAGTCGTTAATCGACGCCTAGTTATCTTACAAGCCAGAATGTGGGGTCCGGCTTGGACTCGAGTTATTGGCGGCTGGTTTACTGAGTTTTGTGTGCTGTGTCCAATCCTCTCTCACACAAAGCTTACTGGCCGTGGATTTCAAGCATCGTTTTATCAAACATCACCACCCGAGATTAATCCACGCCTTATCGTTGCTTCCCACAGAGCGCATTGCTGCCTAACCTCCCAACTATCCAGCGGTGGTGAACATATTTTGGGGTTGGGCAATATAAACTGCATCTTGAGAAGCATCAAGCTTACTAATATGTTTTGCGGTAGTGGACCTAATCGAAAAATAGTGGATGACGCATGGTGGGGAATGTTCACCAAGGGGAATAACCTTTTCTAATTTTGATTCGAAATGAAAATGCTGCTTGGAACCATGAACCGTCTTCTAAAGTCAAAACCAATCGGTAGCCAAATTCCGGATGATATCGCAACAAGAGCGGCCAGTTACATGCCTTCTAGACCGGACACTGGTAGGAGTTCCCAGTGCACGCCGAGAGAGGAGGAGTCCGCGCCTCAGGAAAGCGTTTCGACAAACGCTGTCTTAGACAGCCAGTGCTCGCCCAAACAAGCACGTCAAAACACTCCTCGTGATCCCGAGAGCGGAAAGTTGCCTTGTTTGAGCCGACAAGAACCGGTTCGGGAACTTCGCGAGCTATAAGACAACGGCAATTCTCTTCGGCCTTGAGGGGGCGGGCCATGGTAACCTTTCTTGCGATCCGTGCTCGGAAGGTCTTTCTCTCTCCAGCTCAGGGCAGAAACTCCGGCATGATCTTGGAAAACGTACACAAGGTCATTGCAACCGCCGTATTTCTCGCCAACTTTGACATTATCCTGGCTAGCCTTGTCAAACATCAAGATATAAAAACCATGGAGTAGAAATAGCGGTACGCCGGGGCATTTGTATATATTCTTAATTAGCCATCTGCAAGCCAAGTTGAATGCTGCTTTATTTAGGACTGTTGTAGCCTCGAAACTAGGTGCTCGAAGCAGCGGGATTTGTTGTTCAGTCTCCCTTTTGTCAGCACGCATGTGCCTTTAACGAACCCGGTACCCTTTAGGGGTTCCGCAAGAATATTTCTATATAACCCTGAGTAACTGCTCCTACCCCCGACAGTATTATCCAGAATAAACCCCACCAGTAAATTGCTGTAGCCCAGCACTCCGCATTAGCCCAGGGCTGAAGACGATGTAGCTTTCGGGTCTTTTGCATGCTTATAATTGCATCGGTATAATGCAACGCAGCAGCTCCAAACAAAAACCCCCCTTGCTCCAGTGACACCTGAACACACAACAAGCGCTCGACTCCTTTTACGTCTATGAGCAAGTCGACTATAGACATATCCTAGAAGTGAAGTACTATCACTGTTATATACGATTTGTGTAAACTCAAAAGTTTTACTTACAGACTCCCCAGCTCACAGAGCCAAAAAAAATGGGTGAGAGAAGAAGAAGGGCTCTTGGTCCGAGAGAGGGGCCTGCCAGTGGTCACGAAGAGGGGTCGATAAAAATATATTCAATTTGATTAAGACTAACTAGAGTTTTTGACGTGGATAGAATAAACTCAAGTCCTTTTCTTTAGTTATAGTTGGCCTTATCCTGAGTAGTCGGTGGAAAAACTTCGCCATAACCGCAAGGCCACTAGCTAGGGCGCAGTGCTATAGAGTCCGTCTTGGGTATCGGCATTATGGCCGAATAGAAGTTGGACAATTTTGTTATAGCCTCTAGACGATGCCGCTTGGAGCGCAGTGCTGTAGCCGCCTTAGGCGTTAACGTCGGCACTACGGTTGGGCAGCAGCAGCTGGACAATTTTGTCATGGCCTTTATACGATGCCGCCTTAAGAATTAACATCGGCATTATGACTGGGCAACAGCTAGACAATTTTGTTATGGCCTTTATATGACGCCGCTTAGAGCGTATTGCCATGGTGGCCGCCTGAAACATTAACATTAACACTATGCTTAAATAAATACTCTATTGTATTGAAAAGGCTTCTGAACGATACATAATATAATAACTGATTGTCCTTGTTTTTTTTTGGATTGCCTGGAAGGGTTTCAGGGCAATAAAAATTATAATAATTTCTGTAAGAATGCCTGTGCTTATATAGTCGTTTAAATATAGAAGATATATAAGGTAAGCCATTACAATTAATTTATTTATTATAAATTTCTTACTAGAAATTTATAATAATATTATTGTTACACTTTGGTAGGACCTTCCTGCCAAAACACGTATTCACTTCTACGTCTGACTCACAATCTAAGATACCTGGGTTCTCAGATCAGGAAGCATATACGTCGCGAGATGTCAGAAGACTGTTGATAGGGTGTGGAACAACAATATGACGCGTAGATAACTAAAGGATCGAATTATTAAGTGAGTTGACCGATGAAGAACTAATAATTCATCGGTCCTAACGGTAGTCTTATATACATGATGATGCTCCATACATTGAATAGTGATCGCATTACTGGTCCGCTCGTGTACGAACATGCAAGCATATCACATGATACATGAGTGCTGTATGTATGGGCAGGGTTCAGAAGTGGATGGTTAGGCTCGGCAACATATATTATCTGTGTTATATTCAAGAACTGGAGAAATGCGGCATGTAAAACTGGGAATGGTGTAGCGTAAAGCAAGGTACAGGTACTTGTACTATCAAGACCATGGGTCTATGACACAAGTATTTTGATATTAAACTCTCAACGTTACAACTCTAGCGCGACCTACTGATATGCAAAGCCCCGGACATTTTGAGGAGGTTGCTAAACCCTCAAAAGCAAAGCTCCCAGTTTTAGTGATAACTCAGCGGATGGCTTGCTTATCACAATGCCGACCAAGCTCTCACGATGCTGGGGCGTATAGTTTCCACTGGGTTCCCAGATCGGCCTTCATATTAGACGTTGATGGAAGTCCCTATAATCATTTCGACAAATTTGTTGAAATGACATGATAGGAGATCGTCACCAATCGCGGAGTTGGCTTACGGCGTTTACCTTTTGAGAGATTAATGTGCATGGCCAGGGTTCTCCATACAGTATTGCTGGCATTCCTTAAAGATAGCAGCTTGTTTGCTGACTTCTGCCAGTCTCCCAATGACTTGCTTATTGCCGTCATAGAAGCCATATATGGAGTATGGAATACCAACTTCTTTGCAGAATTCCATCACGTACTTCTGAGCATTTCGAAGGTTGTGGCGAGGCATACGGGGATACCTGAAGGATAAAGAATGTCAGCATTCGTCCTAGCGAGATTACTTTTAGTTAAGACTTTCTTACAGATGATGGATAGCTTGAAACTGTAGTCCTCCATGGAAAAAGTCCAACCATTCGGGACAATCAACGTCCATAGTGGTCCTCAACATTCTCTGCGGGAACGACTCAGCCACTCCAATGTCAGAGGTGCTCATAGCGAAATGGCTCAATGTTATTTGCACATGTACCGGCATCGGGACGAGATGGCTGATTAAAAAGAAGAGCAATCTGTCCCCCATTGTGGGGATGGACTTGTAGAGAACTGCATATCCATACCAAACCCAAAAGAGGAACAAAGAAAGAAGCTCAGCATATCTATGCCACCATGCGATTCCCTTCTTGGGATATTGGCCAAAGAGTATATGCTCCCAAGAGAGGCGGTAGAGATTAAGTCTACCAAAGCAGAGAATCGGGTAGTAGAGCCAGTGTTGGACTTGGACAACCAGTTTGGAGAAGCGATCGTACTCCATGACACGACCATAATATGTTGAGTACAAACTTTTGAACGACTTCTGATTAATGGCGAAAAATGGCATAAGCTGAATATCCGGATCGTGGCTTGGCTCATTAGTGACAATATGATGGACCTGTGAGGGAAATTAGTGTTTGCATCAACGAGCACTGGCGTTAGAACATACATTGTGACTACGTTTCCACCAGCCGATCGAAAGTCCTCCAAGAAAATCCGCAAAAAAGATCCCGATAAACGCATCGACTACAAAATCATGGGTAATTCCCATATGTCCAGAATCGTGGGCAGTGAATGTAATTTGGTGCCAGAATATCCCAAGGAAGACTGCCGATAGCTTATACCACCCCGTTCTCAGACAGTATAGGAACAGACCAAAGAAGACGGCATATCTAAAGCATTCCCGGCCGTATGCCCAATAATTGCATTGATACAATCCCTTATCTCGCAATTTCTGATCGAGTTGTCGATACTTGGCTATAACATTTTGCTGAGTTGCCACATCTAAAGGAGGATATTTAGTCAGATCTTCTTGTAAGCTTTTCTCTTCTTCTTGCTTCAATGTCAAAGTGGCTTCGTCTTTGCGACCAGAGACTGCTGCTGGCTTTCTCTTTCTCCGCCTGGGGTCCAAGATGAAACCGCGCTCGCTATTGGAGCTCGTAGGTGTCGCGGGTCCGCAGCTGACTGGTTCAAAGGGCGGGCGGTTGTCGCCAATCAATCTGAATTTCCCTCCCTGAATGGGAGGCTTAAAGCTAATCCATGGGCCCTGAATCCGGCCAACTTTAAATTTCACCATAATTTCCTTCGTTTTGGCCGAATGGAGACTAAATAATTTCCAGATCGAAAGTCAGAACTGTTTTTCATAAAATTAAGAGAGTAAATGCAATCGAGAACTTACGCCGTGACCTCGTCTGTGGCATCTCTGCCGACCATGTGCATGATGGCCAAGTCGCCACCAGGGTGGTATTTCAGCCAAGCATCCAGTTTGAGCACATTGTCATTGACAATAATAATTTTGCTCCCCTTCGCAATGAGGCCCTCAATCTCCCGTCTCGAGAACAGTTTTCCTTTGGTGATTCCATCCATATTTGCAGTGAACCTTTCGCAATTAGTGCAAAGGAAATGGGAGGTGGTGGTGGAATATGGCGCCCTCTTAAGTGCAGCAAACAAAGCTGCGGCGGTTATTGTCTCGGTATTGAGAGGGTCCGGATAGTGACGATATATACGGGAATCGTCAGCTTTGTCGTAACGCGGTTAAGTGTTCACTCGGAGGGATGGCTGGCGATGAGGAAAGGGGCAGGCGATATGCATCTGGTCGCCAAGTTCGCCTGCCCTGCCTACATGCAACACACCTCATAATGTTGGGTTTTGAGTGTCGCGTAGCTCCTGACGTATGGGGGGGGGCTGAGTTCTTCAAGCAAGTCCTTTCCTCCGAACCGCTTGGAGACAGCGGGTCAACGAGGCCCAGTGTAATTAGTTGGAAGGAAGTTAAATGAAGCTATCTTATTCGGCGACGCCCAAACTTGTCTTTAAATATCGGAATACGGGCCTTTCCACGATGGCTTTTCCGGCTTGTTGCTATCTTTGGGATTTTTTCTTTGCGGTCTAGGCTTCCTATTACGCAATGGAACTGAAGAAAACGACAACCCTTTTAAGAAATGGGCGTTGGTTCGGTTTGATGTCTTGCAGCCCCTTGGCTATCGGTCGCCCGTCGGCGTTCAGCTGTTGAGTCTCGCTCTCAAACGATTCGAAAAAGCTGCAAGTCTTTCTTCGGTTTCTGGCGCTGCCATCACCGAATCCAGTTGTGCGACCGTTCCACCTTCCTCTGCCCCAGCTCCTTCCAAGTCTGCTGGCGCCGCCTCTGTGGACTTTCGCTGGAGGCTTCGCTCCCTTTCGTTACTTTGTAAGTGAGTAGTACCACAGTACCCAAAAAGAAGAAAACTCGTCGTTGCGTGCTGTAAGGAGAACACCCCCGACATCAGGTACGATGAACGAGGTACGGATAAATAGGGGCATACGGGTTTGTTGTGTTGCGAGTCCCTTAATTACGCTTATTAATATCATTAGCTGCAGGAATTACTGCCACATGAAGGGGTTGGTCTGGTAGCAAACGCTTCCAGAAATGCTTCCCACGGCTTAAAACCTCAGCGGCGAAAAGCATAGAAACTATATGACACCGTCGACACGATCTATGCAATTCAATCGAATGCGAAATATTTAAAATGAAGAATTAATTCACCGGCTCTACATCAGATGGAGGCCAGAATTTTGTGATCCCTCCGTCGGTTTGACCTGCACTTTAAGCATTCTGGTTCATCCAAGCCTATTCGATTCGAAAGTCCAAGATTCATGGCTAAAAAGAAATTTAATCCTGGTCACCCAGCTCGCTTGGCGAATGGGCTGACGAGAGTTATCAGGCCATTGCCACATACATGTACATCTTCAACCTACAAGCCAATACTATAGTTAAAAATGATCCTGGGGTTGCCGGATTGGCGTTACTACAAGCGTGGGGAACGACGAGGAAGTCGCAAGCGAGGTAAAATCGACATATGAGAGTGGTAGCGGCGTCATCGAGAAGCTAGATGCTGGAAAAGGGAAAGGGCTGGAGAAGTAGAACAGAGGTTAAACGGGCGTCGTCTCGGCAACTTGGAGCCAAATGAGGACCTTAAAGTTCTTTATAAGGATGGGCAAGAGGCTTTCCGCCTCCTTAGGTATGGCTTTCAGGCCCCGAGGAACAAACAACAGAAGCTTCCCAGACTCACGTTTATCAAAATATACATATTTTAGTTTCTACCTACTATATACAATGCTGCTCCATAGTACGTATCCGGTAGAGCATACGACAAACCAAAACCCAACTATAACGCTATTTAGTAACATGTGACATCTTTGAGGAATGTTTGTGGTATCCTTTGAGCACAAAGAATTTCGGCAAGTGTGCATATTATGCAGTACAAAATTATGCCAAGTTAACTCGATCTGGCTCATGAGACACCATGTACGCGTACTTAGCTAGGAAATAAATTTAAAAATCCATAAGAAGTTACTTCGATCAGGTGTGTAGAAATGCTTTATTTGACCTATCCGTGCTTAGGTATGGATTGGTCATTCTTCTTTGATCATGCTTGGCTAGGAAGTATAAACCCAAAATCAAAAGTCAAAAGCAGTTCTGCAGACTGTTGGTTCGGGGAAACCGTTAGCTAGCTTGTGTCTATGACGTCATGCGCAAGTCCTGTGTTACCGACTTCGCACTTGCCGGCAAGTCCTACAGCACCGGCACCACACAACAGCAAATAATGTATCACCTACTAAGTAGTTACAAAGGCCATGAAAAAATTACGGGCAACCCACCAGGCGGCTTGCTACTAATTGAGACCAAGGCTGTGATGTACAATAAGTTCATAGTAACTAATACGTGTACGGTGTTCGCAGAGGTCATTAGCAGCGGAATAGTGTATAAGAACCTCAATGCATATCGGGAATATACCCGCGAATCCGAACTACTTTGACTAAAGCGTGTTCAATTACGATGCCGTACTAAGCTATGCGTTCTATGGCTATCTGGGAGGGACGTAAGTCCATCTACGATGCCGTAGATGCGTCATCGGCCGTGGACAGTTGACTCAGCGTATATTTGTAATGGAGGTTTGCATTTCGGTACGCTCGGATCGCTGGGCGGGTGACATCTGATCCCTACCGTCGGCGCTGCATACCTAAGCACCCACTTGATAACGTGCATCTGATTCATAGACACTTGGTATCAAGTATTTTGATCGTGCACGTGCTTGATTTCGCGAGAGGCCGTTATGAGTAAACCCAGCCACACTCGGGAATAGGTGTAGGCACCCGTATAGCCTCGTACCGCGCTGCCCGCGGAGGCAACCATCAATCCTGATATCGTCTCGAGATGTCTCCAGGCACCGCCGGCAGGAGCTACCGGCCTTAGTAAAAAAAAAGTGCTTATCAGTCAGGCCCGCTGGCAGGCCAGCTGAGGCAGCACCCGCGGAGTGCGACGGTAACGGCCGTAAATCATGGGGTGTCGTATATGATACTCGAGTCTGCAAAACCGATACTGCCACCTGGCAACTTTGGTCGCCAAAAGTCCGTCGACGTCGGCAGAGGAGCATGGGGATGGTATTACACCGGTGATTGCGAACGCAACAACGATATCCAATTAGCTGTGCAAACCACACCATAATTGTGCATATTGCAGGGCTGCCGCAGCAACATGTTCGCAAAGTAGAGAATCTCCCAGGCTTGCATGCGGGATCCTGGCGAATGAAAGGGCAGTTATACCCCGGTTTGCGCGAATCCTGCATGAACCAAAGATCGGGCCTGAGACTAGCACAAACGCAGCCTTGTGGGACCGCTGCTCTGCCCAGCATGCAAGAGCTGCCCGAACCAACGGTAGTTGAGTATGCGTCGACAGGAGACTCGAGTATATAAATTTAGAACCGTTAACATCACGTTCTCCAGCTTTTTCTCCTGCGAGAACGACTTACAGCACATCATAGATCTTCAGAGCTCCTCCAATTAATTAATCCTCAAGAGTACTTGAGAGGTACTTGGGTGCCCACCCAGGTCCTCAGCTTCCGCGAAGTTGTTGTGGCGTCGGTTGAAGTACCACAAACGCAGCTAGCGAAATGAATCCCTACCTCAACCCAAACACCATCCCGCGCTCCCGTCAAAACTCCAATTATCGGCCAGACGTCCCTGTCACACCAGAACGTGAGTTGATGAAACACCGCCATCCAGATGGTCGAGCTAACGGATAACCGGCAGATTCGAGCCCGCTGTGGGTTTACGATCCAACGGATCTCGATGGCCTCTTTCCCCTACCACTGGAAAATTACCAGGCGTACGGTGCCAGCAGCCAGGGATATCCGTGTCCGCTTCCAGGAAACTCTCGGCGGAACCAAACCCTAGGTCCACCACCGTTGGCTGAAGCGAATAGCCTGAATCCCGGCTGTTTCGGGTCAAGCAGCGACGAATTTGCCGCCGCTAGCTTCGCCAACCCGTCGACTGCGTCGTCCTACGCCGCAAATGGCCAAGCATCATATAAGCCACCTCATGCGGCGCTAGAGCCGCCGCGGGAAACTGAATCAAATGGGCGAGCGGCCAGGCAAACGTTTTATGCAAATGTTGGTGGTGTGAAAAGGCCGTTCGTCTGCAGAGAGTGCCACAGAGCGTTTCCGGATCTCGCTGGGCTTAAGTAAGGATTACTTCAGTTCTCGCGCTATATGCGCATACGTTTATATCCGTTAGAGCTAACGGCACCCAAATGTAGAAAGCACATGGTTTTCCACGACGAACCCAGCTACTGGTGTAACCTTTGCCCCAAGGGGTTCCAAATCCGTAAAGACCTCACCAGACACGTGGACAATGTGCACAATAAGTCATCTGTGGCATTCATTTGCAAATACCCGGGCTGCAATAGAAACAAAGACAATCCACTTTCTCGCAGGGATAACGCGCGGCAACATGTGGAGCTTAGGCACTTCGTCCCCAGGGGGTCAGTCGAGCAATACATTGCAGAAGTTAACATATTACGCGCTAATGCCGCACCAATTGGTACCGCGAAGCCGAACGTCGCGACGCCAACCGAAGTTCGGGACAGTCACCCGTTGCCCAACAACCGTCAATACATGAATGTTCACCAACCTGCTAATCACCATGAACACCTTGTGCCATCGAGAGAAACCCCACTGCCTCTGCCGCCACTACCGCCAGCGTATGACAGACGAAACCATTATGCCCACTCGCGTACGCCGAGCCCTCCTATGGCGGCCCCAGCTCTGGTCCCACGGGCGCAAGAGCACTCAAAGAGCGGTGGCTGTCCACCCGCCGAGGAGTATGAAACTATATTGAGGAAATACACAAGGTTTTCCGACTATGAGCGTGACAAATCTCCACCTGTACATATGGTGCCGCGTCCGCCACCACTACCACCACGACCGCTCCAGCTACGCGGGCCCACTCCAAGATCAATTACCTCTCAAGATAATCAAATGCCTTGCCTTCCACCCCGGGCAGTCCCGCGACTGCGAGGTGCTTCCGAGGGACCACTGCCGCCGCTGCTGTCGCCTCCACCGCTGCCGGCAGGGACCACACCATCTCCCTCTGAGAGACCACCACTGTCGGCGAACAGAAGAGGAAGGAGTTTGAGCGTGGTGGAATCCCTTAGCGCTGTTACACGCCAGCAAGCAATACCGAGCCCAACCTCGGCGTCTATTAAATTCAGATTCCTAGAAACGAAAGCATTGTCAATAAAAGAGGGTTATAAGTCTATCGCTTTGTCGACCCCGTCGAAGCAACCAATAGCTGAAGCTTTGGACACGGCATGGCCTGTATCTATCTGCGAGCTGGACGGCTGCGCGCCCAGGCCAGAGCTCAGCGAGCTCCAGAGCTGCGATGCCAGTAACGAGCACGCGCAACCGATTTCCGTAGTGCAACCGGCATCTTGGCTCTCAACTCTGAAAGCACCGGCGCAGAAGATGCTACGGCAGTTGGTAACGGGGCCTTCTATGGTGAAGGATGCGATACTGCCGCTACCTGGGGGACATCAACCACCAAAGGTGGACACGGGTGAATCTGCCCCGAAGGTGGATACGTACTTGCGTCCGTCAACATCGCCGCGGCGAAAAGAGGAGGGTCGGTCCAGGTCGCGCTCCCCGAGACCAGCTGTGGGTGCTAGCAGCGAGAGAATGGCATCGTCGGGGCCGGTAGTCTCTCGGAGGCGACGGCGCAGGCAGAGTATGCAGGCTGCTTCGAGCGATTCTGAAGATGAGGTGTTCAATTACGGCCCTCCTCAGCCAGAAGGTCCCTTCGAATTTGCGTTTACGAGGTTGGCCATAGACTAGCCGTATTGGACAACGCTGCATGGTAGTAGAAAGATTCCAAGACTGGATTTTGGAAAGAAGGCTGGCGGGTGCCAGGGCCGGAGATATGCTTAGGTAGATATTCTAGGATCTTTATAATTTCCACGACATGTTCTTGGTGGATATGGATTTGTTCACTTTCTCTTTTCTAATTTTTGTCCTTTTTTCTCTTACTTTCCCTTTTTATTTCATGAAAACTTTAATCACGAGGGCCATGTTGCATGCCGGGTGTGGCTTTAAGTTGTCGTCAGTTTCCGACATACGAGCATTAGGATCAGGTTCGAGAGACTTCGATTCGTCGTACCAACGAGACCACTTCCAGTTACATTCCACCAATCACATGCCAACACAATTCAGTTCCATTTCATTTTCTATCTTTTTGTTCTTTAAATCGCTGCTCAAGCTGCCAGTGTGCCTAGCTTTACCTCTATCCTACCTAATCTATCTGAAATACAACCCGGCTCTCCTTCGTGAAACCATCTCATCCATAGTTCTAAATGCTTCCATCCTCACACGTTTACATCCTACGCGTTCACGCGCTCGCATACTCATACACGCATATATTCACGTGGTCACGCATCAATGCGCCTGAATACTCATATGAGATTTTAATCTATAATAATAATAATTAAAAATGATAGCATATATGTAGAATAAAGCCTATCCCGTTCGCCACTATTCTTCATCCCACCAATACGTCATTGGTGTTGCTGTCCCGCTATATTTATTGGCCAATATACTTCGACTGCAGTATCTCGGAGAGATTTCATGGTCGTGGGTACGAATCATATATATATCAGATACTTACTTAACCATATATGTCGACTTTTGTATACGGATCAACATGGCGTCACAATTCTCTAGAAAATTGATCGAAAAGGGCAACTCACGCATATTTCGATGGTCTGGTATTTAATGGAGCTCGCCTTTCCAATGGGTAGCCGGAGCTTCCCCACAAACCTCTCAGACTTCCACCTTCCAAGGGCAGAATATAGCCAACGCTTGCAACGCGAAATTAAAAAACATTTCACTGTCGAAAGGTAATACCCTCCGGACTCCGGACAATCTTAAAGAGAACCAATACGAACAGCAGCTTGGATTGTTTTTAGGAACTAAGACCTTTATGTTTGGATTAATATGTCGCTAATTGTAAAATGTGAACATAGTTGTAGCATGGCTCTAGCGGCTGAATTTACCTTTCATTCGCGGTATAAGCACGAGGAAATTTGCAGCAACAAGACCAGCCGTGAACTGGCAAGAATTCCTGGAGGGAAGTTTCGGGCGCCGTGGTGTCACATTGGACACCAACATGTTGAACCCCTCGTGCTCGAAGGCAATAGGATCGACGATTGGCTAAAAAGAATATATGAAAGGGGCGGCGAAGTTACGATAAATCAGGTCAGCGTTTTAGGTACTTATCCAGCACGCTGCCTATTCGACAGAATAGAGGCCACAGTGGGATTTTCAGAAGTCTGGAAAAGGAGGACGTAACGTTACTGCACTGTCTATCTTCCACATCCCAAAGCACAAGCCTTGCATGCCGCGTAGTTGGTGCCCAGTTTGAAATGCTCATGAAAGCATCCGCTAAAACGGCTATCACTGAAACTGCAAAAAAACAAAGGAAAGAACATCCAAAAATAAGAAGAGAGTTCTGATCAAGGAGCTATGATATTTTACTTTAATGCGGTGAGGCTGGTGCTGGCTATGTAATAGATTGGCTAGGAATATCGAAGAAAGCTGGTGTCGATGTAGGCCTAGCCTGCGAGGCCCACATCCATGACCACTCGTTTGTCACAGCGGACAAAGCTTACGCGAGCATTTTAGATCCGACCTTATTAAACACAAAATTGTCACCTACTTTATTCAATTTCCAGATTTTGAACAGGTGAAAAACAGTTTATATTAATAGACCCTTTACTGCTACCCCAAAAAGGTTTTCAATGAATGCACAAGGCGTACTTTTTGTCCAGATTACGTACATCGACTCATCCAATGCTAATCGAGGTTGGTCGACACAATAACATAAGGAGAGAAGGCAGAAGGTATCGTTATTGTCAAAGTGGAAAATTGGAAAAACCCAACAAACCTCACAATTGATTTCTTTTTTTGGAAGTGGCTTGAAGTTTGCCCCGCCGGATAGGTTCTACGGGACAGTGCTGTGTATTAGCTTAAGATTACAATGCAAACTACTAATACTAGAACAGATGGTGTAAGAGATGTCTGGGAAAGGGGGTTAGAGTGGTGGAGGATGAGAAACATTGGTTACTCCTTTGTGACTTCGAGTCATTTAAAGAGATAAGAAAAGAGATGTTACCAGGTTTGTTTGCTATTCGGCCTCCACTACGTTACCTCCCGTACCAGAATCTCTTTGGTCACATAATTCGGCCAAAAAAGGAATCGGCTAAGTGGGCCATCGACTTTATCTTCCAGATGTCAAAGGTGTTGAAGTCTTGTCAGACTTAAGTTACTTATTCGGTAGTTAGTGGGGATTTTTTATGTTAACCCCGCCGGACAGGCACTAAGGGGTAGTATTGTGTAAATCGGGCTGCGGCCCGCGGAAGAGAGTTCGACACGAGACTTGGGCTGGTTCTAATTTTGGGTTTCTGGTAGGTCACCATTATAACTTTGGCCTACATCTATCCTCAGAATTCTCTCACTTCTTCATCCCCATCACGAAATACAGAAAGATGGCTAATCCCCAAAAACACACAGAGAAGGCGCGCTTTACTTGGCCGTCTCCAGAAGACATAGAGGACGATTTTGACGAATCAATGTTGCTAGGGCCTCCTCTGGGTGGGTACCCGCCAGCAATGCCGGGTCCTGAGGACCTGGGATTTGTCCCTCCTCCGAGCGACGGGCCTACAATAGGGGACTGTATCGCTCTTCTCCGGATCGCTCTCCGCCTTAAAGGAAACGAAGAACAAATTCCCAATATACTAGCTGTCATAAAAGATCTCGAGGAGAAGGGAGAAGGGGCCCAATTCTACCAGAACGGTAAACCATTAGCCAGGGATCTAGATTCAGGTGCCTCCCACGATAGGTCGAAGGGCCCAATCTGGTTGAATATACCGGTATGCAGGCGCGTCGACCCTCTAATCTATCTTGGACCTTTTACTAACTTTCACAACCAGTTTCCTCGTCTATAACCAACTGCTTACCGCTTGATTTGATATACACGCAAAACCCCTGCCTGCACAGAACGTACAGACAGAGTTCCAACAGTATACAGGGTACGGGCCTACCCCACTGTTCAGCCCAAGGGAAGATCCAGAATAAACCCGGGAAACTAGAATCCGGCAACAGGATTTTGGGCTCTACTCGTTTGATAATAACGGGGGACAGGCAGCTTAACATAGCATAGGCTGTTGCACTACAAAACCTTACTAAAAAAGTCTCTGAAATATACGAATTTGCCAGACATGTACATTTACGTGGAGAAGTGGTTTGAATGTTCGAATGTATTTAATTTCACAGTTTTATGCGTAATTCATTGATCATCGGGGCCGAGAGACGAAGGCCATACACCTATCAAGCTTTGGTTTGTCCCATCCATGCTACTGAGCTACTGGAACTATCTCCAAGGTCATCTATCTAATCAGTGCTTCTTAGCATGCATTTGCCGCAATGCATGCATCTTTCTAAAGCCGTTTATAAAGGCTGTTAAGACCGAATTGGGGTTTGCCTGTGTAAACGCATGTGCAATTCCAACTACTACGTTCTTCAATTTTTCCAGTTGGGGAGAAGCCTTATGTGCCGGTTCTTCCCTCGCAATGTGGTGAGCTTCAGCCTCAGACTTGAGAAATGCGGCGACTATTTCGTTTGAAACTGTAGAAGGCTGCTTCGCCTGGCCCAAATTATGAGGATTGATGGTGATATTTTCCCATCGATCAGAACTAGTCGCTTTATCTCCTTCTTCATACCATGAAGTTCTGATATACAGTTCGTCTTCCTTTCCTTGGACCCTCGGCCTGATGACAAGGTGGCGGCCGCAAGCCGTTATTGATGCATAAGGGAACCCCGGGATTTTCTGCTTGGTGTCTTCGTCGTCTGTTTCGACCTCATGCCAAAAAGTCGGTCTGCTTTCTACAGCATCAATTCCGCCTCTATACTTTCCGACGTCGGATTTATCTTTTATAAAGGCTACACCTCGAGTCGCTAGTTGATGCTCCGCCTCCAATTCAAGAGGTGTTTTATTGATTTTGGCGTATTGGAAATGAAGCTCCTTGTCCAATGGGTCGTCCCAATTAAATGGCGCATAAATATATATATGGTCTGCATCAACGTCGAATGTCTGTACTTTCCCTGCAATGACAGTTGGCCTAACCCTGCCCCTGATAGTTTTTCCTGAAGTGTTGGCGGAGATCTTGCCGGCAAAGGGCAGATGGAGTGAGACTAAATCACCCCAGTTATCAATCCAGTACACAAAATGGTCGTGATACTTGAGCATTGGGACGTTGTTAGGGATGTCGCCAATGATGACCTCATACTGAGTATCTCCCTTCCCATCGCATACTCTGAATGACTCGGAGATAAATTGAACGAGGGTATTCTCAGGTGTTGTTGCGACTAGCCGTTGATGCCAGGGTGTTTCAAACATATGCAATAAAGCAGATATCTCAATCTCTTGGTGTGGATGGGCCTGAGTAATTATTTGAGAGTGGTCCACGGGATGGGAGTCGGGGCTACGTTCCCAGCCTTTTGTGTCGGTCAAGCGTCTCTGATAGCCTTGGTGATAGAGTATACCGTTAAGTGCTTTGACTTTATCGTCTCTTTCCAATGGCGGCGGAGCCGCTGGCTCCTGCAATATAACTTCCCAACCCATTAGGTTAGATGTAGTTTAGAGTAGCAGTATGAAGAAGAGACTGTATGCGGCTTGACAAGTATGATTGCTTTCTAACTATAAGAAACTCGAGCATAGGAGCAAGCTCAACGCAGATGTAGCTACGTAGATCCGTAATATATACTATCCCGTCCTGAAGCCAATCTTGTGGCCTTATTCTCGTCTTGTATTAATATTGAACTCCGCGCCGTGTTTGGCTGAGAGTTAAATTTTATCGGCCCCTGTTATGGTAACGTAACTGGCTCAGAAGCCGTCAATGCCAATGTCCAGCTTACTTGTTAATTGAGGTGAAGTTGAGAGTGTTCCCACTTTTCTATTCACAGCTCGAAAGTTGATTGCAACGCCGATGGAGCCCCTCGTATACCACAGTACTAGTCGACCCTTCGTCCTCCTTTCGAAACACTACCCCGGTACTAGGCCCACATACAAGTGAACTATCTAAAATTTCCGTTTTGACACCCGTGATCAGCGTTGTCCCATAATATATGCCACGGTTGAATTTACCACCTCGGTGGAAAATATAGTATCGATGCTAAATATCCACATAGTTATGGATAACGCATACGCAAATAAGCTTAGACTAGCGAGGCGCGCCTAGACGCTAAACTGATTAAAACACCTTTGGGCCCCACATACTACGGTAGCACCTCCTCCGCTACCACACTACTTGAAATATATACCTATATAATAAACGCTAAACGCGCAAGCGTCCCTGAACGCTAGCCGTCAACAGTATTTATACCGACAACGGAGCCGACAGCACCAACACCAAGTCCCACAATGTGCACCATGTTACCGTAGCGCTTTAATCCGCAAACGCGTACGGATCACAGAGATTATTGGTTATCGATGGCATATGCCCGCATAAAGTCAACATGATGGGTAATATCGTCTCAATTTTTTATCTGCTGCGTATTTAAGCCGTATAATTTGGATTCCGATATCTTGCAAGTAATTGTATATATATCTCCATTTGCGATTCGATTTCTTCCATATCTTTTCGCGTGCGTAGATATACACATGCGGACATATTTAATTAACCAACAGAATACTCTGCGGAACAGGAACGGAATATCAGGTTGAGAAACCTCTCTTCGGGCATCTTTATATTAGCAAGGCTCCGTAATTTTTTAACGATGGAGAAAGCTGCCTTCGGGATAATTGGGGATATCCTCAGAAGCCTTTTCCCGCGACCGCCGGTGCCTCTCCCTGTGGCGCCGGGTGAGGATCCAGCGGTGAGGGCTCTCCTAAATGAAATCGCACAAATCCAGTGGTCGATGCGAGACTATGAATACCAAATGAAGCACTTTGCAGCCGAAGTCAACAGCCTCCCAACGGCGATGTACAAAATCGTCAGCGATCTACAAGCTGCATCTTTATATCTTGACCTGGCCGCGGACGTCTTGTGCGATAACGAGACTCACGACCATACTGGATTCAAGACAGCGCAAGAAACTGCCCTGTCGATAGTACATAGAAGGCGCAATGCTACGCATATACACAAGGTGCCAATCAACCGCAACCTCCAGCATATCAAAGATCACATGCCCCACGCCGCATCAGTCCGTCACCAACTTGAACAGGTGAATACTATTATTAAGAGGGCGGAATCTGATATAGAAAGCTGTCTGCATTGGGCAGGCGAACTCCACACAAAGGTATGTCGTGTGATTTCCAGCCTTTGCATATCATGAACGGATTGCAGGTGAGCTTCGAAAGGTATATGAACATAGAGGTTTGGAGACAAACCTTCTTGCGCAGCTTGCTACAGTCCGCTGGGATACGTGGCCTACACATACATGTTAATCGCTCTCGTCTTTGTTACCGATGTTGCAGCGCCTAACTATACTCGTGGCATGATAGGTTGTGGACTTTCTCACCTCCAAGATCGTACCGTTAGATCAAAGGCTTGAGGTCATGGCGGGTCAACTTGTGACCCTTAAACAGACCGCCCAAAGAAATCTAGAAAATGCTCGTGGTGTGCAGCGAGACGCCGAAAAGAAATTTCAAGAAGCCGTTAGACACGTCGAGGAGGCTGAAAACGAGTTGAGTGAAGCACAACATAAAGTATGTGACCTGGCAAGCTTTATCAGGAGGCTCAACTAAATCCTAGTGTTAAATCCTACAGCGTAAAAAGTTCCTCGATTACTTCAATCCTTTCTATGGAAAGCTCCGAAAGGTTGAGCTAGAGAAAGATCAAATCAAGCTGGACGAATATAAGAAGCAATACTACGACTATATGGAAATCTTGCATCAAGCCAATGTGCAAGTCTCGCACTTTGAAGCTGATTTCGGAAACGCAAGCCAAGGGCAGAGTGACGTAGCAGACCTAACTGCTGCCACTAGATCGATGAAATTTGCTTTGGTAGAAATGCAAGTTCGTCTTATTACATTCAAAAAGAGAGCAGCTGGGATAGCAGCAAAAATTCACAAGATCGGGGACGTAGCGGAAGTCGAGACCGGTATCAATCTCGATCCAGGAATTGTACGAATGGCGGATTGCACAGTCGCTATCTTGAGGATGGCTACCGCAATGCTAGTAGACCCAAGAATGGAAGCGCCAATACGCATTATCAAAAAACAACTTGAGGAGAAAATTGCAAAGGATCGTGCGGCGGGCAAATATTCGGATGAGCTGATGTCGCGGTTAGAGATTGATGACGACCTACTCACTTTTGGTCTAGAGCCGGTTCAGACGGGGCCTAAAAAGGACCCCATTGAGACCGCATTACACGAACTAGACAACGCGCTAGGAGTTGTTCGGTCTTTGCCACGCATCGAAGCAGATTCATAAAACATAAACCTGATATTACTTTAATCCAAATGTAGTTACATAAGGTGGACCAAATTTGTCGAAATTTTCATTGCACCGGCAATCACGCTATATTTCCAAAGTTTGAATATGACCAGATTAGGCAATTTAGCTAAATGTGATATAGCGTAAATAGGTCAGATACTTGAGAAGTCGCTATATATATATATACCATATGTACAACGATGCGGTGTTATGGCGGTCAAAATTGGTCAAAAGTATATAACATCAGATTTACACATACATCACATCAAAACTCATTAATTTTTGGTTACCGACATCTATTGCTATCCCTAAGATGTAATAACCATCATAAATTTCAATAAAATGCATATATTTTAATGTTTTTATAAATAACTTACAAATCTTTAATCTCGCTGCGCTTTTCTTCAAGTACCTGTATCAAGCCTTCTATAATCTCATTATAGCCCGACCGTTGGCAAACTAATGCATTCAGCCAATAAAACTTGTTTCGAACTCCCGGCAAGGAGTAAGGAGGGCTTATTTCGTATGTCGATTTAAGTCTTGACATACCGGCGAGGTATGGTACAGCCTTTAGGATAATGCTTTTGATGCTAGCATTGTTATCTTCCACAGGAGTCCAAAGGTCACCATCTCCACTTTTGACAGACTCTGGTATAGGGGAACAAAATTCGTTCTCGAAGAGCTTTGCTATTTCGTAGTTTTGAGAAACGTATGCGATGGAAGCTGGAGTGAGACCGCTACTGTCATTCGTGTTGAAAAGTTCATGCAGGCCGTTCCCATCTAGCCCCCCCTCAGAAGTCTCCACAAATCGCTGAAGGAAGCGTTGGGCTAGGTCAAGGTCACCTTGACCACGAGCAAACACTCCGATGAAGTGAAGAATATTCCTGCCGCATTTGTCGCGCTGTTGGCAAAGACCCGCAATTAACTTTTTGGAACCATTATTGCTTCCCAGCCGAGCGAGTATTTTATCAAGGATCTCCAACCCCCCAGCTAATCCTGTACATGCAACCGCCATTTGCAGAATATTTACCCCAAACGCATTCTGTCCCACTAGATTTGCCTGGGCTTGAATGAGCATTATAGCAATATCGAGATAGCCTTTACTGAGGGCTAAGCTCAACGGGGTCATTCCAGCGTTGTCTTGAACATCTATTAGAGTTGCTAACATTTTGTCTTGGAGGCAGAACTCCACAGCTTCTCGCTTTCTGGAAAGAACAGCATTGTGGATTGCCGACCTCCCACAAAAGTTGGTGGCATCATGTAGCACCAAATCTGAGTCAAGTAGCACTCTCGCAGCAACAAGACTGTTGATTTGAATACTAGCTAATAATGGAGTTTCCCCTTTCCAATTCGGCATGTTAGCAGTTTCTGAATCACAGTATTTGAGGATCAGGATAATCGTGAGTGCCATCTCAACTGCCTTTGACGGTCTCTCTTTAGACAGTAATCCACACCGAAATAAACTCCCGACCTCAGAATATAGTCGAAGTTCCATAAGTATTTCAAGCTGGGATCTGATGTTAAATCGGGAAAACGGCCCAAGCTCACAGTTAACCTCAAATGCCAAAAGTTCTTGTGGGTCGCAGGGTAAGAACAATGGCTTGACGGCACAATGTAGCAGTGTGTCGCCTCCCCACCGTAAATTATTCAATCGAGTGCGGATGGCGACATGAGGTTGGTGGTTGCCGTTTAAATTTAGTGAAATGAACACGAGCAAGGGGCTGTGATAAAGGGCAGCGAAATGTATAGGCGAAAATTGCTCAACTTCGACATCTATATCTTCGCTCGGAAATAGCATATGAGAAATGGCCCATAGTGTAGGATTATTAGTAACAATGGCGACCTGAAACATAACGGTGCGAAGAGACTTTTCTTTTAAATGCCGAGAGATTTTGTCTCTTGCGCCGTTTAACAGAACACTCTTTAGATATATTGGGTCGTCAAGAAAACTAGAAATTATTCTGAACTTCCCAATATCTCTGAGACCGAATAGGAGCCGCATGAAATACCCTTTGTCCTTCATTTCTTTCCATTTCCGTAAATTTTCTCTTGGTAAACTTTGGAGGAGAAACGACAGAGTTTGTCCAACAGTGGTTTCAGGGAGAAACCCTAGCAAATAACAGCATGATTTCTCGTTCCAGAACGCTGCTTTCAATTTCTCGTCACAGAGGATCGGTAGAATCCCAACCATATTCGCACCCGCCGCCTGCAACAGAATTTCTTGGGCTTCTTCTTGGGATATTTTGCGAACTAAGTTTTCTATACACTCCCGTAAGTCAATAATACTCTTAAAATTAAGCCTCTCTGAAGCTTTGATTATGCTGTTGAAGATTTTCTCTGCTGGTGTTCCCTTGGGTAATAGCGACTTATTGGGTATTAGCCGTGTAAAGTAATGCGACACCTGGTACTGATTTAGAAAATAGTTCTTGGTATGGTAGTAAGCGCTCTCCAACTTTGTAGTTCCTTTGAAAACTTGGAAAATACTATCTGGGAAGGCGGTTGCAGACTGGACACCAATTTCAAAGAGGTTTCTTTCCATCTGACACATGGTTGGCATTGAGCTTGGAAAGAATGCAAGCTCCCGTTCTAACGATATTCGCCCTGAATCTAGACTTCGATCACAAAGTGCCCTAATCGCAGGAGAATATCCGGGACTTTTTGGATCAGTTAATTCCCAATATAATCGATGAAGTGTTGCACGTTCCTCGTCGTTTATAACATCTCTGGATGCGATGAAAGACGTCATTGCTTTAAATTTGCCAATACGAGAAAGCTTTGTATCAAGTTCTTTGTCGAATCGTCGAAGTATAGAGCCTCTCATACTAATTGGGACCTTCGGGTAACCATCCCCAGTCACCTATATTTGGTTAACACAAGAAATGAACTATGCGAAGATGGGACGAACCAGTTTTAAATACTCGCCCTTCCCTCTAGCCCTCTTTTTGGCGATGGCCAACCTGTTGGTCATATTCTCCATCGACGTCCTGAAAGTATCAATTTCAGACTCAAGCCCATTCTCATTGACCCTTCAACGCACTTGTTAACAACGGAAATCGGAGCACTTCCTATTTGCTCTTGGTTCTCTTGGCTCACCTAAAGGGAGTATAGCTAGCCGGCCCTATATCCACCTCCTTCGATCTCAGTCGAGGATCGTCGCATACTAGACTAGGAAGAATGATTATGCCCAACGTCACAGATCCTCGACACGTAACCCATTCTCCAGTCACATTTTTCCTTTCCCACTTCACCTAGAGCGTGCGGTATATCTTTAGCTATATGTTTAAGGTTCTTTGACTGGAAAGTCGCCCACCCTCATATCTTTCATCACACCATCTGCAAGCTTAATTGCGAAAAGGCGACGACTTGGCCCCGTGCCACCGGCATCCCTAGCATCCCATTTCCAATCTACAAACATTTGAAAGGGCTCTAGGATTTCTGATAGAGAGCACCCAGAGGTGAAGGGTAGGTTGGCAGCCAAGGCATAAGTTTCATTAAGAGCCCTACGCATCTCGGCGGCGGTGTAGTCTTCGGTTAGTTTCTCTTTCTTTGGTATCACGTTGACGTTTCGGTTTAAGAGAATATATCCAGCGACAAGAGCAAATGCGTAGAAATCCCTTTCCGGTCGATTACGGTATTTGGCCCACGACGGACTGCATCCATGTTGAAACTCAGGCCCGCACCATTCTTGTGTCCATCCTTCAACATTAATACGTTTCGTGTTAAGAAAGGGTACGCTCAATCCAAAATCGGAGATCTTTGCTCTTACGCGCTGCTTATTATTATCGAGAAAAATAAGGATATTAGAGGGCTTCAAGTCGCCGTGGATAATGCCATTTGTGCAACAAAAATCCATCCCTTCGGCAATATCAGAGATGAGAAGGGCCCTAAACCCAAGGTCTTGGTCTGTTATGAAGAGCTGCCCCTCCACTTGGTTACTCGCTGTAGCGTAGCCTTCAATAAGGTGGCCCAATGTCGGGCAAGCTGGTTCGGCTAGCTCCATAATGAGTGTTGGCCGGAATTCTCCTAATGGGTCCTCTGAATCTTCGGTCCAGGTGACAGCAATCAAAGATGTAATAATTGACTGGTTGCGAAGGCAAGGATGGGTCAGGCATTTTATCTCTCGCCGTAGTGATTTGATTCGGTCCTGGAACTCGGTGTCATAGAAAAGACGTTTCGGGGACCTTGGTGTTATCTTGGGCCGCAGTTGAAACATTTTTAGTGCGACTTCTTCTCTTCGAAACTTGCCATGAAATACTTTCATCGAAGCGCCCTGGCCTATCGGGTCCGGGTTTAGAATTTTGATTTCTTTAGGTTCGACGATTTCTACCTCCGATCGAACAACATCGTCTATGAAGTAAAAGAATGTCTGGGGTTCCTTGTCTATTAGATCGTCCCAAGACTCTGTCAACCCTGTTGCTTCTTTTTCAGTGGCCTCCTTCTCTTTGAATTGTTGTTTGTTCGAAGCTCGAGCTTGGTGGTAGTTCACCGGAGAAGGTTCCTGCCCGACGGAGGACTCGTCCGCTAATCTATAACTTTGGCTATTGTCAGCTGCCCAGTTTATACGAGAGTACTCTAGGCCCAACGAAGACGACGGCTTGTCATCAGTGCCAAATTCCACTCTCCCGTCGTTTTCTAGGAAGTGTTCATTCTTCTCACTAATCCCGAACTCAGCTAAGGACTCACGAGTTCCCTCGCATAGCAAACGCCATCTGTCTTCCAGATCTGGACCAGACTGCAAAGCATTGTCACCCCCTCCCTCTGTAGTGAGATTGTATCCAGGGGAATACAAAAACTGGAAATTGTTTGAACTGGTCATTTTATTGGCTTTTGAACCCATTCTCCTATGATGAAACCGATGCACAACGTGAATAGGAGCGTCAAAACCAAGGCTAGATCCAACCTAGACAATTGATATTAAGAAGCAATACGATAGGGTTTTGTCTTTCGCACGCATACGCGACTTTCAGGGCACCCGGGCAGGTACGCGTACGTCGGCTGGAGATGATCGATGATGCGTTGCGATGAAATAATATGAGCATTCTAATGCTCTAAGAATTGGTGGCGTAGATGATTGCATTAACGCCGTTATATAGAGTCAACATCTCTCATATGTGCCTAACTGTCCGGGTCCACGTCCATGTCATTACCACAGACAGAATTACGTCTTGCGTGGGGGAGCAAAAGACAAAACTGTGTAAAGTAAATGCTTTGCTGATGAGCTGGCTGCGCATGTGTGGTGGTCGACATCGACAGCGCAAGGCGGAGCCTCAACTCAAGCCTAGGCGCCCACCAAGGCAATGGTAGAAGGGCAACACGATCGAAAGCCTCGATGGCATTGACTCTCGGTGCAGCGAGGTTGAAAGCAGGGCTGGATTTCAACATGCCATCTAGGTTTGTGATTGGCTATGCACCTTTTCGTTAAATCAGCTTGGCTGTCTGTAACTGCGATGTCCGGTTGTAAACAAAGTGCGGCGCAGCCTCAATGAGTCGGCATCTAATGAAAGCTTAAGTATCCAACTTGAGATATAGCTAAGGCTTCAACATATTTTCGCAGCCTTCCGTTCGAGAGCTTACAATGCAATAAGCTAGTTGTCGATGCATTTTTGCTTTAACAGCACAAAAAATCAAGACCTTTTTTTTCAGATCGAACCCGCTCCCGAAAATATCCAAGCTATCGTCTTAGGGACTTTTGTGGCCCATATTTAAACACTCAATACTTGAAACAATGACTGACGTCCTTGGTGCCGTTTCTGCGTGCCTACAACTTCTTCAAACACTTTACAAATGGGCAGACGCCTACAAATCATATCCAGATGACATTAAAGGAATTGCCTTAAGATTTAAAGT
Source organism: Drechslerella coelobrocha (assembly GCA_036971555.1). NCBI lineage: Eukaryota > Fungi > Ascomycota > Orbiliomycetes > Orbiliales > Orbiliaceae > Drechslerella > Drechslerella coelobrocha. The sequence continues at coordinate 493,539 of JAJTUH010000003.1, forward strand.
TGAAGTAAGGCTTCTGAGAAAGATCTGTGAGCGGCTGAAAGAGTCTCTCGACCGGGGCGTACTCGGTGACAACCAGCAACAGGATGGTGATCTATTGAAAGATATTTTAGATTACATAAAATCTATTCTGGAAAGAGCTTTAAAAATTAAGGCTCGGATGGACAGGAAGAACTCGGGGCTCTCAGCTCAGGTCCAGAGAGCGGTGTGGCTATTCCGAAAAGAAGAGGCGACCGAGATCCAACAGGAATTGCGAGAATGGTGCGCTATATTGGATGGTCGTCTAATTCGGCTGCCTGAATCCATTACGACCTTGATTCAATTCGACGCGGTCGAAGCTGTCTCTAAGGACCCAACCTTATACCACCCATCAACAGCCACTAAGTCAACTTTACGCCGCTTCTCAACTCTTTCGAAGGAACAGAGGATCGAAATTTCGCAGAAACTTCTAATCGGCGCTGAAAACTTGGATCGTCTAGATCCTAACCCTAAAACCCAATCGGCAATTTCTCGAGTTTACGCCAAGTTGAATACTCAGGTTGTGGTGAATAGTGTTTCGAAAGAGATCTCACAGCCTGTTTTTATTGAATACAAGGCCTACAATAGAGATGATGGCCATGGCCTCGCACAGGATCAATTCGGCATTGAGAACACTCTCAGGACCGTCGGAAGCCTCGCGGCCGAGCTAAGCAATGTTGACCCAAATTACCAAGGTGTTCTCACCTGTCTTGGATACTTCAAGCACCCCGACGAGCACACTCCCCTGGTTGGGAGCATCTTTCTGCTTCCCTTCCTCGTTGAAGGCCCGCCGGTGTCGCTGTACGATCTGTTGATGTCAACTACGCCTATCGCCGCCGACGGACAACCGCCTAGCAAGCTTCTTAGCGCTCAGCACCCACTAGAGGACAGGCTCTTGTTTGCTCGCAAGCTGACTCTTGGGCTCCTTTTCTTCCATTCCGTCGGCTGGGTTCACAAGTCAATCAACATCAAAAACGTGTTGGTCGTCGAACGTGCAGGTCAAAAAGTAGCCAAGCGGTTCCCGTTCAGTCTCGGTCGACCATACTTGATTGGGATGGACAGGGCCCGAGAAGACTGTGAACGAACGAATAACCAAGCGATATTTGACGGATCGGATCTTGATGAAAACATATACCGGCATCCAGAACGACAACCCAGCCGTGGCGCTCTCGAGAAGCATGCATTCAAACACGACGTTTACAGTCTAGGCGTCGTCGCCTTGCTCGAGCTTGGACTTTGGAAAGTCATCGCCCGGTCAGAGTTGGTCGCGACGTATGGTCTAGAGAGTAGACAGGGGGACGAGTTAGCTGAGGCCCTCTGCAGCATTGCAGACCAGCAGCTGCCAGTCGCAATGGGCAGCAAATACAAGAAAATCGTCAAGGCATGCTTGGAGGAGAAAGTTGACCAAGAAACGCCTCAAGAAACATTGAAAAGACTTGACGATGTGCTCAGCGGGTTGGAGGAACTTATAAGTATTATGTGTTAGAGGTCATAGGAAAGCCCTGAGCGTATAATGGACCAAGATGAGAGAACATGTAAGATAGTATCTAATGGAAAACTGGTAAGTTTGGATAGATATAAAAACTTCGACTCGTCTACAACGGTAATCGCGGCATTCGGCTTCCTGTACGACAATGATCACGTGACCGTAGAATATATTAAAGTCTGACTCCCACCCCACAACCACCGCTTCTTTCGACTAACCACTCAACAGCACACACACGTCACATCACCATGGGCAAACCAAAAGCTGAGAACTCCAAAAAGGTCGCCGGCAACGCCCGCAAGGCCGAAGCCGCAGCTGCAAAGCAGGCCAAAGTCGACGCCGTCAAGTCCGCGAAGGAAGACGTCGAGTGGGCTGAGGGGTCAAAGGACAACTCCAAGAAGTACTTACTACACCACACATCTATGCATCTATGATACAAGTTGTATGCCGGACGATAACTAACGCCCGTAATATCGTACAGACAGGCAGCCGAAGCCAAAAAGCGCGAGGCCGCCGAAAAAAAGGCCGCCCGCGAAGCTGAACTCGCCACCGAAACCGCCGCCCTGAAAACCACGAAAACCAACCCAAAGGCCGGCTCGAAAGGCAAATCCCCCGCCTCTCCAACCGCCACCACCTCCCGTGGCCTCGACGCCGCTCTTGCCTCACTCGACGCCCCCTCCACTTCCTCCTCCAAGACCACCGCCCTAAACGCCTCCGGCATCGACGACGCCCTCGACGCCCTCTCCCTCACTACCGCACCCTCAGGTACCGCCGTCGACCGCCACCCTGAACGCCGCTTCAAAGCCGCATACACAGTCTACGAAGAGCGCCGTCTAGTGGAAGGTCGAGCCGACGGTTCGTGGGACGGCCTGCGCCTTCAGCAAGTCAAGGATCGCATCCGGCGCGAGTTTGAGAAGAGCGAAGAAAACCCGTTCAACCAGACTTCCGTCCGGTTTGACGCTTCCAGGGCGGAGATAGCCGCTGTGCGCGACCAGGAGCGAGATAAGATTGAGAAGCGGCTGGGGGATCGCAGTTAAGGCAACTGCAAGAGGACAGGACAGGACAGGACGGGCTCCCCTTCTCCGTGTTCCACCCAACAGCACGGCAGGACACTCCACCACACCATATTGCAATATATTACTCTCCGTGGCACACGCGAAGGATGGATGCAACGGGACAAAACGACACCAGAAAATGCCGATGCCATACTATACCAAGTACCCGCAACTCGCCGAGAGGTATGAGAACTCATCTACACATATACCCAGTCTACCTAAATTCTACAAAACAGGGGACCTGAAAAACGGAGGCTAACATTATCTACTCGACGCAGACTGCCGGCATGTATAGCATAAACAGAGCCAGTCCACTATACCGAAATAAACCCTCCGCACAACACCTACAAACCCCCCGCTCCCTACCAAAAATGCTGAAATACCCCGTCTGCACGGCTATCCAGTGACCTAGAATGGGCATGTTTATTTTTTATATATCCGCATAGCTGCCTGCATACGTAGTACATGATGCATTAGCGCACTTCATCTCACTCTGTGTACCCTAGAACTTGAACGAGTATTATCCGCTTTTTTTTCTTTTCTCTCCGCTCGCTGCACGTATAATAAGATACGATACGATACGATACTAGCTGATGTACGTAATAGGGTGTAATGGGTACGTAAATTTTCTTTCTCTGTCTGCCATTCATCATGCTATATATAAGCTACCTGTATGCCCGGCATGAATAAGCCACCCAAATACAAAAAGTCCTACACTACAAGTCGAGTATATAACCAAAGCCAAGAGCCAAGAGCCAAAAGCCAAAAGCCGTCCATCATAATAAAAGAAGAGAGGATATAGAAGAGACATAAAATAAAATAAAAAAATCTTTTGATAAAAACGAAAGAAGGGAAAATATCCAAGACTTTAAACTCCGCAAGCATATGCAACACAGAACCGCAATGGCCAACAACAAGGACAAGCACAGTAACAATGCACCAAGAGGATCGTAACAGAAGGTATAAAGGAAAGGAAGGCACGATATGTAAGCAAGCAAGGACGGAAGGAAGGTATAAGATCGCGAAGACTACCATCCAAACTCCTCCACAAACAAGCTAACACTCGGACCACCCTTCTTGATGCAATTCGCCGCCTGTACTCTCACATTATCGCTACCAGGCCCGCAAGCACCGACCGCACACGTCTCATCCGGTCCACAGCTGGTGACAAAGTTTCTAATAATCTCCTTCATGTTCGGCCGTCCCTCATAGATGTACTTATCCAACGCATCTCTTACGTCCTGATGAGCACCGCCGGTGTGGCCCTTCTCATCCTCGATGGATTCATCATCGTCATCATCGCTATTAAAGCCACCGCTACCGCTGATTCCCCGATGGCCGCGGAGCGTGCGCTCATCAGCTGAATCATCCGGATCTGGATCGTCGTCGGACATGCCTGCGTACATGTCTTGGGAGCGACGGGCACCGTAGTCTTCCTCTTCGAGGATGGTGTGGTCGTCTGATGTTGGGGCTTTGAAGTATCCACTTGTGCGTTTGGCCATGTGGACGCCGCGGCCCGAGGATGACTGAGCTGGTGGGCCGGAGGGGTCTTCGAAGGGGCTGGTACCTGAGGATGGCATGATATCGCCGCTGTAGGAGCGTTGGTGACCAGAACGATGTTGCATGGAGGCGGGGATTGCAGGGACGGGAGGGGTGGCGGGTTCGCTGCTAGTGTCACCGAGGAGGCTTGCGTCATCACCATCGCGACTGGCGCGACCGCGACCCATCATCATTGTCCCCACGCGACCCAACATGCGCATACCGCCGCCGAAGCCGCCGCCGCTGCGTTTCTTGTCCGGTGCGGTTTCGTGCAGGCGGATGACGACGTAGGTGGATTGTCCGTTGGCGCCGTTGCCGCCGCGGGCGAGTTCTTCCAGTTGTGGGCGGATATTGTCGTACGACATGGCCTTCTTGGTCGACCAGATGAACTCGAGATGGCGGACGCGGGCTTTACGGACAGCGGAGAGGGCGATGGGCAGGATGAAGGTGATACCGGAGCCGGATGCGTACAGGAGAACGTTGTCGTAGTCGTTAAAGTTGGGGAGAGCACCGTAGGGACCGTCGATGATGGCACGGAGTTCGCGGGTCTCCATCATTGCGGAGCGCTTCTCGGCGAGCTTGCGGGCTTCCCAGTTCATCGCCTTGGTGAACCCGTCTTCCGGCTTGATGATGAAATCGACGGTCTTCTTACCACCTTCGGTGTCGATATCGTCGCCGACACTGGCAATGGTGAACGGATGCGACTCAAAGTACCGGATGCCTGGCATGCACAAGAAGGCGTGGGTGCCCGGTCGCCACATCATGTTACCACGCGGGACCTGGACGATGGTCATACCGTCCTGGGTCAGTTGCACTTTGGCCTTAAGCTTGTCTGAGTACCGGTTATGCCAGAAAATGCGGTTGTAGCGGATGGCACGATCGATCCCGTAGAGGATGAAGGCTGCGCCAATCGGCCCGTACGAGTGGTGGTTGTGCAAGATGCATGCGATGAAAGTCAAAGGGAACAGCACAAGATGCATGATGTAGAAGACTTCATAGCGGATAACCTTGAGCAGGTAGAACGAAGCCAGGATAATCATCCACAATGCAAGCGTGATGATACCCCACACGTTGGCGGTGGTGAGCAGGAAGCCGACCTGCGAGGGGATCAAACGCGACAGTCCGACGGACACAGCAATCGTGTGGACGCCACCTTGAATCAGCGCTGTAATGGCGACCCTAAAAAAAGAAACTCATTAGCCTTGGAAACGTCAAACTTTACAAGAAAAAAATAGAACGAGTACTCACCATCTATGGAAGACATTCAACTTCTCATAACTGAAGCCTGTCAGATAGCTCAACGGAGTGTTCTTCATCGCCAGGAAGATCAACAGCGTGCCGTTCACAATGCTGAACCATCCCGCTTTTCGTGCCAACTGGATCAACTGCAGCTGCGGCCGCGCGCTGAAGATGCACACCCAGATGTTTATTATAACGTAGAAGAACACAATCACTGTATGCGCCCGCGTCGGCAGGCCCACGTATCCCTTTTTGAGGAAGAAAGCGCGCACTTTCCGTCCACCGCCCGCGAACCCGGTCATTTTTAGCCGCAGGTTTCGCCGACGTACATATTGCTTGCGGAACATGTGTATAAAGGTGGCTATCAGCAGCACGAGTGCAAAGTAGCCGTAGAAGAAACCCGTGTGGGCATCGTTCAGCGTCTCGAAGACGCTCTCGATCAGCTTGCTGTCATCGTGAAAGTCGTAGTACTGGATACCAAACAGCCCGCCTAAGCGGATGCCGTAGTGGATGTCTGTGTTGTTCGGGTCGGACATTGTCGCGGTGGCCCAGATGCGACTGGGACGGTTATATGAGTCTAAGAACTATCCAGTGTAAAGTGCGAAAACGAGTATGATAGGGCAAGTGGGATTTATTTTTTCTCTCTTCTCTCCCCTCTGTAGCTGGTGGGATGTCGGGCTGATATGCGGCTGAAGTCAGACGAGGCTATCAGCACACGATAAGAAAATAGATGATACCAAGGAAACTCGTCAAGTGTAAGGAGAATCCGCTAAGCCAACGTTTGAAAAAAAATTTATATATTGAAGAAGAGAAAGAAAAGGAAAAAGAAGTCTGGCCGCCGAGAGGCCAAGCTTTGGCTTTATTATAAACGTGGGAGGAGAGGAAGTGAGATGAGGGAGAAAGAAGATAGAGGAGCTGCAGGTCGAAGAAGCGGGAGGGTATGCTACAGTATATCTACAACTGTGCTACCGCCATCCCAGGTTTAGCGGGAGTGGGCTGAGACGATAGCTCACAGCTTAAGGCCAGGCTGAAATCCCTGCCTCAAAAACGTTAATTCTTTTCGATGCTGGGGATAGCCGAGAGCACAGTCAGGCCCAGCGGTAAATCTAGCTTGCAGGAAGCAGGAATCGTCCATATATCAGACCACCATAGCACACCCTCAGCGCTGGCTTGGATGCCAATGTCGGTGAGCTTCTGAAAACTGCATTTGGAAGACATCCTCCAAGCCGCACTGGCCAGGCTCCCGACGGTCGATCGCGGTAGGTATCCCCCATGTATCCATTTTCTCCCCTTCGTCCAATTTGCGAGCAGGGGGATGATACACAAATCGCACATCACGACACCCCCGCTCCACGGACGCCGGTCTAGAAGGACGTGCTTAGGGATCAACCGGATGGGAAGCACGAAGGAATAGAAAACTGCCGTGTCAGCCAGCAGCAACTAACCACTATCTCGAGGAAGCGATAGCTGTTTCTCGAGCTATTTGTCGTGGGGAGGAAAAAAGCTTGTCCGCTGCAGCTACCCCGGCCCGTTTGCCAAAAATACTGCAGAATCGGGAATGGTCCGCACAGGGTATTTGACAATCGCTGCGGCTGAGGGGCAGCCGTATTCCAAATATACCCAAATATATACTCGGCTGGCGGGGTTCTTGCTGGGCTCGCGCGACTGGGGCCGTGGGGCTGAGCATGGTTCGGTTCCAGCGCGAGTAAGCCGTAATCCTTCTTCTGTCAAATCGCATCCACAATGCAAGCCAGTAGCTCAAAGGAGGAACCGAGGAGAATTGTCAGATGTCGCGTATTCTTGTAAGGATATCGTGGGCGCCGTGGGGTTTGCAACGGTGGAACTTTCTCTTTCCGGATGGCGATTCCAGATTGTTGGCAGCGCAGCCTTGGAAGCAAATGTATTTAAGGAACTCGTCGACAAATCCCATTGCCAGGTAAGTTTTGTCGCGGGGCAACCTTAGCCGTAGATACAGAGATTTCGAGCTGTAAGATCAGCTGCAGAGTGGGTGCTCCTTGTAGGGAAGTTCTTAGTTGGATTTCATATGCCGGCATATTATTTCGATGTATGTATAACAGTTTAAGCTTTGGGGCTCAGTGCGAACCGTCGACAGATCCGATACTTCTGCCAAGGATCGTGGAACTTTCTCGGCAGGGGAGCTTCGCCTTGCATACAATAACATACAATCAGCCATGCACATATAACGAGGCCGAGTCAGCAAAGCGAACGTATCCCGGCAGTGAGCTATGAGTATACTCTAGCATCTGCGAAACGGTAGACTTACAGCAGTCGCTTCGCAATTAGCCAAACCGGCCCGTTGCGGAAGTTCCGAATTACGATGGTCGACAATGCAGAGTAAATTGAGGCGATGACCGGACTTTGCTTACAATGCTATTAATAATTAGCCTCGACGGTACTGTAGGCGTTTACGTACATTATACACCGCATCTTCGTTCGAATCCATGATATGCAGTGCCGCTGTGCACATGAGAATGAGAGGAGAAAAAGGCCAAGATGCTTCAGTGCTTGCTATGCCCCATGCTTGCAAACTATAACGACGTCAAGAAGATATTCCAATGTTACATGTATGTAATAATATAATGGCATCGCCTCCCCGACACATTCTCCCAGCCGGCCGGACTGTCTCCTACACCCCGCCATCATCCCTCTGGTTCGTGACCGTCGACCGTCGCCTCCGCTGCGTGCTCACGTCCGAATTCCACAAGCCGCCCGCCTTGTTTCCTGCTCCAGGCTTCGCTCCCCACATCCCAGGACCACTAACCGACCCCTTCCTCTCACCAAGCACCTTTTCTTTCTGCTGCTTCTCCTTATCCTTATCCTTCTCCTTCTCCTTCTTTTCCTCCCCGCTGTCCTCGTCCGTCAATACCGCCCCCTCATCACTACTACCCATCTCCATCTCTGCTGCCGACGACAGGCTCCACAACCCCTTCGTCGCCGCTGCCGCGCTCGCAGTTCTCCTAAACCCCATCGCAGGACCCGTCCCCCCTCCACCACTGCCAAACACCATCCCCATTGCCCTCCCGCCAGGAAGCAGTCCCGTCCCCGCAGCGGCACCTCTCAATCCCCCCACACCGCTGTCACCAGCGCCAGCGCCGGCGCTAGAATTAGCCGACCCGATCAATGGCGCAGGTAACCTCCCGGCAGTGTTATACATACTAAACCCACTACCACCCATACTCGGCTTCCGCGGCCTCAATGGCGGAGTTCCATGCGCGCCTGTACCGCTCCCACCGCCTGACGTCGCTCCCTGTTGGGGCGATTTGACCTGCGACGCGGGCGGTCGTAGGTGCTCCGTCGACGCTACTATTTTAACATCGTACTGGGGTAGCGAAGGTGTGGACACGCCAGTACCGACACCAATACTGGCGGATGGCTGCAGCAGGGGCTCGTATGGCTTGAAAGCCACTTTCTCTCGCGGGAAGGACAGCGGGTCTTCCGTATCCGAGTCGTCGATGGCGCTGCCAAACCCTGGGAGTTGGAAGGATGGTGCCCCTTCTGGTAGCGATATTGGATTTATATTTGGAGTGGACGGCTTTTGCGATGATGGCGCGACGAAGGACGGGAGCAGGACGCCCATGCTCATGCTGGCGATACCCATGTCCATGAGCACCGGCTGGTGAGTCATCGCTCCTATAAGAGCGTTACAGATCGCTCCGTGAGAGATGAATATCATAATTGTCGATTCGGTGATTTCGTCCTCATTAGCTGGAGGTACCTTTTCACCACCCCCATTGGTCCCGCAATCGTTCCCGCCACCGCCCTGCTTCTGCGCATCGGCAGCCGCAGCAACCAGTTGCGTAAAGCTCGTAGCGTGACTACTACCGCTACTGCTCTTCAAGCACGGCTTCACCTCACCCTCCACATAGTCCTTTATGATCTTTTCAAACCCGACTTTAACGCGCTTATGCATCCGCCCCCACTCCTCGCCGTACTCCCCGCCGTCGCCGTACCGTAAACTATCATAGGCATAGTCTATGTCCAGGAACTCTCGCGCGTGCGAGACATGGCCCCGCGGTATCGGCTCGTTCTTGCCAACTACCGATACCGGAACGGGCGGTACGAATCCGACGGAGTGCGCGCGTTGGTGGCCGTGGTGGCCATGATGCGAGTGCAGGCTGCCGCTAGCAGCAGCAGCACCAGTGGTAGTGTTATCCTTCCGCAGTCCGCCAGCGCTAGACGGCCGCATCAGATCAATCTTGGCAGTGCCAATCATTAAATCGCAGGCTGGCGGCGGGGTTATATGGGTAAAATAGTCCTCGCAGAGCCATTCGCTGAGGAAGCCATCGATTCGTAGCATTGGGCGCGGGTGTATCGGTAGCTTGACCTTCTCAGTAGTGGCGCTCGACTCGGACCCGGTGGCGGTGGTAGTGGTAGTTGTTGTAGTCTTGATCGACACGTCCGAAAAGTACTGCGACATCCCCGCCGTGACCGCTATTGATGTCTGCACGCATCTGAGGAACGGCGACGTGTGTATCACGATCTTTGTTCTTTCCAGCTTTGTCGCGGCCGACTGCGACACTGGCGGTACGGACGGTGTGGCTGCGGGTGTGGCATCTTTCTTCGATTCCTTCGATCCAGCGGTCCACACGCCTGCTTTCTCCGTCGATTTCGGGGCAGGTGTACCGCTGCTGGGGACCGGGTAGTCTGCGGATATATGGGAGACGATATGTGAGGCTATGCGGTTGCCCAGTGAGCGCGCCTGCGTCCAGCCACCGTAGGTCAGCGGCGGGTCATAGGGGGTTGGGGAGGTGAGGTGCCATGTTGAGTCCGAGGCGTCGAGACGGGCGCCGTGGCGACAGACGAATATCTGCGAAGGTGCGAGAGGGTGAGCCTGTTGGCTCATTTTTGGGTTTCGGTCTAGGTTCGGATGATTTGCGGGGCCGGAGATTAGCGACTTTCCCCAGCTGGGTTTGGGGTTAAATCCGAAAACTGCGTGCCCTGCCTGCTTCTCACGTGAATGAAGAAGAGATTTCGATGTTTGGTACCCGACTGCCGGCGTAGATGCGAGAAGCAAGCCAGATCCAGAAGAAAACTTGCACTATAGAAACGATGAAGGATAGGGTAATATCAGAAAAGTATGCTAGATGTCTCGTCGCTGCTTCAAATTGCTGGTTTCTGCGGGGGCCCTTGGTTTCTTCTTCAGTTCGAACCTGGCCTAGCCCTATCCTTCGGTCAAGTTCCCCTCGTCCTATCCCGTTCAGCTACCTCGTAACGAATGGCACTAACAAGCGAGGGGTGCGCTGCACCTCGTCGGCAGGGTAGTTCGATCTCGGACCGTATCCAGTATCCCGTGGAATGTCAAGTGACTGTGGATGGAATGCGGCAGCTGCAGTTAGGCAGACGATAGGCGAAGAACGCTTGACAGATGGCAATTGGCTGGTAGTTGTCTCGATGGTGATATATGCGAAGATGCTAAAGGATCTAGTTGAGATGATGGTAAATAATAATGTTAGCAAAGACGTCCGCAGGGGAGAGAGGAGAGGCCTGCTTAGTCAGGCGGGAGACGTGTCTGCATACAGAAGGCCAGAAGCACCGAGTTTGCTATGCTGATACAACAATGCCTAGTGCTATAAAACGGAGAAGTAATAGCTGATGCTAGATTCCTCAGGTGGCAGCATACGCCAAGATGGGTTTGAAACTTGAAGGTTAGACGGGAAAATATATAATAGAGAAAAGACTGGCAATGAAGCAAGAGCAGAATCGCGGAGAAGGGAGTAGAGTAAACACTCGTGCCCAACAGGCAACGTCAGGTACTCGCGACCCAATTTTAAGTCTGCATGCAGGGCGCACATGCAGTTGATTAATTTTCTCCGGCCACCTCGGGTCGCCCTCTCGTCCGGTCCCCCGTCCTGTAGCTCAGTCAGCTAACCTTTTGTCGCCCGCTGTTCGCTAAAATTTCGAATCAGCCCGAACTTCCAGCCGACCGGCTGAACCGCAGAAATGGGAGCTCTGGCCAGCTGGATCTTAAGCTTTGCCGGCCGGGCCAGAGCTGGGTTTTTCTCCGTCCTGTCAAGCTGGGAAAGTTTAAGGAGCTGGCCCAGCCGGTTCGGGCTCCCAACTCGGGGCTTTTGAACCAGAAAGGTGTCAAAGCCTAACTCTAAATGCGGCTTCGGAGGACTGACACACATACATTGCGTGCTCTTGCTCTCCGAAGTGCCTCCATATGCATGCCCAGAAGATATAAGTGTTTCGGATATCTCGATTTCAAACGCCTGTGCCTCCGAATGCAGACGAACCGTTATGCATAGAAGCTCTGATTCCCTTGCAAGAAGGCGGCGGCGGCGGCTTGTGTAACCATCGCTGGCATGCAACACATCCTTCGCAACACAACCTTGTGTATCAGCTTCCCGGACAGTTCGAGACCGAGTGTATACGGTTCGGCTTAGAGACTGAGTATTCTGTATGAGAGACAGAAATATCTGCCCTAGTCTTTTTATAACATCGTACGAGTCAAGTACTGTCAATCCCTTTATATCTTTACAGGGACACTCGTCCCAATGAAACTAGGCCACAACTTGTCATAAATCACCGGATTCACTCGTAGAGATGATATACAAGGGATGGTCCTAGAATCCTGGGATTCCTCGAGACACTGTATCGAAGATAAGCTTCTTCTATTGGTTGATGTGTTTATTCGATGGCTTAGGTATATGCATCATTCTTGCGGCCTAAGATAGTGGCATCTGATTAAATCCGTCTTTCAAGCTAGCCTCCACCTGAATTTACCAGAAGCTCAAAGATCTCAGAATATCCTGCTTCTGTAGCCAAAAACGTAGCCAAATATAATGGTGTTTCATTGTAAATATTTTTCGCGTTAATATTCGCCTGGCCCGTATCAAGAAGAAGCTTGACGATCTCGACGTCTTCCGCCTGGACAGCTCTAAATAGCGATGTTTGATTGAAATATCCGTCTTTCGAATCAATATCTACTTGGCCTGTATTGATGAGGAGCTTGACGATTTCGGCATCCCCTGTCTCCACAGCTAGATCCAACGCTGTCAACTCGTATCTGTCTTTCGAATTGAAATTTATTCCGCGAGTATTAATGAGAAGCTTGACGATTTCCGTGTGTCTCTTTTCTATAGCCCAGAATAATGGTGTTTTGTCAAACTTGTCTTTGAAGTTAACATCCGCTCGGCCCGTATCTATAAGTAACTTAATGATCTTGATGCGCCCTTTTGCTACAGCTAAGGATAGCGGTGACATTCCGCTATACCCTCTTCCTCTGTTAACATCTGTTTGGCCTACGTCGATGAGAAGCTTAGCGATCCTAGTGTATCCCGCCTCTATAGCCCAGGTTAGTGGCGTTTCATCACTTGTATTTGCCAAATCAACGTCTACCTGCCCCGTACCAAGGAGAAGCTTGACAATCTTGATATACCCCCCTACTACAGCGGAGAATAGCGGCGTTTCGCCGTATGCATTTTTACAATCAAAGTCTACTTGGCCTGTTTTAACGAGAAACTTGACAATTTTATCATAACCTTTTTCTGCAGCCCAGGAAATAGGAGTTCGATGGTACTCGTCTGTCAAGTTCATGTCCACCCAGCCTGTATCGACGAAACGCTTGACGATTCCGACATGGGCGCCGAGATATGCAGCAACCTGTAAGCCGGAAAGAGGTTTGGAGTATTTCTCACCAGTTGACTCCTGGTACTGGAACTCAGGTAATCGGAAAAGGCAACCAATGCTGCAACGCGACTTCGACTGCGTTTGGAGCAGATAGGAAACCGAAAGATCTATCAATTGCTTCGATAGATTCATTTCCTTGCGTGTATGGTGGCCCCACTGACGAGCTGCATAGTTCAGGAAATGAAACTTCCGCAATGGTTCTCCTAGCATGTAGGCGCCCGTGAACTGATAACATTCTAGGACAGGGATCCAGAATGGTTCTTCTGTACCCGCAACAGGGGAGTCCGTGGACTGAGAAGCTGTATAAGCCGCATAATCGAAGAGTGGAAACGTGTCTAATGGTTTTCTCTTATTCGCAACAGATTCGTCTGTGATGTATTCAAAGCAAAGGTATGTCAAGCATGTTTTGGCGATACGGCCGTGTCCGCCTTTAAACAAATCTCCGCGTTGTGAATGCAGATACTCCTGGAGCGAAAAGTGGACAAGCCGAACAGAGGAGGTCTCCTCGTCTACGATGACGAGGCCAAGACAACAATCTAGCCAAGATTGCCGAGACGGGAAATTATCAGTATCAAGACTTTTGTCTCCTAATTTGACAGCGAGAGCCTCGAAAAGTTCGTTGACGTGCAGCGGCCTTTCTCCTAGATAGGTCCACATCATGATGTCCATCGCTAAATCAGAAGAGCTTCGGGGTTGTCGTCTGATTCTTTCTATGGTTTCTCCAAAGGCTCTGTAAAGCTCTGTAGGTAGCCTGCTGAGGGCTGACCGCCGATTTGCTTTTGTTCGTTCGTCAAGGACCATTTGAATCTGCAAAGCCGGTAGGAGAAACCTTAATGTTTCGTATGTCAGCAAGTAAACGCTTGAGTCGCGAAGATTAGCCACATGCAACGGACATTTTTTTAGACACTGTTCCGATCTTTCTTAAGATCTTCTGTTTTAATTTCTCGTCCATGAGATATTTGTCACGAGCCCAGGCCTCATCAATCTTCCCTGCGACAAACTTTTCGATATCGCCTTTATTGGCCTCGATAGTAATTTTGAGAGCTCCTTCCAAGTGCTGATCAATAATGTCCGGTATATGCGGCCGACCAGTGATGAAGAGCCGAGCCGAGGGTAGTAACTTGCGAAGGGATTTAAGGAATCCTTCTTTGTATTGACACTCGTCAATAGCATCCACACAGACGTAGACCCGCCCAAAGTATTGACAGGCGCGGAGCAGCATTTCTTCTGCATTACTTTGTTCCAGTGGCTTGTGTTCCCGAAGCTTCTGCTCACAAGACTGGATAACCTCTTTTGAAAGCAATGGCAAGCCGGACAGCAATTGCTGCAACAAGCTACCTAGCAAGTTTATTTGGTTCTGTAGCGTTTGATCTCGATAATCGCAGTAAACGTATGCAATGCCAAATTTCACTTCTGAGAGCACAGACTGCCTCGTGAGGTAATCAATAACAAGGGAGCTACGTTTTCCGATATTTCTTTGGTTATTAAATATTCAATCGAAGGCAAATGAACAACGATTTGAGATAAATTGACATACAAAATAACAGTTTTTCCGGCGCCTGGAATACCAGAACAGCAGAGGACACGGTCCGTAAGAGTACCGTTGTACCAGCCCTGGAAATTGGACTCTTCTAAGAGCCATTGCCCAGTATCTGGAACCCTTGTAGCTCGCACATCTCGGTGCCGTTTCGGCGGCTCTAAAGGTGATAGCCATCGCAGAATTTCTTCATGCTGTTTGTCTAATCAATCCTTAGTTTTGAACTTTCGAATGGCTTATTAGAAGATAACACATACTTTGCTGCGCAATCTTGATATTCTCCGTAACTGTTTACAATTAGTCAGTATAATTCCCCTAGTACACTGCTAGTCTGACAATAAAAGATTTTTTCCGATGAGGAGAGATGTAGATATGGTAATGATATTTGCTAAAAGTTTGATACCTAATCTGGACATACAGCAAAAGAGAAAGCCATAGTCAACTCACCTCTCTGCATTTGATGAACGGAATCACGCACTAGTTAAGGACTTAGGTTAGCACAACTTGATATCATTGAGATGGTCTCCCAACTTCGAATCAACTCACGGCCTTCAATTACATCAGCTATCGCCCTTATACTTTCAACTTCTTTCGGCTGAACAACCCTCAAGAGGTCTTTTGCGTAAGCAGCGGCAGCAAGAGCAGCATAAGGTTGCCACAAGTCGTCCTTATGATCATCAGAGTAATCGCAAATGCCTCGGATTATAAGGCAAGGGAAATTATTCATCAAGCCGGCGGCCTCCATCTCGAAGCAGACCACTTTCTCTTTATCCCGCAGCTCGTCACGCTTCTGGGCTGATTTCATCACTGTGTTCCCTGAAGCAATGAGGCCGTAATGAACGACAGGGTCGTCCGTCTCCCTATCAATTCTCCCTTCTCTCTGATTTAAATCGCATGCTGAACAGTCCGCTGTATTGTCATTGTGACAGTAGCTGGCCTTGAATAGTCGATCCTTATCCCGGCCGGGAAAGTGGTATGTTTTTAATCTTTTCGTCCTTTTCGTATTCATACACTCGAGGGCCTCTCGGAGATATTGAACCATCTCGCCTTCTTCAAAATCGTGCTGGGATTGTAGCACTCCCACTGCAGTCAAGAGAGCTTTAGGGGGTTTATTTAGATGCGACCGAATGGTGAATTTCCCACAAGACTCGAGTTTTCCCATATCATATTGCAAAACACCGGCTGAAAGCGGAGAAAGGCTGTCAGTAGGAACATTCAATACCCGGCAGTATTAGTGACAGATTCGCCAACGATGCTTACGATGAGAATGTGTGGGAAACCCGACGACAACGTCTCCAAGTCGAAGATCTTCCTCTAATGAATCTTCAGATACTGGGGGCCCGGGAGCGCCTCCCCCAATCCCTACCATGAGTACAAATCGTAAATTTTGGAACGTCCGTACCATATTGGTTGCCGCATTTGCCGCAGAGTTCGTGCCATATTCAGCTGGACGGGCGATTACGACATTGTGCGTGCCAACTCTCCCAAGGATATAGGTGTTATCGTCGTTTCCCTTTGTCGAAAGCTGCTCATGTTGCTCATCAAGCATAACTTTTGCTGCATTTTGCTCGGAGAGGATGGCAGTAAGCCAGCCGACGGTGTATTCTTCATGGCATAGCTGCCTAGAGACCAAAGCTATAGGCGTTAGCAACAATCGCGAAGTGGGGATTTTGATCGACGAGAACAATAAATTTGCTAATATCGTCTGCGAATCCGATGAACGCATCGAAAACAATACCTTTTCTTAGATTCAGGTGGTTTATCCATCCTTAATAAAGCTAGAGGCCGAGAAGAGGTGGTTGATCTAAACTATGGACAGTTAATTAAACCAACAACCTCACTTACGACTTTAAGGATTTATATGGTCAATCAAAATACTCAGCCTTTTGCGTTTTATCGATAGCAAAAGGACAGCCTTGTAGTTGCGAGCGAGCAGACCTGAGAAGTATTTGCCTAAACTGCAGCTGACAACGACTTAAAGAGCAGGGATCCTTGCCAACGACTATACGCTGTGCCACGCATGCACAGCGTTTGCTTTCGCATGCATAGCAGAAACCATGTGGCTGTGGGCATGAGCGCAAGTATCTATATCTATGCGACTGGGTGGTTAATCGTAGGTCAGATCAATTCTACAATCGCAAGGTACAAGTCAAAATATCGGTAATTAGGGTGACTATTATATTATGAATGAAAGAAAAAGCCGGCCTACTACGCCGGTTATTGTGATGTTCATAATCCACAAACTAGAGCCGCTTGACTCCACATCCAAGTCGCAAATTAATTGTGACGTTAAAAGAGAGAAAAACAACAGGGATGGATTCGCATTTAGAGAAGGCCCTTAGCCTTCACTGGCGTATCAAAGCTCTGCCCCTGTTGCAACGCATCCCAAATCTTTTCACCCATGAGTTTGTACTCTAGACTTTCCACCTGCTTTGTGACCTTGCGATTACCAACCACCTCAGTCCAGCTGATGGCCCGGTCTATCTTAATCTCGCTGACATGGATGGTCGGGCCCGAATCTGGCGCGGGCTTCGGTACCTTCTTCTCCCAAACCACCTGACTTGAATGAGGATCGTCCTTCGCGGGGCTTGTATCCGTGGTCCCCGTGTAGTCTAAAAGTTTGAAACCATCCAACCCTCTGCACCGCTTGTATTCATCACCGTTTTCGAAATATCGCCATCGCACGCAAGGGTGCATGTACTCGTTTGTATGATGACGGTCGTGCGTTTCATCGATAATATTGCCAACGGTGAATTTATCCGTGTATTGGCCTGGTGCCCGATTCTGGCTACCTGCCATAGCTGTGGCGCCGGTGTATGAGTCCTGAATGGGCCCACAGGCATAGCCGAACTTCAAGTCTTTCTGGCCCCAGAGACGCGATAGAGCGAAGCGTCCAATGGATTGCTTTCTGATTATGGCGATTTTCTTATCGTGCTCGTCAACTAGGTATTCTAGATAACGCTCGTTGAAAGATAGGAAAGGTCGGCACCGATCGATCATCCACATTAGGGTTATATCGGCAAGCTCTTCGTCGTCTGCATTCGAAAATGTGGATACCCCATCGGAGCCTTGTTCGGGTTTCGTGGCAAATGGGTTGATCGCGGAGAGGCCAGATGAGATTGCCGATCCTAGTTTTGTCGTCCAGCTTTCATTTTGCTTGACAAATTCGGAGGGGGTGAGAACGTTATCATTTGGGTCGTCTGGTGGAATCGTGGCAGGTTTGTTGTCCGAATTACCGCCCCCAATATTGATATGTACTCTGAAACCAGGGCATCGACTGTCAGAAGGGACCATCGCCAGACTGTCATTTTTATGGGAGAAGAAATCTTACCCAGGGAACCAAACTTGGATAAGGTTAGGTCCGACGTATGGAACCGCATCGCGACCCTCGTTCGGCTGATGCCACATTGTGGGTGTAAAAGCTATTCTATGGTCATCCAATGCCAATGCATGGAATGCATTTTCAACCTCTATGCGACCACCCCCACATTAGTCCGGATTTAGATGAAAGCGTGGAACGGAAAGACCAGGAATTGCAGCGGAGGGCCGTACTTATCGACAATCTTGGGTCTCTGAACTTTTGCGATTTGTTCAGGTTCAGCGCCCTGACGACTCTACCTTCGGGGATACCCATGCTTCCCACAGTGTCAAAGCAACCGATAACCTTGACGCTCGCGGGGTATCTTGCGATCTTCTTGGATTTCAATACTTTCTCCAAAGTATCTGTATCGTTATCCAAGAGGGCGACGCTGAGGTCGGCGTACATCTTCCTAAATTGGTCCGCGTTATTCTCGTCGCGTGCCTTGTAGGCGCTATAGATGTCCGGGAATTGGTGCAAACTGTAGCGATCGATAATGTCAAACTCTTCGAGGAGGCCGCAGAGTGTGCGAACGGTGTATGCGCCACGGGAGAAGCCAAACAAGAATATCTCGTCATCGGGTTCTACATTATTGCAAAGAAAGTAGTAGGCTTCGAGGACATTGTCGTCCAGTCCAGCGCCCGTTGCACCTGCATTTCCGCGAAGCATGTTCTGTCAGCATCCAGCGATATCTCACGGAAGAAGAAAGGGCAAGTACCAGCAGCCACATTCCCAAGTGTCCCCCAGCTCGAACTTCCAATACCGCTTTGGTAGTATACTACTTGCTGCGTCTCATCACCGTTCTCGTCTCTTCTCTTCGGCGCGATGGCCTTGACCAGCCGAGCGACGTTGCTTGGAATGGTCGCAACACCTTTGTCCGACCCCTGCCAAGTGCCGTCGCAGCAGACAATCACACGTTTGTAGCTCGAAGCTCTCACCGCGTACGTCCCATCGGAAAGGAGGACGCGGCTGGACGAAGCTCGCGCCGTAGAGTCCGTTGTAATCGACATTTTGATTCGTAAATGATGGTAAGTGTGCAATCAGCCGCAGTGTTCGTTCTGTGTTCAATTAATAAAGACTCCCCTCGAAAGAATCGGAAATAGGGAATCAGTCGTATATGATTATGTATTGATATACGAACGCATCCTCCGGTGCCTGAACAACTGTGGGCAATCGACAGCGAGGCTCAAAAGCGAGAAGGAGGAAAGGGTTTAAAAGACCACCTTCGCGTCGCAGTCGCAACATGCAATCTCTATTTTAGTCAGCTCGGGAGTGAGCGACTCTGACGCTCGAGCTTCAGCACTGCCGACCACAGCCTATGGTCATACGACATGCAAGGTTGCTTCACATCCTGTCCCGCCTTCGCTGGAATGGAATCTGTCTGGTCAAAGCTGATGCAGCTCGGTGCACAAAGGCACGGCAGGCCAGCACCAAACCCATGTTATTGGGTAGAAGACCGAATAGTAACAGCACCTCAGCCGCTCCTCGCAGGACTGAGACTGATACGGCTTCCGATAGCGCTGCTCCTTCTTAAATTAGGGTGGCCGGACCTAGGATGAACCAACCAGCAGTCGGAAGCAAGACCCTGTGGTTCCGCTGCGCTGTAATCTCACCCCACACAGGTTTTCTGGGCATGCTGATTGACGTTGGTGTCGTTCGTCGCTGACTGTGTTTGTTCTGGGTGTCGAAGCGACGCCCGATTAGGCAAAAATAATGGTAGGGCTGGCCTTGGCCTACCCCATCTTCCAAGCATCAGGTTCGGAACATTTTAACTCGTGGATTTACCTGACGGACTGCATGAAAAAGTACTTTGCACAATCTTGGCTGAAGCGAAGTTGCATCGTTTGCGGAGCGTCCTAGTCTGGAATAGAGTGTCCTCGACCACCCAATTGCTAAGGCTTGAGTTTGGTAAGAATACCCGTCACGATTGATTACTAAAGGACACCCAAGACTCTAATGCCCCTACTTTGTTCGCTATAACCAATGTACATGTACGTGTATATATATCTAATTCCCTCGTCTTATAGGAAAGCACGAGTTAGTGGACTCAATGTTGGTGCGCAGCCGAGTTAGTGGCGGAATGCTAGCCGTTGCAACTGCGACCTTCGCCATATTTTGCTTCCCTAAGATCAAGACTTCGAAGAGACACAGGAATACAATGCAGCAGCGAAGGACAGGTGACCGCTAGCAGTAGCCAATACTGTTCGTGACAAGACGGCTGACAGAACAAAGCTCTCACAATAATATTCTCAGCCCTACAGGTGGCTACAAATTATTTGCTGCATACCACCGGAGCGCTCGGTTTAATTGGAGCCGAATTAATATGGCCCTGCGGATCTCGGCATACTTTCTCGCTTAGACTCGATCGATGTGTGTAACGTAATGAGAAGGGATTGTTTTTTCTCAGACAGCTTCCTCAAAACGCATTAGTGACATAAGTTTTCTTTTCCTCTGGTGAGATGCACGGGCATGGCTCGGAAAATACCGTCCTGAGGCTGGGCAAGACCTGAAATCTTCGCGAATGGCCGGTCTACCCGTAAACCCACGATTACTAGAAATTAAATGTCATGCGGGGTATCACGGTATAGCCAGCGCTAGTAACAGGACTGGGCAAGGCTGTCACCAGATTTGAGCGTCGTACCTGTGTTTTACGTTTATGCAATATAATGCGGGTTGGGTCGATTCCGTTACCAGCACAGCAAAATGAATGTCCATTCTCCTTGCTTGAGTAATTCTATTATCTCATCGGCGTTCCTGATCTGATCATTTGTTGTTCCGCACAGCTGCGCAAGGGCTTAGCGCTAGGGCCGCAAAACAAGCAATAGGATTTTCTCCGCCTTCCCGGTTTGCATCACTAGTTGCGTTTTGCATGCATTCCCTGGACACTATTAAGGAAGTTACAAGGTGTGACGGGAAGATGCAAATATGCATACAATGATGGAATGCAACTGAACTTGCCGCTCGATCACGTTAGCTTAGCCTATCTAGGAGTAATCGAGTTTGCGAGAGGAAGTAGGCAGCGGCATTGCATTCTCTCGATTTGAGTGTGAAGACAGCCGCCTATCCCATACATTCGAATAACATGTTAACTTATTCATGAAATTACAGTACAACATTATAGTATCATCTAGCACCGAATGGGATTTACAATGTCCCAATACATCCTTTAGCCATTTGCAAAAGGAAAAGAAAGGCCAACTGTTGTGTAACATTACGGCACATCTTATCCGACTTCGGTGGGGTATATGCATCCAGGCCCATCGGAGTGCAGTGTCCCCGAGACTACTAGACCCAGGAGGTTAGTCTCAGGGACACTACCCTCCCCAGGAGGCCTCCGGCGGCACCCAAATACCAAATATATGCATAGTTCCTAGAGGCCCAGGTCTGAGCCCGAGCTACAGAAGTTGGAGTTTCCCGCATTGATTCAGAACATTTACTTGTTCAGCCGTACGCGCACGTCTCCAATACTCTGCATTCTTCACTCGATATCAGGTGCGGCGTACGCGCTGGGTACACTAGCAATTCGATATGGGAAATAGTGTACCGCATACCCCTTCGAGCGAATATTTAAAAGGGCAGCATACCGCACGTCAATACCCTCCCGATCTCTCCAGGCATTCTCATTGTCCATACGAAATATTGGGCCTCCAACAGTCAGGCTTTTACAAAAGTTCAACCTTTTTTCTCTATCACAGTCTTAAACAATGATTGTGGCACGAGCTTTCCTCTTTCTTCTTTACGCTGGATTGCCAGGTCTAATATCTGGCGCCGCTGCGCCAATCCCAAACTCTAAACCCGCAAAGCAAGACTTCTACTCCCGTAATCTTCAAACCATAACCTCGATATACAAGCTCACCATCTACCCAAATCAGCTACCTATCATACAACAAGCTGGCCAACCAAACATCCCCCAAGTGGCGCACCTCTTTAGCCCTAGTGTCGCGGGCCGCATCCAAGACCTTGGCAACTTTACGAACTACCGCACCAGCGTTGAATATTTCTACGGCCTCGCCCCCATCCCTCGCCCACCAGTCAACGGCCGCATAAGCGCTATCACCATCCCAGAATTCTCTTCCAACTGCCCCGACGTCGCTGCTAGCACGGTCTACTTTACCATCTCCGTGCCGGACCCGGCCCGACCTGGCCACCTCAAACTCCTCACATACCTCAAGCAAAGCGGATTCTGGCACTTCGATAGCCAGGGTCGAGTCGACTATTACGACTTGTACATCCCCGCGCTAGGAGACTTTACTAGCATCCTCAATGGCGCGGACTTCACAAACCCGCAAGTTCAGCTTGGTTCGATGGTGTCGTTGTGTTCTGGCGCCCACCAGTCTTGCACTGGGCAGAACAAGCAGTATTTTGCAAACGATAAAGTGAACCTAGCCTCCATAAAAGATCACTTTAAAGCCCTTAATTACCCTGAAGCCTCCATCGATCCACTTATCAATGGATTACACCTGCCAGCACTCAGCCCGGAAGAGCTGACATGCTTCGACCTGATGCTTACAAAAGGCTTTGGAACATTCGACAAGCTTTGGGCCGACACCGCTTCCTGCAGGATCGTGCATTTAATATTGGCAGCGGTGGACCCCGACGAGCATTGTCCACACGTTGGACCTACCGGCGGCATGAAGGTAAGTCTTCGAGTGCCCTAAACGCGTGTATGTGCCTGGAATGTGCATGCTGACAACCCTGATACTTATAGTGCGTGAATTATCCTTACGAGAAACGGCTGTTCGACGACCTGAACTTATTTAAGACCAGGGAGAGATTCAAGTGTCCACTTACTTCGCACTGTAATTATTACTAGAGTATAATTATATAAGAGCTGGGAAATTTCACCCGTCGTGGCCTAGCTACCGCTATACCAGTGGAACCAAGTATGTTAATATTGAATATATCAGACAAGTGGCAACTAAATGCTGCGTTTAATGCTCAACGAGTTAAACGAAATTAAAAGAAAAATCCACGTTTGCGAGGATCCGGCCTCACATCATTAATTAATAGTGAATAAATAAATAATAAAAATATCATGCCTCTGACTTTCGCTATGGACCTTGAAGCTACTAGAATCTTCAAATCGTTATGGCCCATAATATGGTAGTTTTGTACTGTACTAGTGCGAAATTAGCGTACCTATGTATAGGCAGACCGGCAGCAGGAAATAATAGTGTTGGCAATATTGATCAGGATCGTATCTGTTTCATGTGTAACTTGCTGCTAATATCATTAACTTGGATACAAGATAATTCTGCGAGCATGCATGGCTAGCCTACTGTCAAAGGGTCGTGGCTATCGGGCACGTTTGCTGTCTGTGATAGAGGTATTGTAATTGGCACACCGTCCAATTCTCTGATCACACCTTCCACCCACTCTATCCGCTCACTTGGCTCACCCTCTAAGAACGCTAGCGACCTCTTACACAGGCCCTCGGGAGACACTAGCCACCAGTAGCTATCGATCGTTCCGTTCTCTTCCTTCCATAGATCCTTCTGGCTCAAGTTCCGCATAATCTCCCTGATTTTCCATAATCCGGCAAAGTAGTGGGCGGTGACGAGGTATGCTTTCCTATGTTTCGCGCGGAAGCGTTGTATTAACGACGCCTCCGACGTGCTCGCCCATTCGAGGAACATTTTGAGTAGATTGAGCGTGGTCGCTGTATCCATAGTACGCGCGTCTTCGTCAGAAAGAGCTTTGATAATGGCAGCTAGACGCATGGCTGTTGCTTCACCCAGGGCTCTGTCGTCTCCGGAGGCGGCATACTCCAGGCCTGGGAACACTGCAGTGAAAGGCGCATCCGCAACGGCTTTTCTCGGCTGTAATCTGGAAGACGGGATGGGCAGGTCATGACCTCGTTTGGTCGCTTCTATCAGCATGTTCATCGTCCCCCGAGATAACGAAAAGAACGTATCGCAGCTTGTTTCAAAGTTCTCTATCGGGCATGATGTGATGTAGAAGCAGAGGAGGGATGCGGTGACCAGCACAGCAATCCAGGCTTCTTTATCCAGCTTGATGATGTTATTGGGGTCGGATACTGTAGATCGGAATTCGGTGAGCGCTCGCCAGTAATGCGATATCTCTTGGCTGCTGCGACTAGCGTCTCGACGTATGAACCGTCGATGCGACCCCGCTATTGCTAGAATGACATTATACATATACGAATGCTATTCAACTGTTAGTATCGCTATAAACACCGGTAAGCTGGGGGTTGCGACGGTGCGTACCGAGTAGGAGGCTTCAAATGATACTCGCTCCCACATGGACTTCCCATACACTTGGAAAGGAAGTGTCCGATATGTGAAATTGCGAAACAAAAATAGCGTCTCGACTTCGAAGTTGATCTCACCGCTCCCGCCGAGAGATAGACCTCCTTGGAGAAGACAAGTTGAGGGCGCGCTCTGCCATCTCGTCAGGTCCTTGCTGGGCCGCCGCGACAATCCGATCTCTTCAGAGTCAGCGGTTCGCTGGGAGCCACCACCAAACTCGATAAAGACGAATCGGTTCTGAGGTGCCTTTCTCTGTGGCCGTTTTCGGTTCTTTGGTTGAACCTTCGGTAGGGCCTCCTCGTAGTGGCACTGGATCCCAGATTTTAAACAGGCCTCGCAACTCGGTTTCTCTTCGTTGCACTATTTAGGTAAACACATCTACACATCAATGTACCGCACAATAGAATATAACAACAGAGCTACGGGCGCTCAGCTTATCTGCATTCGAATTCAAGCTCGGCTACTCATACCTTCCTCCTTTTCTGCTTGCATTCTTTGCACCCCGTCCGAGTTTTGTGGTGGAACCGGCGCACACGCGTCCCAGGACCCGACTCTGCAGATCGCTCCTGTCGGAAGTTGATGACGGTGGTCTGGGGTAACTGGAATCGCGCCGGCTGCGAGCTTATCAGCGGGGGTTCTGAAGTGACCTCTATCCTTTGGTCCGGAGTGAAGCTATCTCCAATATCCGCCATTTTGAGTGTTTTGTCCTTGGTTTTTTTCCCACGGAAAATAAAGCAAAGCTTAAGTTAAGTTGACTTGCTTAAACAAGGGGCACAGTGGTGCAAGCCTTTAAAACCTGAGGTTTGGTACGTACGCACGCAACGAAGGAAGCGAAACCGAGTGCAATGTGTCGCGCTAGGACCTCTGCACAGACGGGTGAATTTGGAACCTGGTAAGCAATGTGGGGTGCCGGCTCACTGCCTTTCCGAGCCGGATTATCTCACAAAACGTGAAATGTGAAACGAAGCGAGCGAGGAATGGTGCCTCAATGCGAGCGTAGCTGCGTAGGCCCCAACGCTAATATAATGGAACAGGAAAACCGGGCCAGAAAGCTCGCTTATCATGCTAATCGTTGAAACGGATATGAAAGGAGTATGGAAATGTCGCCCTTCAACACAGGTGTAGGGGATAGATATAGTTATCGCAGGGGATGTGGGGATGTCGAGGCTTGTCATCGAGATTAGGGAGATGTGGCGAGCCGGGGCAAGATTGTTTCGGCCCTAGACGCCCGAAACTTATCATACCCCCCCGCCAGTCGAGAGAATCTTGACAGTCTATTTGTGTGGAAAACCTCGTAAATTTTCATAACAGGCAGATCAAGTTCGTTCCGCTTCTTGGCGGCCTGTGCGCGACGAGCCTCAACGAACAATTTTTATCGCACAGACGTAGCCGGATCTCGAGATATCCGTCCTTAGCGCTCTAACGTATCGTAACGTTTTCTTCTATGAAAGCTTTCGAATTTCGGACTTTGCGACTTTCTTCCTCTATTCTCTCTCTATCTATTGTTATTTTGCTTATCTGTTCTAATGCAAAATGCTCTAATATAACTGGAACCCAGGACTACGCACCAAACCAGGATCGAGGGGTCGAGGCCATCGGTCGAAAAAGGCTCGCTGAGCTAGTTAGTTCATAATAAAATTTATAATATAGCCAAGCCTAATACAATCGTCGAAGAAACCATGTGTAGGTAGATGTACCACATTTTGCAACGGCTTGGCTAGACCGCAACGCAATCCAAGCAGGGTACCAGGTACAAGGAGTACCTTGCGTCTTGTCTTGTAGAACGTAACGTAGTGATCACGCCTGATCCTTACTTATTGTGTTTTTTGGGACGCCAAATTGGATCCATGGGTTGCTGTCATCACATGTTCTTCCGTTGATAACTGTAGCCCTCCATCCGAATTAGCTATAAATTTGATGACGAATCACTAGTCAAACGTGGGAAGGGTAGAGAGTTTAGAGCCTCTATTGGTCCTTTCTTTTTTTTTTTTTTTTTTTCGAAAGGGTGGCGCATATATATATCTTGAATGTTTCGAGACTGCAATATTGTGTAGCCTCGAGACCAGTATTGTGTTTCTCTACGATTATCACTACAAAAGTCATTGGTTTATTCCATGGTGGTCAATAATTGTCAAACTCGTAATATACATGGGGTGGGAATATTTATTAAGGCAGCAATATAGTGGAACATGATGATAAGCATTACATATATTAGAATTTAGAGCGCTTCCTTTTCAATACAGAATAAACCGGCACCTCAATCTACGGATCTACCGGATTGCTGTTCTCCGACTCAACCCACTTGATACCCCATATACTCTTCAAAATTAAGCATTTGCCCCGGCTATTATCGTCTTCAGTCCCGCAAGTATCCGAAGCCCAATCGGCACATTTGCCCTCCTGTCCAAGGATCTTGAAATTCGAGAATACTTTATCCTTAACCGTTAGGGAGAAATTACGCGCAAAGCCTTTAGTCCACCCGCTCCCGTCCTCTCGACACAGCTTTGTCATGATAAGCAGCGCTCTGCCCAACACGCGACGGTCTATCGCAAAGCCGTATTTGAACTGTTCCTTGTTATTGGAAGGGCACATTCGCAGCACGGATGAACCTGGTGCTGACATGCAACGTAGATTGGTGCAGTCCGCCCACTTTGCTGGGTCCTTTATCTGATTCCCCAGCGTAAATATCCCGGGGGTACGCCACCCTCCGACGTCATAGGCGTCTGTATGCTTCATTAATTCTTGCGCTGTTGTTATCATGTCCTCTATTCGTGCTATTTCTCTGTCTCCCGCGGGGCCGTCGACGCATTTATAGGCAAACCCGTCGTTGAATGCTTTTATATCGTCGTCCGTAATTGTCGTTAGACCCGATTGGCGTTTCTCTAGACTGTGCGGTTCTGGTATGGTCTGCTCAGTACCGGGAATAGGAACATTAGCATATTTATATTTATCGTTGATCGATTTTAACGTAGATTATACGCGGAAGAGACGGCTACCTCGAGAGAAAATAGAGATCTCTTGCTATAGCCTAGTTCCATCATATAATGACCTGATTGGAGCGTCCTTTTTGTAACCAAAAAATTACTGTCGGTTCCGATTTCTCGAGGCACATCCAGCTGGCGGAGAGAAAGGACAGAGAATTAGCGTATATACACATTATTGTAAATGCTGGTGTAAGAGATTCAATACAATTGCTCCGCAGCTGACCCCACGAAGGAAAAGTGAAAAAGCCAAAGTGCCGGCGATTAGCATCGCTGCGGCAGGTCGTATATATATTTGTCGTCGGGGTATATAGAATTCGCGTTTTCCAGTTCGAGGTATAATTCGTAGGCTGGAGGAGATATCCTCTAGTGTTGTCGTAGCGACTGGTTAAGCTGCCTATTTCGACACAGGTAACCTTTTAGTTCGTGTGCTGGCTGTTTCGGCAGGGCGAGGAATGTCGATAGAGATCAGGTGATTTAGATGATTGAATTGTTCGAATATGATTCTATTTGATTACCGCTATCGCAAAGCAAAGGAACTGTGCTGAATAAATGGCATAAAAAAAAGTCAGGTATCTGTACAAACAAATGCAAGGGGCAATGGCCTATATATGTGTCTATAAATACTCGTTCATGAATCTCTTCGTGGGCATATTGACGCTCTGGATGGCCTATAATTGAGGTGTTGGTGTTGGTGTTCAATGCGTGCGCGGTAGATCGATAGCCTGTGCCTCTGACTACAGTTAACAATAGGAACCGCCGTGCTAATACTTCTGATTTTCGGTTGGACATTTTATTCTAGGGCTCCGTATCCAAACTACGTCTTAATTTCATGAAACCACTTAGAAGAACTTTTTTGTAATAATAAAGGTCGTAAATTTTGTAGTAAGGCCTTCAGGAATAGCCAGCTATGGGCCGATGACAAGATATGACATCGATGCCTTCTCATGCAGTAGAGTCTAAATGAGAACAACATGTGCAATGTACATGTGCAAAATGCATGGGCCACGCTTTGGGAACGAACGAAAAAAAAAGGGTATATTTATGTACAGGAAATGAAGATGATAATATAGAACTCCGTTCGTGACAGGTCGTTATAGAAGCATATCAGAACAACGGGTATTGAGAAGCAGAAAAGTAAAAATGGTTAGCACTTGGTCTGTTGCTGTGCCACAAGAATAAAATAGAAAACAAAAGAGAAAAAAAGAAGACCGAAGAGGTATGACAGGATCTGTCATGTCAGGGTGTTGGGCAATGCAACAAAAAATGGGATGGTGAAGCCACGCCGGTCATTTCATCCACGCCACCAACAAAGTTATCTCCTACCGCTCAATCGCTCTGGACTCAGACTTTCACCGCTATATTCCGTGACCGTAGCAAGTGAGATCGTAGAGGTAGGACTCCCAGGCTGATTTTCGTTGGTTTCCGCAACTGTTTCAGGTACGAATCCTCCCTTCATCATGCGGCGGTGCGGTGGGCTAACTTCGTAGATCGCGTAGCCCTCCCCGCTATTGAATGGTTTCCCCTGCGCGTGCCGCGGAGGTGTCATTGGTGGTTTGGAATATTGCATGTTTCCATTGGCGATTAGACCTGTTGCATGATCGATCGATCTCGTAGGATCGGCTCTAGTGCTCTCGAACGATGTTTTCTGCAACGGTGGTGGACTTAGACCTCCATCTACGGCAAAGCTATCGGACGCAGCGCTCCCCGTGCTCGATACACTGACGATTGATGATTTGGATTCGTTGATAGAGGGGATGATGTTCATAGGGTCTAATTGGCGGTCGTTAGTTGATGGCGTGTAGTTGCTATGCAATGAACGATCGCTATATGTCCTAGGGATGCTTTCGCTTTGCTGTAGGTGCGGACTTGTTTGTAGTTGGTGCTGATAGTAGACTCGTGGGCCCGTGGCAAACTTGGGAGGGGCGGACCCTAGAAAGCTGGCCGTGGAGTCTCTGCGCAGCATGGATGGGCCGTGGGATTCTCTGCGGGCGGGGAGGGCGCCACCGAATGAATCTCTTCGGATAGAGTCTCCCCTCATTTGAGCATATGACGCAAAAGACTCTTTGCGAGGTGGTAGCATGTTGGCGATCTGATTTCCAACAGCTGAGGACGGCGCTCTGGTGTAGGGCGGTCGTGGGACCTCGTTGAAAGGTGTAGGGAAATGACCGGGTTGGTTTTCCTTCGCACCGGGGCTATTACCCGCGTCAGGGAAATTCCAGGTATGGAAATTTGTGACTTGCGAGCTGTCGTCTGCAAAATGGTCTGGGGAATTCGGTTCTGAGATGTCATGCGCAGGCGCACGAGGCGACGTAGAGCTAAACTCTGGTATCTGAATCTTCGACACCTTGGGGCGACCAGCCGAACGAGGCCTCAGCTCATCGGCAAAGTCTGCTAGAGTAGCTGGAATCCCTTCGCTGTCGAACGCGGAAGTTGAAGGTGAACCTGGAGAGTGGTCGGGAGTATACGAATGTTGTAAGAAGGACGGTCGTCGAGCTGAATGTATATGTCCTTGGAAGACATGAGCGCCAGAGCCCGCCTGGACAGGGGTGGGAGGCTTTTTTGGATTAACAGGTGGGGCGCTAAGAGGAAATAGACTAATCGATGCTCTGGGAGTAATTGGTGTAAAGGTGAAACTCGAATTTGATTGCGATTGGCGAGAATGGCGGGAGTAGGTGGGGGTGAGGATGTGAACTGAGGAAGGAGGGGAGGGTAGAAGGACGCTGTCGCGGCCACGTAGAGTCATATCCTCTAGCTCTTCTGCCCGATTATCTTGGATATTGCTCCGGCTAGAGGAACGGGAATGAGAACTCTGCTTTCTGCCTGCGCTGTACGGTCTTCTGATATCCAGGAGATTTAGACTGCTAGCCTGGCTTTCCTCGTCAGTCGGTGGTAGCGGTGAAAGCTGTCGACTCTTCTCTGAACCGATAATGGACGTTTTATGTGAGCCTACAGATAGCGCCCTCCCGATGCCTGGACTGATGCGACCAGTGATATTGGATATCGAGTTCAGGAAGTCGGAAGCACCCGCCTCCCGTCTTGTCGAATTATTGTCATTGTTGTCCTTGGACGACGCTATAGTCGTCTTGGATCCATTCTTCGCCTTGCGCCTGCTATTGTTCCGAACGAGTTTACCGTCCCGTACTGAAACGCCTCTCGTAGGTTCGGACCAGGCTATTGAATAGTTATCCTCCGCAATTCCATGCTGCCGCCACTCTTGATCTTGTGCTTTCCGCTTTCGTTTCTGCGCTTTTACTATTACCCAGATACAAAGTATCAGTATGGCAAGTAGGAGGAGTCCGATAACGCCGACGATGGGTATCAGCACCCTCAGCTCCATTTCTTGATAGAGTTGACGCTGTTAGATTTCACCGGTGCATGTTCCCGCTCTTTCCTAATGTTTCTAAATTTTGAAGCCTTAGGCGGATAGTGGTTGTCGGACAATTAAATTAGCACTGGCTTCCCTGGTGCTAGGAGGTCGCAGAGGTCGCAGATAATTCAGACTATCGCGCTGGCTGCGTTGAGATTCGAATATGCGGTTAAAGAGAGAGCAACACAGTTTCTCTCCTAGATGTTATTTGCTAGTTCGCACCAAACCTCCTTGAGGGGCGGCGCTTAGTTTTGTACAATTGGATGGCGAGTTCGAAGACACAATTGTGAGACCCGGCCGAAGACAAAATCCGTGGATAGAGTTCGCTGTTGTGCACGTATAAATTGACTTTGCTCCGAGGGATTGGTTTGAGTTGCGTGGTATCGTCGATGCATACGGTCGACAATGCAATTGAGTCGGCGGTCGCTCTAAGGGAACGTGGACGCGAGTAAAATCGGAGCAGGGTTTCGAATAAACTTCAGAAGGAACCGGCCGACTGATTCAGGAACAGAAGTCAAAAAAATTTTTAAGTTAACGCCGCTCGAACACAGGGGAAATCAAATGGAAATGAAGTGACAAAGAAGACAGGAGAGCAATTGCTTTTCAGGTATCGTATTGGGAAATTTTAATGAAAGTTTGGGTTGAGAAGCTTTGTAAAGGATTGACAATAAAAGTGAGGCCTGGATCGAAACTTCAGCGGGCTGGGAACTTGGACTGCGAAAGTACGGTGTGAGCCTTGAATGGAAGATTGGAAAGAAGTTGAAGATGTGAGGTTTATTGGGCAATTCAGTTCCACTTCATCTAGAACAAAGTGGCATCCGCGCATGCATATGCCACCATCTGCAGACAATAATAGATCAAAGAGGACGTCGACCTAACTTCCACAGGCTCCAGAATGAGGGTTTCGGTCGGCGACACAAGGCTGGCGTTTTCGTGGGCTAAACTCTCAATCAAGCAGCAGACTCCTTTTGCCTACCTTTTCCAGCTCGGAAAGCGGGGATCCGTCCACGCTAAGGCTCGTTTTTTCCCGTGTCCAAAAAGTTAGTGTGATGTTGCTCCAGCGTGTTCCTGCAGCAGATAATGGGCAAGGCTTCTCCTGAAACAGTGATCGAGTGCGAGGTTGAGCAAACAGGACATCAGTCGGCACTTAAAGCTCTTATTCCTCGGCATTTATTTACGTTTGTTTCTCGTCAGACCCGGCTACTAATATACTCGAGAAGCGCGGTCACCTCTTTTAAGCGTTATTGAATGTATACACACCGGTTGAGAAACGTTTACGGCTGAAGTAGGCTAATATCATGGTGTCGATCGCGAGAACCGCTGTGAAGTCATGCACGGGACCTGGCTGAAATAACGACACCATGTGGGTGACCTTGGCGCAGGGATCGCCCTTTACACAACGGTTTTTGGATGTGTGGCGAACAGGAACAGGCGTGCTGCTACACGTACGTACATCTCGGACATGTCGCAAAACCCGCTGGCGAAAATTAGCATGGCGTGCCGGGTGTTCGTGATTCCAAAATGCGTACTTTTAACAGGCGCTTGAAATTATTATTTGTGCGACTCTGAAGTAAATAATATCGCCAGCTCTTTTGTGCCTATCACCCTGAATGACAAGCATGGATGTAATCTGATATGAAGGGGAAAAAAGGGAGACCCCGGTTCAATTCAAGCCGCTTTTACATGGATAAACCAGGCCAGGCCATATCAGGTGAGTTGGCATTTTGTAGCCAGGCACTTCACAAGGAGCAATTTCGATGATACGTCGAAAGGGGAATGTTCTATGTCGAACGCTGTCCCGGTTATGTTTCCTTCTGGAAAAACTTGGTGGTCAGCGTCATTCGCCTTCGCCGTGAGATAGATCTAGGCAGACTATCCCCCATTCAACTTCTCGAACAGATGACATGTCAAACGACGGGAAGATCGAGAGACAGGTCAAACCAGTCAACTGATCCGGCCGGCCGGCCTGCGCCCCACAAGAACAAAGACCGCGTCCACCCGTTCTCCACCAATCCGATTCTGCTCTAGGCGAACTGGTTAGTTTTAATTACCAAATCGCTCTTATCGATCGCTGGTTTTTCTCCCGTTTGTCTGTTGACATTTGCCTCTGCAAGCTCTGCCGAGTAAAGTTCCGCTGGAGGCTAAAATTTAGAGTTCAGGCAGAGTTAACCAGTTGTGGTGTGTTGGATATTTTAAGCACAACACATTATTCCTGATCTAGCGAGACAGTCTCTCCCGATGACATGACACCTCGACGGTTCAACGGTAGGTGGTATCAGCCTTTGTCACAGTGAACTTGTGTCTACGAAGCAGGGTTTCCCAATTTAAAACCCTTTTAAAATAGAGACTTGCATTTTGAAGCTTTCGTAGTCTGGCTCGCGAACGCTACCCTGCGGACCTGTGGGCTTGCATTACTTGCCTACCAATAAATGTAAACATGCCGCGGCAATTATATTATAATTATAGCTCATACTGTCTAGGTCATGAGCTTATTGCGTAGAGCGCCTTTCCAATATATGCTCTTTTTGGGAAAAAACAGCGCCGCCTGGCGCCTCGCGCCTCCCGAACCGCCTCTCCAAGTACGTGGTGTTCATGCATATGCGGACGGACGTGGCGGAGTAGCCGTTGTGGGACTTGAATAGGAAAATCAACGACTAGCAAAACAAATATGATGGCTGATTTCTAACATGATGCCGGAGCCATGGGTCTGCAACATTGGACCCGGATTTTGGTCGCCTCACTCGCCGTTGCCTCCATACCGGCCAGCAATGCGTTCTGGATGAGGGTTTTCTGGAAGAACGGAGAAACGGGGCAACCTGTGATCGATAATTTCAATGTGGATAATCCAGACCCCCAGAAATTCTCACGGAATTTTGTATACTTTGGCGGAAAGTATGATTGCGGTCCCGTATCGGCATTAGCGAGGCCGGATGGACCAGAAGTTCCCGACCCCGGTATCATTTCTATTACCTCTGGTTCCATGTTTGGGGCGCATGCGAACTTTCTCTGGTTTTACGACAATCACAACTGTCACGGCAATCCTACGATGCTCATCAAGCTGCTACCACCGGCCAGTCAGGTATCTTCGACCGGAGAGCAGTTTGTCATCAACCTCATGAACTCGACATTACCAACTCTCGGGGCCTGGCGGCAGGCAAATGCTAGAGATCAGGCCGACATCCGTCTGACCAAAATTGTTAACGAGATGGCCGGCAACGACGACCCAGAGAACCCGAGTATTGTGATACTGCACGTTCCTGATATCGGTGGAGTATGGCGATGGCGTTCCGTGGTGAAGGTTCACCCGATCAGTCCGGCAGACATGTTTCTCGGATCGAGCGATAACCTCAAAAGGATGTCTGCAATTTCTCTGAAGGACTCGTACGCAGATTGGTGGGAACGCGACCTGGCCGAACGGGCGGCGCTGAATACCGATTTTGAGACCTCGGCATTCAACTTTGCCCCAAGGGATTTTCCGTTGTCAGCAAAAGTCGCCTCACTGATGAATGGCTATTCGTTTATCAGGCGCTATCCAGAAGACCCTAGGGCGCTGGAACTCGACCAGTTGATCAATAACCTAGGGGCAACAGATGGACAAGTATCTTTGGAAGAATATCCGCGAGGTGGAGGCTTCCAAGCCCTCGATGCGAAGCTAGCAGAGCTTCCTAGAGATATGCTGATCGAAGAAGAAGGCCCAAATGAACAGCAGGCGCAAATTTCTGCTACATATATGAACATAGAGAATATGGGCTAAGCTCCGTTTATTTATAATCCGGCTCGAAGCACTATACAGTATTCGGGGCGTATACACCGACCTAAGGAGCTTGCTTGTACATGTACTGGATCACGTCCTGACGTACCCATATTATATACTCAGCTACGCAACTTCAGAAAAAAAGAGGTAAAAAGAAATCTCTAGCTGGTTTATCGCCTGAAGACCTGGAATTGAGTGCTAGGAATAGGGTTAAACTGCATTGCTCACATGGACTCGCCACTCACGCGCGAAGTATGGGGGATGGTACACATCCACAACTGTATCTACGTTTCTTGCATGTATCATAGGCGGGCCGAACGTGAACAGATATCCATGTTGCGGGCGGGCATTATAGCACAATAATTACATTTTACGTACTGTGAGGCTCACGCTGTATACAACGGCATTCTTGCTTGGCGAAATAGATCTCTCTCTCGTTATCGCATGTACCGCAAAATGGGTTAATATAGCTCATGTTAGCGAGAAGCCTAATTTAGCTCTTCGCCAGAATCGCGTCTAGCAGCCGGCATGGAGATACATGTATACAATTTCAATCTTCTGTATCTTATTATATCGAATAATCGTGCTTGTCTAGAGTACGACCTCTCCCTACAACATGAGGCAATCGGCGGCGTTATGGATCTACTCAGCCATAGGCATATGGCTTGCCAGCTCGCCAGCCCACGCTTTCTACCGCCAATGGGGTTTCACCGACCTAACAAAGACTCCTCCAAACATCATAAGGAGCCCATCTGCCCCGAAATCATACATCCTCACGCGCGGCAGCCGACGATATGGCACTGCGGAATGCCAGAGTATGGTTTACGATTTCAACGGTGAACTGGGCGTCCTACGAGTCGTCGGGTTGATGAGCCACGTCCACCTGCACAATCCAATACAAGCAATCGGCTTCTGGCAGGATGCAGACTTTGATTGCGGAACCTCGGCCCCGAAAACCATCGTTTACTTGAATCCAGGGGACGGCAACGAGATCCAAATAATCGATCTGCGAGCGTTTGATGCGGAGTGGGTGTATACCAATTGGAAACAGATCCTGCCTGACACCAAGGAGTGGAAAGACTATATCGAGCCCGAATTGACCCCGGAAAGGACACGCGGTGAGGGATTCGTTAAGAAGATTGTACGAGATCCCGAAGATCGTTCAAAGGTCATAAACACTTCAATCATGTGGGACACGGAGACCCCGTGGAGAGCATGGGCTCTCACGAGTGTGCCGCCTAACTTTGCTAGCAGTACTGAAAGACTCAAAGGGGTATTAGGGACTTCTTTGCAAACAAATATTAGGGAGCTTCGCGAGTTCGATAGAGACTTTCCGCTGGGTATAAGGGCTAAAGAACGGCTGCAGTAGGCACTGGCTATCACCAAGCGGATGTCACAACAGCGACATGACGATTGGGAGCGAGCTAGGGTACGATTTGGTCTAGAAACAAACCGGGCTTCCATAATACCACCTTCGAACGTTAGAGTCGATGAATCAGATTGGATAGCCGAAGCGACCAACTATATTCATCAAAACGAAATAGAGGATCCCAAGGAGAACCAGAATGCAAACGGGAACAACGCCCCTGCTAGTATACCTCCTAAGAGGAACGACGCTAGCAATACACCGTCAATCACAACGTCGGATCCAACTTTTGCTCTTAGAAACATTCTGCCAGGCCCCGCGCCTTCACTTAACACAGGGCCGGATATAGGTGGATATACGGTGCCTTCCACGTCGATACTCTCAGAGCTTTATCAACCGATCCTCCAAAACTTTCTGCTGTCGAACTTCGTTACTCAGAATCCATACGATGAAATCCTGAGAGCACAGCAAGCTCAAGTCCAAAACACGCTTATAGCACAAATACAGAGCCAACACATGCTGCAGCAATACCTAAAAAGCGAAATACAGCGGCTGACGCCAATTGCTCAAGGGAATCTAGCGTTTGGGCCAAATTTGCAATTGCAGTCTGGGCTGGGTAGCCAACTACAACCGAATATACCGCTATTGCAACAGACTACACAGCTAAATCCTCAATTGCAGCCATTTCCAATCCCGCCGTTCCCAGATATGACTACTGCCAACCCGAAGCCTAAACGCCGCTTGACTCAGTCGATTGAAGGCATTCTTAGAGATGACGAGGGGGCTGAAGCAGATAAGGAGGAGAGGGGGGACGAGGGAGAGGGAGGGCAGTCTCGCAAGCGACTCTTCCCGAATGACGCACCGAGGGGTTCTAAACAGCCTACGATAGTGGAAGCGCTAGCTAAAGTCCAACAGCAAAAACAAAATGACCAATTTGGCGCCAGTGAAAATCAAAGATTTATTGAAGATCTGCTGGCACGACAAAGCCAAGTAGAAAACAAGCGGAAGGAAAATTCGTTGAGAAAGCAGGCGCTGTTACCTCCCCGTCGCAAGAACAATGTAAAGCGAAAACCAAGTATCCCTGAGCGGGTACCTCAAATAGATGTCACGAAAACGGACAGAGATCAAGGGGAATTTCTGGACGTCGACGTCGACCCTCCGCCGATAAAAGAGGAAGACGCCAATACGCCCCCCGGTTAATGGGGTTTGTTAGCTGAATGGTACCGTGGCGTATCGGGTGACCTGATTGTCAGATAACGAGATGTATGTAATTCGCGATTCAGCGGGCTTTGTAGTTGTAGCAGTTTCAGGCAGGACTGGCTTTGGTGCCGGTGTTCAGCCAACCAATAGAATGCGGTGAGGATTTTAGGTTTGAGCTTATATGGATGGGTTTTTTTTTCTCTTTCCGTATTTGGCAATCTGCGAAAATTTTGACTGCAGTCAACACTGACGATCCATGACAATTCAGGAGCCATCTCTTAATCGCAAAGACTTCCCAAAAACTTCAGATCGGGGCTGTAGCTCAGTTGGTAGAGCGCTTCCTTAGCGTGTCGCAAGATATCGTTTGGATGAGGTCCAGCGTTCAATTCGCTGCTGCTCCAATTTTTTTTGTTGATCGCGTGCAGCAGGTCGTATACTAGTTTACCAATCTTTTTTTTTTTTTTTCAATGCTACCTTCCTCGTTAACGCCTCTTGGCCTCCGAGTTTTAAGTATTGGCTTGTGTATGCATATATGGTTGGGCACACTAAGTGGCTGCCGTTTTATGTTCATACTCAGTATTGGAGACCCATGGAACGACTTTCCTCTAATATCTCAACTCCGTCCGAGCCGGTAAGAACTGGTATCGCGAATGCCGCTGAGCTATAAGTCTCTATCTGCGGCTCGATGGATCTTCGCTATCTATTAATATTATTGACTAATACCCATCGCTTCACTAGTAAATCCTGGGGGGTTTAACGTGCTAAAGGGTATCAATAAAGTATACCGAGCCTATTGAAAGGCGTTCCTCCAGTTTCCGTATGCACGGGCCTGGGGGGAGCTCAGGCCACCCCAAAACAATATACCGTTACTCCGCTAGCTGAACTCAGAGACATCGACATTGCATTCACCTAAAGCCATCCGTACCCAATAAGATTTACAATGTCATTTCGAGTGCTTTCGTACATGGACCTCTCAGTATCTACCTAATTACACCGTCAAGCATGCGCATGGCTAACCACACGAAAAACTTTTTTTTAGCCGTCCATCCCTGCCAAACAAACGCTTCGATCTCATTGGCTGCCCGCTTTCAACAGGGAATGGTATTGTGTTGTCGTGGACTGGCATATCGTCTATAGGCTTAGATTGTACATTTCGAAGTTGAAAGCCTCGATTAGGCATCTTGTCCGAGTGGTTATGGAGTTGGTTTTAAGTTCGTTTGCTCGACAAACTTAAACTACACCAATGCTCGAAAGAGCGCGCGCGTTCGAACCGCGCAGATGTCACTATCTTTTTTTTTGTTTAATTTTTTGGTTATACTTGCGTAACACAGCGGGGTGTTGGATTGTTCTACGGGCGTCCGAGACTGCTTCTCGTTCTACGCCTCCTCGTGTCATCAAAAGGAGTATTTTTTTTTTGTTTAAATATTATTTCTGGCCTTAGAGATCCACGATAAAATACATAAATACATATTTTCCATCTATTATAGAACCATAACCTAAAATACAGACGAAATGCGACAGGATATCATACTAAACTAAACAGACAGGGCCTACCAGACCTCCGTGCCATAATGTTTTTATTTTAATGTTGAAGAAGGCCAAATGCTTGATTACTCACGATAAATTAATTTTGTAGGCAACATTTTGGGTTTTGGCTAGTTCACGAGATCATTTTGCCTTTCGAAGCGGCCGGTTCATATACGATTCAAAAATCTAATTTCTACGATTTTAATAGATGAGTTCAGTACTATATCTTATATTTCGAATAACAACCGTGATGGGAACATACATAGTTACCGCGTAGCAGGTGTCTCAGTGCTAACGAATACACCAACAGGAATCAAATGCTCATGCTCTGCAACGAGCGGTCTCGGCTCTGTCGAAAAGATTGCGATGGGGCCTTGAAAACCCTCCGTCAAGGCAGCAACAGTAGCCGTAGCCACCGAATGTGATGGTGTCGTTGTAGTCGACGGTATCTCTGAACTAACAATGGTATTTATGGGACGCGCCATGCCTGGGTGAGGCCCTCCCGCAAAGCCATACCCGGTTGGGCCGGCCCAAGAGTAGGTTGGGTAGTCGGTAGCGGTGGGGATGTCTAGAGCTGGTACGGGACGGTATGTAGTTGAGGAAACGGCGTGGAGGATGCCGACACAGATCCATTTATCGGCCTGCAGGTCCTCGGGGTTAGGGTTTATACCGTTGTTCCAGCTGATGATGTCCTCCTTTGTGACGTTTAGGCTCTTAAACATGTCTGCGATCTTTTGGCAGGTGTCCCCTTGTTGTACTTTGTACCATTGGTTGCAGCCTGATTGGTAGCTGCTGGCGATGACGGGACCGGGTGGTATGGTGCATTGTGGGATTTGGTTGCCGCAGGTACATGTCGCGCCGTTTGCGGAGGAGTATTTGAGCGTGAGCGTGGTGAATGTGCTCGGTGCGTTGGAGGAGGTGGTGGATGGAGTAATGTAGCTCGTCGAGGTCGATGTCGACGATGCTGTACTCGAAGTGCTGACTGTAGATTGCGCTTCCACCGTTGTTGAAGTCGTAGTCGTCTTTAACATGGACGATGAAGATGATGACGAAGACGAAAGAGCTGTAGGGACTGGTTGTTCCTTCAGCGATAAGATTTTATACGTTGTCCCGCTTTGAGTCAGCGTTACACTCGATCCGACAATCTCAGAGAGTGCCGGTGGCTGGCACTCTACTTTGCACTTCTTCGGCCACCACCCGTCGTTTAAGCACCCGCATCCCTGGGCGAGCGCTAGGTTTATATTGTCCATGCTTTTGCAGTCCATCAGCGCCGAGCCCCACAGGGAAGCCGCCTCTGCCGACCATCGTTTATCGACACCGTCGCCGCACTGGGTATTACAAATCTGGATGGCGGATTTGAACGGGTCATTGGCGCTCGGTAAGTCTCTCGCAGTTGCGTTTCCCTGAGCGACCTCCGGGGAACCAAAGATATTCGAAAGACAGTTGCCGGATGGCCACATATTTTTTCCTTGGAAGCCTTCGTCGCATTTCTGGACGTAGGCCGTGGCGGTAACAACTTGGGTGGTTGTAGATGTTGTATCGGAACGGTATACGGGCGCGGAGGTGATGTATGGCGGGATATATGTGGTGGAAGAACTGTGAGCTGTTGTATGGGACATCGACATGGCGCCAGCGTGACTGGTAGATGTGCCTATCGGCGTCCGTGGTAAGGTGCATTTCTCAAGAGTTGAGTCTTCCAGATAACAGCCACAGCCTTCCATCACTGCTTGTATCAGAGTCGCATGGGTGTCACACATCACCAACAATTTCTTGTAATACTGGTAATATTCCGGCTTGACGGATTTAGGATCCCCCAGTTCACAAAACATATTGCAAGTCCTTTTCATACCAGCTGCGCCTACCGCTTGAGAATAGATCTGTAGGCAGTTCGCCGGCCACATCGGCTTGGCATCTAGGTTTTTGCATTTAGCGACTGTGCAAACGGGTGGCAGCGTGGCTACTGGAGAGGGCGGCATGGGCGTGCTTGAGCTGGTCGTGGAGCTGCTAGTATACGCTTCGTAGCCGGAAACAGGGGTGCTGCTGCTGGAAGTCCACCTGATAGATGTGGAAATTGCGTGCTTGACACCGGTCGAATGAACCATATGGGGCATGCTATTGTTATAAGCACCGTAATTGCCGGCCGTTGCATGGTGCGTCATGGTGGAACTTGAGGAAACGCTATCGCTACCAGCGTAACCGTAGCCAGGAGGTTTGCTCGTCACGGTAGTTGTAGGGTAAGCCGGCGGCGCCATACTAGTCTCATGAACGCTCATCGTGGATGATGATGGTGGCCCCGCTGGTACGGGTGGCATGGACGGGAAAACGCACTTCTCTCCAAGCGACTCTTCCACGCAGGGGCACAGCTCTACCAGGTTCAATGCTAGAGTGCCGTATGTGGAATTGCAGTCTGCGAGGGTGGACTGGTAAGCTTTGTATTCTTCAGGTGGTAGCGTAAATAGAATCTTGGAGGTATAGCTGTTGCAAGCGTGTCTACAAATGCTCCTTACGAGACCGAAGTCGTATTGGCCGGTCATCAGCTTTGCGACGCAAGTGGATTTGAACTTGTTCTCCCAGATCTGTGGCTGGAGTTCGCACTTTTTCAAAGTATAGTTTCCTGGCGGTGGTGATAGCACGTTTGCCATGCTGGTAGTACTCGAGGTTGTAGGGTAAGTCTGATATGGGGACACTGAAGACGTTGAAGTGGTACTCGGAATTGGCATTGTAGTAGACTTGGACTCAGATGATGAGCCCGGTGCATAGTCATAACCATACCCATAAGTAGTGGGTTTGGCAGCAGCTGTCGCTGATGATGATGAAGACATAGAGGATGAGCTCTCCACCATTATTGGTGTCGACGATGAGCTAGAGGTGTAGATATAAGGCCGGGGCGACGGGCCTGTCATCGTATGCATATAAGCTAAATTCGAGGAATATATGTAGGGCCGGGGCGATGGGCCGATCATAATAGTGGGCGTTGATGATGAGCTAGACGAGTATAAATAGGG
This sequence comes from Drechslerella coelobrocha, assembly GCA_036971555.1. Lineage (NCBI taxonomy): Eukaryota > Fungi > Ascomycota > Orbiliomycetes > Orbiliales > Orbiliaceae > Drechslerella > Drechslerella coelobrocha. The sequence continues at coordinate 534,893 of JAJTUH010000003.1, forward strand.
TCGGGGAGATGGGCCGGTCATCGTATACGCGGATGTTGAACTTGAGGAATATAGGTAAGGGCGAGGCGATGGCGATGGACCTGCCATGGCATACATGGAAGTTGAACTTGAGCTTTGAGAAGCCATTGAAGAGCCACTAGTCGTGCCATTGTTGTCTCTATTGTTACTATAGGCTGGCGGTAAGCCATAGCCGGCACCGGCTGCCTTTGAAGACGTAGAAGTTGTTGACGAAGTCTGCGCGTACTGGGAAGTGGCCGTTGGGGCTGTCGTCTGCATGGAAGATGACATTGATGTATAAACCATAGTACTAGACGTTGCTGTTGAAGAGGTCCTCGGTAAATTTTGCACATAACGCGGGACGGTCGACGATGCTGGCGATTCTGCTGAAGATGGCTTTGACGTGTAGCCCGGCATACTAGACATTGATGAAGAAGAAGAAGATACGGATGAACTGTGTGCCCCGTACGCATATGGCCCGGGTGGACTTTGTGTCTCGCGTGGCGCGGGCGTTGGGACTGAGGCTTGCGTGGACTCTGCTGCTGACATGTAACTCGACATGCTGCTAGAATTTGACGATAAAGAAGAAGAAGACGACGAAGTTGTAATGTGGGAAGACATGGATGAGCTCGTAGAGGACTGATATGCTGACAATGGTGCTGCAGACGTATGGCTGCTGGTCATTTCGGACGAGGTAGGACTCTTTGCGTATTGCCGTGCGGCCGAGGACGTAGACATAGACTCAGACTTTGTCGACGATGAAGAACTGGCGGTAGGCGCTGGCTGGTGGTTGCCATAGCCGTAGCCCTGTGCAACTTGCTGGGATGTTGAGGCGGCCATTGAGGAGGCGGCAGGTGTGGATGTTGAAATATAGGGCGCTTGTGCAGGAGCCGATTCTGTCTGGCTGGTAGAGGTGGAGCTAGTGCTTAACTCCAAGGAGGTTGTAGAAGTGTAAGATTGAGGTGGTGGCGCTGGCTGATTTGGCTTGAGTCCATTGTGGGGTGCATACCCTATGGGACCGTGTCGACCAGCGGATGCGGTGGAATGCGTATTCGGGATGTCGTAGTGGTATAGAACGTTAGCCTGTGCGTGAGCACTGGTCGAAGATTTCCTGGTAGTCTTTCTAGAGGCTTTGGTTGTCGTCGAGGCGGTGTGGTGTCCGTAGTTTCGGTGGTACTCAAAGGACTCTATTGAGGTTTCCGACGCTGAAATTGGCGGATGCGAAGAGTAGGCGTTTACAACGACCAGGCATTGGATGCCAAGGTAAACGAGTGAGAAGAGCATTTTTGCTAGATATCAGTAACCTGCAGCTACTACCCAGCAAGCGTAGGTGCAGATTCGAAGATGTTCGAAGACTGTAGCTTCTGAACCTTCGAGAGTCGGCAATTGAGGAACGGAGTCAATGTAAGCTCGAGAAATCTTGAGGGAGATGAATAGATATCACCGGTATGATGCAGTTACGGGTACGTACGAGTGAGTTCAAGCAGTGGCAAAACGTCTCCAGTAACAGACCGCTGAGAGCGAGAAGCAATCTATAAGGTTCCTGGATCTGACAATGCATTGATACCTCGGGCACACATGGCTTATGTACCCATATAAGTACGTACGCCAGTGGTAATGGCTACATGGACACATGGATGGTGCATAGGGTCCTAGTCTGCAATTGCGCAACAGAAAAAGGTGGCTCTTGTAGAGCCGTGCCTCGATCCAGGCGTGATGTAGTATAGCCACATTGTTAATGTATCCAGCTGTACCGCAGGTGTTCCAACTTGTGGTGGTTGAATGAACTGAAACGGCTAGTTGCAGAGGTGCAGAAGTACGCATGTTAAAGGAAGTGTCGCCGGGTGGAACTTAGTCTGGTTCCTTCCGCTACGAGTGTAGAATCGACATTCTGCCACCGATGCCATCGAATTGAATATCGAAGGGGGCACGTGGGACCCTGGATACCGGCATCTACAAGCTATTTCAATGACTGGTTCGTATGGTGGCAGCGGGGTGGCTGAGTCGGACGGATGTCCCATCGACGGGACTTGCATTGTAGATACGTACTTTTGTAGGTTCGTTTCAGATTTGACTGCGTGGCGGGTGTCGAGTTTGTCGGTTTCATCGCGCGGTTGGTTGTCAGTTGGACTTTTGAGGGCTGTTGGAGTTTTGAGGGCGTGTGTTGCACTGCGGTCAGTGTTGTCCAATTTGGGCCTCCATCGTGCTGACATTGGTTGGGGGGAGATATCTGCTACTGTTCGGTGAGCGGTTGCAATTGAGAGGCATATAATTACGAAGTAAATACTACAATGAGTAGAGATTGCTTCTAACAGGTAGACAGGTTTATATTCCTTTGAAATAGCCAGTTGCAGAAAGCTGAGCATAGAGCGTCACAATTGACGAGTATCCGAGTATCGCACCATCGTGCCGTTGCGTCGCCCCATGGCATATGAATGGTAAATCTCGACATCGTGAATGGGACTTTGGGTCCTCATAAAATTAAACGCTAATGCGATGCAACGCCACCCACGGTTCCACATGCAGGGCCACGGTAACTTTGCTGTGTACTATACTAAACTAAGCACTCCTAACCTGGACCAACATCCAACAAGGGATCCTCGCAAGCCTGCCAGAACAACTAAAATCTGTTGAGAGTCTGCCAAGCTGGCCCAATTGACAGAGCATCCTGTGGTGTGGCACCAATCATTCAAATATATACTTATATACTTACGTAGTACTTATATGTTGATAATGCTAGCTGTGTTAAAGACTCGCAATCGCAACGAGAATCTGGGCTACGAAAATGTAAATTAATTAAATTTTAGGCAACATTGCTGGCAGTTAGCTACACTAGGAGGTTGAGCAGTGAGATATGTGTCTAAGTATAGGATAGAAGTAGCTTCGATGCTTATCGATGATGTTCCAAGACGGACGCTAAACAAACCGGTGAATTCAGGCCGACAGCTGGTCTTGTAATCTAAAGCAATCTACATTAGGCTGCCAGCACCTCTTAGAATACCAACTAAACTTAGCTGACTTATCCGACTATCGCTTTAACACTGACGATGGGAGTATATTAATCTTCGCGTCGCTAATGGCGATTGGATTAGCAGGAAAGTTAAACAATCCTTAGGCGGAAATCGGAACGAACAGACCGCAATTAGATTAGCGCCAGTCGAAATAGTTTCTGCTTGAATACATGCGAATAAGGATATTTGGAAGCTGAAGAAATAAGATTTTATCAAGAGATTCCGAGGCAAGCCACCGATCTTTCCCGCTTACGACCCGAATCGAGGACGAGAATCCCGTTGCGACCATGTCGAGATATACCACACAGCCTCTGCGTTGCGCATCACCACACCCCGGCAACTTTCACATGCCAAACATCCACGCTCAACCGCGCACGTTTCTCCTTCCCGCCGCACAAGCACATGGCGAACTAACCAATCATGCCGCAAGCAGGGGCCTCGAGAATAGGAGAAAACGAGTCCAGTCGGGTAAGTGCGAGAGATCTCGAAATTGGAATACGGACTGTATAGCCGTTGCGTCGAATCACGGAGGCCGATCGATGAGAGCTGGTATCACTATATCGACGGCAATATAGCCTACGGGAACAGCCTTCGCTCCAACCTTAAGCTTAATCTTAAGAAGTCGGCGGCCGGTAGCGGACCCACGAGAAACTTACATTCGAGAACAATGGGCCTGGGTTAAGCTTGTGCTTGTGCTTGTACTTGTACTTGTGCTCATGTCACTGTCTCAATATCAGGGCCGCGCAGATAAGCTAAACTTAGTGCGCTCCTTCTCTCTTACTTAATTTTATCAATTTTTTTTTCTTCCCATCGGAACAACCTGCCGCAGTGGAGCCAGGAGATACGAGTGACTACCAAGGATTTGGACGTTGGGACTTCCTTTCGTTACCACCGCCTGCAAGTTAAATTCGGGGGATAGCAAAGGGTACATGTACAAGACCTCGCCCTCCTATTCGATATTGAAAACTCAACTCACAGCATCTCGACTCTTCAATTTCCGGCCGTGAGAGAGAGACAGAGCTAGAAGCAACCGACTCTGCAGAGTCCGAGGTGAGTAAGACGCCCCCCAAACGCCTTGCCGTTAGCATGCAGACAAGCTGGAGGAGCCCAACTAACTACTCATCTATAATAGTTTAGTCTGACCCCCAACAGACGCACCAGCGACTTGATACGCACAACCGTTTCATAAACCCTGGCTTCAGCCCAGCTATTGCTGTTATCAGCTGCTGCCTCCTCTTTTTTCACAGGAGCACAAAAGTCAAAGCCCCGGGCTGCTATATATACCAATCTCCCCCCATCCAGCCGCCTGTCACAATGGCAACGTCTTCCAACACCCTCCGGCACCGCAAATCCTCCTCGGAGCCATCAAGCCCCTCCGCCTCCACTACTACTTTACCTTTACCACTAACAGGGACCCCCACCGCCGCATCTGTGCCGCTGATGGAGCGGTCGGCGAGCGCTACCAGCAGCAGGCATGTGCAGGTGACGGCTACTTCGACCTCGACGTCTACCTCCACTTTGACCTCGCTATCTCTGACGTCTCTGCTGACCACCCTCGCGACAACGGAGGCGATAACCACCACAGCACGCAAGCTGTACGCCTACCCGACCAAACGGCTGTCGACGTCGGACCTGTGGCGACGGTATAAATCTGACGAGGACAATCACAAACTCCTCGGCAGTAGCAGTAGAGCCAGCAGCAGCTCCGGCTCGACCACGCCGCCACCAGACTATGAGGACGAAGCCATCACAATAACCGCACAATCGCAGCAGCGACACCCCTCCTCCGTCGTCGTGCCCTTGCATATGTCGATAGCATCCATCCCTACCGCCACCGCCACAGAAGAAGACCCCGGCCTCGTCTCCGCCAAATTCGCAATGCAAGGCCACAACCTCCTCTCCATGTCCCTCGCCGAACCCGCCAGCTCCACCTTCCGGCGCCATCTATACCTCGATTCGCTAACATATCTGCTACGCGCACTCCCCACTGACCTATCCACCGGTGAAGCTGCACAGCTTCTGGCTTCACTACCGCCAGCTTTGATATCGTATCTGCAGAGCCAGCAGCGGCGGCAGTTATCATCGTCGGATGGAGCAAACGGCGGGGATGGATCGCAAGGGGAAGGGGGTGGTAGCATGCAGCGGAAGCCAGAACATCCTACTATTCATTATGTCCTGGCGGTGATGACATCTGCGACGGTGGCGTCCGTTCGGCATCTGGCGCCACATGTGAAGACGCTGGCGAAGTCGACGTGGGAGTATAATGTGAAGTACAAGGTTGCCGAGCGTGGTATTGAACGGATCCGTGGAGCGGTGGATTCTGGGTTTGCGTTCTGGAAGGCCGTGGCGCAGTGGGTTATGATGGATGATGAAGAGGATGCGAGTGGTAACGTTGTGGAGAAGGAAGGGGTGATGGTGGCGAGTAATACTGGGAGAGGACGGTACGGGAGGAAGATTGTGAAGGATGTGGGGAGATATGCTGGCGGAGTGGTGCGCAGTGGGGTTGGCGGGGTGGTGGAGGGGTTTGTCGAGGGGATGCGGTGACGGTAAGACTGGAGAATGGTGCATTCGATAGACCGATACATTGGATGGAGTTTCGGATTAAATTTTTATTTATTTTCCCCGTTTACTTTACTTTACTTTATTTAATCTTGTCAACTAGCGATTACCTACATAGAGATAGATATGATATGATATGAAATTTGGTATGCTTCTCCAGTCGGCTTTTAATCCCTGTGTCGCATTATGCGGTCTCACTGTACAGATATGCACAACATCAGGACATTCTTCTTCGACTCGCAACCTCCGCCCGGCCGGATAACCGTCGACAGGATGAATCAATTTACCCAGCTGACCAGCCAAGCTCCGCGCTTCAGTTTCTTGGAGTGGAACGGCGTGCTGCGAGCTGCAGCTGCCCGGTTCGGCATCCCCCGCCCCCAGCTCTCCGTCCGACCGAGGTCCAACCACATGAAAGCCCACCCGCCGACGATGCGCAGAAGCTTGGCCGGGTCAGGGTTAGTATATTTCTTACCCACCGTAGCCTCGGAGCTCTGGAGCCAGAGATCGGATGAATGCAAGGGTGGAAAGATTAAATAAAATAAAATAAAATAAAATAAAATGGATAATCTGACATCTCGATCTTGATATTTTTGAATAACCTCATTTCGATTCCTTTCCGTTTCACTTCAGTTTCGTTTCTTGTATCGTAAATCGATCGCGGCGCGGCGTGTTTCCCCGGCTTCGGCTGTCGGCTTGTGACACAAACAGAACGCACATTCCACAAACGTCATATCCTAAACGCCGATTCTAACCTCTGGGTTTAATTCTCTTCGCTCCCTGCACAAAAAACTTCTTTTTTAAGCCGGCCAGCCCTGCCTCCGACGCTGCGACAGTCACCCATCCTCACCACTATCGATATTTGATCTCGTCCGCAAGCCCCAGGAACACCACTGCAGATAAGCGCACGGCTGTCGAACCTCAGCTTACAAAATGTCGACAACAACAACAAAGACGGACGCCGCCCTGTCGGTAGCCGCGGACGTAAAGGACGAGGCCAAAGAGGTCGCAAAGGCCGCCGCCTCAGCACAGGTATCCGGCGTCCGATCGCTCATCGCCGGCGGTGTCGGTGGTGTATGCGCTGTTGTCGTAGGTGTGTACAACCTTCACCTTTCATTCTCCCTGTCCGCTCTATTTGCGTTCGGCTATCGTATGGTAACTCGCTAATCACATTCGTCGGACAGGACATCCCTTCGATCTGGTCAAGGTGCGGCTGCAAACGGCTGAGAAGGGTGTGTATTCTGGCACGCTGGACGTTGTGCGCAAGACGCTGGCGAAGGAGGGGCTACGGCGGGTGTGTATTCTAGCTATAGCAGGCTCTTTTATCTCTGGGAACTGTGTGCTAACAGACGGTGCAGGGTCTCTATGCAGGTGTTTCAGCACCGCTGGTCGGTGTGACGCCAATGTGTACGTATGGTCGATATCACAAGACGGTGGGACAACTGGGTGCTAACTGTCGTGTTTGGTAGTTGCCGTCAGCTTCTGGGGTTACGATATGGGCAAGAAGATCGTGCAGGCGACGTCTGAGGTCAAGGATGGCCAGTTCACCATCGCACAGATCTCTGCTGCGGGTTTCTTTTCCGCTATCCCGATGACGCTCATCACTGCTCCATTGTACGTTCCCCACAACCCACCGTGCGCCCCTTAAAACATGAAGAACATTGAACTGGCGCGGTATACATATGCTCACAGTGCTAACCGTACTCTAGCGAACGAGTAAAAGTCCTCCTCCAGATCCAAGGCCAGTCCTCCGGCCCCAAAAAGTACGCCAACGGCCTCGACGTCGTCCGCCAACTGTACAAGGAAGGCGGCATGCGCTCCGTCTTCCGCGGCTCCGTCGCAACACTCGCCCGTGACGGACCCGGTTCCGCCGCCTACTTTGCCGCATACGAATACACCAAGAAGGCGCTGACCCCCCCGGACAGCAAGGACCTCAGTCTACCGGCCATTGTCGCGGCAGGTGGAGCAGCGGGTATTGCCATGTGGGTCAGCATTTTCCCCGTTGATACGGTAAAGAGTAGACTTCAGAGTGCGTCGGGGAATGTTACGCTTGGTGGAGTTATTCGTGAGATTTATGGGAAGGGTGGTGTGAAGGCCTTTTTCCCGGGGTTGACGCCGGCGCTGTTGCGTGCTGTGCCCGCGAATGCGGCGACGTTTGTGGTGAGTAATTATTTTCATCTATTCTATTCCTCTTAAGGGTCGGTGTGGCTAGTGTAGCTGGATGGCTGACTTTGTGGCTTATAGGGCGTCGAGTGGGCGCATAAGGCGATGCGGAAGATGTTTGATGAGGAGGTGGATTAATCAGTTGGTGGTTGATTCGTGACGGCATAGATGGGGATAGAGAGGAGTGCTTGTACATAGATTACTATACCATGCGGCGACATAGATGGATTGGCAATCAAGCATTTGCGTACTTTTTTTGTTTAGTTGTTTTATCGTGCAGTTGCAGAGTTTAAAAGTTTTTCTGTCGAATTCGATACTTCCCATTCCGTTTGGCTCAATAGTGATAGATATCGTGCTCGTAGTAGTACGGTGTAGAGGCCGGAGAAAGAGTACGGTCTATCGGCTTCTCAATAGAGCTACTGGCTACTGGCTACTGGCTACTGGCTACTGGCTCTTTGGTTCTTTCATTTTAGGAGTGCTGGGAGTAGTAGCTCTAGGGTGGCTAGCGCTACAGGCCGCTGCTAGTACGCTATAGCCTACTGAATTTCTGTTTCTCCTTGATATTGCTCGGCTTTCATATAGTAAGTTCCAGCATAAATTGCATAACCTAGAATTTTCTTTCTCCTTTCATAAACTTCCCCCGTCACCTTTTGGACCTTCAATCTTCACCTCTCCTAATTCCCTTCTTCAGCGCGAAACGCGACGCAGAGCACAATACAAGACGTACCATTATCTAGGATCATAAACACTATTGTCTACGTCAATTACACGTCAATTAAATATACTAGTCTTTTTTCTCACGAAACTAACAGAAGGCAGGATGCTGATGATACGGAAGCCTATACACCAGATCTGCAGAGTGCGAGTGGCTCATATATATACAGACATGCCTAAGCATATTCCCGGTGATGCCAAAGCTGGATCATTCATCCACGTCTCAAAACAGATAACGAAAGAAGAATATGAAGACATCAATATATCTATCGATCTCTACAAAAGAAGATATCTCTACACTAACGACTCTAGTTACCGCGTCCTTGGTCCTATCTTCTTGAATTACTCTCATTCTTCATGGCATTCGCTCATCGACTACCAGCCACTGTTTTCCAAATCATGTTTCTGGGTGTTTCTGCTGAACTGTTTGTTTCTGGTGGTTTCGGGATTCATGAAGTTTGCTATACTGATATATATAAACTACTCAAATGCCTCTTCTTCCACGCGCCTCCTCATCTATGTTTTCGTCAATCTTACATCTTACATCGTCTTCACAACAAACCTCATCCTACTTCTACCATTTTGGGGTATTTATATCCTAGAAGTATACCCAAATCTATGAGATACGTGTGTGGCGATATCGCATACGCATTATATATATAAGTTACCTACCAAACGTTATCGTACCTACGACGCGGCGTACCTCATCTATTCAATCATCCTCAGCTCACGCCCTTTCTTATCTCCTTTGCAAACTTCCAAGAGGAAGCCGCCTTCATGCTATATTTAATAGACACCTATATCATGTCCCAAGTTAATGAAATTACCTTCTGTGAAGCCGCCAGAATTTGCTGGTCAAAGGCAGATGGTACACCAGATCTATCATAGGACATGTCCCCTCTTACTGGAGATGCGTCGAGGCCGGTGAGATTGATTCTACGGTGACGACGTGTTACGATCCAGCCTTCCAGCTTCACCACCATACAATGCTCTCCAGAGATTTTCCGTTTGCGTTTTCGACGCTCCACTCTCTAGCAGCTGTCAATGCAGTACTTCTTTTACACGTACTCGTCTTCATGGCTGTGATGCGAGAGAAGGAAGATGGGAGATATTCGATCGAAGAATATAGAAGTCAGGGCAGACCGTCGGGATCGGCCTGCCCTACGTAAATTCTACTTCATCTCTACCGAAGAAGACTAAATCGCATGGCCAAGGAGGGAGAGGCATTAATATATGAGCTGAAACGATCTGTTGGGTCGTCGGTCCCGATAGATGAAGAGCGGTTTGGCCCGTCTATCACCCCGTTTTAGCCTGTTGCTCATAATTCAACCATACGAAACTGCACATCTGATGAGTCGAGAGGAAATAGAAACCTCTTTCGCGATATATCGCTGTTAAGAAAGCCTCACAGTCGACGAACTTGAGATGCATATCAAATTTAGTCTCGAGGCCAAGCGCTCTTGGTGGACCTACAAACTCGATGGCGCTTGATACTATAATGATCCACATCTTCGAATCGATGAGACTTGTCTTTTGCACAAAATCGACGAATTCTGGTACCCAGAGAGGGAGCATTGATGGGCAATTCCTTGTTAACATGTAACACCGTTCAGTTGCGCAAAGTGCTGCTTTCCCCAAAATCGAGCACATAGACAGCGGACCATTGGCCAAAATATTTCAAGAGACATACCAGGCGCGAGTTTAAACATAACAAACAAGAAATAGTATAGGAACGCATCTTGATTGGGAATTCTGGTGGAGGAACTTTTTCGTCACGAACCAGGAGCCTATTTGCCTGCAGAAATACCTATAGATACGAATGAATAAACATGCCGCACGAAGAAAAAAAAAAAAAGAGAAAGCAGAAAGCAGAAACCTACTTTCGAGGTTAGCCTGCTAAAAACCCCTATATCAACATCTTGACACCGATTCGTGGATTCAGCATAAAATAACGTCATTAAATACCCAAATCCTCAACTTCAAGCCATATATACGCAAGGTCCATGCACCTCGAAGCCCTACTGAATTCGACGATAGCCTTATATACACTCGATTCTGTCGCATGATGAAATTTTCTTCGGCTCTGTCGTCTTTGCCAGCGATCACAGCGATGCGGTACCCAGGCAGCTTATGAAAGTCAACCGCGAACCGTACCGTGCTGTGATCGCTGATAAAGCCGTACTGCCCATTCTGCATACGCATCTTATATACCGAGCTGTTTTATGGCCACCCCGCGGATACATGCGAGGAGTATCTACAAAATGCCCACCTCGCGGCCTCGTCGGCTTGATGAAAGATACCCTCCCCAGGGCCTCCAACTATGGACACAAGAGAAGCATAAACTGGATGGTATGTATCGGCGTCACCATACATTTACAGCGTGATTTGTGAATGATATTGTAGATGCATCGGAAGAATCGAGACATCAGACTCCAATAGCAGAAAAGCGGAGAAGGCTTGCAGCCATATTTTCAAAGCTAAGCTCCACCTGGTCTAGAGGGCTAAGGCGCTCCCCATGCACTATCATCGCACCATCTACCTCATGATATCTCCGTGCTATACAACAGTATACAGTAAAGCGGACCCCGACAGCACCTCTACACCCCGTTCATTTATCTTTGCAGCGGCGGGAACTGACAATAGACATCGGTGCGGAGAGCGTGTGACGGGAGAATTTGCAGCCGCAACCTAGTATATCTTTACTCGTGCTACTTCTTCAGAGATCTGATTCCGTGAAGGTGTCACCCACAGCGAGAGGTAGCGCTATCTCATGGTTCAATCGAAAATGGATCGACGAGGTGGGTCAGTTCGCTTCGTTATTCTCAAGTGCATGGTCGTTAGTCACATCAGTCCCACTGCAAGGGAATGGGAAGAAGCTACTTTACTGATGACATCGTAAGAACATTGCTCCTCGAAGGCCAGGCGGATAGACAAGTATTACTGCGGACTGGAACAAAGTTGACCGAAAGCTTTGGAAGGAATATTCGAAGCAGTCCATTGTCTGTTGCGGCTGCTCTCCCATTTCTGGATCATGGACTCTTCCAACGAATATGTGGATATGTTTATGGAAATCAAATACTCTAGTCACAGTTTATCTGAACGCATATCTATGCGCATCCGCTATCATATCACACCGTACCACACTCACCGCATGCGGTTCAAATTCTCGGCGCCGATATGCACACAATGATTTATCTATATAAGTACATATATATATATAGACGCTGCTCTACGCCAGCACTAGGCCAGTACAATTCAGACACTTAGGTACACCTCACGAACCAGTCCCCTGGATTTTGCCGTGCCGCCATCTAAAGTAACCAAGAGAGCAGCTACAGCCATTTGCACGGCTACTGATTGCGTTTCTACTATCGCTCAACATAAATGTTTTGTTTCTCTCGCCCGCGTAATTTTGCCGCTAATTCATGAAGGCGAACACAATATATATATGTAATATCCATAGCTGCCAAAGCTTGATATCAACGATGGCAGGAGTCTTCTCTACTTCTGAGGGGCATTCGATAGAAATGACAAAAGCATGTCGAGTTTGAAACAATTTATCGTCTTCGATTTGGGCAGGATACCCCGGAATTCAACCTAAGTGACTAACTCCTAAAATGATCTCTCTCCTATATACATATCGACATAACATTCTTGCGGGTAGATGGTGAATTCCAACAGATCCCTTAAAAGGATTTTTACATACATATCATCCAGCCGAGCGGAAATCCCGCAGAGTCGTCCGTTATATTTATTCAAAGGATGTCGGAGGTTAGGCCGAGTTAATTTTATTGATACTTACCCTGCTGGATTACTGTATAGGGCTGTGCTGTCACAAGTTCTTTAACGTGAGTTTCTTCTTTGTAACTAAGTTAGTCCTTTTACATTTCGTAGCAACGCGGCCACAAACAAGAGACGATTAGCACTAATTAGCCATCTATTGGTATTGCAAGTGGGATCCTCTAAGCGTTACCTTAGATTCCTGTGACGAGGAGATTATCTACCGAATAGAGCAGGGAGAGCTGGTTGAGCGAAGGATTGAAGGTATTACTAGCTAGATCGAAAATGATAAGGCCTATTGTCGTCAGACCTCCAATATTCACTTTTGAAGACTATCAACCCCTTAGAAACCAATTCTTGATATCACCAAAGGGTACTAGCGCATAGGTCTAGCTAGAGTCTTCGTGGTAGCATTTATAGAAGAAGCTACCATCTATATTAGGACACTCTAGGAGGTTTCGCTGCAAATCTTGGTCTCGTAACCAGACCTCTAAACTCACACACACATTTTTTTCCTTGTATATCCCACTGCTGAACGAGTTGCATCATACTCACTCACTCCTTTATCTCCATTTCTTCGTTCATCACGGGAGCTCCAAGTAGATATCCCCGCTGAATATTTAATATGCGGTCACGGGGTCGCATATTACAACAGAAGTCTCTTATTATTATTCTTAGCTGGGAAAGTACTTAACTAGCTACACTACCACCTCTCAGAATACATTATCCTCATCATCAAAAAAAAAAAAGAGAAGAAGAAAAAGGCAAAGCTAGAAGTTGTGTTTTTGCATGGTTGCATCGTATATCCTTTGTATAAGTATTAGCCAGCGGGATTCTCTCGAATCGGTAGGAGTTTCGAGACCTTGTCAGAGGCGTAGTTTAGCCCCTCGCACCATACAGTCCCCAGGCCAGTATTATTTCCATCTTTCCGACTCTATTTGTATAGTATCTAAAGACGTATGCCTGATGCAGGGCGATAGGGTCGTTAAATTCCTACCTTCCGGAATTCAAGAGGACTACTTGATGTACGGTAGGGATTTCGACAATATTTCTCTTTGGCAGAGATTATCATGACATGGAATAAGTCCACATAACTTATTTACTATATATGCGTGCATATACACATATAGACCCAAAGCATATGCTTAGCATTATTAGGAGCCGTAAAATTCACCTCCAAAGGAAGGATTTGTGGTTTCCAAATACCTGAGCTCCCGCGGCGGGCTCCCAAACGGATTACACACTAAAATCTACTAATGTGTTGTTTGCAACATGGTATTTTGAAATGTATACGAGGTGCGATTATGAGAGGAGTGTTCAGCTGAAGAATAGTTAGCAATCTACAGGAAGGTGCATATTATAGTCGCTATAGCCCCTTGTTTACCGAAGACACCACTTGCCAATTTAGCATGATCGGGTTACACAAGTTGTATGCGTACGAGATTCGAAGACGAAACATATCCTACAAAACCCTAGTTACACCCCTGCATGCTGGTGCGAACCGAGGAATACGGCCAACACCGATCTCGATCCTAGGGTCCTCCAGTATCCTAATCTGTCTAAATCCCACGTATAATTCAGCAATCGCCGATAGGAAATCTGGGGACTCCACGATCTCGAAGTGGGGAAACCATCATCGGTTATTGAGACTTGCCAACTAAAGTTAAGGTTGAAGCTTCTGAAGAAGCTCGAAGCTAATCGTTGTATCACGGGTACGTATCGATACGAGATATACGAGCTACCTTTGATTCTAACTCTTATCAAATCCTGGCAAGCTTGTAGCTCTCTTATCTTGGTCGCTTCACCTCAAAGCTTAGAAGCTAGAAATTTGTATATAAAGTCCACCGTGAACTCCTCGGTATCGCTCTAAAAATCATCATCGGAATTCGAATTCAGAATACCATCCTTCACAAACATAAAGCTTTGTACTGAGCTCCGCGCCGCGTTGAACAAACGGCTCTCTCTATATTAAATCCCTCCTCAATTTATAAACTATCGAAATGAAGGTCACTTCCATCATCGCCACAGGCGCTGCCCTGGCCATGAGCGTTAAAGCCGATCTCATTTTCGGAGGCTCTCCTTCTGGCATCCTCGAATCCTTCAAGAGCGAATATCCAGAAAAGTCAGGCTGGCCCATCGTCGTCGCTTGTACCAGAAACACTATCAGTGGAGTCAATTGGGACAGGACTAAGGGCAGACTTGGAAGCCCTGCGAGACCTGGAAAGACTTGCGATATCTCTTGGTGCAATCCGAATGGCGGAAACTGCCACTTCAAGCTGCTGGGAGACGGTGGTGCCCAAAACTGGTGGGAGCAGAATTGGAACAGGAACAACTATGATCTTTGCTATCCTGGGGACTGTTAGGCGCCGCGAACTTGGGCCGGCGGCCGGCTGCATTTTTTCTTCGCTGATGATGGAAAAGTGCTTCTGCCATGAGTGAGCCTTTAGGGTTCTTGTATTAAGTTACTGCTATAGTGGTGGGGGGCCGGTTTTGTACTCGGCAATTGTGGTGTGCGAAGATTTTCTAATAGCCCACCCACGAATATTGATTTGTATCCATAGCTCTATTGTCTGTTAGAAAATACATGTATATACGATACCATCAGCCTTCCTACTGATTAAGGATAGGCGAAATCCAGTAAGATTTGAAAATATATATATATCTATACTTAAACCCTCCTAAATCCGTATTCTAACTCTTCCTCTCGTGGAATCGGTAAAGTCTGAACCGAAAGCGGTAGCCTGACCTCAAAGATGTAAGAAACAACCTATTGAGAATATATGTAGGTTTTACCATTAATAGCTTGGGAAATGGCTATCTTACTTCCAAGCTGTCTCCAGGATTATTCTGAAGCCATCAACCAGCAGTGCTGCAAAGCTTTAAAGTTATCAGCGTCTTAATGCGAGATTAATCAGGGAATGATCTTTTGCCGAGCCCAACGCAAGACACAGCCCTCCAATCGCAATACTCCCTACATGAAAGATAATTACAAGAAGAGTCAAAGTTAGATCTGATATCATAACGTAATTCAATATTATACCGAACTGTACGTTTTCTAACGACAGCACTGTCCATATTTGGATGTTAATCCAACGCAAGGCATCTGGTCGATAACACCAAATCTGCAACAGGCGGCTCAGCTTCTTATTGGGCCGGGTAATATATTCGGACTTTGGGGACAGAGGCAAATGTGCCAAGAAAATGGATTGGGCGCGCTGCTCTCACTTCATTGAGAGCGTCTGTTTACCCCACTTAAGGATGTGGCATCACCAATCCAGCCGCTCACTCTCGCAGCTGTCATCCCAGATTAAAGAATAGAATCATATCCAGAAATATAGATACCTAGAGCGCTGAGGCAGGGTCAAATTCAAAATGGAACCTTTGAGCATCGCAACCGGTGCTGCGGGTTTGGCTAAGGTTGCATACGGACTAGCCAAAACGCTTCGTTCTGGGATTGAAGCTGCAAAATCAATTGATACCACTTTACAAGCGTTTGCTGGGGAGGTCTCGGCCCTAGCTGAAGCACTGAGTTTGGTCGATTGTGGGTTTCAAGACCCGAAGCTGAAGGACTTGGACTCTCGTCCTCAAGCAATACACAATTATACATCTCGGATTCTACAGAGTCTAAGAATGCTTCTGACAGACTGCGAAGACACGTTAGCAAAGCTAGACTCAACCATCCAGAAGACATCAAAGGGGTTCCGTAGTACCGTCTTTCGCCGTACGGTGACTGCTATAAAATTTAATTTTAAATCCGCCGACATTGCTCAGATTAGACAACAAGTCCAGACCTATGTCAGTGCTATGCAGATGACACTTTCTATGCTCAATATGTAAGCCGCTGACTAGCTGTTCCACGTTTTTCAAGCTGACGGTCATTTAGCTCTCTAGTTCTTACTCAAAATCAGTCTCCTCTCGCACTCCAAGCCGATCTTGAGGTGAAAATAAAGTCTCTAGAGGATTCACGAGAGGATCTCCAAATGAGAATAAGCAATTCACAAGCGTCAAGCTACGACGGCACTTCTTCCACTAAAATAAAAAACCTCGGCCAATATCTAGAAGTATCGGAGTCTATTCTCTCTAGCGCGACGGTATACTATGGTAGTATTAATGGTAGTGCAATTGGCGGTTCTGGGGCGGGAGCGGAAGGTTCCGTGGTTAACTTAGATCCAGGTCAATACTCTTTCATTGATTCATGGAGACATGATGGGGATGCTGGTCAGTATTCACAGAAATTAACATTCACAATACTTGTTACTGATTTGTTAGAAACCACTGAGAATCAGAGTTTCCACTCGTCAATTGATAGCCGACGCCTCGCTCTTGCGTCACGGAAAATCCAGGAAAAGAAGTACAGTGATGCGGAAAAACTGCTAGGCACCTTTGTCACAAACGCCGAAAAATCGGGAAACTACCCATCTCATCAAATAATTGAAGCAAAACTGGCATTGGCTCTCTCGTATGAGGCTCAAGCAAAACCCGGAGAAGCCGTACGGATTCTTGAGGAATTACTAAACTCAAGTGATACCTCTACATCCCAAATGCTATTTCTCAAATACCGCTTGGCTGAGGTTTATCTGGGTGATGCCAAAGCGGAAGCTGCATTGCCTTTTGCCTTGAGCGCATGTGAAGGACGACACAACCTGGAGAAAAATCATCTATATTTTGAGGCGTGTCTCCTTGTTGCCAGAGTATATTCGGCTTTAGGCGAAGCGACAGAAGCTGAGCTTTACCTTGAAGATACTCCACTAGAGTACCGTTCCAAGTTTGCGTCTGCTGATGCGCCTGACACCCAAACGACCGAATCTTTTCAGGAAGTTGACAAATTCCAACATAGAAAATGGGAAATAAAATCTGCGCTACTATGGAGAGGTCACAATTCGAAACAGATCGAAGCGATGTGCTTTTCTTCCGACAGCAGTCTGCTAGCCTCTGCGTCCATAGACTACACTGTCACCATCTGGGATGTTGCTACGGGCAAAGCACTAAACACTCTGGATGAGCATTTAGGTTGGGTAACTTCACTATCTTTTCTACCAGCCGGGAGGGTATTGGCTTCAGGCTCGAATGACGAGACTATTAAACTATGGGACTTGGCATCGGGTAGAGTGGAAAAGACTATCGAAGTGGGATTGGCTGTGAACGCAATCTCGGTCTCACCAGACGGCCTTACACTAGCAGCAGGCTTCGACGACAACACCGTCAGGCTCTGGAATATTCGGTCGGGCAGGCCACTGAGTCAATATGGGCATTCGCATGGCGTCTGTGCAGTATCGTTCTCGCCGGACGGCCTGTCACTCGCTGCTGGAGCATTTGATGGCATACTGAAAATCTGGGATATTTCAACGGGCACTTTAAAGTTGACATTAGAAGAGTTTGGGAATTTTTATAGTGGCCTTTCTTTTTCGCCAGATAGTCGTCTGCTCACAGCGGGGGCAATCGAATCAGATATAAAGATCTGGGATGTTACAACAGGGCAGGTCGTTATGACTTTGCACACTTTGAACTTTAAGGCTGTGGCAATATTCTCACCGGACAGCCGCTTCATTGCCCATCTTACAGACGATTATGTGATTAATCTCTGGGACGCAGCTACGGGAAAATTGAAGCGAGCCCTAGATTGCATTCGCGGCGTTGGTACTGCGCTCGCAATATCGCCGGATAGCCGCAAGTTAGCTGCGGGCACAGTTGATGGGAGTGTCGAGCTTTGGGACCTCACGTACCACTGAATACAAAATTACATATTTATAAACAATACGCGGAAGCCGGCAGCGCCGGTCAGGAGTTGTTTACAATAAGCAACCTCCTGATTGCGCGGTAGTGGCAATATTATTGGTGTGTTTGTCGTGGGAGTGCTCTTCCGAGTGAGCACACCAAATGGCGAATTGTCTGCGATAGCAAAGGCTGCTTCAATGGTGTTTGACAGTAATGATATTTTAAATTACCCCCAAAAAACAGTCAATTAGAAGAATTTGAACAGGTCGTTGATATCGAGATTTGACCGCCGTTACAATATCTGCTCATATAGCCTCCGTCAAATAATAATAATAGCTGATTGGCAGTTATTCTTCAAATATTCTCTAAAACAGAACAGATAAACTGCCCTATGAAGCCGTGCCGCGCCGGCACGGTGAGATTATTGTGCTCGCCTAAAGTTGCTGCTAAGCCTCGCGACCAAACTTTGCTTTCTACCCTGACTCGCGTTATTCGTAAAACCAAGTAAACCTGCTAGAAATCTATGACCTGGGCTTCCAATGGACCTTGTTACGGTATTTTAACTAGAAAAACCACTACAATTCCTTTTGTTGATACATTTAGTCGTAGAGTGGCGATCATGGCTGAGCTGTAACAAGAATAATACGTGTAATAATAATGTTGAAGACACTGTATGGATGGAAATACTTACTGAAACGGGAATCTAACGCTCGAATTAAGTCCATCTACGTGATTCTCAGTTCCCTGGAACGTATTTTATTAAGTCCGCACCCTTTTACCATTTAATAATCCTGTTCTATCTAGTGGTTATAGAACTGTCCAATATAACCTTAGTTTCTGGCGGTGTTCCTAATTTGGCAATTAGCGCTGATTTCGGCCGCACCCCATGTCCGCCAGCGGTTTCCCATTTTCACTTAGCTATTGCGCGAGTAAGTGCCTTAGGGTCCCCGCTCCTTCCTATATATAAGAAAGAGACCCTATACGTATCGATACCCCTCCCGGGGCAGAGGCTTTGATTCCCATATTTAAAACATACTTTGGAATATTCACATTTGAAGAGTGGACTATTACAAGTCCACTTTACCCGTCAAGAGTTAACAGACTCAAATCTAATCAACAGCATGCCGTTCACTGTGAGTTCTATAACTTATCAGGAACCTATTTGTATTTACCCCAGCTAATAAGTGCAAAAAATTCAGAAGGTAGATATCCTACGCCCCTGCGCCCCGAAATTTGCTTGATGAAAAGCTATATCGCAAAAAAAAAGCAACTTATTATTAATAACCATCTTAGGGACAAAGCGTTTATTATTTTACAGAGGGGTCGATAATGGGTGCTTTAGCGCAAATAAATGACGTTAATACAGTACGTCCGACCTAGAATCCCATAAAGGGCTCTCATTTATATAATATTAACCCACCCAATTCACTAATCAGGATGGAACGTATACTGTTGAAATAACTCAGGCCGGTCTTCAAATCGGCGACGGCAAACCAATCCATAACGTTCCAGAGTATAACCTTTCCGAATTTCCCATTGGCGGCCGGAGTGACCCGCCACCATCTGATGACAGTGGAAAGGAGGAAAATGATGAGGGTTTCTTCGGTGAATTGGCTTCTGCTGCTTTTCCAAATCTGTCTACAGGCGAAGACGGGGGGGATACAGCGAAGGACAGTGCCCCCAAGACTACAGGCGGGTTAACGGAAAGCGAAGAGGCAGTAGTCGACAAGATAGTAGGAAAGCTTCGCGGCCATGACAAAAAGTAGATTTGCCGCCACATCTAGTTAGTTTTGGCCTCCCAGTCTTGTTGCATTGGCGGAGCAAATGTGGCGCAAAATCTCAACGCAAGGCCGCATTGCATTGGCGGTGTACTGCGACGATTTAGGCTTCAGTCGAAAAGGTATTATGCTTAGGCCTGTTCCTGTATGGGATACTGAGCTTACCATTACACGCGCCCACTTTGTCATTCCATTTTCATCAGAAATTTTTGTCATATCTCGAATTAGTACTTCGAACTTTACCAGCCAATGCTAAAATTCGAACAGCTAAAGCTAAGAGGAAGCAAGTAGAGACAGACAATCACCAAAAGTTATACTTAGAGTCCTAGATTGCTCTTTTCATTCCTAATTCAGGAACTCTTAGACAGCGTTTATCTATATACAAAAGGTGGATTTCTCGGAATTTGCGCGGCGCAATATGCTTGCTCGCGGTTACTCTATCTGCTCAAGTGCTCCTACGTCCACTACGGTGTGTCAATGGGCTTCAATACCCTTTTGACGATCTCACTATCGTCTTACCTTCAAATTCATCGCACTAGGTACTCCACCAAACTTTACACCGCTATGCTCCTCCTCTGTACAATTAGCGAGAGATTCCCAGCTGCTCTAAACTCTCTGCTGCCCGCCTAACCAGAAACCGAAGCAGAGTGAGCCTCTGCAAAGTATGCCCATTAGGCTCGCCGTCAACCGATTCCGTTGGCCCGATAAAATATCGACTGACCTTACACATGAATTTTGTAGCCAAAGAAGAGATCTAACCATAGAAGCATCAAAGAAACCTGCGAACGATTTCTAGTATCCCACGAAGGTTGCAAGGATGACAAAAGCCTTTGGGGACGCCCCACCCCCACGGCTAGGGACCCAGTTTAAATGTATCACCCTGTGTTTTGGCTATACCACGTGTATGCCGTCTAGCTGTATTAACTGTTGTTAAAGCCTGCGCTTATATAAGCTATGTAAGCATGACGTTTATTGAAGCGAGATTTAATTCACCTTAAGATCAGCATTAGTCATCATTAGATAAGGCGAATTTGCATGAAGCTACAGTATGCTGATAGCATTTTATACGAACAGAAGGAGACACGCATGGTAATGGTGCTTTGAGCCCTACTAATCTTATCCTTGCCAGCCAAGGAGAGTGTACGACGACTGATTTCCAAAAAGACCTAATGGTGGTAGAGCAAATGATAGCTGTCCCAAGCGGTGGAAGCATATCATTCCACAGGTGCTCATTTGCCTGCAAGCTCGCTTCGACCAAAACCCTGGAAACTCACATTTACCATGGTATCCGACTACAAAGGGGCACCCACGTCAGGTACCTAGATAAGATCACCACGATCCTTGTACAAATAGCCCCCAAACATTATAGTAACGGCAACAGGAGCAAATGACTGTAAATAATCGCAAATAACAGTGAGCCGTTTGGCCAGAATTCCAGCTCGGTATATAACATGGGTGACCTTTTTACCGCAGAATACCAGTATATGCACAGGTAATTTCACTCCACGTCCAAGACAGCTGTAATACCTAGATTGCCTCTCGTCGGCATATACGACTAAAGATGCAAGGGGGCAAGCCGAAATTTTTTGATATATTGTGCCGCGCGTTCTTGTTATAGTTTCTGCGGCTTTGCGTCTTCAAAAAAAGGCTCAGAATCCAATTTTCCAAGATCAGGTGACGTTGCAACGTTGATGGTGGAGCAAAAAATTCCCTCCCACCCCCTCCTCTCTCTCTCCTTTGTTTAATCGTAACAGGAACTGTTTTGCTAGTTTACCTGCGCTCATGAGCTCACGATTTCAACTAACCTTTCACATAGTAACTACCATTCGTCAGATATAGAACAAATCGGATTGATTCCAGTTGCGATGCATATAAATAATTGTATCTTTCCCCTGACGAATAGCAAGCCCGCACAACTTGAATGATGGAGAGAGCAAGGCATTTCAGGTCTGCGTATTGTAGGGTCACTATCCGCATTAGAAGTACACTCAAAGGAAGTATCCCCAACAAGATACTACTTCTAATTTCTGTCACCCGGATAGATGAACCTAGGAATGCCTTTAGGTTTCTGAACGGACATATCTGCTGAGGTCGCCAGACTGAAAAATAGTGGTATCATCCAAGACACTGCAAAGATATCTGGTCTCTCAAATGCATTAATGGCCTCTGTCAGATATCTTCTCCAGTGATATGAGGGCCAATGACAGTTGCCAGGGAAAGTCTCAACGTGCCGTTCGGTATCAGAACGAAACCGAGAAACCCTGGCATGCTTCTCGAAACCAGGTCATATACGTATAAGGACCGCAAAGCGGGCTCGCGGATGAAAATTTCCAATTGAACCACACTTATATTCACGGCGTAGATAAACTGACAGCAGCCTCCTCGAGATCAACTCGAACTATTACCTTTAGCTCTCAGTTTCCTCTACGCATCAATCCATTGACCCATGTTATAACACGACCCGTTTCAGCTCAACCTCAATAGCAACACATTCGAATCAATGACAAAAAAAATGAGCATCTTAACTTTAATTCTCAGCCTAGCTGTCTTCACGTCTGCTCTTTCTATACCCGACACTTCCGTTAAAGTGGATTATACTAAAGTTCTTATCCCGGGCCCTGGTCTCCCCTCTGTTCAAGAATTAGGTCTTACGAACGCCGACCTACTAAAACCTATACCAAGTCAGTTGAGCAAAAGCCATGTTAATATAATTATGTTATGTGAAGGAAGGAAGAAAAGAAAGAAAACGACGCTCAGGAAAAAAATTGGTATAAAATGTTAATTAAGACTGACGAATGCAATGGTATTGCAAAAAAAACAAACAAATAGGCCTCGCGAATACCACTTCTATCGATGGTCATTCTCATCTTTCTAAGCGCTACACTCCGCAATGTTGGCCGTACATGATGTGGTGCAGCACCACAGACGCCTGGGTTTGCTACAACTTCCTAATGACCGTTGGCGATTATAGTTGCAACTCTGGCGACGGTGGTTATAACCGATGGTGTCACACTGGTACCTGTGGGTGGTTCGGAACAGTCTACGGTACCACGTACGCAGCCTCTTCGTGGTAAGTTGGACTTGGGAGCCTATCTAACTCCGCAATGTACTGTTTATACTTCAAGAGAGATTCGGAATTAAGGGACTACTTTAATGCTGATAATTATGTACACCGGATGATAGTCGTGATGTCGCAACCGGTGCTTTGTGGATATTGAATACCTGCACATCCGGCCCTGGCGTTGTACGAGGTATAATCTCCTTCTTTGAGACATCGAGTTTAGTCTGTGCTAGTAGCTAACTGTGGACAAATTATGTTATGGGTTGAAGGTTTCAATGCAGCATATGGAAACGGCAATTTAATTGTTCAGATCCGCGGGGATGCCAGCAGTGGTTAACATGAGCAGGGCTTACGGTAGACACCTACTGTGAAATATGTGCCTCGGATCTTGGGATCCAGATGTTAGCGTATGCGCACCTATAGAACGACTCGTTATTTCATTTATCTTCCACCGTTAATTAATCGCGTATCTCCTCTTGTTTGTCTAACGTTATTGACGTTAAAATGCTTCAAACTTTTATCGTCACCAAAAGGTTACGTTCTTGCTCTGGGTATTCAATAGCTTGGGCTCATGCCGCAGTCAGATCAAAAGCGTATGTCAATGCAAATTTATAGAGCAGAGGAAAGCAGTCAATAATGGATTTTCTTAATCAGCACATGTGTACAGTAAACCCAGGGAAAATACCTAGCCACGCGCAAAAACAGATAAAGCTGCCCAGAAGTATATATAAATATATAATATATGCCCAAATTAGGAGCGAACCAAAGGAAATGACTGCATTATATATGCGTAAATCTGCATCCGAACGAAAGACAAAGCAGACAGAAGGGAGGAAAGGACAGTAAGTGCAGCGCAGTCAGGACTCGATACCCAAAGTCCCTTGAATACAAAGATAATGCATATGCGTACATGCTCCATCCACCATGGCCGTTATGATATCGTGTAACTCTCCCTCTCTCTCTGTGCCTGCTTGCCTGCTCACCCATCCATCCGTCCGTCCATCCGTCTGTATGCCTGTCTGTACCCATAAAATAAAAACACAGTGTATCAAGGTAATATAAAACACTAAAGAAAATCCCGAAAAGAGGGAAACCAAAAAACTAATCACCAGCCGGCCTCCCATGGCATCTGCCGCATACTTGTCTTCCCACCAATCAATCCATCCATATATCTCGAGGCGGCCCACCCAGCTGGCTAACAGCCCTTCAAGTTCCCTCTCATCACCTCTATGTAAATTATACCATACCAAAATGCTCATACCCCACCTCACACTAATAGTAACAGTAATATTCATGGCAATTACACGCACTGTAGAGCGTGCATATGCACAAGCGCTCCTCAGATCAATGCACGCCCCCTCTAACGCCAGGAGATGCGTCCTCACAAGAAGTGAAGTTCCGACTATCCTCTCCCAATGATGCTACTCCAAGCGCTTCTCTTCTGCCCAGCTTCGCTAGCCCCGCTCGGCCCCGCACCACCGCTCATGAAACCCCCAATGATGGGAATCCCATTCTCGGCGCCACTACCGCCACCACCCCTCAATGGCTTCGCGATCCTGCTGCCGGAAAAGTTAAACCCAGAGGATGCAGACGTCGGCGAACCTAATTCCCTGCTGCCAATCTTCGCGGCCTGTAACCGCTCCTTCACGGCTGTGAGTTGTGCTTCGAACCTATTTCCCCACACGTTGTTAGCTCTTCATTCCTCAAAGCTCAAGATCTTCCTACGGTAGGGCTTCATTTGATTATAAAGAGAACAAACGGGAATACGCACCGATCACTCTGCACTGTCAACTTGTCTTGGCTCTCTCGCAACCCCTGCTCCAAAGTTTGAATCCGCTCATTCCGCGCGACAAGCTTACGCTCTGCAATCGCCACTTCCTTCTTCAAGCTGCTGTTTTGCTCAACCAATTGTCGCTGTACGTGCGTCAGCTGCTCCAGGTTGCGCTCCAAGAAGGCCATCTTCTTCTGCTGGGCGCGGTTATTCGAGCTGCGCAGAACATTGTTGTACTGCTCACGTGTCTCATCTAGCGAAATTTCCAGTTCCACAACCTAAAGCCACACCATTAGCCACCTTGTCATAGATTGAAAGTATCCTGTTAGTTGGAAGGTTGAGACTTACCCGTTCACACCGATTCTGCAAATCGCGCATCAGGCTCTTCTTCATCTGGTCGAACTCAGCGATCTGCTGCGCAACAGTCTTGCCGTTCGGCAGACCCGCCGTCGCACCATTAGCTTGCGCGCCGGCTTTAAGCTTGCGTTCAGCCTCTTCCACCTCCTTCTTCAGCCGCTCGTTATCTTCCGCCTTCTTTTTAACCTCGATGCGTAGGTCCTCCAACATTGCCGTCTCCACCTCTTGCTTAGTGGTGTACGTCTCCTCCAGCTTTTGCCGTATCTCCTCCGCGTCAACGCCATCCAGGCCGGCCTCCAGCACACGGCGGTACTCCTTCTCCAGCTCGACGAAGCGGTTCTCTAGCTCCTCGCGCTTCTTCAATGCCGAATCGCTCTCCTCAACTTTCTCACTGAGGTTCAGCTCTGTCTGCCGAACGAGGCCCTGCGCTTCCTGTAGCTTCGAGCGCACATCCCGCAGATCTTGCTCCGGTATCGTATCGCCGTTAGCCGCAATCTCGCAAAGCCCGCTAACGTTCTCGATGACACTGCGGAGTAGTCGCTCGTTCTCGCTGAACACTTCATCGCCAAGGTCGAATCCAGCCATCATCTTGGCCATCTTCTCTGCCTTGCGGCGCTCCTTCTCCTCAGCTGCAGCGCTAGCCTCCTTGGCGGACACTTTGACGTCCAGCAGATGCTGCTTGA
Organism: Drechslerella coelobrocha; assembly: GCA_036971555.1. Lineage (NCBI taxonomy): Eukaryota > Fungi > Ascomycota > Orbiliomycetes > Orbiliales > Orbiliaceae > Drechslerella > Drechslerella coelobrocha. The sequence goes on from JAJTUH010000003.1 coordinate 560,479, forward strand.
CCTCATCCAGCTCGGCTGTCAGCTCGAGATTCGCCTCCTTTAGTCCGTCCATCGTGATCAGTGCCTCCTTGCTCTCAAATGACACCTTTTCGAGGTTCATCTTGAGATCGCTGACCTCCACCGTCAGTTTCTCATTATCTTTGATCGTGACCTTATCCTTCTCCTTATATATTGACAGCTCCTCTCGCAGAGCCGCTAGAATCTTCTCCGCCGCAGCAGCCTGGCTCTCCTTCTCCGCCAACTGATCCTGCAACTCATTTTCGCGCTTCAAAAACTCCTCCTTCTCATCTTTATCAAGCATCACCGTTGGCGTTGCGCTACGCATTAGGTCCGCCCTGCTATCCGGCCGGCTAGGGCTGACGGGTGTAACGTCCGCCGAGAACCGGGCCGGCGTGCTCGGCCGTCCAAGCTCCTTCGCTAACGCGGAGCCAACGCTACCCCTCTCCGCTCTAGGAGTGGCCGCCGACGCTGGCTGCGCAGCCTGATGTATGATCAACTCAACAGCAGGTGTAGGTACCACCCACCGTTCCTTCGACACCGCCTCACCACTACGCCACACGTTGACTTCACCTTCCAACGAGCTGACATACTCCTGGAATGTGTACATCTGTTGCTGCGCCTTCCGTAGTAAAGCTTTGAGTTCCGCGGGACTCAATTCTGCATTAATCTTCGCTTTATTCTTGATGGCCTTAGCACGCATGCCGAACCGTAGAGTAGAGATACTTTCAGCATCGTTGTAGCTACTAGGCGAACAGCAGATAATAAGCGTTGTCCGCGAGTTACCTCCCAGCGATTCCTGAAGGATACGCGTAAGTTTGGAATCACGATAGGGGATATGCTGGCTCTTCCCGTCCGTTAGAGAGTTGATGACGTTTCCTAGGGCTGATAACGACTTGTTGATCTTCTTGGCCTCTTCAAGCGTTTGTCCGGAGGCGCCTGTCTTGCCGACCTTTTCCGAACCAGCCAAATCGACTAAAAAGAGCTGGCCGGACTTGGCACTTCCCGTTTCGACGTTCTTTTGGGTGACTGTGATGACGAAAATGGAATGAGAACGCGAAGATTCCTGGTTCATGTTGGTGGCGCTGACCGCCCTGGAGTTACCGCCGCGACGCATGACTTCGTAGACTTCCTGGACGCTGCTGACGTAAATTTCCAAAAGGCCCTTGACGTAGATACCTCTGTTCTTCTCCTCGTGGATTGGCAAGTTGTCGTTCTGGGGTGCTAACAAGTCACGAATCTTCTCCATGTAAATTTCCATGTAGCTGACCCTGACGGTATACTCGATGTTGCCCGGGCTAGCTAATATAGAGGCGAAAATCTGCTCGACGATACGTGGGATGAGACCCTTGGTGACGTCAGAGTCGATATCTGCACCCATCATGGTAAAGGATTTACCAGCGCCGGTTTGGCCGTAGGCGAAGACAGTACCGTTGTAACCATTGAGAATGTCGTCGACGGTGGGGCGGATGGAGAAGTCGAAGACGTCGGTTTGCTTGCTGTTCATGTCAAAGACACGATCAAAGGTAAAGGTACCCTGGATATCTCCAGACTATAGTACTCAACATGAGTTAGCTGCAGGGGTTCGGTGGGTGATGTTGGTGGGACGATAATGGACGAACGTTGAGCTCGCATGTGTCCGGCGAGTGGAAGGACACAATCTCCTTGGACTGTTCTCTGATTTCGATCTTGTTTTGAGGTCGGAATCGACACACGACTAGCAAGAATTAGCTACAAACAACGCTGATGAAGCATGAAACCGGCGAAGCTCCATAGCATCTCCGAACCGGGTAGCGGACGTCATGCATACCCTTGATCGAGTTATCCCTCTGTCCTCCACCCGACCTACGCAATCACATGATCGTTAGTACCGACTTTAGAAGCTTCAGCAGGGGATAACAACATCCGCCAAGCTTCCGATGTCCGGGGTTCTATCTCTGCTGTGTTCGATCGGGATAGGTTTTGTGGGTAGTTGGTGCACATACGCCATGTTTGCGATTGCTTAGAGCTCTATGGGCCCTTGGACAGCGTACGGTTCGGTTCTGGTGGAGATTTTCGCTGCCGGCGAGACCGGATGGACGCTAATTGTATGTGTCGACGGGTAGCTAAGGTAGGGGTAGAGATTATACAGGGAGAGAGGCCTGATAGTCAGCCAGTCGCGTCTGCTAGACGGTAGCCAGCTCCAAGTCGTGCGTGAGTGCGTGAGGATACGTATTTCCCGTCGGCTATGCGTTTTTTCAGGTCAGGAGTTGGGGGTTCTGTGAGTAAGCGGGGGTGGTGAAGGAGGGCAGCTAGAACGCTCGTGCTAGCTTGCGGAGTGAATATTGTTGGCTCTGGCCCGGCAGTGGTACCAGCTGGAGAGTCGTATGTATCGCGAGAAGAATGGGGGCAAGCAAGCCTCGGGGGGGTCGGAGGTCGTGGAGATAGGAGATGGATGGCTGGGATGGGAGAGCAGAAGTGTCGTCGGTGCTGAGCTGTGGTGGTGGTACTTTTCAGCAGATTGCGTTGAGCAGCAAAGCCGGCTTGTTTTCGCGGGCCAATCAACGTCACTTTGGTCCGCAGCCGGACAAATAAGAATCATCTTGGACAGCGCATCATCACACCTCAGAGAATTCGAATGCGAGCGAGCGAGTGAGTGCTCGTCGACGCTCTGCGACCAGCTTCCCTGTCCATGTTCGCCAGCGTCGTCTGTCAGGGCCCTTCCCGGAAGCTCCATGCAGCCAGCTCGCCCGTCCTGCGTCTCGGCTGCAGCAGCTGGCGCTGGACTCTGTGGCGCTGTGTTTGGGGCTGGTGTAATGCTGCAGATTGTGGCTGGGCCTGTCGGCATGCTCAGATGACCGTCGATGCATGCAGCTAGCAGCTTTCAGCTTCGAAGTTAGGAATGTGGTATCTTCACGAATTGGTCCGGTGGTGGTGTTTGTCTCGTAAAACCACGCGCTCGGGGCTGGGCGGTTGTCGCAATCTACTTTATTTGTGTAACTTTTGATATCACGCCCTCCTCCTGTAAAATATAATACACCAGGCCGGTAATATACACGTCCATATACCGCAGGAATCAGCCAACCTAGCCTATTCTATATGGTATACCCTAGTCATCGTCTCCGAGGGCATCTCCTGCATCTTCATTCCCCTCCTCCTCCTCCTCCATATCTGCATCCTTCCCCTCTTCTTGCCCCTCTTCTTTCACATCTTCTCCTGCGCCTCCTTCAGCAGCCGCTGCCGCTTTCCGAGCTCGCGCATCAGCCTCTCGCTGCTCCCTAGTAGAATCCAACGGGCCCTCCGTATCATCGAACAGCCGTAGCAGCATCGCCCTACCCCATTCTGTTAGCACACCCTCACAATATCTGCAAACAATCCCAAAGAAATCAAATAACACACCTTCTCTCTTCCTTCGGCAGCATCAAGTTCAACGTCCACCGGCTCTTCCACAGCGGTAGCACCAGTTTCCCCACCTCCGCCTTCTCCTTATCACCATCAAAATCAACATCCACCCTCAGTACGCAGCACCCAGCCCCAACTCCCTCCACTCTTTCTTTAATCTCTCCACAGTCGTCCACGCGCGGGAACAGCTCCTTCATCAGCCATCGCAGCGTCTCCCTCTTCCTCAAATAAACTACTCTTCGCTCGCCGACCCACGCTTCCACGAGCGACAACCCTTCATTTTGTATCCGCCATTGACAGGCGTCCGGGTCCTGCACCTCCTGGCGATTGAACATCTTGACACCGCAATGGACAAATCGGACACCTCGTCCCTCGTTCTCCGTGAGTACCTGCCGTGCCAATGCAGATGTATAGTATATCGTACGCACGGGTATACCCTCCGCATTGCGTACCAAAAAGTTGGTAAGTGGGAAATATGATGATAGCTCGTAGAATCGCTGAATTGTTGCAAGTACTGGATGTGTCGCAGGTAGATATTTGAAGGGTTCTTCGTTGAAGTTGCCTCGCGGCTTCTTGTGAATAGTGGTTTTAGGCTCGTCCATCTGCTCTTGATCTTCCTCTTTCGGCTGCGGCGGAGTTTGCTCGGAAGACGGAATGGGAAGAGGCTTCGGGTCGTCCACATCGTCGTCCCCTTCCTTCTCAGGTGATGCTTCTAGCTTCTGACGCTTAGTCGGGGAGGCTGGGTCCGCTGTGACCTCTTCCACATCGGTGGACAAGGCGCGCTTGACACCACTTGCGGATGTGGACGCCGCTTCATCCGCCATTGGGACATCAGCGTCCGCCGTTGCAGCAGTCCCGTTACTGCCATTTCTCCCATCCTCTTCTTCCACTTTGGTACCCCTCATCTTCTGACCACCCGTCAGCACCTTCTCCCCCTCGGGCGCAGCCTTAATCGCCCCTTTCTTATATAGCACCGTAATAAAGAACCCGCCGGTATCCTGCAAATGGGGATAAACCCTCACTGCTCTCTTCAACATCCCCGCCAACTCTCCCTCTTGCTCCTCCGGTGGGAACATCCCCCTAGTTAACCGATCTGTATACGGTTCCCCTTTCTCCCTCACCTCATCCCACCGCTCGAACCACGAACCATCCCTATCCATCACCTTCCACTTCGTCATCCCCTCCCGCCTTACTAACCCTGGCAACCGATCACTCACATCCACCACCTCAACAACGCCAGGCCCGCCGCACCGCTCGATCGCAGCGTGCACAACAGCTTCATTCTCCACGGGGTTCAGCGAACAAGTCGAGTACACCAACCTCCCACCAACCTTCAACAGCTGCAGCCCACGCACCAGAATCCTCGCCTGCGTACTCCACAGTCCATTGCCATTCGCAACGTTCCAGTCCTTCCAGATCATAGGATTCTTCCGTGCCGTCCCGTCTCCACTACAGGGTACATCGCACAATACCCGGTCGAACTTGAGGTACTGTTGTCGCGAGGCTTGCACCGACGGCAGCCGTAGCGAAGGGTACAGCGTCGCGTCGTAGTTTGTCACGATGAAATTAGGCGTGTTCAGCCGCTTTGTTTGGTGAATTAGCAAATGACTCCGTTTATAGTCCGCGTCATTGGCGATGACCAGGCCCGTCGCCCGTCCTAGCGTCTTTTCTACATCCAGACCATCTTCAGCTAGCTCGCCGTCACTGCTAGGGGCAGTGCCGTTAAGCCGCTTGGATGCCTCAGCAACCCGTTCCTCTTCACCCGCGTGGATAGCCTCGATCAGCTGTGCTGTCTTGCTCCCCGGCGCCGCGCACATATCCAGAATGGTATGGTGACTCTCCACGTCCATCAGCAGCGGAGGGATCATGCTCACCGCCTCCTGGCGGCTAATATTACCCGACGAGGTTTCCGACACCAGAAAGGCTTGTAATTGCTTGAACGGCGGGGAGCGGCGGATAACTTGCTTCCCGACGGTGAGCTGCCAGGCGAGTTGATCCGGGTACCAAGGCAGCGGGGTCGGAGCAGGGATCGTAGCGCCATCAAAGGTAGTGTTTGTGAGAGAGGGTATGTGACGAGTGAGTAGAGTGTTTCGGACGGACATTGCGTGACTAGCAGAAAGAGCCTAGGTTAGCACCATTCCTCTACGGTAGTAGCTTTCGCCACCTTTGTCCATCTGTATCCCATCCCATTGAGTTCGGGCCACTGCCTCTACCCCGCACCTATGACAACAGCTCGTGGACCATAAAAAACAAGCCGGTTGAATTGGCTGAAATACCCTTTGCTGCCCGTAAACCGCCAGGTGGTGGGCAATGTCTCGCTCAAGCTGTTCCAAAAATGCTTAAACTCATCTTCATCCGGGACGATGCCTTGCGCGACATAGTACGCTTTGAACTTCGCGTTTTCCTTCTCAATTTGCGTGTAGTCTGTGCGGTCCTGGTTGGCGTCGCGGGAGCGGTGTTTCTACAGCGAAATGTTGAGTTAGATTTATAGATATGGAAAGGATGTGGATACGGAAGTATACCTTTTCGCCGGCGCGCTTGCCGCGTTTTGGTCTACCCATTGTGGTGGTGCTCTTGCTGCTGATGACAGATGGCGGTGAGAGGGCGAGCTATGGTTGGAGGATTCGCGGCGTGCATTTTTTGGTGTCACTGAATTTTGCGATGGCTGGGCAGATATACCGTATTGAGGAATTTTGGCGATGCGACAAGCTAACCGCTTCTAGTAATTTCGTAAATACAACATTGAAAAGGCGGCGTCCCTGCGACCCAACAAAAGCCAGCCGGCAGCCAATGACCAGACTCTAGCAAGATAGAATTGAAGGCAGAGGAAAAGTCGTTACCAAGCCGGCCAAGGTGTAATAAGAGCCAATCGAAGTTAGTAAGGAAAGGGATCCTGTTGAGAACTAGCGTCAGATCTCTCAAATATATTGCGTCGTGGCCATCGAGCTTGATGCGCAAGTATGTTAATTTTGTACATTTGTGGTTATGGGCTCCATAAAGACAATACCAAAGTCACCCAGCTGTGGGCAACTTGTATCAAGGGCGATGCTTTTCTACCATTCTAAAATATCTAGGTACTTAGTGCCCACCTAATTGAGAAAAATCTTAACTCGAGCGAATTTCTACACAGCATATTTATTAGGCCCCGGGGCTTAGCTTGGGGACTCAGTTTGGGTGCACCACTCGAATTTACCCCCGGCGTTTAAGTTATACCACATATGGATATATATACTGTCTGTAAGAACCATCGCTAAAGCTATACGCTCACGTAAGCATGACATTTGTGGTCGTAGTGAGATTTAGATTGCGTTAGGATAAGCAATTAGTCATGATAAGATGAAGGCGGGCTTGAATAAGCCTATGTAATCCTGGTAGCGACTCATTATACAGGATGAGATATATGTGGTAGTACCTGTATATATACCTATTTATCGCTTCGACGAGGCCCCTGAAAGCTACCACGAGTGTTCACGTACTGTCCTGGGAAACGATGCAAAATGACTAAATTACAGTTGTAAATAGGACTTTCTCATTACACAGGCATGCGCGTGGTTAGAGCCATAGAGGGAGGGAGCAAAATCAATTACAACCATCATTTGCCCATCATACATGCCATCCCGTCAATACTGACATTTATATTCACAGGTATTTCGATCTCAGCTTTAGGGCGGTGCGATATCTAACTACATTTGGCTGGGATATACTACCAAAGGTTATTATGTAGCATGCTAGCATCTTTGAACCTTCCAAAAAAATCCGTGGTGTGACTTTTCCCTTGGTAGTAGTAGCAGAGCAACAATCCTCCCCGCCCCTGCCTTTTCAGTGAAACATAGCAGGGGCTGCTTCCTCAGCTTGCTTATACATATATTCGAGCTCATATTATCGTCTCCTTTTAACCTGGGAGCTACCATGTGTAAGGTTCGGAATGGGTTGGATTGCTTCCAGGGTGCAAGGTGTATATATAACTGAATCCTTTCCGTATTTTCTTGCGTAACGCGCAATGAACGCGCGTGACTTATATTATCGAAACTACCAAGTAGTCTGATTCTATTCGCTCTAGGGGACATCGTTTGCATTGGGGATAAACTGAAAAGACAGCATCGCAAACCGGAGACTGTGAGCGCATCGCTATTTTCAAAACAGCAAGTTAAAACTTGCTTACGCGTTACATATAAGTAATTCTCTCACGATAATTACAGCGGCAATAAACATACCTTAATATCTCTAGGTTAAGTTCCGTGCAAGCAAATTTCTTGAAATCATGAATCTGGATAATAAAGGTAGCACACGAGACCCTAGCAACCGTCTCGGACATTTCAAATGTCCGATTTGTACCTCACGCTTTTGTAGAATGACGACGAACGGCATTGGCGCGGGGAGACTTCGGTGGATCTCGGAATGGCATCGAGGAATCCAGCACATTTCTTAAAGATCAAGTCGTAGACGGTCTAAAGAGCGGCCTGCGTGTGGTAATAGCTGGTTGAGCCATGCCTACCCTTCACGGCATATATGATCAGGCGGCAATTTCCTTGAAGTCAACTTGAACTACTGCTTGTCGGTTTTTCGTGTACAAAAATACAGTTGCTACAGCATAACACCATCCCGTCTTCCAATTCCGTAACGAAAAATGACCATCTTCACTTTGATTCTTAGCCTCGCTGTCTTGACAGCTGCTGTGTCTATACCTGACGCCGCTAAAGTGGATTATACAAAACGTATTATTCCAGGCCCTGGTCTTCCCTCTGTCCAAGAATTAGGTCTTACGAATGCCGACCTACTAAAGCCCATACCAAGTCAGCTAAGTAAATGTCCTGATGCCATTTATAAAGAAAAAAACCACTAACGAATGTAATGCTATTAAACAAAAAAAAGATTTTGCCAATGTCACCTCTATCGATGGCTATTCCAAGCCTTCCAAGCGCTTTGACTCAGAGTGTACATATAATATGATGTGGTGTTCAACCGTTGACGCTATCGCTTGCTACAACTACCTGGTGGCCCTTGGCGGAGTTGATTGTAACACTGGCCACTATGGATATACCCGGTGGTGTAGCTCTGGCACCTGTGGATGGTATGGACAAGCCTACGGTGGCACGTACGCAGCGTCCCAGTGGTAAGTACATCTTGTGTTCTTTAAAGGAGATCGGAATTAAAGAATGGGAACGTCAGTGCTGATAAATATACATACCTGAAAATAGTGGCGATGTTGCAGCCGGTTCCATATGGATATTCAACCAGTGCACCGCCGGCCCTGGTGTGATACAAGGTACAATATACTTCTTTGAGATATCAAGTGTAGTCAGTGATCGATTGTAGCTAATTGAGGACAAATTATGTTACGTGATTACGGCTGGAAGGCATAAATGCAGCATGGGGAAATGGCAACCTACTTCTTCAGATTCGCGGAGATGGCTGCAATAGTTAGCAGAACTTATTCTAGACGCCTTGATTTGGGTGCTCAGGTTCTTAGGATCCGGATGTTAGCGCACATCCTAATCTAGAACCTCCTGCCCGGGCACCGTTCCGAACCGTGGAGACTATCGTAACCTTGGTCTTTCTGACCAGAGCGCCTTCTGGCTTTATTGGTAACAAAAATGACCATAAAATAGTATCTACATCTTCCTTTCTTAAAAGTATAAATTGTCTTTTCGAAATATTTATCGCGTTGGCTCCCAGTTCGTAAATGTAGGTCCGTATCGCTTAAATAGAGCATTTTACCTCAACGTGCCTTGTCAATGAAGCCACATAACCACCGTCAGTAGAGATAAAGTTCAGAGCCCCCCAAAATATATTAAAATGGTTAGCGTTCTCTGAAAGCAAAGCAGGTGTTCATCAAGGACTATGGACACAGTATCCACCGGATGACACTATTTTTTTATCATTGATATTATGCCTCGACCATGCGATGCGTAGATGTATACGCTGACGCCACGATCGTCCCATGCAAAGTAGCCATGGGGCCCGCTAAGTGAGAAACCCCAAGGGAAAACCCACCACGCTCAAACTTCGAGCCTTGTTAACATTAACTTGGGGAATAAGATCGAAAACCCGCATAAGTTGAGGGGTAATAGTAGTCTTCGACGCCATCGCGTACTAGACAAGCAAGGACATTCCCGCAACATGTCTTGAAACCGGTGGTGAATAGGTAATGATGAGAAAAGTCTGAAGAGAATAAATTCGAAGACTGGATTGAAAAGATCAAGGCAGCATAGCTGCCCTCCTTTTATAAAGCAGGCTAGATTTATCGATTCTTTTCTGCAGAACGATATTTGGGGACATTTACAATGGATATTACATTTTATAGGTGCCTTTTACGTGAGACGCAGCCGTAGATCACGAATGCCATTCACCGGGAGGGTTCATATTTTTCACAAATTTGATATTTACGATGGAGGGAGAACTTGCTACCCCCGAACGCATATCGCGACAGCTTGAGGTTCAAAGACGATGTATCAGATGTCCATTCTCATCCAAGAACGGTTTAAATAAGTTGCTACGCTCAATATCGCTTCAAAATATCTCCTCAAAGCCTCTAGGGTATGTCCCCTTAGCGTTCATGAGATGTGAACATATGCTAATATGCAATGACGTTGGGGCAATATCCTGTAAGTATTGGTACAAATATCACTGAATATCATGAATAGGTAGGTCTCAGATCTAGAGATATCTATTAACATTGGCAGACGTATATTTATATCGAAGAAAAGGCTATATCTTCAACGAAGCCATTGCTTCGTTTGTTGGCGGCTTGGTAATTATGGCAGCAGGAGCAGGCAAAAACGTATACGTATACTGCTCTTAGTCCACGTGGGTCCAGCCCGGCTACGTAGCCGCTTGCCTAATCCTTGCATGAGGGCGAGGACGTAACTTATTAATTATAACCTATCTTAAAATTGCAAGTTTAGTTTAGACGCAACTAATAAGCTAATTTCAAAGCTAAAAAACCAAAAGCTAAGGAAACCAGTCACCCGGCGAATGCAGTTGGATCTATGGAAGAGGAAAAAAAAAAGCAAGAGAACAGACGCGAATATAAAGTGTATTTTCCGCCCATCAGACGGCTAATTTTTTTTGCCAATGGTAAGAATTCAAACAACAAAATAAGAATAAGCTGACCACAATCGCTGTACATGCACATATATTAGCATTTCCTCCCTTCTCAACGCCAGTTTCCGAGAAACCTAATATTGTTCCATCTCCCACACCGATACGCCATCATATCAATCGAGTCGTTCCCCCACCTCAAAGCCCCGATAAGCTATCGTGTCAAGGAAATCGATGTCTCGCCTCGAGGCACCCTTCTTCTCAAGTTCGTCTCTAACCTGCATAGTCATTGCGGCCATCTCTAAAATTTCTTTTTTCAGCTTAGCTTGTTGTCGCTCCAGCCTTCTATAATCATCTGCCATTGCGCCCATCTCTAAAATTTCCTTTTTCATCTTGGTTTGTCGTTGCTCCAGCCTCCTGTTATCGTCTTCCAAAAGTTTAAATGGCATTACACCCTCGCTATATTCCGTATTCCACGATTTTGTTGGTTGCTGCATGGGATTCAGGGTCAATGTCTTTCTGGAAGCCATTCGTTCGGTTTCTAACTTCCGTTTCATCTCTGATATTTCCTTTTGGTAATCTTTTATTGTTTTTTGGTGCGCTTTAAGTTTCTCGAGTTGTGGCTCCAGCTGGGCCTCCAGCTCGCTATTCCTATTTTCCAAGGTATTGATGCGGGTTGCGAGCTGCTGTTTTTCTTCCTCGAGACTCTCCTTGTCGATAAACAATCCCACCATTTTTTCTTCCAATGCACCGTTTTTCTCTTCCAACGCCCGGATTCGATCTCTAAATGTTTCTTCCATCTCGTCCAAAATACAGGATATCATCGAATCGATCTTGGCGCGCTTGGACCTCCATTCGGACTGTTGGTCAGGCTTCTTCACGACGCCCAGTGCCGCCATAGCTATCGCTGCAAGTTTCAAGGTAAGCGATAGAACTCACGATGCAATCGTCGAGATGCTCAGTGCGGCAACCGCTTACCATATATGCATATGCGCGTTGAGTTTTCCAAGCAGCGAGTGGCTTAAGCTTAAGCGTGACAGGTACCCACAGAAACTTCCGGAGTTGGAATCGTCTATTCCGTTCCGAATTTCTATCTCGCGAGCGACCGGCCAATAAGAAGCGCCGAGGCCCGACCCCGCTTTTAGTGGTCAAGGTCGCTGTCGCTCGTTGATCGATGGAATGAGAGGTTGTGAAATCATGTATGCATGGAATATTGATGGATAGAAATTTCTTTAAATGCGATTAGGTGTTGTTACACTGGGCCTATCTTTATGAAGATATGAAGACTAGTCCATATTCAATTAACATTAATGCATATTCCGCGGCCCCGTGGTGCGCCCTAGTTGGTGCTCGGCATTTCGCCATATTTGTAGTAGTTTCGCGCGCAGGCACGGCACAGCCGTAATCGTGCCTCCGAAATCGATGCATCACGGTCCGTCGATGCCTTTTATGACTTGTAAGCTGCGTAGTCCCCTCGCGTAAGCACGCGATCGATTTTCTTCTGTTTTCAATGCCCTTATATGCAGCCTGGAATTCGTTCCACCTTCTGCTAGTTTCCATAGAGTCTAGACGATATCTACGAGCCCGTTGATGCAGATTAAGTATTTACCCTCTTCAAATATATTTACTCGCCTATGTTCGTTGATTGGTTTTCAGTACATGTTGAATCGTTGCTTACGCCAGCTTTCTAAGTTATACAATTATATATATAGAGGTTAGCTTCGTTGTCTGATTGTCAACGCCCTTTATTGCATTCTCTTCCTCCAATGTGTTTATCCTGCTCATTTGCAGTCCCAGTAGGTATCCCAGATCGCTATTGCAATAATGCGTCAAGGCCTCGATTGCGGATTAAATGCTGCACCCGGCGATCCACCGGTGCCTCCATATCTGTCAATATTTTCCTAACTTCTGGTATTCGATGTAATCGATCCACCTCTGTTTTCAAATCCATGTTTGCGTAATTAAGCGTGGCATTCGTTAAAACTTATTTATAAAGAAGTTATTTTTAAAAAGTGGTAATGATTCTATGATTATAGGGTATGCGGGGACGGTTGTGGTGATGAAGTACTTAATTTATATTAGGATTAGTGGCTCGTGACGGTGATGTGGCTTGCCAAAGGGTGAAATATGTTAGCTCTTCTATGGCATCTTTTAGTACCTTCGCCTCCTTTTTCAATGTTTCATCGGTCTTTTCAGAGCGTTCTATGTTGATTTTTTTCATCAATTCCTCGATTCTAGCGGTTTGTGTCGCTGTAACAGTATCATGAGCGCTTGTTAGGTTGCTCATAGAATCCTGCTGAGATCTTTCATTCTCCTCTAGATCCTTTACTTTCTCTTGAAGGGCCTTTATTGATCCTTCATTCTCCTCCTCCAGGTCCTTTATTTTCTCTTGAAGAGCCATTATTTTCTCTTGGAGAGCATTTACATCAACAGGGAGTTCCGATCGGTCCTTCAATTCGCGATATTCTTTCTTCAGGGTATCGAGTTCATTGTCTAGCTGCCTCTTTTCCTCTTCGAGAGTCCCCTTTTCAATACAAAGCCTTGCTACTTTCTCCTCCAACAGCGCATTGTCGTTCTCTAGGGCTTTGATCCGATTGTGGAATGTTTCCCCCAACTCTTCCAAGAGGCCCGACATCATCAGGTTAACCTGCGTTTGTTTGGCCTGCAATTCGCATTGCTCGGCTTGATCTCCTGAGGCCATATGTTCGTTGAATATTTCCGTCCGAATAGTAAGAAACTCGAGTGGGCGTTATTAGGAAGGGAAGACGCCACCTGGGTTATGGTCGCTCGAATGAGAACCGATGATAGTGCACTAGTTCACAATCATATGAGATGTAGACGGCTGCAACTGAGAGGATGGAGACTCAAAATAATACGCGTGTAGTCTACTAAGGACGACAACTTCGTTTTCATCATTCCGTTATACTCCTGTGAGCATTCAAGTGTCCTTGTTGCAGCCTTGTGGTCAACCGATTTAGCTGGCGCTTGGCACACTAGCCCCGCACAACTCAGCCATGACCGCAGTCGCAGCGGCGCGTCCGCTGCTCCTGCGAGGTTATCGAATATCTTCACCGCCGATGAAGGAAGGAATCCGGAAAGAGTATACAATAGGTCCCCGGAACATAGGTACGCGACGCGATGTGAATCGAAATTATATCGAAGATTTTTTCAGCGCAGGGCTCGTCAAACGCCGCAGCCTTACTTAAAGGATATGCAAGGTACCTTGGCGAACCCCTAGGCAGAGATAGACCCCTCAAGTCAAGAGGCCCCAGTTTTAATATATGGGGGAGGGATGTCTGAATTTCTTGAATTTCGTAAACTCCCCACTGCGTTAACGAGATCAACGCATACCAGATGGATGGAGTAATAATACATTCGATGAGAGATCGATATACCCCGCATGCATGGGAGTGTGGGAAGAGGCGGCAGTGTAATCCAAACTCAAATTATACTGGGCTTATCGATTATCGCCTAATTGCGCTTCGGACTATGTAATGTAGCCATAGTTATCATTTCATATCACCCCACTACGAGACGAAAATCGCCATCTTGCATTTGTAGATAAATAACTACGAGGTATAACATTAAGGTACCCTTCCGTGTGGTCATGCGATCACGCCAATTATACCCGTTATCTCGAGACTTTCTATACTCATCCGTGCCGCTTTTAATACGAGCGTTCTCGCGTTTGATGTCGTTATTAGATGCTCTATAGCGTAGAGGGATTATGGCTATTCTACGGCAATACATAGGTCTAAAACAGAGCGAAAAAAAAGCTAATGGTTATAGGCAAAAATAAGATGAAAAATATTACTTATAAAAAGTTTTAACTAAAGATATATAAAAAGAAGTATAAGAAAAGAACATTTCTATTATAAAGTTATTCCAATCTGAATACAAGTTGAAAAACCATCGTCATGTCATTGGGGGATACCAATCGTTTCGATAGTAGTAATTTATAAAGCTCCTCAACTCCTCCGTGTTGCCCTTGAGATCTTCCTCCCGGGTTTTTTCCCGTTCGTCGCGTTGGCTCCTTTGCAAAGATTGTCGATATTAGCAGGATATTCTTATATTCTTACCAATTGCCTTGTAAGCTAGATTGCTGTACTTGGGGGAGGCTCAGATGCTCATACTAGAGACTCTTCGTGATCCTTCACTCAAGTGATGGACAACAATGTAGCTATAAATTCGATCGGGGTTGTAACTCACAGCCTAGCTTTTACGCTCTAGCTCTAGTTCATTGATGCGTATTTCGAGTCGGCGGTTGTCTCTCCTAAGAGCCTTGTTGTCGTCCCTAAGAACCTTGTTATCCTGCCTAACAGCCTTGTTGTCCTCCCTAAGAACCTGGTTATCCGCCTTAAGAACTTGGCTGCTAGTCTCGAGGACCTGGTAGTCATTCTTAAGAGCCTGGTTGCTATTCTCGAGAACCTGGTTGTCCTTCTTAAGAACCTGACCCTCTTCCTTAAATCCCTCCATTTCAACAATCAGCGCCATCATTTTTGCCTCTAGTGCCTCTTTATTCTGCTCTAGATTTTTATATGACTGTCCTAGTTCATCCAGAATACTAGAAATCATCAAAGTAGCTTGGGCCTGTTTAGCCAGCCATTCGCAATCTCTGTTGGACTCTTTCCCCGCAGTTGCCATATCGTCGTAAGGGTTATAAACTTCAGAGGTATACAAAGTCAGCATTAATCGTGCGCGGTCGCCTTCTGACGGTGTATCACAAGCCGCCGCAAGACATCAGGGTTATAATTACTTACTTGTAATTAATACCTAGCGATTAGTTGATGATAGGATGGACATCGATCAGCTAGCGAACTCTAATCCACCGACTATCCTCATATCTTCTCCGCATCTTGCAAACCGATAATATAAGTACTTATTTATGCAGCCTTGCTGCCGGGCGGCTGAGTTGACGCTTGGCATTTGAGCGTTCACCTATACTTGCACCCCGCTCGCGCCCTCAGATCCAGAGGCAGGATAAGTGTGCGATACCCAGTCGGGTACCCCAGCTTCAATTTCAGGCGTGCATCGGGTGTGCATATAACGGCGTTGTTCATGCATTTAATCATCAGCCGTGTTTTCCGCAGTCCCGGCGAAGTTGGGGACCAGCGTGGTCAAATGTAGCGTTGGGTCACCAATTAAGCTTTTGTCTAGTTAGAAACGGGGAATATTTTATCTTTTGGCCATTTCCGATAGTGTATCGTGATGGTTTTAATCAAGAGCGAGCGGACACGAAGCAATAATCAAGTTGATATGTGCGGAGGTCTCAAAGGTGAAGTAATTTCCATATTTGGTCTGGCCAGACAAACAAAACCCGGTTTGCTACACTTTACTCCAATATTCTTCCGAGTACGCAATGTTTGTCCTTCAAAAAATGATGTGAGAAACAGAAAACCTAGAATAAGGAAAATAGGGCTGTATAACTTACCAATCATTGTCCGTAATTGGATGAAAGCTCCCGATCATCTGGCGACCTGGATCATCCGTGATGAACGTGACTTTTCCAGAAAGCTGTTTTGTATCCGGATTCTTTTTCGATCGCCTCATGCCCGAAATAACCACATCGCTGATCGTGCCGAAAAAGTATGGCTCTTTGGAGTGGCAGGTGACATATTTACGAATTCTAATTGTGATATCCCACATCCAGAATTAGTCATCACATTTCAGCATTTTTAAACTTTCTCAAAAAATAAAATAAAATCAAATAGGAAAGGTGAGATGGCAAAGAGAGAGAAGAAGACAAACCTAGATGCCGTAAATTTCTCCCCGTACGGAATCTCCAAGGTGGCATAACCACTTGGCGCTGCCATTTCGGGATCTCCGCTCTCATCAATTTTTCTCCACTGACGTCTTTGTTTATAACTGTAATCTGATCCGCCGTATTTGAATTCATAAAGGATCAGCCGTGACAGTCCAGTCAAGGGCCGGGGGTCGACTCCCCAGCCCTGTGTCATCTGTATTTTGCTGCGGTCGAGCTTGTCCCAATAGATCTCGAAGTTGTGGAGCCGATATTTGAAGAGACGGTTTTCGTATGCTGTTTTTTTATTGCCCCTATCATTTAGTCATATGACAGAGGGGAATTGTTAAAAAGGGGAGTGTTGTCTCGTAAACAAGACACGAAGCACAAAGTTCCGTTTCGTTTACGAGACAAGGGAAATATGAGGATTTATATGGACATACAAGGGCTCCTCCGACTAAGATCAATGATATTTGTGCGCGTAGCAATAGCCGCTACTCCACGATAGTTCGAATACACCTGTTTTCCATCAAAGGCGACACACGCAGAGTCAACATCGAAGCCAGTGAGGATTTCGGTGATAGATTTGTATATGCGGAGAATAATCTACATTCATAGATATAATGCATGAGTTTGGGCTTGCTCAAAAAGCGATGTTTATAACGTCTTACCTGAACATGTCGGTGAGGATACCGCGGCGAGATAAAGGTAATGGCGTGCTTCGTCCGTAGCGCCATCGCTTTTTCCGGTAGCAACCTCTGGTTGATTCGAATCTGGCTCTCCAACTGCAAAATGCGGATGATAGCGGCGTCTTCATCGAGGCCGTATAAGAAGAGGTCAACGTCACTTGAACTCGCAACCGTCCTATTTACAGACTTTTGTTATCGTCTAAGAGTTCTAGGAAGGAAATCAATCGGCAGAACTCACTGGTAATACGTTTCCAACGGGTCCTCCACCGCTGGATCATCATCAAGATCGATATCCTTGCGGTAGGAAAGTAGGGGAAGAAGCGCCGAAGAACCAGCGGCCACGACGTTCGACCAGTCTAGACCAGCTAGGACGTCTATTCCCTCCCCATTAATTTAAAATTTTTGCGAAATAAAATCATAGAAGAGTGACTAACCGTGCGTAAAAGCCCGAAAGTTCTTATTATAATCGTCAATCGAGGGCGCAATGGCAAGAGCACCATCATCCTCACGCTTCTCCTTTGGTACTGGCATAATATACTTGGTCGGGTCGTTTTTTTGACGGTCCAGGCCTTGAATGGTGAATAGATTCTCGTAGCCATCGTAAATAGGAACCAGGCCAGCTAGAGTGCCTGGCCTACCAGGTTCGCCACGTGCGAAGGCTTTGCGCAGCCAGAGTTCGTGGGCTAGGTAGGGTCTGAGCAGTCGACGGGTGGGAATGGTGCGGTTTTTGGCGAGATACTTAAGAAACTGGGAAGGAGGTTTTGGAATCGCTGGGGCGCCTCCCGAAGAGGAGCCACCATCTGAGCTTTGATTTGGAGCAAAAGGATCAACTGATACTCGGGGTTGAGCCTGAGGTTCCGAACTGATTCGGAGCGTCTTGAGTTTGTTTTGTGTTTGGTCCATTGGGTCTTGGAGCTTAGCCCCGCCTTTTTTTTGACCCAACCGGCCCTGAGACCAAGACATAGCTTGGATTGTTGATATTTTACTCTTCAGGGTTCAGTGAATGAATGTATATATTTGTGAGGGATGGGGAATTGATGAAGTGAGGAACTTCGAACAGATAATTCTCCGAGAATACGGGCAAGGTATATATACCCGGGACTGATACTGGTACTGCCCCGCTACCCTACATCGCCCTCAATAAAGCTCTCTCTGAAGCGTAGACTTCCGCCATCCAGTCTCGAGCCTTGTAGGCAAGGGTTGGTTCTGTGAAGCCGCTGGTGCCCCACCAGCCGGCGAGCTAGCACCCCACCACACAAGCCTGAAATTTCAGTCAATCAGGAAGCTTCATATGTGATTCCGTCCAACCAGAGCTTATCGGCTCGTAGGGGTCGTTACACAGCTGCTCAGCAGTCGACTGGTTCTATGGAGAGTTGTTTAAAGGCGTTCAGAGGTGGAAAGTTACCACTGTAGTATTTATTAAAAAAAATAAGGAAAAAATCACTACCAGATTTATTTTATATTTACCCACCACTATACCATTTTTTATACTAGAACCTCTTCAGACACATTGTTCGCCCAAACAAAGAATTGGTATTATAGTTGATTAAGTTCATTTACAAAATGTCCATGGTTTTAAAATCTTTATAAGATTAATTATTATGATATAAGACTTTCTGTTAGCCTTGCTGTATAGGCACATGGGGCAGTATTGTAAAATAGATTTTACTAATACAACAACAACTACTACTACTGAGTGGATCGATGCTGAAACGTTAATCGAATGTTGCACAGAAGTGTACAAGGTATCTTGCAGCACCGCCAAGGAGAAAGATACCCTTGTTACGACTTAATCTACCACTCCACCAAGTCACAGTGCACAAAGGGGTCACCATAGGCTTCATATATCAAGTAATGTAGATTGGGGACGTCTCGGCTGCGTGTAGATGTAATGCACATGTACCACTGCAGCTGCAAAGATTCGATTCTCATAGCAATATATTGCAGAAAGACCTGTTAATAGACTAGTATACAGTTATATAAACCAGCTGTAGGAGAGACTGGGAGAGATAGAGAAGGCTGGGCTCCGGCGTATACTCAGCTACCACCGACCCGTGAAAAAGCCTAAAACGTAAACGAAAAGACAACGGCAAAAAGTAAAAATACAGACACGGCTACAAATAGCCATAATATATAATATAGTACTAAATCGTATAATTCAGATAGTAGTAAAACAATAAAGTAAGTAAGTAAGTAAATAAAGATAAAAAGAAAACGCCGTCGCTATGCCATGTAGAATATCGATGCGATGTAACGAGTACTACCGAGAAAGAACAAAGCCCGACACACCAACGCCTCCCCCAATGTACCCAGTGTAGCATGCCAGTATACCACAACCCTAATCCGATTCCGAAGACCCGGACGTGTATCTGTTTATTCCCACGCCCACTCCCCCGACACCAAAATCAAAAATGAAGAAAGGGAATACACAACTCTACTCGTCCGCCTAAGCCCTATACTGGAACAACTAATTCGCAAGCGCAGCGTAACACTAGAAGACATGCCAAGGAAGGGGGTTCGGCGGGGCACGCTCAACGCCACCCTGCGTCCTTGGATCCCTTGCGTGGCTGCGTATGCGTGTGATGGTTGTGGTTGTACAACTGTTCGTCATACGCAAAACTTATGCTGCGGAGGATATCGTCCCGCAGAGCCATGACGCTCTCCTGCACATTGCCGTTGTTTTGTCGTAGACTTTCCTCGACACGGAACTCGGATTGTGGGTATGTTCTGTCCTGCGACAGTTTGCGCGCCCCTAGCGCGCCAGGAGGTGTCGAACTCAGTGGTGAGGTGGGATCTTCATATCCTGCTTCAGGCTCCTTAGAAGTAGTGGCAGTGGCCTGCGAGTGCCCCTCGCGTGATGATTGCGAGAAGCGCGAGAGGAAACGAGCTGGCTGTGATGTCCGCTTGCTGCCCCGGCGGTGGGTCTGCAGGGGCGGGAGAGGTTGAGGTTCAGGTTGCTGATCACGGCTTGGCTTGGGGATAGGGCCGTCAAGTTCCAACTCCAGGTTTAGATGGTCCGTCGAACCGCGGAACAGGTTGTCGCTGGTCTTCGACACCGATCTGGACCGGACGCTGAACCAGGATTTGACGGTTTCCTCCTCCTTCCCGCTATCCGTAGCATCGCTGTTTCCGGGAGGCAAGGGGATGGTACCCGGCCGCCGCATCCGGCTAGAGGCGAGTACTGCTACAGAAGCGCAGCAGATGAGCATCAGCCCTAACATCATTTCGATGGCCGTCCAGACGGCCAAGCTTGTGATATAAGCGTGGCCTCCACGCGCTATGAGCCTGCTGATGCTGACGGCAATGTTGGCGCCACCAAGGGCGAATAGGAAGAGCACGCAGAAGTTCTGTCTAGGCGGTAGCCTGGCCCCCAAGATATTGAAAAACATAAATGGAATGGCGCAAAGTGCAAAGTCGGATGTGATGTGAAAGATGACTGGAACGAGGTAGGGCACTATATGGTCCATGCAGCGCTGTCGGTCTCTGTCACTCAGCGCCCAGTTGTTTGATACGGGTACACACCGCAACAACT
The DNA here is from genome assembly GCA_036971555.1 of Drechslerella coelobrocha. Taxonomy (NCBI): domain Eukaryota; kingdom Fungi; phylum Ascomycota; class Orbiliomycetes; order Orbiliales; family Orbiliaceae; genus Drechslerella; species Drechslerella coelobrocha. The sequence continues at coordinate 580,859 of JAJTUH010000003.1, forward strand.
TTAAAGCAAGAGAGATGAATAGTGTGAGAGTGGTGTATGCTGTAACAAAGTGGAGACCCAGGAGCAGTTTTGGTGTTTTGAAAGTGATGAAGTTATAATACAGAGCGATAAGTGCGAACTTGACGCCCCAGATTTGAAATATAAATGGAAAGAAAGATCCATAGCTGATCTGAAAGGCGAATTCTCATCAGTAACCATACTTACAAGGAGATATAATGAGGGTGGTAGTGATATTCAGCATACCTTCATCACTGCGGTGCGAGCAACGGGATCAGGAATCACGCTCGTCCAGTCGTCTTTCCACGACAAGCCGTCTTGATATAAGCCTCTCCTCCATATTTCGTTGTCGCAGGTGTTTTTGGCTAGGAACATGAGCCATGTAAAGACAACTATCAGGTCGCTCGAACCCAGCCGGCCAGCCTGATATCGTGCAAACAGCCTCAGGCCGACGAAGGGAAATGAGACCGCGAGAGCCGTCCATTCGACTGCTATCGCGGCGTTGCCTGACACTCCCATTGCGAATGCTGCCCGGCGACTATCGTAAAGTCCGAATTGATATCTGCATCGCTTCCTGTATCTTAATGTGCGTCTTCGGTACCAACGCCGTTGGTAGTTCAGTTGCTGCTGTTGTGACAATGGTGGCTGGAAGGCCCACAGTCTTTAGGAGGACCTAAAGAAAATAGAGTTCCTAGGCGAAGGTGCCTTCTTGATGGGTGATTCAGGGTATATATCCCTCTTTCCAGAAGTTTTGAGCTTCCTAATGCTGCTTGCTGGTCGATCAGGAACAGTGAAGAAAAAGAAAGCCATGCATGGCGCCAGCAAGCCATTTCTCACCTTTCTGCCCCAGAAAAAAAAGTAAGAAATATAATTTTTCTTGGAGGCTTTCCTTTGAGTCTTAAGAGTCGGATTCATGCGAAAAGGAAAAGTACGCTATGCAGAGGTGGGCGAGAAGATGAACAAGGGTAGGAGCATGACCCGCACAGACAGTCTCCCCCATGGTGCAGTGCGGATGGACTTTAGGTCTCCACCAGCGAGACCCACCCTGACCGCTTTTATCGCTCGGTACTGGCCTGAGGTTTTCACCGATCCAGGGGTCTGGCTTGCAGCTCTGTTGCAACAGCTTGACTCGCGCATTCCGTTTCCAGATGCATGCGAGAAGCACCTTAGAACATCGAACTTCTAACACCCGCGACCCCCCAAAAGATGGCCGACGACTTCACGGCCAAGGATGATGAGACCGGCATCTGTAACAGCGCCCACTGACCAAAGATCACAAAGCGTGGGATTAAGCCTGTATCCAGACCCAGATCGATTTCTCACACACCAGCCCGTAGCCGATGCGCACTAGGCGATTGCGAAGCTTTTTTCACACTGTCGCTTGGATTTGCCGCTACCCAGCAGCCACCGAAATGGTATATGTTTTGGCCCGCAAAAAAACAAAAAAAATATATATATATTGTCCTGGGACAAGTACCGGCCCAAAAGATTCAGCAGAATGCATCGAACCCTTTTCTGGGGGTGTACGTTCCTGAATCTCACTTGCAAGTTCCTGGACTAGCTTCCAACGCCATGCCTGCCGTTAGCTGGATCGGGAAAACCGGCGGAGATTGCCGCCCAGCGTTCGACGCATCTCGACTCTCCAGTCTTCTCACTTGCATCTCTCAATGCGGCGAAGACTCTTAACTTTGAATACCGATTGGCAATTTTGTCCATTTCTCTCGACCCGAGGATGAGAAAAAGGCAAAAAAGGATATTGCGCTCGAATCGCGGAGGCGAGCGTTTTGCTGTCTGGCTCTATATCACCCGTCTTCTATCATACCGGCTGCGGGTTGCGAATTAAGAAGTGGGTCCTCCAAAGGAAACCTGGGATTATCACAAAATGTTACCACATAGAGTAGTTCTTCCGACCGGTTTAATGTCTTCGTCTTATCGCTGCTGACCGCGAACGGAAAGCTAGAGCGGCGTGGGAAGCGTGTACTATAGCGTGGACCCAGGGACTGTCGTTTCCACTCCTGAGTTTTCCAGGCTGCTTCTTCTCGGGCTTAGTCAAAGTTGACGATGCATAGCATCCACGCATCCACGTAGATACATGAACAGGAAAATGGCAGCCTGTCGACGCAGCACCACATTGCACTTCTTTACCCGGCCGACGGTTCTCCACTTCTTCGTCGACTTTTTGCCTGGCTGCAAACCCGTGACTTCGCAAAAGGTAGGGATGAACCCGGCTCGTGTTTCCTGGCGGGTTACGTGTTTGAATTAATTCCCAATTTACAAGAAAGCAAGGAAAAAAAAAAAAAAAAACCTGAAACGAAACGAAGACCTGGGGCAACCTTCACTCGAGTTCGTGCTGACGCGAGGACAAGAACAAGAGGCAGATTGCCCTCTCAGCTTCCCAAAAGCCGTAAGGACCGAGCAACCAATTTCCTTACGGTTTCGGTGATTCCTGCAAATTCGTCGTTTACGTTATCGATAATATCTGACTAACAGGAAAGAGGCAATATGCATCAGAACATCAAGAACGGTGTATCTCACACTCCAAATAGCTATTCCAGCCGATTTCGAAAGCAACGATGACACCCTCCTCCATCGGTTTATCAAATTTGAAAGAATCCAGATGAAACCGGTGCGCAGCTGTATCATCATTATCATCATAGAGTCAACTGCCGCTGACGCTAGATGCAACCTGCCCGACGGGCGAAAGAATGTCTCCGTTCCCCAGTGGACATACTCTGGAGGGGCGAAAAAAAAAAAAAAAAAAGCATGAACGAAGCAAAAGCCGACTGCATGCACCGGCGATCAACTTTCCCCCACCGGCGCAGCAGCAACAGCAGCAGCAGCTGGCTCTCATGTGCACGAGAAATCCATCCGGGTCCCATTAATTGTGGCACCATAGCATCAGCCCAGCGAGCTCCTCCCGATTGTGGAACTGGAACTGCGTTTTCGTATATGGATTCTGCATCGGGTGGGGTCTGAACGCCGGCTCGAAGCCTAGTCGAAATTTCAGGGGTTCGCTTCGACCACACGCAACGCAAACGAGTGTGGGCCATTGGAAATCCAATCTAGCCCAGCGCGCTCGACCGTCAGCTCGACCACCAGATTCGCTGTGGAGCCGGATTAGGAAATCTTAGCGTACGGTCGCTACTCTCAAGTTGCAGATATTCGGCCACTGCTAAGCAGCAGAATGCCCCGAGCAGAAGGACGTAGTAATAGGTAATAGCAGTAGCTTGCAGCTTAGACTCAAAAGCTTGGACAGATTTCGGCGAGGCGCGGCGGTTATCTTTGGCTGAGAACTAATGTCTTGGTTGCAGTCTTAAGATCTTGGAAATATCGACGCACAGACAAAGCAATACAAAGGTCATGACGGCTAGTCGGCACCAAGACAAGTATCTCTTCTCCACAGTGTTATTTCATTATCGAGAGTAAGCTAGCCGGCGGAAATGTTCGGTGGTCTCTGCGCTTTGAATGAAATGTGTACGTAACCCTAAACAAGCGGCGATATTTTCAGTGCTGTGCCGTGATCAGACCTGTCTAGCTTCAGCTAGTCGATATCCCAGAAGCGATATCGATATCAGATGCGAAAAAAAAGGTTAGATATATCGATAACAAAGATAAATACTACTATCGGTAGCTTCTCCGTGCTGCTATAACTCCACCATCGGGGATATATACATATAAAATCAATGCTAATGGAAGGATGGATTGCGTGTATCATTCATTATTCAGACTATATCACGTAGTAATCGCACACTATTCTCCTAATCGATAGTCTGGCGAACGTTTCACAGCAGGGTTACCCATCGAGAAAATAGATGATTACACAAGAAAGGCTTATCAGATTATGCAGCGTGCTCCCTGCATCTCCTTTATATCTCGGGGCAGGTTTAATTGATTTTCGAGAATCGAATCGGTGTGATGCATGATGTAACGTTGGAATATTCCAGCCCCAACGGTTTCAGCCTCCTTTCATGAATAATATTGCCTTGATACTGGATCGGATGAAAAATCCGTCTGTTTGCTCCTTTGGAAGTGGAGCATCCAAAATTCCAATTTACTCGATACTCATATCCCGAGTTTCGGGACGTGACCTCCAACGATCGCAAATTGCTTTCTAACTTTTCGTAATTTAACTGTCATCAGATAAAATTTCGCTGTGTTGTCAGGTGATGTAATTTCGGTTTGGCCATTTCACGATCCCGTCGGATCCAGCGTCGTGACTTAACTTCGCCTTGTCTGCGACTACCAACCTCGTTTTTTAAAATTAACAAAGAACCCACGGTTCACATGATGGTGTAAACGCTCTCTGATCCCGCTTGCGGCAAAGGTAAATTCGACAAGTTCTCTCTGACGGAGGCCGAGCCCTAATAATTCCATCCGTCAACCCGTCCAAGAGCCCATCCTGTGCATGTGGTGCACAGTTTGACTGTCGAACGGAAGTTTCCAGCCAATTTCCAAGCCCTCGATTCCGATTGAGACAAAAGGGCTCGGGGTGTAGCGTTCGGACCCATTGTGACAAATACAGCCTCCAAAGTCCGTGGGCTCATTATCACCTTTAACTATAGCATTAACAGTTCCCGCTATAATTGCACTCTGGAAGCGACGACCGCTTAACGGCAGACTCTCAGTCATATGGTAGTACCGAGATCTGAAACCGAGCTACCGTGCAGTCCTTTCGACTAAAAGCCTCTGATCGAGATGCTCGCCTCGCTATCTGAAGCAGGCGATTAATCGATTAGGCAGAAACCACACAAAGCAACGACAGCGAACCGTCATATACGCCACTGACGCCAAAGAGGGACTCTAAACCTTTAGTTCAATTTCCTAGCGGCCCTTTCAAAACCCCCCGATTGCGAGCATTCAACTTTGGTGGCCAAGATAGGAGAAATGAAGCTATATCGAACGTCTTTTATAGCATGCTTCCCAATCGGGCTACCAGTGCCGTTCCAAGGTTAGTCTAGTTCAGACCGGGATCCGGTTCGGCGCAACACAGGAATACCGGACATCCAACTCTCGTATTATTCATGCATGTCGAAACCCCGTGGTACCTGCAGGCTCCTCATCGTGCATTATATATATGATCTCATGTGCCCGCGCAGGATATGCAGCTGTAACTCGTATTCGGCCTCAAATATTTACATTTGGGTCATCAATATCTTCGAACGTCGGTGGTTAACAACAAGCCGTGCCTTGTGACGCGCATTAGATTTAATTTACACACACACGTGGCTATGAGTGTTTACACGTCTCCAACGTGGTGGGATATGATATGGGGTCGCCCACGTGCGCCTGAAGCTGGAGCCATGTATGATGAGCCAACGAAGATTAAAAGGATCCTGGACGGACGCTTATCAGCGGGGCTTATACAAGATGGTGCGACCTGTTGCAAGAATTATTTTAGTTACTAACGAGGCTGTACCGATAGACGGCACAGGCCGGCCTGACCAAGACCAGGACTACGAATTCATGGAAAGAACAAAATCCTATCCTGTGAATACCTCCTGCCGCCTCGGTGCAATTAATACTAGCCGTCCCGAGGTCTTATGATTTTAGGCTTTAATATTGCCACTCTACCGATTAGTCTCTTTGGTTCAAAGCCACCCTATCGATCGACAAGTTCACTGATGCATCCTCTTTTGTTTCGCTTCTTGCATCCTGCATGCATAATGCCGCATCGTACCGCGGACACCAGTCTAGATTCCGGGCGACTAACCACCACCAAATCAGGTTTGTCCGCAGGCAAATGCAAACCATCTAACCACCAGACAGCCAGGCCAAGCCAGGCCGCTGTTTGACAGATATGGGGCCCTCCGCGGCGCTTCATGGCCAATCGATCGCTGTGGCAGACAGTCATTCACGCAGATGTGCGCGTTAGCGTTGTTGTAGCAGCAACAGCAAGGCCTTGTGGAGTCATATCATGGTGTTCTATGACGCACATTCCCTGTATTAGCTCGCCTACAGTCGCCCGAGATATTCGAATGGGATGCAACGTTTCTTAGCCGCGCAGGCTGGGCCAGTTAGGGAGCGTATTCGCTCTATATTTCGTGTTGTATTATAAACAAATCATTTCAAGCTAGCTACCTATTCGGGCGGGACCACTAGCCTGCTAGCCCGTCGAGATACTTTCCAGCTCTAGCTACATGTACATGTAGTAAGTTCCAGGACAAGCGGGTGTTTTGAGGCTTCAACAACGCGATTGGTTGTAGATGATGGAGAAAACGGTTGGTGAAATACTGCAAAGGTTTTGAAGATTACTTTTCTTCGTCTTGGCACATAGTAGCATAAGCACCCGGATCTGTCAGTGGCCTTTCATTCGTCCCACTCGATATGGTTCTTTTTCTCCGCATCAAGGATTTTAGCGTTGGGGTATATCTCTTTCGCTTTGTAGAGATCAATAGCCTCGATTGTAGTTTGGTCGCGTCTCCGACGACTTGGTGTGTGCTGCACGAAAAGGAACTTAGCCAGGTTCTCCGATACGAAGTTATCTGAGGTTCCGAAGGTAATAATTTGTTTACGAGGCCTAAGATTGATGTCTTTTAGAGCCTCCTTAACTTCTCCTCCCATATCATTTTCAAAGCCGAAATTGTTAATCATGCGAAGGACTTGGACGTGGGAGGTTTTCTAAAGTCCCATTATGTGGTTAACTACCTTTCCCAGTTTTATCAGACGATTGTAACGTACCTTCAAGATGGTGCGAAACCCTAACAAATTCACATTAAGCGCTAGCTCTTTCAGTTTTGTGAATCTGTTAAAGTTGCTGTAACCTAGATGTAATCGCGTTGAATCGCGCCAATCACAATCATCATTTTCGCCTTCCTCAAGCCAAATTTCACGCCACCCGGCCTCATCATCAAAGCCGCTGTAAAAATACACAGGATAGCTTGCACCAATGTGTTCATCGAATCCCTTCAGTTGGATCCAAAGGTACTGCAAAGTTCGCATGTGCGGTTCAAACCAGGACAATGGGATGACATTGTTTTTTACGAGCATAATCAAATGGAGCGATCGCAGCCCATGATGCAGATTCGACAGTATGATTTTGAGGTCATCCAAATTGCAGGAGTGTTCTAGTCGTAAGCTTGTTAATGAGTTCACAGCGAGCGGCGACACCCGCTGAAGAAATATATTTGCTGAGGGGCATTGAATAAGTTCCAATCTCTTCACCTGACCAAAGTCGGCAAACTGGTGGGCGTAGTCAACAATGGCGTTCAACTGTGGAATTTGTTCTAAGATAATAGCATTTAGGGCTGGGAAAAGAATAAAAGGTCGGGCATCGTTTGAGACTGAGGGGTCTTCTTGGAAGGTGAATCGAGCACCTTCAAACGACCGAGATAGAAAACCCTGGACCAACTTCGGAAAGTCCTTGTCTTGAGTATCACGCTCAGAAGATGGATAGAAGACCCTTAATTCAAGAAAGCGTAGGGATCTCCTCTGTTGATTGAGTAGCGACGCGGTTTCAGCCAGCTCTTCTGGGTCTTTAGAGAGATGAGTAATACTGAGCGAGGCAAGACTGGGACTCCCATCAGAGGTAGGCTGAAGGATTTTGACTATTTCTTTAGATAGACAACACCCTGCTAAGTTGCGAATTCGGACATGTTTAAGATTCCGTTGTTTCTTTAGAAGAATTTTAGGCTCGTAGTAGTAGGGGCAATCGAAACTGTCAAGGATCATGCGTCAGAGATAATTTACTGGTTTAAAACCCACATAGACTAAGGAAATGGGTCCATAGGCACTCACGCAAAGGTGATTAATTGATCTTCCTCGATCCGACGCAAAATACTAGTAACTCGCAACCTTGAAGGAAAGTTTTTTATATCGCCTTTGCTTAGTACCGCACCGCACCTCCCCATGCCCGTAGAGTGCTCGAAATAATGGGAACAGTTGCTTCCGCCTCCAAGCGAATCAACGATGAGACGCGTTACAAGAGCTAATTTGCTATTGTTAGGATCCGGAAGCCGTAAAGATTCCCCAACAGAATCGCGAGATCCTGCTTCGTTGTATCTGATATGAATTCGTCTGTAGAGCAATCGCGTTGCCAACGAATTCAAATGCTTGTTGACGCGGCACACGCTGGCCAGATCACTGACAGTGGGCGTTCTCAGCCGTTGTAGGAACCTACGCTTGGTATCGGATGCACTATCCGAAGAATTTGTAGCCGTACGATAGCTACTTGACTTTACTGGACATTGGATCTAACAGGCTAGTTAGTAACAGCTGTTTCGCGCAAGACCGGTGGATTTCATACAATTTCGGGGGTAAGATATCCTAAAATATGCAGCAATATCTCATTGGAGAGGTCAAGGAGGCACGACATGCTTGCTAAATGCTGGGAGATGCCTTCAAAAAAATAAGACTTTGAAATGAGTTTAAGTGGTATTCAGAATCGATTTAAATTCTTTTTGGAACCTCCAGAGATTGTGACGAGCGTCGGCTGATTTTTATCGGGAAGATATGCCCAGCCAAAGGTGTAGCTGAGGACAGTTGATGCTTAGGGGCTACAGTGAAAGCAGCTCTAGAAGTTGCTTGAGATGTTAGAGCCGGGCCTCTGTAGACGATGTCACGGCTAGCTTCCTGGACGGGGGCTTAGATCTCGAGCAGCCTTATAACCAGACTGCAGACTGTGATGATGTGGAGTTGACAACACAACATTTACTAGAGCCATCTTCGGATCCTTTGAGGCCTTCATTCGCGCATTCTCTTGTATTCATTCTATCAACTTTTATACTACGGAGATTTTTGTAATCGGAGTGGTATCGGCAAAGTAATGACTATATATTACTATATTACATCAACAAGGAAAGATAAGATTACATTCAAAATGCAAGTAGCAAGCGTGGTAGACAAGTGAGGCTGCTAGGATGAGGAGCTCCTACAAGCCTAGAAGCTCCAGGTCATGCGCCGTAGGGGTATACGTAAATGGCACATCTCCCAGAGGGCAACGGTTATTATGACCGGGAAGTGTAAGATCTTGGAAGTACGCCCTGACTTTGTCCATGGCACACCAATTGCGGTTGCTGACGATTCCATGCTGTGAAAAGAATTTAGATTAGCATATATATCCCTATAAAATGTTAATCTGGGGTTGGTTAAAGAATACTTACACCGACGGCATCAACCAGAAGTACGTCAGCTCCTTCAAAAAGCTTGCTACCTTTCACCGCATTTTCAAATGGAGTGATGGGGTCCTTAAGTAGACCGACGAAAAGGAGTGGAGTCTTCGTCCAGCCTCCAATCTTGCCGGTGAACCTCCACTTTGGCTTGATATTGATACGCGCGCAGGCACCGTAAATCTGGAGGAGCCTCTCGCCCAGGGCGAGACTGTCCTTTCGGACTGATTTGATTAGAGCAGGGTCGACCGGCTTGTTGCTGCCAATGATTGCAGGGTTGTTTGTATCTACACACGCAATCTCGATGGTGTATTCGGTGCGGTCTGGCGTATCGTTTGGAGCGGTCCACAGAAGGGTGATGGGTCCCAATGTTTCTTCAGTCAAATTCTTTGCTTTTACCAGAGACTCGACGGCGGTTAGGGTGTCTGCTAGTCGTGGGAACAAGTTCACAGCGCTGTATGGTGTCTTGACAAAAGCGTTCTTAAGCAGGTCCTGTGCTGCGTTAACGATTGTTGCGTTTTCCCATTTCGCTGCGATAGCCTTGTCGACGTCGAATTCGGCCAGAAGCGTGTTGAAGCGGTTTAGGATGTCGGCGGAGCTTTTACCGGTGAAGAAGCTGCATGCCTTCGGACCAGCATCGAAACACCTCGAGAAGAAGGTGGCGAACCCTTCATCAGAGTGCTGTAGGGATGACTTATAACTAGTGCCAGCGAACCAGTCTGCAGCGTCGGCTACGCTATCGAGGACGAATCGACCCACGTGCTGTGGGTAAATCGAGGCGAAGGTTTGTCCGAGGATCGTACCGTAGCTGAGACCGTAGTAATTGACAAGCACTTTGTCCTCACAATTTCCTCTGGCGCGGGCGTCAGCTTTGGCGATTTGGAGCATGTCGAATGCGACATTCGGCGTCGACATGTATTGGACTGCTTGGTTGTCGCCATAGGCCTTGCTTTGGATTAACTCGTTCAACAGCGCGCCTCCCTCGTAGAGGCTATCGATCCATGCCTGAGGTCGGGGCGGAATCTGGAGTCCGTAGTGGTCTGCTCTGATTCCAGATCGCTTTCCTAGTTTATTCGGTGCGATATATGTAGCGTTGAGATCCTTGACACTGTATGTAGTACCTAGGAACCCGACAGCGCCGTTTGGAACGCTGTATCCTGTGCTGCGAGGATCAAAGCCGATAATGTCCCAGCCGGGACCCGTAAAGTTGGCGATTATCTCGCCGGCATTAAGAACAAACTCGACTCCCAGCTCTCCGGGGCCTCCGGGATTTGTTAAGACTATACCCTTGTATTCGTGTCCACGGGACAAGTCTGCCGGGAGCTTTATAATAGGGATCTCGGACCGGAGCCCATTGTATGGTTCTAAAGGATTCAAGGGCACTGAGAGACGTGCGCACTCGAATGTTTCATTACATGGGTACCATTTTAGGTCAAGGGAAGCGGGGATCTAGATAGATGAGTCAAGTTTAGCTTATGTCGCCTAGTTGCAAATATCTGCGCGCCAGTAATTTGAGATTTACTTACATCATTGAAAAAATATTGATGATTGCTGCAAGCAGGTGCCGCAAGGGCGATACTGGGCAGGGCCGCTGCAGCCGCTACAATAAAACGTTTCATAGCGAGAGAAGGCAGAACTTTCGTTCTAATGCAAAGTCGATTGCGATGAGGAAATATAAGATTATTTGAGACCAAAAACGCTACAAAAAACGTCAGGAGACCCTAATGAGTAAGGAAGTGAGTGATTATCTAAAGCGGTGATGCAGAGATAAAGTATCATCTACAAGCTCCATCCCGCGTCCTTTATATATTTTTGTTTGACGATCAATGAATTTGTTACGCCCACTGGCGCCTGGTATACTGCTGTAAAATTATAATAAGAAATTCCTAATGGCGTGTTGATCTGGTTCGTCATGCTTTGCTGCGCAGGAGGCTCAAGGAACCTTTGCTAGGGATCCCCGGTTTTACGTTGATTGTGTATAGCCGACCAATCGTCTGCGACTAGCTGCGGTATTGATGGACGTTGCCCCTTGCGGCCTGCAAGCTTTTTTTTTTCACCCACCTGCAGAATACAATGACTCGGGTGTCTGCCGTGTAAGGTCATGACGTTTGCAAGTCAGATATAGATAGGGCTATAGCTATAATGTTATAACGATAGAGCTATAACTGCTCCATGCATGCCATGGAGCTAGAAAGAACGCTATGATATCTGACTGGCTGATTGTTGCATGTTGCATGTTGGTGCTTATTAGTTGTCTGGGCGTTAAATGCCAATTTTGGGTAACGTTACACGCTGCATTCTGCACATTGTCAACATTGCATCATAAGCAAGCCTTACGAGTGCCGATGCAGACCATGTACTCTGAGCTAAAATTTTAAAAAGTCATCTTGTTCGGTAGGCGGCAAGGCGTACCGAACGAGCATTGTCTTTCAGCGCTAGGGTCCAGTATCCTGGCAGTTTACAAGGGATCACCCGTTTACAATTCCCAAGGCGAATCGATCCGGGGGAGGAATACGCGAGTCGAATTAGTCTGGGCCCCGTAAGTTTTGGAATTCTGACATCGAGGTATATTATTACACGCGCGCAGCCTTGTTGACGAGTCCACTCGATTAACTGCCGAGCTTGTGGTCAGATGTAGTCCAGCCGCAATTAACATCAAGCCGGTGTGTGTGGCAGGGCGAGAATGATTGGTAAAAATAGTGTCAGCCAAGTTGGCCCCTGTGCGCCTCTTGGCTGACAACGCAAGATTCGAGGGGCGCGTTCCCGGTCCCCCTCTAGCCTCTTGACCGCGTAGACAATCTTAAAATAAATGCATTGGGCTCTCGCAAAGTGTCAGATTAAGTAACGGAATCGTAATAAAGAAGGCCGGGAGTTGGATTGTGCAGGCCGCTTTTTTTTCTGGAATTTGTTTCCCAGAATAATGTTACAGTGCAGGTTGGTTATGCACGTGCGTCGATTGAACAATATGGTGGATTCGCCTCTTCAAACGCTTGCTGATTCTGGAAAACCAGGGTTGGCTGGTAATGAATGATGCAGCCTGCTTAGCTTCGCGGCCACCAGGGCTAACGTGGACGGCGGTGCATATAGAGGCTCGTACACGGTCGATTGGAGGCAAGAGCCACTGCACTGGAAATGTTATATTGGATAGCTGGGAACCTGTTTGTCTCCTTGGCTTATTGACATGTGCCAAGAACCTATACGAGCTTGGGAGGACGTCCGAAGCTAAGGCGAAGCTGCTTGAGCTCTGGGTTATCAGGAAGATCTTATCAACTGCGGCGCGTTCCAAACGTTAAACCCTGCCGGTGCAAGATTTACTCCTCGATCTCATTTTAACTCTTGGCCGGGAGCATTGCGGAGCCGCTTGCAGATCTTTATTTTGTTTGTTTCGTACGAGCACTTGCAAAGAATCAACCTTTGACGGGAGGATCAAGACATTCCCATCGGCTCATTAAATGGTAGCACAACGAAAACCTCACGTGGACTCCTATAATACTCAGAACCCTCAATGAGTAGCTCCACCCCACTTCTTCCCCTGGCTTATATCAAATCGCGCAGCCATTGGCCTTGGTCCTAGAGCAGCCCATCATGCACGGTAGTTGAGGATGGCGCGCGAACTACTCCACCTCCAGCTCTTTTTTGCAGGCAGCTCACTTATCTATAGTAAGAAGACTGGAGGGGTAGCTAATTGGTAAGGCGCACAAATCCTGAGCCGTTGATCAATTGAGCCTCAGGTAGGCTTGCACTTGGGGATGGGCAACTGCAGCCTTCGTGCGGATAGCGTCGGCCAAACTCTGGGATGCATAAGTAACACCTTGTAGTCCGGGTTCGCGAAGTCTTGGTTTAACTAAGCGTTTTTAAATCAACCTGGTTCGAGTGGTGTTGGGGCTACGAAGCCCCCGGCGCAGGGAAAGCAGGCTTCAATGTGCTGACGAACGCGAACCCCTCTTCGGCAGATGTCAAAGGATCTACGAGCTACTTACTTGGCCGAGTGTCCGGCAAAGATTGTGGGGTAGCCCTGTGTTTGGTTGGAAATGTTATCCCGTTTCGATACAACTTTCCTTCCCCTCATTTTAGTTCGAAGCAGGGCTTCAGCTGGTCCACATGCATACCGCTGGAATGCAATGACGGGCTGGTCAGGCCAGGGCTGAACAAATTGTAGTCTTCTGCCGTGCCACCTGGACGTTTAGAGCTTTGGAATTGGTTGGAGTTTGGTTAGATCTCGGCCGACGGTTTAAATACGACGATCCCCGTCTTTCGTAGACGGTTGTTCGTGTTTCCCTTCCTTCATCCCAATCGAATCCGAAGCGCAGCGGAATCGGTGTCCCACGCTTGGCTCTCGTACAGACGTATACCAAGCTTTTCCCGTCGGAACCCCGATTGGTAGCCCTTGTACCACCTTGACGTCACAACAACACAGAATCCACAACAAATATCTCCACCCGATATGGTGAAATCCATCCTCCTTCGCGGCGGCACGGCCTTGATCCACGGTGAAAATGACGTTGTCAGCGCCGAAAAGAAGGACATCTTGATCGTGGACAACAAAATCGAGCAGATTGGGGAGTCGCTCGAAGCTGAAAATGCAGAAGTCATCGACTGCACCGATAAGATCATTTCCCCGGGGTTTATCGATACCCACCATCATGCCTGGTAGGTCCATTGCATTGAAACCTTGGAACTTTCACAGCGCGCTGTAACCGAAGCAGGAGGTGCACGTGGCTGACATGCATGTCGCACTAGGCAAACCCAGCTGAAAGGCCGACATGCAAATCATATGCTGCTCGACTACATGCCAACCGGTACATCTCGATCCCTCATCCAATTAACAAACCGTGATCACGTGAACAAGCCCACACATCGTGCAATAGCGAAAGGACGATGAAGTGCGCACTTTGGGTTTAGTGATCTAACTCCGTTCTGTATATACCTATAGGGAACTTGGTCACGTGCGCATACACGCCCGAGGATGTCCATATCGGCCAGTTAGCCGGTTTGATAGAGCTTTTAGACTGCGGAGTCACCACAGTTGTGGATCATAGCCACTCCATCTATAGTTCGGAGCATGGTAAGCCGCATTCATCCGATAATATAACATCAATGGCATGTGCGCTCCCGGTCCCTATTAATTAACTGACGACGATACCGTCTACTGCAGCCGACAACGCTCTCAAGGCCACGATCGAATCTGGTATCCGATCCGTATTCTGCTACTCCACCACCTTACACGCCACGAAATGGGACGGCGAGAGCTTCGAACTGGCAAAGGAATTCCTGCCGGACTGGTTCCTCCCTAAGTTTCAGGAGATCGCAAAAGGTGGACCCTACGCCGACGGCCGTGTGACAGTCGGCTTTGGATACGACGGCCTATTCATGCCGGAAAGCGTGAATAAAATGGTCTTCGACACGGTCCGACAAGCAGGCTCCAAGTTGATCACGGTGCATGCTATGCGTAACCCGCTGTTGGGGTGGTACTCCGTACCCGAGCTTATGGAGAAACAGGGACTTGCGCAGTCTGATATTTTGATATCGCACGCAAACCAGTTCGACGATGCCGATGCCAAAGTGTTCAAGAAGTACGGTATGTCGATATCGGCTACGCCTATGACTGAGTTGCAGATGGGTCATGGCTTGCCGATGAGTTATGATCCGCGATTCAAAGACTGCTGCAGTCTAGGTATCGACTGCCACTCTTCGGGGCCCGGAGACATTGTGACGCAGATGAGGGTCGGACTGCAGGCCGAGAGAGCGGTGTATAACCAGAAGTACGTCGATAAGAAACAGAACCAGCTTACGTGCAAGCCATCTGTGGAAGAAGCGTTCAATCTGGGCACGATCAAGGGCGCCAGGGCAGCCAAGATGGAGAATGATATCGGCTCGATTACTGTTGGAAAGCGTGCAGACCTGGTCATCTTCAACACAGATTCAACAAACATGGTGTGCGCAACTGACAAGTATCCTATCGCTGCCATTGTTCTGCATTCAAGCCCCCGGGATGTTGATACTGTGATTGTTGATGGTATCGTTAGGAAGAAGGCGGGGGTTCTAGCCCCTGTTGAAATAGATGGAGAAGGCCTAGAATGGAAGGACGTGGTCGTGAGGTTGAAGAAGAGCGCAGAGGCCGTTGGAGAGAAGACTTCAAAGCTGAATTATGAGGTTGCGCTTAAGGTTATGGGTGCATTGTTTCAGCTAGATTGGAACCAGTTCCCCAAGAACTGAGCTCCAGTTCTATCTAAAACGGTACTGTAGTTATTGGCTGTCTTAAGCAGCCTTTAGGAAGTAGTTGAGGTGGCTCATTCGATAGTATCGCGATATTTCAAATAGTTGTGGCATTCGAATTAATATACATGCGGTGGTTCAGACGAATAAACGTATTTTCGTTCGCATAATTTACCGCAAGCAGAAAGGTTCTGCTAATTCCATATGTTCGTACAGCCACATTTGACTGTAAGAGCAAAGGTAAAGCCCATGTCCCTTCCTAGCGAGATCTAAAAGCCACGAAGTTTTGAAGGAAACCAAGTGTTCTGCGGTAAGTTCATAGAGAGTAAAACATAAAAAAGTCTATTCTCAATAATTTTTAGAGAATAGAGCGTAAGGGTAGCATCCCAGAGTTCAAGATCGTATCTTTTCAGAGGACATTCGCATGTGACGAGGTAGTTTATTCGTCATCATAATGCCTAAATGCAGTGACAAAGGTTAGTACATTTTCGTGGGCTTTGAATTTCTCCTAGGGAGTGAGAGAACAAACCAGAAAGTGTGCTT
This sequence comes from Drechslerella coelobrocha, assembly GCA_036971555.1. NCBI lineage: Eukaryota > Fungi > Ascomycota > Orbiliomycetes > Orbiliales > Orbiliaceae > Drechslerella > Drechslerella coelobrocha. The sequence goes on from JAJTUH010000003.1 coordinate 596,719, forward strand.
GAGGTTTCCAGTGGGATTGTGTTCGTAATGTGGCAACTGGGTTCCGGACAATCTTAAGGGAGCATTGCTTGGTTGCGCAACTTTTAGGCTTGGAAGTGCATCGTTGGACATATGCATTCTTCTGTCAATCGTAAAAATCAGATGCGAGCCCTCCTGAAAATTCGGGATCTCCTCAGCATCCCAGTCCGGTTCCATATCATCTTGCAAGTGAAGATATTGGAGGCTTGGAGATCTCATAATCAAAAATGGGGACAAGGGGTTTATATCAAGCTCCTGCTTCAGTACCATGCTGAATTGCTTCCACATGCGTCTCCAACACCAGAGATGATACTGGCTGTCATTAAGACATCTCAGTTTAAGGAGAAATAGAGCGAGCCACTGGTTGAAAATTCGAAGATATTTTAGTTTGGGGAGCTATTGATTCAGGTAAGTAGTTATCCCGTATTGACTTGAATTAGCCGACGTATGAATTTCTGGGTAGATACCTGACTAAGGTCACGAATGTATCGTTCACCAATCGGGAGCGCAAGTTCTCGTATATTTGTAAATGTAACCAAATCGCCTACGGTGAAGTGTTTTGGACTGGCAGGACAATCATTGGTAGTCGCGGGATTTCCCGGAATCACTACCCATCCATGCTGGTATTGAAAGATTTGAAGATACAGAATCTCTAAGGAGCTTTGGTGTCGTAACATTGCATATCTTTCTAGATCGGTTCCATCGTCGTCCGGATCTTCTATATAGTTCGTATAAATCAGGGAGACGAGAGGCCGCGGTAAAATCTGTAGGATTAAGTTGAACGTCGTCAAATCGCAACAGTTCACAAGGCGCAATGACTTCAGAGCTCGCATGTTGTCGGCGAATCCTAGAATTTGCGTACCGCCATCCTTACAATTACTTAACGACAGCCTTTCTAAATTCTGGATATCAAATATCCGGTCTAAACTTTGGGGGAAAATTGAGACAAAGGTTCCGTCATGGTAGAACTTAAAAGTCATAGATCTCAAACGCGGGAGATTAACATCTACGGGTTCCGTATTCGAACTTTGAGGTAATGAAAGGTCGTGACTCGTGCTTTGATCAGTGCCAATCTCGAACGGTGTCGAAGAAATATAAAGGTTTTCGAGGACGCGACTTGCTTTTATAATGTTATACCAATGGGACTTAAAAATTGACGCCTTCAAAACTTGGATTTCAAGTGTCTTTAGACTGTCGAACTTTGGCCTGTCGACACTGAGCTTTAACCGTCTATTCTTGGATACCGAACTGGTTTTGGGTTCGGCGATCGAATTCAATATTTTCCAGTCTCTAGACGGTACTACTATTTCGGTTGATGGAAGTGTCAATCGTAAAGTTTCGAGAGAGTAATTTCTCATATCAAGGAAGCCAAAAGTTGGATAATCAACCCTAGGTTTCATATTTGCCTGGTATTAGTAATGCTCGCTCTATAGGCGGTTATAATCTTCATTTCTACTGGGTATGTGCATGCTCACCAAAATGTAAACAGTTGGCCCGGAGTGAGGAAGCGGAGCAGAGATCTCAGAAAGCCTCTTGATTTTAGGTCTAAGACGCGATCTTCTTGCCATTCGGAAATTGGAGAGTATCGAAGGATGGCTAGATGCCTGATATACGGGATCCCAAGATGATTCGGTTGGCTGAAAGACTGTATAAAACGCTCCGGAAAGCTGCATTGTACCGCAGACTTGTAACGCCAGTGTCTCTTGGTAGATTCTGGCTTGACCACAACGTGTCGGTAGAGTATAGGAGTAACAATCTGATTGAAGTTTCTGCAGACAAGAGCTAGCTGTAGGTCGGCCCTCAAGCCGCAATCAACCTGCTTCTATATTGAGAAATCGTTAGTCGTCGTCGAGTATGTCAAGAATGTGAGGGCTGCTTAGCCATTACGAGTCCCTTACATAACAGTAGCGGAAGATGCCGTCGAGAATTTCATTTGGCATATTAGAAATACAAAGCATCTTGACGGGAGCTAGTCTGTTCTCATCGACCAGCAGGGTGATGTTAGGTTCATTCATGGTAGAAGTTCGAAGCCTGCACTACGTGTCGGTGCGGGTCTTTTCAGTTGATGTCGAGGGAGATGTTATCAATTTGGTTCTTGGTGGGGGGTGGCATTCTATAGAAACACACAACGACCAGTCAACGCAACAGTGGGAACGACACCCGCCACGCACACGGCAGGGCATTAGCAAATGGATGAGAGAGAGGCTGATACAGAATCTTCGCGTGGAACTACGCTGCTTCGAATCCGTTCTTCTGTGCGAATTTATCGAACTTCATTATTATACTATTCTCTAGAAGAATGTGTACATCTCGAGTGAGTATAGACTAATGCTTCCTGCAATGTGCAAACAAATCGGAATTGTCCCCCATAAAGCTCTGGATTATATCTGGAATCACTAATAATTGTTACTCCTCAAGGTTCCTAGCTATCTCGTAGACAGATTCTTGGCACTCCTGAGTCAGGATTGTGGATTAGCTATACAGGTACGTAGGTTCATACTGATATTAGAGTCAAGCTTAGACTCACAATCGGAATCGCTAAAAGAATCTTCATCAATCATTTCGTCACTATGATAGGGCGGGATTAGAGTCAGTATACTCTCACTGAGGAGAAAATTGAAATCGAGAAGAGTAGGAACCAACTTACACTTCCCAAAACGGAGCACCCTCCCGGTCGACGTCGAGGATTGTTTTCTCCGGAATTTCAGCCTTGAGCTCATCAAGAGAGACTCTTACGACCAATCTCGAACCCTCTTTAGGACGGCGAGAAGGCCTATACCCAAAGAAATAACCAGGGTCTTCATCGCCGCCTCCACGAAGCGAAAGGCGATACTCTTCGGTAGCGTCTTCGGAATTAGCTTCTTCATCATCATCTCCACATTCTGCGTCATATTCTTTCTCTGGCTCAGCGACCCCTCTCGAACCCATCCTAAAGAGCGAATGTTCAGCGACATCATTGTCATCTTCATCTTCCGTATCCCCTTCGCTACCTGAACTTTGCACCGAACCGTCATGTTTGTTAGTAGGGGTGAGATCTGCCGACTTCACGTAATAGTACATTGGCTCAACATCTGGAATGATGCTATCCCGCTTTCCGAATGCAATCACCTGCAACCTTCTCTCTTGCTCACCATCGTACTGTCGATCATGGATCTGTACAAAAGAGTCCGCTATTCGGCAGAGGCATGGCTGCTTGCACTTGCCGATGTGGATATAAATCTGCTCTATGTTGAGGATACGCAGGATCCGAAGGTTCGGAGGGCTCTCCCACTCCTGTAATATCAATTCAAGTGTGTTAGCAGAAGTACTAAACTTTGTATGTATACAGATGTATGTTGAGTTTTAGAGGGTAGCGTTGCATACAATGACCTCCGTGTCAATAGCCCAATATCCAATTGCTATAGCAAGCTCGGTCAGTTCCCTAAGCGGCGTGAAATCTCTCATGTACAGCCCCGGTTCCAGCTCATCCTCGATCATGCGAAACTGATTCCCAGTGCTTGCTTCCAACCAAAGAGACTGCAGGGTGTCTTTATGCTCGATCAATGCATCTACAAAGACCTGACCATCATCATGATTAAACTCAAGATGAATCCTCTGCAGGCCTCTCTCCAGCGACCTTATGAGCCCTGCAGCATCTTGCGTCGAGCACGTTCTCGTCAAGTTGAGGTATGTGAGGTTACGGACCTTCACTCTGTAGAAAAACCCGATGATACCGCCCCTCTCCCGGATAGGTGAGCTAACGATCTTGAAGCTTTTCAACGAATCGTATGGTATTAACGAGAGGGTGCACAGCTGTAGCCCCACTATATCATTGCAGCCGCTTACCTCGAAGCTCTTCAGATTAAATAAACACGGCAGCTTTCTAAACTCGATTTGCAGCCGCTCCCAATCCGGGTGAGGGGGGAGGGCGCCACTAGCAAAGTTAAGCGCAAGATACGTAAGGGAAGTAGAGTATCTCGAAATATGCCTGAGGAATGAAAGAAAATGGGGGATCGAGACAAGATTGATTCCTTGGACCCGCAGCGACTCTAGGTCTTGAGGGGCCTCGGAAGTGGCAAAGTGAGTCACCAAGAACCTATCGTGGATGCTCAAATGCCGAAGGCCGAGCTGTGTTCGAAGCCCTGGAAACATACAGTCTCCGAGATTTGGCTCGTCCAGTATGCACAGGCCGTTAGCGGACAAGTACGACCATAAGAAAGTGTATAGCGCTTACTGAAATATTTCAAGTTGGCTCTCTGGAATTCTAGAGACAAGCTTCCCTATCAGATAACTTAGATTGCCATGCGCAATCTTTCTGAGCCGGTCCCAGGAGTCTGAGTCTGTCATTATGCCGGAGGATAGTTTTTCCTTTGCGAAACTTTGTCGCGGGACGATAGCAAGGTTTTTTAAATTCCCGAGACAACCATCCGTATCATCGATGACAGCGTCAAAGTACTCGATGTCAAGGTGACCGGAGTAAGTGAATTGAAACGCCGCCGATTCATATGGTGTTATTCTTCGGAGGGCCATCTTTAACGAGAATTTAGAAAAAAAATTAAGGACAATATTGAGATATTGAGAAGTGAGATTGAAGGGTGAGGAAAGATTGGGTTCAAATAAAGTGACTATAAGAAAATTGTAGAAGTTCGGATCAGCTTGTTTGGTGATTGTGGGCTCAAGGTAGAGATACACCCTGATGGCGTTTCTACGCCTCTAGCAGTCCCAAAGCTGCAAAGCTGCTTCAACGTAAGATCTCAAAACCTCAGCGGTCACGGGCTTGTAAGAAAACACAGAAATATGGAATTATACTCACAGGACCTAAAGCCTGTCTCATAGCCGGACCGAAGTATTGAAATCTCAATCTATCGAAGCCGCAATATGCAACTTTCGCCCGACGATATCTATCTAAGGGGTCAAAGTAACCTGCAAAATGTAATTACTCTCTAATGCAATTAAAATAGCTAGACGATAGGCCAGCCTCTATCCGATTATCTATTCGCGATCTCTACCGCCCTCAAGGAGAGGAGATGTACATATGGCGCAACCAAGGCTCAAGGCCGCCACTACGTGTCAGCCATCACAGCGTCCTCAGTCTCAACAGGCACCTCAGGCTCCTCCCCTTGTACCACGCCGCCACGCGTAATCACCGCATTACCCCCCAACATTGGATACTGCCACGCCCAAATATTGTCATACGGCATGATGGAACTCTCCCAGAACCGATACCAACCTTCGAACTGATCATCCATATAAAGCTCACCCGGTTCCCGCCAATCCTTCTCCTTGCTCTCCGCGAATTTGATATGATAGCCAGCCATCCGGCCTATCGTTTTCTTAATGTTTGCTAAAAAGGTTCCCCAAGACCTCGTATGTCGGTCGTATAATCTGGGGTAACGGAATTCGTCCGCGATGTCCCAATTGTACATTATCAAGATGTGCGGCTCCCGTCTGAACACCCGCTGCCGGGCTTCGCGGTCCCACCAGGATATATGCATCTTCATCCCCCACGTGCTGGTTTCCAGGACGCTGCGCGGGACGACGTCATCGGGGGTATGCTCTACGTCCGTGGTATCCAGATCGATCACCCAGGAGAACTTGTCGCCGACGCGGCGGTGAGGTCTGAATGGGCAGTTTTTGATGCATTTGTGGTATTCGCCGTAGTCGTGGAAGTCGTAGCCGCGGCGGTCGTACTTCTCGGCGCCGGCTTCCGATTTTTTGGTCAGGTCGTTGGTGTAGTAGGCTTCTTTGTTGTTGAATGTGTGGTAGGGGAAGAGGCTGTAGGCCCGCTCCCAGGTGAAAAAGTTGAAGATGTGGGTTGCATAGTAGTCTGCGAGGATGGCGTTGAGAGGAGTGATTTTGGCGGCGATAACCTGGATGCGACGGCTTGGAATCGTATTGTGCACGAAATTGAACACCTAGCCAACCACCACGACCACCGCAGTCGTCAAACATTTAGTAAAGGGCACAATAAAATAGACAAGCTTAACCATTGAGCGTAACTTACCCCGTCTATTTCCTTCAAGCTGTAAATAGCCATCTCAGAGCTCCCATCGTTCAAAAAATCCTCCTCAAAATCCGTCTCATGACTCTTATCAATCATCTTTTGTATATGCGTATCTCCCTCATGTCTCCGTATAGCTATAGCCATGCCGATACTCGCAGACTGCCAACTATACGGTACATACGAATAACCTTCCCGCTTCACCAGATGCTCTGCAAACGCCCGCAGGCCATTATCGCCGGTAACGTACACGTCCAGATCGCTGTCATCCCATTTCACGCGCGCCATAAACTGTAGGGCATGGCTGCCGGATACGATGGCGTTGTGTTGGGCCATCAACGAGCGGAAGGCAAGCGGATCGTCCACGAAGCGGCGGAGGCTGCGGTTGATGCTCCACAGTATGGGTCTGAACTCCTGCAGGGCCCTGCATGTTGATAGTAGGCGGAGGGTGTCCGCGGGGTCGAGATGCTCGAATATGGCGGTGTATAGGATTGGAGAGGCCGGCGTGAGCAGGTCCAGGAGGTGGATTGCCATGCTGGCTAGTCTATCTGTCTGGTTGGCTGGCTAGCTGGCTGTCTGGCTGGGCTGCGGGCGTGTGCGCATGCACCGCGCGAGCGAGATCGCGATCGGTATCAGTGGCTTGAGGGGTGCGGGTAATTGCGCGCGTCGTCTCGTTGCAGATGCTTGCCGAATGTGGAAATTCCAGATGCGGAACCCCAACGCTGCAACGCAGAGAAGCTGGCGGGAGAACGTCGGAGGCTCTATTCGGCCTGGTGAAGGAACTGCTAGCTCTGTGGGGGATTCGATAGTGTAGGCGGGTGTGCTAATTTGTTCTGTGGTGCAGCAGGGTGAGTCTATCGAGGGTATTGGGTGGTGGTGGGTGGGAGTCTCGATCTCTATCATGATAGATCTAGAATACAGCACAGATCAACTATCAATACTCTCAGACTGCCTTTGGACGCTGCTAAGATGGATTTGGGAATGCGACGCATACGGGCAGCGCGACTTGGCATTGCCTTATACAGCTTGGTAATGGTGTGGCTATATATATGTGGATGAGCTACCCAGAGCTGCCTAGAAGCCTAGAATACTAAATGGATATATGTATGAAGTGACAATTAATACACTGCAGCTGGCTGCGATTTAGCTCCGAGATATGAAATGTGTATGTACTATTACAAAGAAAACCTGCAAAAAATCCCAATACGACAGCACAATCTGGCCTACACATCATCCTCTAAAATGCCTTACCTACTCACTTCCTTCGACGGACCTTCTACACAACATCAGACCATGGCCACTCCCCAACATCATAGTCTAGCACAGGCGACTTCGGGAATATCTGCCGCACATCGCTAAGTTGTATCTCAGTCATCTCAAATCCGAGCCTCCCAGTGCCAGTATACTCTATCAACCAAAACTCAGGCCGAATCTTATCTGCCCAATCGAAGGTACGATTCATCTCGAATGAGCCGAACGATAGGATGCGCAAAGTCGGGTTTCCCTTGCCCTCGCGAGGCTGTACATACCGAGAATGGTTGTCAGCGTACGTAAACCCAGCGGTTGCGGTTTCGCCCGGGCTGTAGCTGTGTCCTCGGCTCAGCAGTCTTAGGACCCGCAAGTTCAAAGTTTGGAAGTGCATCTATAGAGTCCAGGAGATCAGTTAATTAGCATGCAAGCAAGCTGGACGTGAGTCGTACGGATCCACCACTTAGTCCATGCATATGCATAGCTTGCAGTGGTCCTATCAAGACTGCTGAGCTGTATGGTGGCTCGTCAGATGAGGAATTATTGAATGGGAAGACAAACCAGCTCCCAGCCCCGAATTGCCGGTATAGCAAGCTCCTCCAACCGAGGCGTTCTGCGTATTGAGCCTGACACGCCTGTCAAACTGTTCCAATCGGACAATAGGCCCTGGGCGCACCACTCTGATAATAGATCTTTCATTGCACTTAAATCCACAGAGTCGTGGGCGGGTTCTAACCAAAGATGGCGGAGTGTGTCTTCGTGTTTTCTAAGCGCGGATATATACTCTACCGGTGTCCTGGGCATAAGGTAGCGCAGAAACAGACTCTCAAGTGGCGGCAGGAGCGCCAATATCGCTGCGATTTTATCCCAATAGACGTTTTCACTGATCGCAAATGATTTGAGAGACGTGAGACTTGCTGCGACATCTAGGAGGAAGTCAGTGCCGGTCGGGCAGAATTCCAGCCGTAGAGACCGAAGAAGATTTGGTTGCCACGCGTTTGCTGCAAAAATTCGCTGCAACATCCCCAGACCGGGTACTCCCGCAAAATGTAGTTTCTCTAATGCTGGTAGCTGCCTGGGGAAGTTTGTATGCTCTTTTGACAGGAAAAGGTCCCAGGATGAATATTCAGCCAGTACTACATCCGGCCTACGCCTCACACCGACGAGCATATGGTGAAGAGGGTCTCGTTGGAACATGCTATAGTCACCCGTCCACAGCTCAATGCCGAGCGATTTGAGCGTGGCGGCGTTTCTGGAGAGCATTTCCATTAACAAATGAACCACACCGGGGCGACGAATGCCTTCATATCGGTGCAAGTTCAAGTGAAGGGACTGCAGATTTGTCCAAACTTTCGCACTTTGTATGAATGGTTGGTTGAGAAAATCGTCATTCGCGAGCTCCATCGGCGTCAAGCGGTCGAATGACAACGATAAATGCTGGATGTGCGGGTGGAGCCTCGGAATGGCGAGTAGAGTCTTCGCGCGTAGGTTCACGCGTCGAGACGAGCTTTTGTCAAGATAATATATCACCAATTCCAATCAGCCACCACGGTTACGATACCCGAAAATAACGAACCTCATTCATTCAGGGTAGGACAGGCATCCCGTGTTTGTACACACCTAATAGTTCTCAACCGGAATGCGCTCAGTTTCTCGATCACCCGTCGTACATACACCTCCTCGTGCTCTAGGATCCAAACCCCAGTAGAGTCCTTATCCCTGGGTATACAGCGCCACCCCATGTCGAGCACGATATAAAAGTCCCGAACGCACCCCAATGCTAGATCGGATGAGGCAAGTATATTCTTCGCCCGCTCCACATTAATCCCGGTTTCTCGATCGCGCCGTAGCACGCAGCTGCGGAACAGAAACTCTGCAGCGGCCTGGCGGAAGAGCGAGCATGATAGGCAAACGTCCTTCAGCGTGTTAATCGGTAACTGTATACATTTATTTCATCATGTTAACAATTAACGTTCAAAGCTAAGTACCTAGGTACTTTTAAGTTTTTTTTTTTCGTTATCTTGGTGTCTATATCGCGCACGCGCGGGGCAATCGTAGATGACGCTAAGTGCGCAAAAAACTGCCAGGGGGGAGAGATTAAATCGACTCCACTCACAAAGCTGAAAATAAGCCGGAGGATCTCTGGTGCGAGTCCACGAATTGGCGACTTTCGTACCGACGCGTCTGGTGACTTTGTAGAAGTCTCCATTTACCTTTCTCGAGGATGCGAAATCGATTGGGGGAAGCTTCTTGATCGATCGATCTCCACAAAGTGCATTGGACATGGGTACTCCTAGATTTTAACGATGGGCTGGTTCCGCGCACATCTGCGAAATGCGTCTTTGGAAATCCAGGATCCACTCCAAGCGCGTTGGGCAACGCCAACTCGACAACGCGGCGCCGCATTCGGGGATTCATTGGCTCGACTCCAGCCACCATCCGGCTATTTTGACACCCTCAACCTCCTCTCTCAGCCGTTCGGTCTTCGCATGCTCGGCGGGGGCAGGACTTTAAATAGCCGGAATAAGTCTCATGGTTGCTGAAGGGTCGGACTCGGGTCTTGACCTTGGTGAAATTGGCTGTTGTATTTTTGGCTGGCAACTCTTTGAGGACCTCGATTCGGGTGCTGAGGTTCCACAATGTTTTGGCGAGCTGGTTCCATGGGAGGAAATTAGGCTGAATATTCTTAAGAGCGATCGATATATGCACGAGAAAGGCTAGTGCGCCAACAGTGGAATAGTTAATGACGAGAAACCTCGACCTCAAGATTACTTTATTAAGCACTTTTTAAAAACGGACTTATACACAGCGACACCGCAAGCAAGAAACATTCGGAAATGTAATTCAATCGGTAACTTATTCACCACAGCTAGACAAACACCCATCTAAGTCTAACTAAAATTCGTTGCTACCTACAAATTAAAAAGATGCAGATGTACAACATGCAAACATAAAAAACCAAACTAGCGCCTGGTATCGAGGTCATCGAATCAGAAACTCAAGTCTACCCAGCATTCATACGCACCAGACTCCCCGGTTCGCCATACTCCATAGAATAAACTACGCGATATCCTTATCCATTCATCTCTCAGATCTCAATATAGACATAATACTGCTCGCTCTCGTACTCGGCCCATCTCAGAATAGTTGGTTACTCCCAAAACCGGAACTTGTCCCTATTCTTGATTCGGGTGCGCCTATCAGGTAGATAGATACGTTAGCCGTTAGCTTCGCCAATCCATGTATCCCTATCTCGCCGTAGCTGAAGGAAAAGCCAAACAGAGAAATTAGTGACTTACTCATCCATCCACCCTCTCGCATCAATCTCGAAATCATGCAGCCATGGGAACCGCCCGACAAACTCCGCCCACCCAACCTCTTTAAACTGCCACTCGACTCCTCCAGTTGTCCGCGTTCGTACCATGCCGGTTTTATCTTCACTCTTTGTAGCTGTGTCTGTGCCCTCTCCAGTTCCTTCCTCCGTATCGTCCTCCGCAATATCCACTTTATCGATAACAACAGGCACAAGATCCAGCTCTTCAAACTCCCACTCGTGCAAATACAAGCAGCTATCTCGTCCGCACTTTGTATTATCACCAAACAGCAGCGCACGTAGGTTCGGTAGTAGCGGCCGCACAGGTTCCTCCCCGCTGTCGTCTACAATATTAATACCGTCGATAACAGACTGTCCCTTCTCCGGCTTCCTATCTAGCGCAGGGTCGACAGGGAAGCGAGTCCAGTCCGCCATATCTGCCACTCCCTTGATGTTTAGCTGTTCGTGGAACGCTCGGGCAAATCTCGTGATCACGTGGCGTCTCCGGTCCTTATGGTAAGAGGTACGTAACTTGTTGTTCAGAGGTAAGGGTTCGTTTAAGACGTGGAGCGATTCGATTGGGGAGGTGGTGTTGGGCCAGACCTGGACAGGGCGGTTAGTAACTCATGAACGCTAGAGAATCAGAGGGAGTGGTCATGGCTTACGAATCGCCAGCCAAGGTCGGTCCAAAGGACGTCCTCTGCTCCATCCGCTGCAGGGTTGAACGGAGGCTCTAGTCGGCTGTGGATGTACATTAGAGGTACGGCTAACTCTCGCAGAGCCGTGCAGCTTCGTAGCAACTGCTCAAAGTCTTCGTTGGTGTGCTGGAACCGTCCGAATGGTTGATCAATGGGCGTGAAGACACGGAGGGAGAGACGTTCGAGGGTTTCGCCGTGGTGGGAGATGCAGCGTAGGCTGTCAAAGGCGTCTGGGTTGCGTAAGGTAAGGTGTAGGGATTGCAAGCCTTTGAAGGAAAACATGAACTCGGCGAGGATTTCAAAGTCCGTTTCGACAGGCCAGAGGATGCGTAGGGCGCGTAGCTTGGAAGGGTCGAAATTTCCGAGCAGGAAGGTATCGCATCCCACGCTGGAGAAAAAGCCGAATTGCGTGAGGTTGCTCCCGATGCGTTTGTCTGGGTGTCTGTCGTGGTAAAGGTCGTAGGGGAAGTCGGAGCCGCCGAAGACGAGCTGCTCAACGGTGGGTAAGGCGAAGATAGAGTCGATGAGTCGCACGCCTTCGTCGCTATACCAAGGCGAGTCTTCGAAGTATTCAACCATGTCGAGTTCGAACGAACGGAGGAAGCGAAGGCTCCTGAGGAAGGTTATTAAAGCGTCGAGGTTGTAAAGGAAGCTCTCTTTCTTTTCGATAACGAGGATGAGGGTTGTGAGACAATTGGAGCTGGCTGAAATGAGGTCGAAGAATGTGTCGTAGAGGTTCTGCTCGCCCATGTCGACGTATATCGCGCGGAATTTTTTGTTTTTGCGAAACATTGCTTCGACAACTTCCTTACAGCCGTCACCATGCTCGCCCTTTTGGAATAGTCTGCAAGTAGGCTTGGCGTTAGCTACGTAGCGTGGATGGTTGTCACGGGGAGAACTCACTCGATACACTGCAATTGGTCTTCATCCATACGTTCAA